>VDFB02373365.1:27078743-27142088 GCA_007258455.2 Sequoia sempervirens | reverse complement strand
TTATAGAAAACTAACAAAGAACTCTACAAGTTTGTGATTAAGACTTCAAAGTACATTCATAAGCATGCTATTTCCATATCCTATAGGAATCACAAGGATTTAGAGCATCAATATACTTGTATGGCCTATATAATGGAGGAAAACACAAAAATATAATGATAATAGAAGAAAATCAGTGAATTAACAGAGAATTGTTGCTTTATTCAATGAATTCTCACCACCATCGATCTATCATCATTTCCTTGTGCCTTTCAAAGGCCTTTATACATTTTCAATTCATGACAATCTTCCCCAATGCCTACAACCACCTTTTAACCACCTTAACCCCTCATTTTGCTTAAATGACAATTATTTGCTAAATGAACACCATTATGCAAGTTTGTTGTTTAAGGCACTTAGAACCACTTAGAAACCTTTATTTTACACTTAATATGACTTCTAAACTCCTGTCTTGCACTCCCATTTACATTTTAAATAGTTTTCCTTCAAAGGCTACAAGGACTCTTCAAGTGCTTGAGGTTAACATTTCATCCTTAAAGGACTCAAAATTCCTCCATTTACATTATGATTAGTCTTTTAGACCTTATTTAGACAAAATAGACTAAAAAATACTAACATTAACCTACTAATGATTTAAATGATCAAAAATTGATGTTGTGGTGTAGGTGCTCCTGCACCATATTTGTGGTCAGGTTGTCCCTGAAACCCAGTCCAGTGGCCCAGTAGTCCATACCTTGGGTACCTGGGGTGAGATGGGGTGAGACTAGCCCCCTATGGGTGGATGACATAGCCCACATATAGGCCCATCGGCCAATCGCGAGAGTAGGGGGTTAAACTCGAGACCTATATGGGGAGAAAATCCATGACCCAAGACAACTCCGCTACCTAGGTGGGCTCAACCCAATATATTATTTATGAAGGTAAATTATATTTTTATTATTTTATTTTATTTTATTTTTAGCCACAATTTTTTTTACATTATTACTTTCACTATAAGATGTTTAACCATAATACACTTATGTCCATTATTCCCATAATATTTTTATATTTGTACTAATATTACTATCAATATTAATTTTAATATTAATATGATAGTGGTTATATTAACACTTATATTATTATGAGAAATTTAGTTGATAATCATTCTTCTGTTTATACAAATATCAAATATTAGTATGATATCAAAGACTTAATTTATTTTTCCTTATTAATTTCTAATCAAGCAATAGTATTTATCTCTTATATTAAATTGGGTGAAGTTTGCAAGAAATATTAATGAAACCCTACCTCGATAGTATGTTTTTAAAATGAGATGAACCCAGTTGCTGCTTCAAACTATTCACAGTAAGCAAAAGTAGATATGAAAATATCAAAGTTTGAGGGGCTACTGAAGTTCAATTTGGAGATCGACGAGATTTTTTGACATAGACTTTTTGGCATGAGACAATTCTAGTGGGTTGTGCCCACAATATATAGCCTATCAGCTAAAAATAAAAAAGTATTTTTTTTCTTAGAGTTTTGTTGGTTTCACTATTTTTTTATTCAAAACACAGGTACATGAAATTTCTATTACAAGATATAATGTTACCAAGGCTATGTTTAGACTTGTTTTGTTTATAGTAATCACTTTTCTTCTCTATTTTAAAACTCTACTCAATATTCATACTTAGGTGGTTATCAATCTTGAAATTTTGTCTACATTTTGAAACTCTACTCAATATTCATACTTGGGTGGTTACCAATCTTGAAATCTAATATAAGGTTCAAAATGAGAGCTTTTGGTTGGTTACAAATGATAGTGAGAATTTGTTGGTTGTCTAGATAAATATGCAAAACCATGAGTAGTGGTTTCATCCTTCAATAACTAGATTTGACTAGAAAGTAATATATTTGTTGTCTTTTAGATATAAATTCCTTTAATGAAGGATTTTTCAACAAAAATTATAGATATACCATGAACTTTATATATAACCTCCATACTAATTTCTGTGAAATGAATTTACAATACTACAACTTTAGATAGTTAATATCTTAGTGCATGATTGAGTATTTATTTTGTTAAAAAATGTATTTTATATTATAGATATACTTACAATATATCCTGTATTGTACAAAAATATGAATAAAAATTCCACCTCAAGAGCAACACCTTAAATAATTGTAGTGGCTTACTAAAAATAATTATATAAAAAAATAAATTAATTCTTAACACAAAGAACAATGATATGAAGATGTTTAAATTTAACATAAATACAATTCATAAAAGTGGTTGAAGTAGAGAATGAATATATGGTTTTTTTTTTCATCTATCACTACTAGAAAGGGAAGGTTGACATAATCATGTACAAGCTCCCAAACCATATATGTTTCATTTTTCTTTTCTTCTTATGCCACCTAATGTGTGATTTGGTTAAATTGAAAGAACCAAATGAAATATGTTTTCCTAGTAGGGGAGAGAGACATGTTGGTATACATTAAGAACCTATGACAATCATTGAGAATATGGGGAGAATTAAACTAAATCCTCAATTAATATGTACACCCTCAAGACCCAAATCCATGAACATGAGAAGAAAGTCCATGTAAAGAGAATCTAGAGGTACCTCATTCACATCTACTCATGTCTAAAACTTTTAATTCTTAGGTATATTTGAAATGTTTCTATTCTAAAGGATCTAGTGATGTAGAGCTCATTGAGATCCTTTTAGCAATCCTTAAAACTAAAGGCCATGCATTTTTTTCTAGATGAATTATTTGAATCCTACACAATGATAATCCCTAGAAAATCATATATAGGAATTATTTGATAAAGAAACCCAAGGTATGAACAAATGAAAAAGAAGTGCCTTGGTTGAGATGCCCTAATTTTTGGTCCTTGTGTCAATCAAGCTTGTTGTTCAATAATTAATATGTCACAAACAATTTTATTACAGGTTATAATATATTACATTTATCTATGACATTAATGTAAAATAAAAAATTTAATATATTTGAATAATTTCAAAAATTCCTTCAAACCATTCAATTATTGAATCAAACTAAATGGTTGCTTGAAGAGGATGGTAAGTAAGGAACAATAAGTGGAGGGGCTTGTTGGGTAGAGGAAGGAGATAAACTTGGGGGGATTACATAAGAGGAGGAGATCCTTGAGCATGAGGAGACTATATAGAAGAATGACTTCACTTTGACTCTTTATCAATAATTTCATGAATCTTTAGTTCTTGAATAGGAATCACATATCTAATTATTCTATCATTCAACCATTTATTTATTCTATGTAGTGCTCCTCTAGCTCTTTATTAAATAATTTTTATCTACTATAGCCCCCAATCTATCTTTGGAATAAATTTAGAAGCAATTTTATATTTTTCATAGGTAGGTTTAATAACATTTACATAATCTTTTATAATGTTGGGAAATACAAAAAATAGATACCTCTTTAGCTGTAGAGATTTTATTCTAGAAGAATCTATATTTCTCACCTCTTGGTCATCTACATAGTTTGAGAAAAATGTTTTATCCAATCCTAGTGCTTGCAAATATTCTTCAAACTATCAAGGGTAGATTGAAGGTTGAATGAGGGTCTAGATTTCGATAACTTCAAACTTATTTTCGACACTTCAACTTCTACATATTAGCTACCCAATTCATTAATCATTAGTATTTATTGAATACAATTTAGAAGTCTACTCCCTTGATCTTCTTATCAAAATATAATTCATTAATTTTTTTTAATTATCTATAATGTTTTATAAAATATAGTTTTCCACTTAGGTATCTTGGGAGCATATACATGATCTTATCACACCCACTTGGCTTGATATATGAAAATCTAGTGAATTGGATATAAAAGTTTCCAAATCTATAATTCTTATTTTATGCTTTAGGGGACAATGTTTGGTAAGGTTTTTGGATACTAATTTTAACTCCAATTAGGGATAGTATTCATATACCTTTTGTTTTCCCAATTCTATATCACCAACTATTTATAATATAAGAATTTTTTTTCTTCTTTCCAATTCATATACAAGTCAAGAATTCATGTAGAACTTCTTCATTTCTAACACCTAGAAAATTTAATCATCAAGTGCACCATTGATTATATTTGATAAATCAATAAATTATTTCCATAAAAATACCCTTGTGATGAATCTATACATCTAGGGATGAAATTCCTTAGTAGCCTCTTGTCTTGTGACTCTATTTATTAAAATTATGCAATCATAAACTTTCAAATAGATACTTAGGCATTCTATTCATTGTAGTCTTAGGTTCTTAAATCCATTGCTTGTTTATCTTTTTGAAGAAGCTATTTGTGTTATTGTCATAGTATACTTGAGATTAATCTATATAAATATTGATATATTGATCTCTTGAAGGAAACTCAAACATATCTTTTATATACTAGGGTTGACTTAACAACAAAAAATATCATTAACATCTCTAATTTCTCTTTCGATAGAGTTGTAATTTTTTTTGCATGTGAGAGTCAGATCTATGGATTGTTTTGATATTGGGAAACTAGTTTCTTTGACCAATCCACTAGTTATAAAATTTTGTAATTGAGTTGACAAATTTGTTGTAGCTACTACTAATATGAAATGAAATTATTTCAAGCCTATATGTCCTAAATTTACATCCAAATTATTTTCCAAGTGTAGCATTGTAATTTTTCACCCTTGAAAATTTCACAGTACATGGACACCCTATTTTGCATATGGACTTAATTATATTAATAATTTATTTGTTGCAGGGCCAAATTATGAAAAAAATATTAAATTCCCCTACATCAAGGTAAATTGGGGCCAAAATCACCTTGACAGAGGTGAGGGAACCCCTAACCTAAGGATGTCGTATTTAAAATTTAATGTTTTGGTGTTGATCCTTGGAGATTTAGAAAGGATCCCAAGTTTCCCTATAATAAAAATATCAATTGAGATGGGTCTATAAATATGTTTTCTTCTCATTTGAACATTGGAAGTTATTATAATCAATCATGAACTATTAGGCTCTTATTGTGATGGTGTTGTAGCATATAAAAAAGTAAGCCTTGTTCATGCTTAGTCTGGTAATTAACAATCAATGATAAAATGTTCTTAATTGTGCCTTATTTAGGGTGTTGTAAAGTGTTTTCTTACACTTTCACACTAATCTAGGGCTTCATTAATTAATTGAGATTAATTGAGTTTAATTGGCCCCTTTAATTCAAATTCAAGCCTTATTACTTGCATTTTTTGAAGGATCTATCCTGACACCCATTAATGATATTGCATGGCATTTACATTGGAAAAGTTGGAGTCCTAGAAAGTTGTGCTAGGACCCATTTGCCACTTTGGGTGAATGGGTCCTCCTAACCTAGGACACCCTTTTTTGACATATTTGAGGTGGGTTTTTAATGTTATTTCACCTCCCCGAAGCTAGGTCTTATAAAATTTTACTAGGACCCATTCGCCCAAGGTGGCGAATGGGTTCTCCTTGCCTAGGAAACCCCTTTTTGAATTTATTTGTGGTGGGATTTTAATAATTTTCAATCCTAGATCTGATGTCAGCTTGGATTATTTTAATTTTGAGGTTAATCCTTATATTTAGTATAAATATAAGGTTAATTCACATAGTTTCATCTAAACAATCCTAGAAGATTTCAAGCAATCAAGAGTACATTAGCAAGAGCATTATAGAGCATTTCAAAGGCATTCAAAGGTGAATTATCAAGATTTTATTGTAGCAATTCAAGGTTGTATCATCATGTCAAAGGCATAGTGCATCAAACATGTTGTTGAGCTAGTGTGTGTTGATGTCGCATTGAAGATCCATTTGCAAGCATTGTTTCACATCCAATTCAAGATCAAGATCTACATTCTTCATGTCCACTTCATGTTAGATTGTAGATTTACATTCCAAGACATCATCCTAGGTATCATTGTTCATGTTTCATTGTTTCATCATAAGGTTTAATTACCTAAATGAGGCTTGACTTTAAGGTAAACCCCTATTCCCTAACAATCAACAAGTTTTTCTCTCCTTTGATGTGTGTTTGTAGGTTTCTAGGTTGAAGATCAAGTGGAGAACAATATTGGAGAAAAATTATCAAAGTTGTCAAGTTGCAAAGTTTCCATCTACATTGCAAGATTACAAAAATATCTCTATAGAATTTGTTTCAGAATTTCGAGAGCTGAGCATCAAGGACCTGAAAGTGTAGACATTGAAGAATAGAACTCATAATTCAATTTTCCAAACCCCTAACAGGGACCCATTCGCTAGTAAAGGTGAATGAATCCTTAATGAGGCCTGAAGTAGTGAACATATAGAATTTTAAGTTGTAGACTGAGAGGAACAAAATCTAGAAAGCACTTTCCAAAAACCCTAACAGGGACCCATTCACCACCTCGGGCGAATGAGTCCTCAGTGGGCCCCGAAATAACACTTTCCCAAAAAGGTACACATTATTTTAGCCTCTTAAAACCTCCCCCATTGTTGTTATAGCAGTTAGGATTGATTTCTAATTGTTATTTATGCACTTTTCCCCTCATAATTGAATGGAACATAACTAGTAAAATTAGGTTCATCCATTTGGTGAATCCCCTTTTGGGTGAACCTCATTTTGTATGTTTCATTTTGGTGAACCCAATCCTATTGAACATCCTAATTTCTAATTTGGAGTACATTAAAACCCTAGATGCTAGTTTGCATTAGATTCAATTTACTTGCATTGCATTTAGGGTTCTTTCATTTTGCATTAGTGAACATTGTATTTAGGGTAAATTTGCATGTTTGCATTTCTTATATTCACTAAAAATCAGAAAAAGTGCCTTAGATCTTATTTAGTTTTGCATTTTTGTAACATTGAAATCATAATTCAAACATTTAGATTCAAATTGCATACTAGATTTAGTCATCTTATTCATCATTTAATCTTAGTAAACATTACATCTAAAGACTTGAAATCTACTAAGTCTATTACAAAATTGATTGTTACAAACCTAAAACAGAAAACACATGTGATCACTCAGAAATTGTACTTTTCAAACTTCATAAACCCTGTACCAGGACCCATTTACCCAAGGTGGCGAATGAGTCCTTGATAGGGTTACAAAGACAACAACTTTTCACATTTTACAAGTTTCATTTCCATATTCAGACTTCCTCGAAAAAGCATACTAGGACCCATTCTCTACCTTGGGTGAATGACTCCCTAGAGGCCTACAAAAACCACTTTTTATGATATTTTTGGTGGTTTTGTGTACTTCCTAGGCCTACTGGTAACCTATATTACCAATCTGGAAAGTTTCAAGAATTTCTATTTTATGCATCTAGGTCAAAAGCATCCATTTAGTGTAGTAATTCCAAAAATCATTTTAGTAGTAAAAATCATCAGATCTGAAAATGTTTACATTTCTAAACCTTTTCATAATATGGATAAAAGTACTTTTCAATTTTTCATATACAATGTTTACATTCATGAAGCTTTGCATAATTTTGATAAAAGTGCTTTTCATTTTTGGATACAAATTGTTTATATTTTTGAAGTTTTCCATACATTGGATAAGAGTACTTTTCATCTTTTGATATATATATATATATTTTTGAAGCATTGCATAAGATGGTTAGAAGTGATTTTCATTTTTGGCTAAACAATGTTAGTATCTTACCTTTCTCAGCATGCAAAGTAAAAGTTCAACTCTCTCACTTATGAGAATGATTTAGTGAAAGACAATACAATGGTGGATAATCATGACAATAAAATTTGGTATTCCCCTAATATATCTCATATTTGTGATGAAGATATTGTGGTGTTAGAAGATCAAATCAATGAGAGTTATGAGAGTCCTATTTGTCTCTCTTCTCCTACCTCTTCTACTAGGGAAGACATTGTTAGATACAAGGATGAGACCATTGACACATCCCCTAATACTAATTTTCCTAGATTGCTCCTCTTTGTGAGAATGATTGGATACAAGATAAACAAGACAATCCAACCATCGATGATTCCCCTACTTGTGATGAAGTTATTTTAGAAGAACCAACCTTTGAATGTTATGAATATCTAGTTTTTAGCTCTCCTAAAAACTCTCCTACTAGGGAAGATATCATGGTGGAAGAAAATGAGAACATTAACAATAGTAATTCCTTAGATGAAGATGATGAAGTGACAATAGACTCCCCTTTGCTAAGAGACCATGAAAATGAGGATAATTATTTTGAGGTTATGCACATTAGATATCCCTTGAAGTACTCTCTTGAGCCTAAACTTATCATTTATCCACCCTCACAAAAACAACAAGTTCAAAACAAACCCATGCTTATCTTAGGACCACCAATAAGGGAACTTGATAATGATAATTTCTTATAGCAACTGAGTCACAATATCATTGGTCATACATATAACACAAGGAATAATCCACAAAAAAGACAACCAACTCCAACATCCCTCCCATTGCCTAACCCTATCTTACTTGGTCCTCCTCATTTTCCTTTGAAAGGAGTACGATCATGTTGAACAACTTAAGAATACTTCTACTAAGATATCCTTATGGGACCTTATTAAAGCCTCACCTATATATCATAAATGCTTCAAATTTCTTTACAACAAGTCCCTACCATTCCTAATGTGCAATCAAATGATGTGGCAACCCAAATTCAAGCTATAACTCTAGCCAACTTAGACATCACTTTCCATCAAGATGAGTTACCTTCGTTAGAATAGAAAAATAAAATGAAGCTTTCATGATAGCACCTCATTTTAATAGGATCGGGATAGAGAGTTCCCCTTGTTGACAATGATTTTGCTCTTAATGTGTGTAGTGTGAGCCTCTCAGAGAAGATTGATATGAATAAAAGTGACATTTTCCCTAATTCTTTGTCTATCTGTGGGTTTGAAAACATAGGAAAACAATCTCTTGGAGTCATTACATTACCTATTAAAGTTGGAAAGGTTACATTGCAAACTCTAGTCCATGTTATGTCTCATGATCTCTCATACAATCTCCTCTTAGGCAGACCATAGATTCATGAGATAAATGTGGTGCCTTCTACTCTTCATCATAAATTGAAGTATGTCTACAACAACAAAGTATGGGCACTCAAAGCTGATCTTGAGCCTTATAGTGCTTTACAACTTGAAAAAGGAAAGGAAAATTCTTTGAAAACGCTAACACCAACTATACAAGTGGTGCACAAAGAAGAAAAAGATAAGTTTCCTAAACCATTCACAATGTTATTGATAGATTATTTGGGATCATTGAATTTCACACCTAAATTTGATGGGAAACTGAAGATCATAACAAAAGAGTTTGAAAAGGGAAAAGAAAAATTAGTAATGTCAACAAAAAATTCAAAAGCATCCACCTCAACTACTTTAGAAGATCAAGCAAATTACACAACAAAATTTAATGAAGTTGATTATGAGCAACCACCAAATTTGAAAGAAATGAAAAAGCTTTATGGAAGAGGTTGTGAACTTGTGAAACAACTTGGGTATAGTGGAAAAGGATGCGGTGCTAGAGAAAAAGGTATTTGTGTCCCTATAGAGCCTAACACACAAGAAACAACTAATGGTCTTGGTTATTGTCCCTCGAAAGAAACAAACAGGCCTTAAATCAATATCAACACTCTTACAAAAGATTCTTCTAAACCAACTTTAACATTAGTGCATCCTAAATTGATAGACACTAGTGGTCTTGGTTATTATCCTTCAAAAGAAATATAAGAAACAAAGAAGTCTTTGCTTAACATTAAATTCATCACGCAAAGCACTCTTAAGACATGTCTTAGTAATGATTGGAGTTTGTTAGATTTTACACCCTCCTTTCAAGGAGAGAAAAAAATCTCACAATCTAAAGAGTCTTGTGTAAGTATGACACCTTATACTAAGCAAGAGATATCTTTGTCACAAAATAAAGGAACATTCTCTACTATTGATCAAGAGGGTATATTTTTGAGACTCCTTCAAGATCATTTGATATCTCTCCCTCCAAGAACATGAAATAAATTTTACTATAAGATTTTATTTTGTGCATATCATAGAATTCATGGTTGTTCTACTATAAGGCTTTGAGTAGTAAAATTCAACATCTTAAGGATTGTGGTGCTCTTCCTTGTGTTGCAACACCTAGTTCCTCTAATTGATACTAATTTTCATCAATCATCTTGGCTCACCCTTGTCGCACACTTAGTGGGGGGAAGGGGTTACATAGCTTTATCCTCATATGTCACTTGTCGATTGTCTCTTTTGGCTAGTTGACCATCTTCCATGTATATATAAGAGAAATCTTGGGATGTGATCGACATGCATTAATCTAGATGGCTTGTGACGTACTGAGTTATCTTTAGCATTTCATTTTTTGGGGAAAACCCTCCCTCCTTGTTCATGACATAGATTTATTTTAGAAACATATGACTTGGCATAGGGTTTTCTAACGAAGGCTCTCATGTCTTAGGAGAAAATATTGACTACTTTAAAGTAGTTGCTCATAGCAATGGTGTTCGCAATTGCTTTAAAGTGGGGGCATACATTGATGACATCTTTTGACATTTTTCATATTTCATGGCATGATTTCCTTTTTACTTGTGACATGTCCTTTTCTTGGTGGTGTCATTGGATTTGATGTCCTCCAAGAGTGTGATATTTCTAAGCATATGTTTTCCCTTGGTGGCATGATGTGAATGATTCATCCCATAATTGGAAATCTAATACTCTTTGACTTTTTTTCTCTTAGAGACCTTGGGCATAATGTTCTCTAAGAAGAATACCTTACATGAACAAAGAAAAATCCCCTTTAACAAAATATTATAGACATGGCATTCAAAAGCATAGCATTGTGGTGCCTTATCGAAGTTGTCAGGAGGATAACTTTGGTATGGTATGGGAGGCTAATATGATTCTCTCATTTGTCACCTCATTGGGATAACTCGCCTAGTGGATGGACTAAGGTTTCACTACCCTAGAGTGAGCACACATGTTATGGACAAACAACCACGTTCCACATTGTGTTGGAATGATTGTGCTTGATCCTTTATTTTTCCTTTACTTTTCTTGGCCTTTGATAGGGTATGACTATGTATCTTTGTTATTGTTGCATACTTAAGCATCTTGAATGTCTACTTTAGTGTGAGTCTATTATGGGGGAAAACTCTCACTAAAGTGGGGGAAAAAATTAGTGTAAAAAAAAGCAACTATTTTTCATGCTTAGTCTGGGAATTAACAATTATTGATAAAATGTGCTTAATTGTGCCTTATTTAGGGTGTTGTAAAGTGTTTTATTACACTTCCACACTAATCTAGGGATTTTTAATTAATTGAGGCTAATTGAGCTTAATTGGCCCCTTTAATTTAAATTCAAGCCTTATTACTTGCATTTTTCGAAGGATCTATCCCGACACCCATTGATGATATTGAATAGCATTTACATTGGAAAAGTTGGAGTCCTAGAAAATTGTGCTAGGACACATTCACCACTTTGGGCGAATGGGTCCTCCTAACCTAAGACACCATTTTTTTTCATATTTAAGGTGGGTTTTTAATGCTATTTCACCTCCCCAAAGCTAGGTACTAGAAAATTGTGCTAGGACCCATTCACCCAAGGTAGCGAATGGGTCCTCCTTGCCTACGACACCCCTTTTTGAATTTATTTTTGGTGGGATTTTAAATATTTTCAATCCTAGATCTGATGTCAGCTTGGATTATTTTAATTTTGGTGTTAATCCTTATATTTAGTATAAACATAAGGTTAATTCAAAGGCAGATTGTCAAGATTTTACTACAACAATTCAAGGTCGTATCATCATGTCAAAGACATAGTGCATAAAACATGTTGTTGAGCTAGTGTGTGTTGATGGAGCATTGAAGATCCATTTGCAAGAATTGTTTCATATCCAATTCAAGATCAATATCTACATTCTTCATGGCCACTTCATGTTAGATTGTAGATTTACATTCCAAGACATAATCCAAGGTATCATTGTTCATATTTCAAGTTTCATGCTTCTATTTCATTATTTCATCATAAGATTTAATTACCTAAATGGGGTTTGACCAAGGAAAACCCCTATTCCCTAACAATCAACAAGTTTTCTTCTCTCTTGATGTGTGATTGTAGGTTTTAGGTTGTAGATAAAGTGGAGAATAAAAGTTGTAAAGTTGACATCTACATTGCAAGATTACAAAAAGATTTGAACAAAATTTGTTTTAGACTTTTGAGAGCTAAGCACTGAGGACCTGGAAGTGAAAAAATTGAAGAACAAAATCTAGAATTCAATTTTTTGAAACCCTAATAGGGACCCATTCACCACTAAAGATGACTGAGTCCTCAATGAGGCCTGAAGTAGTGAACATATGGAATCTGGAGTTGCAGACTAAGAGGAACAAAACCTAGAAAGCACTTTCCACAAACCCTAACAAGGACCCATTCGCCACCTTGGATGAATGATTCATTAGTGGGCCCCAAAATAGCACTTTCCCAAAAATGTACACATTGTTTTAGCCACTTAAAACCTCCCTCATTGTTGTTATAATAGTTAGGATTGATTTCTAATTTTTATTTATGTACTTTTCCCCTCATAATTGAATGAAACATCACTAGTAAAATTAGGTTCGCCCATTTGATGAATCCCCTTTTGGGTGAACCTAATTTTCTATGTTTCAGGTGTATGTGAGTTATCCTCTACATGATAGCTACAAAAATCTATTGTGTTATATGGACCAACCTCTTATAGGTATTCAAGAAATTCAAACATCTATCAGCAATCTTTGACCATAAATTATGGTGTGAACATCACTTTGACAAGGGTTGCATACCTAAGGTAACATTGTAAGTTAGGGTAAGCCTTCTTAACCATTATCATTTGATATTTATGGAGGTGGAAATATGAAAAAATGGGATTTGACTTATGCAAGCCCCTATACAACACAACCTTTTCACCTCTTTTCATGTGTGCAAGTTAGATATGAAAGGTCTATAAATAGAAAGCTACAAGAAAACATTGAGTAGACTGTAACTTATTGTGAATTGCAATCTATACCTAGTCAAACATGAACAAACACAAGAGAAATAGTCATTTAAACAAGCATAAATAGCATTTCCCGTGATATTTTTAAGCATGCTAAGAAATGGAAACATAAAAGAACATGAAATATACTAAGGAAACCAATCTAAGCTATTCAAACTCCATCCCATAGGGGGATTGGTGTCACTTTGATGTGGAAAGTGGCCTTTTCCCAATCCCTTATGGACAAGCATCAAGATGTTGATGTAAAGTGGTGATGTTGATGCAATGAGATAGTAGATTCAAGCTAAAATTGATGAACAATGCATGTAAAGACAGACAAAAAATGAGTAGAGTAGCTATGCATACAAAAGTGTATCTCAAATGGATGTGATAAATGCCAATTGCCTTCAAAGATAATGACAAAAATTTTATGATTGATGGATGAAAATGAGCATCATGACTTTGCATGAAGAGGTCAACCCATATTCAATAGAGGAAGCCTCTATTTATAGGAAGGAAGGGTTGAAGAATGGGTAAATCTTGGCAATATGGGACTAAAATGGGAATTAATAAGCCATGGGGATATGTGCTTACACATGTGTGAGAACATTTTGGGAGAAGGGATGAGTTAAGGCATGCAGGTGAGAATGTAAGGGAATGCAAGAGAGAATTTAAGGAATATGGTTGGGGGGTGTAAGAGGGATAAATTCCTTTGTAAGAGACAAGATGGCATGTAAGAGGAATTGAATTCCCTCGTAAGAGGTTGTAGTGTAGAAAATTGTACGCTCTTCTTAGAGATAGTACAATTTCACACTTAATTTGGACCTATTTTAGTACCCTTGCATTCATGACACTTTAAATCATCAATAATAGGCCCCTAAACTCTTTATTTTAGATCTCAATGCTTATTTTGACTAATATCCTGAAGAAATCAACAAAGGCATTCAATTTTCCAACAAACCGACATTTACTCACCCAAAAAAGCTAGGGTGGGACACATACATGACCTTGGGCATATGATTCCCCCTAAGTGGGACCCATACACCACATGTGGCATATGAGTCTCATGTGGCCCCTTTTTAGGGTTTGGGTGGGAAATTAAGGTTTACAATTCAAATTTTTGGTTGATGTCAATATTTGAGATCTAATAAATGGTAAATTAGATGAAGTGCCTATAGAAACAAGATTTGAAATCATTATTTTCATCTAGAAAAGAAATTCAAGATCTTAGAATTCACAAGCACTCAAGCATGCTTTCACAAGAGCATTCAAGAGCAAGTAGCAAGAAATTTGAACTCTTGGAGAAAAATAATAATGTTTTTGTAGGTCTTCAAGCTCACTTTCATTCAAGATCTAGCATTGTAAAGGATTGATGATGGTTTCCTATGGTGAATCATGATGGATTCTAGGTTGGAGAGATGCAACTAGCCATTGAACCAAGCCTAATGACTTGTTTCCTAAGTGATTCCATCCTCCATTATCACTCTACTTTCTACCTAAAGTAAGGTGCATGCATTGTTATGACTTGTTAGGGTGATTAGAGATCTCCCAAAGTGAGTCATCAACTCCATGTTTCATTCATGCATCTTATTCTAGCACATTATAATAGGGTTTCATTATGTTGATCATCAATGCTTGCGCCTCTATGACAATCTTATGGGAAATTCAACAAGTGGGGGACTAATTTGTGCCTCATTGAATACCTCTGGGATTTTTAGAGAAAGTTGACTCTTCTTTGGGTTTTGGAGAAAAGGGTAGAAATAAATGTAAATATAAAACATAAAAATGGTGATATTCCAAAGCTTTTACAACATTTTAAACCCAATATTTCCTATGAGTGATATATTTGGGCATAGAATACCACAACCCTTCATTGTTGGGAAGAGAACGAACAACAAAGGATAACAACAAGCACATGGTAGACTTTCAAATCTTCCTGCGAGTCGTGTTCATTAAGGTCTGATCAAACATAAATATATCCAAGGTTAACAAAATAACATTCAAAAATTGCATAAACTCTCTCTCCTAATACAACACAATATAACAAAACAACAATCCTTTAGAAAAATAGAGAATTCCACTGACATAATCCATTTCACAAGTTATTATCCTACCATATAAGCCTACAACGTGGTAATCAACCACTTAAACTATTCAAATTCAGCTTGACACAATGTTTCATTCAAAATGAAAGCATAAAGAAAGAAAGCTTGATAAAGGCCATACATGCACAGTCTCAAAGATTTCTTCTCAATAATTCATACTTTAAATATCAAATGAACTTTAAAATAGAGGTCAGATGCCAATCTGATAATAGTTTGAGCTTTAAAAGATATAACATGCTAGAGAAAAGAAGTTCTACAACTCTACTTTTGAAAAATAGTTCTATAGCTAAGAAAACTAAAGAAACTTTTCCTTAGCAAAAGAAACTGAAACTTGAAACCAACCCTTTCCTTATGTCGCCGCCTCTCATTTATAGTTGCAAAAAGAAGAAACCACTACCACAACACAAAACTAATTACTGCCAGATGTTGGCATTTGATAGCACATGATATGATCATAGATCTTTAGTTAGGTCACAACAATCTTTGCTCATCAATTCTCAACTTCCGCATTAATGCTCTTTAGATTTTTAGCAAAGATAGTTGTTTGGAAATGATCAAATCATAGAAAACATCTTGGAAAAAAATCTAGTTGACCAATCATGTAACCCAATGGTACCAACTCAAAGCTTTCATCCCGAAAACCAAAAAAAATAGAAAAAGGCTAGCAAGCTCCGACAAACTCCCAAAAGATATCACTTTATAAGAAGCACAAACTACTCATAGTGAAGAGTTGACGTGTCAAATAGGTGAAAAATCTCAAACTCATTAATATAGCTCCTTGAGAAAATATCTGACGAGTTGACACGTGTACTGAATCTCTCTTGAAAGGAAGGTGAAATATGAAAGCCGCACAACCACCATGTGGCATATTGCGCACCTTTTAGATAACTTTACTTGAGCACGGGTACATCTGAATCCGAAAACATATACAAGCCAAAAATCAAAATGATAAAGGAAAAAATGCTTCACAGTTTTGGCATCTCACAGGGGGTCTTTGCTTGTGAAGGCACGAAACTAGGCCTCTGGTAATTCTTGGAGTTTGAGGAAAGTAGAATGTTGCACCTCCCAATCTACAACAGTCAATTGGACGAGAGTACAGATGTTCCTGTATGCTTGCTCCAACTCAAAAAATTATTTGAAAGAAACAAATCCCCATCTGAAAGAAATCACCCCAAGGTGATAGTAGAGTAAAAAAAGAGGAAAGATCTCGTGCTCAATAACATCAGTTGTGGGCATCGTGCTTGAACCCGAGAGTTCTATAGAAGTTCATACCTTGTATCGAATCGCATCTGTGACCTGCTCAACTGTCAACACATCTCCATCTGGTGAAAGAAGAGGAGGTATCCAAAAATCAACTAAGATTCCAAAGTCCTTGATTTCATTGACTTGCTTATTTAGCACTGTTTGAAACTCCTTGCACTTCACTGCAACCTTGTGGCAACTGATGATCTTGTTTGCTTTGATGGAGGAATCTCTTCAATCATGAATCCCTGCACTTTTTAGGGCCTTATTAGTGGCCACACATAACTTGGAAATGAAGCTTTGTGATTCTGCTAGTCAAGGTGAACATGTTTATAGAAATTGATCGGCCATTGGGCCAACCTTAATTCATGAACATCTCTTAAGAATTGCAAAATAGACCCGAGAATGGCAACAACAACTATGATCTGCTCCCAGTGTGTAGATATTAACTTCTTCAATATCAGGAGGGTCCTAGATCCTTGTGCAACATTTAGCTCCTGATTAAACAGAGCCTCTCTTACTCTTTCGCTTTCTTCCATTTGACTTATTTTTCTGAGGGCATTCGTCAGTTCTGAGCTCATTTTTCTGATCTTGTTTTGACTTTTCTGCTTCCACGTGGGCCTACTGAAGATCATCAGAAGTTTGAGATCAGACACCATCCAACTCTCTTCTCATGTTTTCCTGAGTGTTCTAGTGCTCTACATTCATTTGGCGCTCAACAACCAACTCAACTTTCAATCTTTCAATTTCAACATATAGTTGAACCTATTCACTCTGGGCCTCCATGAGCAACTTGGATGTCTCTCTTTGTTGACTTTGTACTTGCTCTATGCGGGCCATCTCGACATCTTTTGTCTATACTTCATTCTACTTCCTACTCATTGTTTCCCTCACATTTATCAACTCTACCTTGTGCTTCTTCAACTTTCTACCCAACCTTTCGTAATTCGCATATACCACCTTCTGTGTGGACTTAGTTAGGACCACTTTGTGGCACAAGGGAGTTTCGTTCAAATCCAGGCCCATGGCTCTGATGTCGTAGTCCTCCATATGCATCTATCCCTTAGGCTTAGACATGAGCGGCTTCATGGTAGTGATTAGCAGATATTTTTTCTCTTCATTGAAGCAAGCTTCAATCTTCTTGGTGGCTAGTAATGCAACATTCTTTAGTAGTAGTTTTTGCTTTTTGACCTATTGGGCCTACTTGGTTGCATCAAAATTCTCTTGGAGACTTTGAGGGATATCAATGCTCTATGTGGCAATGGAAGCACTGGGAGGGATTCCAAAAAGGGTGACAGAAGGAAAAACTTGAGATGTATGAGCATGCAAGGATGCAAAAGGGAGGTTATCATGGAAAAAGGAAGGCTACCAAATTGAGGTTGGGCGGGGGAAAAACCAGTTAGGGTGAAAAGAGAAATGAGCTAAAGGAGAGGTACCTTCCTAGAAGTATATGGACTGGGAGTGACAAGAAAAACATAGGTTTTTTTCTCTTTCAATGGGGGCCCTTGATAGGGTGATCAAAGAATCAATAGCGACGGAAGAAGATGATGCTCATTTGGGATGCAGGGTAACTTCGAAAGATTCATTAAAAGTGGCAGGGGGTGTATTCAAGACTATTATCTCTTGGTATGAGGATAGATGATTCCTTTCCATGAGAGGGAGTAGAGGAGTAACCAAAGATGCAGAGGAAGGAAGAAGAGAGGGAGTAAAACTTACCTAGGCCGCGATGGCCAGAACATTTTGTAGGACAAACTCTGCTTCTTTTTCTTCTTGGGCCAATGTGTCGGGTACACCTAGATCTTGGACTCATCTTCTTTTTACTTGATCAGAAATAGTACATTTCAATATGGCAGTTGATCCCCTCAAAACTTGGCCTTTGATTGCCGCAACAGACCCCCTTGGGAATCGTCAGGTCTTTTTTCCTTTACTTTGAGCATTGGCAGAGGACGTGGCTCATGAGTCCCTTTGCCTTGAGCCTCTCCGACTTTCAAATTATTGAGGATGAGAAATATGGTACGGGACTTACTCCTCTTCAATCTCATGGCTCGTCTCTAGATTACTATTGTAGGAATCAACCTCTCAATCATAAATATCCTCAAAATTGTCGTCAAGTGGTTGAAATTATTTGAATAGTGCACTGGGGCATTTCATCTCTCATTGGAATCTCTAGAAGTATTCCCTCATTCTTTTTGACCATCCCTTTTGCTTCAACTATGTGTTGAGAGATTTACCCATTAGGATGTTCTTTTGATATTATGTCTGCGACACATAGAAACTCAGCCATTTAGATCGCTTGAGTGGAATGCAAGCCATGTCAATATATACCTCTGACCTTTCTTGTGTTGGATTCCTCCTTTCAAAATAATCCTAACTCTCATGTTTCAAACTAAAGTGCTTTCTTGGGTTATAGTCCGGCTTGTCACAAATGAGAACTAGGCGTAAGGCCACTAGTAGATTGGTGACCTTGCCCTTAGCCTTTTGCTTGTTCAACTTTACCTAAATATTGTCAATTGTCTGGGGAAGTGAATACATCTGTTTTTTTGTTTCTTAAGGCACCATAAACATTGTCGGCAAGGGTTTTCTAATGGCATGCCTCCAATGCAAAAAAAAATCTATTACAAATTTGGGGAATCAGAAAGGTTCCCCGACAAAACCATGAAATCTAATAAATGTAAAATCCTCTCCCAAGAAATAATCTACCGGGGTCGAAAAATTTTCCATCCATTGTAAGACCTCAGAAGAGAAATGGTCCATAGGGTGTGGCAACAAATATTGAAGCATTGGCCTTAGAAAATGATTTATAAACCAGTAATAATCCCCTATTTTTGAAAGTACATGGGTCCTTATAGAAATAGGTTGATGACAACCTCTTACATATAACCTAGACACTAGTATATTTTTCTCCATCCTCTCAAAATTTTGATGCAAAACTAAGTGAGCCAAGAAAGAAGAATACATGAATTTAGACTCAGTGCTATAATTTTTTAGTTTCTCTAGCATGTTTTCGGCTATTACCTCAACAAAATAATAATATTTTTGGTTCTTTTCCCTTTTGAGCACAAGATCCAGGCCCATCTAAAAAATATGGACCTCTTCATCATTATTAAGACTGAAAACCCAGGCCAACATCAAGAATACAAACTGTGTGTCCTTGAATTTCTTCCGTGAAAGAGGAAAGAGAAGATAGCCTTTCTCTAGTTGTTCCTTTGCTTCTTCCTCATAAAAATTTGTTTCCCTTGCCATTTCTTCCCCAAAGATGTCCATTTTTTCTTCATCAAAATGTTCAGCACCCCAGTTCGTAGGGATACACAACATATCTTGTATGGATTTAGTAGAAATGGTAACTTTTATCCTCTACCCTCAATGGCTCTTGTCCTTTTGTTGAATCTTTTGGCACATGTGTCAACCAGCTCTGGGCATGGGTGTATGATAGGAAGTATGAGTTGTGGCAGACCACAATTCCATATCTAAAATACAAAACCTTCAAATAGCTCATGTTGTATCATTATTTGAAGTGCACCCTCCCTAGAACTCTTAGGGTTAGTTGACAACTTGGGGTCGAAAACATTATCGGAAACATCCTACACCATCTCTCTTGGGATGCATTTATTTGGTTGCACCTTTTTAGAAAATTCTAATGGCCTCTCCTCATGCATCAGACCATTGGTGAATGAGTTATGCCCAACAATATTAGCGTAACTAGGCCATTTTCTAGAGGTTACATCTTTTCTACTAGAAGTTGATGGTTCTGCCATGGCTATATCAGGAAGTTGCAAATATTTTCTTTAATGAAAATGACCACTTGCCTTTTTGCTTCTTGGAAAAATGTACTTTTTGGTGCAATTAATTTCCTTGTGCGTACATGTAGTTAAAGCTATGCCATTACTGTTGGTCCATTAAATGTTGCCACCAAGGCAATACATGTGGATTTGAGATCCATATCCCTTGGGAATGCTGAAAATGTTGTGAGAATGAAATTAGTACATTATCCCCTCTGCCTTCCTTCACAAATAACTCATTGCATTGGAACGTGTTCTTTTAGCTATGAGAAACATGTTGAAGTGATGCAAGGTACCTTTGAAAAGATGTGCCCATTAATTTGTCAGAACTTAGTGCATTAATCCATGTCTTTTCACATAAGTAAGCTTGTTGATGTTGATGATGGAAAAGGACACACATCAACAATCAACATATGAGAGCATTTACTCCAAATGCCCAGATTTATTTCTTAAGACCTTATGTCAGATCCTTCATATGATTTATCTACCTTCCTCCATTTTTCTTTGATATTTTCCCATTGTCATTCGCCCAAAAATGGACCTTTTGTTGGTTAGGTTTGTCGGCTTATCTTTTCTATATATAGCTATGCCACCTTATTACAAAATTCAAATATAGCCTTTTAAGTTTAGCAATCTTTTTTCGTTGTCTCCCATTCTACCACACTTCGTTGATTTCTTAGAATTTCAGCTCGCCTAGGCACTCCTATTCGGCTTCTTCCATGATGGACATAATACTGCTATGTGGGAGAGGTCACTAGTGAAAGAATTAAGCACTTAGTGAAGAAGTGCAACTGTCTTTCCTTAGTTGCATTCAAGTGGGTAATTGGCCAAGACTTCATTGATGACAAGAACCAGCTTCAGAGCAACTACAACATTCTTTCCTGCTTCGTCACCTCCGTGCTTGACCTAAACATGGCCAAAGCCATGATAATTGAATTGTGTCACTATATGTTTGACAATGCACTAATGGAAGGGCTTATCGAGATAGTGCAAGTGGCTATCCCTAGAATTGGTATCCCAAGCACCATGGATCTCTACAGGAACATGGACTATGGGATAGATGTATCTCGGTTTCCCTTCCTTTCTAACTTTCACACAATGGACCTTGAGATGCATCACTCATCTTCTCAACTAGTGGCCATCTACCTGCTATGGGAGTATAGCGCGGAGCGCATTTTGGGGCTCGTCTGGAAGAACCACTTCGAATTTTTGGTGCAGAGCTGTAGCGACTAGGCCTTTGGTCTGCACTATGTGGAGCCCACGTGTGTTGTGTGTACAGCCCTCTTTTGCATCCTGAAAGAGAAGAAGAAGAAGAAAATCCGACGACAAGCCCTCTTTCTTCCTAGATAATGGTTGGAGGCTTTTCTTTACTATTTTTGCACGTTGCCTCCTTTTTGCATCTTTTTGCTTTGTAACTCTTTTTTGGTTTGCTTGGGAGAGGCTCATGTTTAAATCTAAGCCTTGGGCTTATATTACATTGTAATTTTCACTAAATATAATATAATACAAAATTTTCACTTATTTTATGTTATTCAATGGCTTATTCTCAAAATTTAGATCGTATTTACAAAAACATTTACATATGGTACATAACTATTAAATTTTTTAAACTACATATTTTAATGGAATAGTTTTAGATAAATACTATTCACCGGTATAACTAAAGTGTTACCTTCCATATCTTCAAGTTACTATGCATTCCTTTCCTTGCACACACTGATTTGGATGGGTCCCTTCCATAGTTCTTCAAATTTTGTGTGTTTCCCTAGTTTTGCAATATGTTCATTGTACTTTAGCACTAGGCTCCCTTCTTTGAATTCTAGGTTAGAGGTTATTTTGTCGAACCATCACTTTACTATCTTTTGTCGGCCGATCATGGATCCATAATCTTTTTCTCTATCTTCCTCCAGTTTGAGGAGTTCTGCCAATCGTACTTCCATTCCACCACTTTCTTCAATCCCCAGGGCTTTTAGTAATTGTAGGGTAGGAATTTCTATGGAAATGGGTAACACTACCTCTTTTCCGTACACTAATTCATAAGGGGAGGTCTTTAGGATTTTTTTGGGAGTAATCCATTTCGCCCACAGAGCAACTCATAGGTGCTTATGTCAATTCCTTTGTCTTTTTGACCCAATACGCTTGATTAACCTAATTAGGTTTTTGTTGGTCGACTTTGCTAACCCATTTCCTTGTGGGTAGTAGTTTGATGTTTTAAGGAAAATCCCATGTCTGATAGAAAAATATAACATTCCCAAACCTACAAAGGCTCAAGCATTGTTGGATATGATGGTTTTGAGGGAGCCGAATTTGGCTACCAGCTCTTCAAGGAAATTTACAATCTCACCCTCTGTGGCATTTTTTAGGGCTACAACCTTTGTCCACCTTAGGAAGTATTCGATCACTGTAAGGATCCACTTATGGCCAGTGCTAGAAATAGGATTTATCATTTTGAAAAGATCCAAACCCCATTGAGCAAAGGGCTCCTTAGTTACAATTGGAATTAGGGGAAAAGCGACATTCTTTCTTTTGCCAACAAAGAATCGGCATTGAGTACAATTTTACACCAAATAATGTGCTTTGGAAAACATAGAGGGTCAATAATATCCTACACACACTATCTTCAAGGTGGTAGTCTTGGCAGAGAAATTCCCACCCCTAGGACTATGATGGAATTCATTGAGAACTCTTTCTGCCTACAACTTATCTAAACATCAGAGCAGGACACCATCATAATTTCTCTTAAATAATACACCTTCAATTAGCACATACCTAATTCCTTGCAATCGGTAGTATCACCTTTTTTGAGATAGAAGGTTGGTCGAGCAATACCCCTTTTGCATATACTATGTCTGATCTGCCACCCAAGATTCATCAGACTTGAATTGGTTCGAGTAGACCTGATTGGTCTCCTTTTCAGCTACGAAACTTGATTCCTATGCAATGTATTCACATAGACCTCTTCCCCAAACCAGCTTGGTTAGTCTAATGTCAACATCATACTCTAGGATCTTGGTGATCCAATTTTCCCTCTTTTCGGTTATCTCACCTTTTGTGATATACTCCACACTGGGATGTGCAATGAGAATAGTGATCTTATTGGCCGACACCAAGTGTCGAAACTTCTTTAAAATTTTAACAATGGAAAAAGCCTACTTTTCTACAAAATTATACCTAGCCTCATAACCTTTAGGGGTCCTTGAGTGAAATGCAATGAGATTCTCTCCATTATTCGCCTTGTCCTTCTAAGTGAGCACTAAAGCTATACTATGTTGGTCACTGTGCATATAGAGTAGAAAGTCTTTGGAAAAGTCAAGGTTAGCCAATACCAGGGTAGCGGAGATGGCCATCTTTATCTGCTCAAAAGTTTTTTTTCCCTCAGGGGTCCATTTGAAAATCAGGTTCTTCTTAAGCATCAGCGTAATTGGTCTCGTGATGCCTGCAAAATTTGATATGAACCTATTGACAAAGTTGATGTTCCCTAGAAAAGATTGCAGTCCCTTTTGATTTATCGGTAGGGGTAATTCCATTATAGATCTCACCCTTTCGTGGTTTATTTCTATTCCCTCCTTTGACACTACAAAACCAAGTAGCTTACCTTGAGGTACTCCGAAAACACATTTTTTGGGATTCAAAGAAATCCTGAATTGTTGGCATTTCTAGAAAACCTTCTCTAGATGATCAAAGTGACCATCTTTTGATGGAAAAGACTATTATGTCATCCAAATATATTAAGATGATCAAGTTGATTAATCCCTTGAAAGCAATATCTATTACTTGTTGAAAATTTGCACCAACATTTGAAAGTCTGAACGACATTTTTGAGTATGCAAACATTCCCCACCTAGTGGTAAATGTTGTCTTATGTTGGTTGACTTCCTTTACATATACTTGATTATAGCATGAGAAACCATCTAGTATTGAAAACGTCTCTGATCCAACTACAGTCTGTAGGATTTTTTCCATCAACGATAGAGGGTAGTGGTCTTTTAGTGAGGCTTTATTCAAATCTCAGAAATTGACACAAAGCCTAATATCGCCATTCTTTTTTTGAACTGGTACTAGATTTGACACCTAGGTGGAATGCTTGATCAAATATATGATCTTTGACTCAACCAATTTGGTGAGCTCCTACACCATCAACGCCTTGACCTTCAAATTGAACAAATTTTGCTTTTTCTGGATGGGCTTAGATCCTTCTGCCAAGTCAACGGTATGTTGAATTATGCTCGGGTCATACCCTCTACAATCATCATAGTTCTAGGCAATGACTCCATCATATTTGAAACATAGATCCTTCAGTCTTTTCTTGCCTTTATGGGGAACTTCCCTTCCAACCTTTAATTTTCTACCAGTTCTAACACCAATCTCTTCATAGTCCCTAGTATCTGTAGTGAACCTTTGCTTGTCATTTCTCGCATCTTCACAATCAAAGATATTTTCAAGGTAAATTAATCCTTGAGGAAGCTTGTTTCCTTTTAACTGGATAACTTGTTCTTTAGGAAATTCTATTCCTAGTTCTAAATAGTCAAAACTCGTCCCCTATTTTTGTATGAAGGAAACAATCTAAATGTCATCATCAAAAACTTTCCAATTTTGATCATCGTCGAAGATTGAGGGTGGGACAATGACTTGCACCACATTCTGCTTAGTCGAATCAAAAACTAGTTCAAATTATGAATCGATAGAGGCCATCCAATCAACTACACTGTTTTGAGATCGGGGAATAACTTGTATGTTGAAGGCTTAAAAGCTCTCAATTAGGTCCCAAATTTGATATATGTATGACTTCATTCTTGTGTTATTTACAGTCACTTTCCCATGGACTTGGATCACCACTAACTCTAAGTCTTTGAAAGCTTGTATTCTCTTTACACCCATTTGTTCTACAAGGATCAGACCATGGACCAAGGCCTCATATTCCACATCATTGTTTGAGCATGAGAATTGAAAATGGTAAGCTTTGAGGGTCTCTGAACTTGTTGGAGACACTAGTCAGACACCTACTCTAGAGCCAACTTTGCACTTGGCACCATCAAAATACAGGGTCCATAGATGATTATCACCTGGATCATCATATTCCTCTTGATCCTTCATCAATTTCAGAAATACTTGATCATCATCAAAAATAACATAGGTGCCTAGCCCTATTGTATGAAAGTTACCAAATGGGTCAGAGTCAATGAATTGGTTGAGTAGCACCTCTTCCTTGCGAGTCTGATCATTTGTTTATTCTTCATTTTACAACATCTCTACACAATATCTCTCCTATTGTGAGAAAGAGGTATGTGTCGCTTCAAGGCATAGGATTGCATTGTCTGCTATGTGTTCAAGATGCAAATATTTAGACAAAATCTTCATCTTCACCCCATGCTTGGTTGTCAATATTAGGTGGGACTAGTCAAGCGCTAAGTATCTACCAAGCTTCACTGTGAAATCTCTTGGAAGACACATTTCAAAGACCATGGTGTTGGAAAAATGTGCCTCAACTTGCTGGCTTGAACCTCTATTAAAGACTTGGTGTTTTTCCCCTTCGGATGGTCTTCATTGTCAGCCTATCGTCCAAAATTTGAACCTTGAAACTTAAGTTGTGGGGCTCTAAAAGTTTGTAACTGGGCGATATCATGCAGGTCATGAAATCATTTTTTTCTCTAACCTTGTAACCTTATCGTGGAATTTTGAAGTTTCTTAACCTCCTGACTGGTCGATCTTCTTCGATGTCACAGAGATCAAGAATTCTCTAACCATCAATGGAAGCTATGAAGTTCAGGTTTTCCCTGATTGGGCGATAGTGTTATAGCTTTTCGTGGAGTTTGATAAAATCCTAACCTCTAGCTAGAGGTTGTAAAGTTAAAGTTTTTCACGACAAGGTGATCTTTCTTTTCCGTGGAATCTTGGAGTTTCCTAACCAATGGTGGAGGTTGTAAAGTTTATGGTTTCTCCGAATGGGTGACAATTCAATGGATGGTTTGACCAATCTGCATGGATGGTGACATCAGTTGTATAGCAGTGACATGGATGTCGCGTGGATGGCGGGGACCACAAGGAACAACCAACAGTTTGGTGTGATAGTCAATAGCGGTGGATGAGTGATGTGTCGACACGTGGCATGATTTCCTTTGTTGATTTTATATCACTATTGTAAATCAACAATCATTGGCCAAAAGCTTTATTTCATATTAGTGATATGTTTGCATTTACTACATGATCTGACTCGGGGGTTGAAAGAGTGTGAATATAGTACTCCTTGAAGATGGAAGAAGATGCATCTATAGCAGATCATCTGAATTCATTTAATATGATTATTGCTCAGTTGGCATTTGTGGGTGTGAAGATAGAGGAGGAGGATCGTTGTATTCTTTTGTTATACTCCTTACCCGAAACTTGGGACCATCTAGTAATGGTTATTGGAAGTACAACAACTACTTTCAAGATGGAAGACATGGTTGCCTCACTACTATTAGAAGAAATGTGGAGGAAGTCTTCTGAGATGGCCAAACAGGCTCTTGTTGTTTAGGGTAGATCAAAAGAGAGAGGCAAGAAGAAGGACAAGAAGTCTAAATCCAAATTTGAAGGGAGATCAAAGTATCCTAGTAAGAAGTCCAAGGTGAAATTCTAGAACTATGGGCAGTCTAGTCATATCTGAAAGCATTGTAAGGAGGAGAAAAAGAAGAAGAATAACTCTTTGGGCAATGACTCTTCTTAGAGTGATGCAGATGCCTTCATTACAGCCTTGGTGACTCAAGCATCATATGATGTCTGGTTGATTGACTCAGGTGAATCTTTTCACATGACATATCACAAAGAGTGGTTCACTAAGTATGAAAAGTATGTTGGTGGAAAGGTGTACCTGGCAAGTGATTCAACTGTAGAAATTGTTGGTCATAGAAGATTCAAAATCCAATTCCTAGATGGGAGAATCAAAGGGATTGGTGATGTACTGCACATACCAAGTTTGGCTCATAACCTGCTTTTGATCAGTAAGCTGAATGATGTTGGCGTGCAAGTTCCTTTCTCGAGTGGAGGCTATAAGATGACTAGAGGCACAATGGTGTTGGCTAAGGGTGTACACATAGGCACTCTGTACAAGTTGGATGCATGTCCTATTCAATGTAACAATGTCTCTATAAAGTCAAGAAAAGATACTCGTGTAGAGAAGTAGAATGAAGCTCCTCTGGGTTCAAATTTCTTGCAGGTGAAACTCCCAGTGGAGAAAACCATGCTATGGCATCATAAAATCGGTCACATAGGTGAGAAAGGTTTAAAAACCTTGAAAAATAAAAATCTTGTTCAAGGGCTTGTTGATTGTAACCTTGAGTTTAATTTCTGCAAACACTGTGTTTATGGAAAGCAACATCATGTTTCATTTTATTTGAGTCCTCATATATATCTTCTGGTGTACTAGATTATGTTCATTCTAATGTATTTGGTCCAGTGAATGTTCCTTCGTTATCGAAGTCTAGATATTATGTTTCTTTTATTGATGATTATTCGAGAAGGGCATTTGTGTATTTTATGAAGAGTAAATCAAAAATGTTCAATTAGTTTAAAGAGTTTAAAAACTTCATAGAAAATTAGACTGGAAGGAAGATCAAGTGCTTGAGGATGGATAATGGTGGTGAGTTTTGTTCTGTAGATTTTGAAAGGTATTGCAAAGACCATGGAATTAAAAGACATAAGACTACGTCTTATACTCCACAACAAAATGGAGTTGCTGAAAGGTTAAATAGGACACTAATGGAAGCATGGTTTGGTAAGAAGCCCTCTCTGAGACATATTTGTGTCTTTGGCAGTGAGGCATATGCGTATGTGCCAAATGAGAAAATATCAAAGTTGGAGAACAAGGTTGTTAAATGTATCTTCATTGGCTATAGCGTTGGTGTGAAAGGATACAAGCTTTGGAATCCTATTACTGAGAAGGATTTGTACAAAAAAAGTGTAATCTATAATGAGCTAAAGCCTTCAATAGTTGATCTGCAGTTAGAGACAGATAAAAAGGAAAAGAAAAATGATGTTGAAATTCCTCGAACTCCAGAAAAATAGGAACTACAAGGTCTACCTAAAACTGAGGAGAGTTCTAGTAGCTCTGAGAGTTCTGAAGAAGAAGAACCACAACCTCAGCCTCAACCTGTGAGGAGGTCTACACATGAAAAGTGTCAACTTGATAGGTACGGATTTTCTATGTTGGATTCAAACTATGCCTATGCTTTGATTACTAGCACTGATGAGCCTAAGACTGTGAAAGAGGCAATTAATATGTCCGACTCAAATTCCTAGTTGGAAGCCATGAATGAAGAAATGGCATCATTGAAGAATGAAACCAGGGATTTGGTACCTTTTCCTGAAGGGAAAAATCCTGTTGGTTGTAAATGGGTATTTAAGAAGAAGACTGGTCTGGATGGTAGTGTTGAAAAGTATAAAGCTCGGTTGGTCGCAAAAGGTTATTCCCAGGTAGAGGGAATTGATTATGGAGAAATATTTTCTCCTGTAGCTAAGCTGACATCTATCAAATTTATTTTGCCACTTGCAGCAACATATGACTTAGAAATCAAGCAGATGGATGTGAAGACATCATTTCTCCATGGAGAAATGGAAGAAGAAATTTATATGTCCCAGCCTAAGCACTTCATAGAAAAAGGTAAAGAAAGCCTAGTTTGTAAGTTAAAGAAATTCCTATATGGTTTGAAGCAATTGCCTAGAATGTGGTACCAAAAATTTGACACATTTGTGTTGTCATTGGGATTTGCAAGATCAAAATTTGATCATTGTGTTTATTAGAAAGACAAAAATGATCATTTTCTTATTATTACCCTATATGTGGATGATATGTTGTTCATAGAAAATAGTAAGACTATGATTTCTGATCTTAAATCTCAATTATCTGCAAAGTTTGAAATGAAAGATCTTGGTGCAACAATGTATATTCTAGGGATAGAAATAAAAATGGATAGAGGAAGTAGAAAGCTTTGGCTCAACCAAAGTAAGTATATCAACATTGTCTTGGAGAGATTTGGGATGACTACTTGCAAGCAACTAGTTGTTCCAATATTTCAGGGAGCTAACCTATCTATTGAAGATAGTTTGAAGTCTCCTATCGAGATGGAGGATATGACCAGGGTGCCATATGCACGTGTTGTTGGTAGTTTAATGTATGCAATGGTTTGTACAAGGCCAGACATTTCCCAACCAGTGGAAGTTCTTAGTTGGTTTATGCTTATCCAAGAAGGACGCATTGGGACGCTGTGAAGAGGGTTTTCAGATATTTGAAGGGTATTTCAGAGTTTTCTTTGTGCTTTCATGGCAGCTTTGTTGAATCACAAAGATCTCTTAGCATTGATGGTTATGTTGATTCTGATTGGGCAGGGGACATTGACAACAAAAGACCCATTGGTGGATACATCTTCTTGTTATTAAGTGAAGCAGTGAGTTGGATGAGCAAGCAACAGGCTGTAGTCGCTTTATCTACTCCTAAGGTGGAATACATGGCAGCAACACATGCCTTTAAAGAAGTCATTTTGCTTAGGAATTTATGTTTAGATATCGAATTTAATGTAGGGCAGATTAAGATTTCTTGTGATAGTCAGAGTGCTATTTATTTGGTGAAAAATCCCACTTTCCATGCCAGGATGACGCACATTGATGTATAGTATCATTTTGTTCGTGATATGGTGGAGGATAAAAAGGTTAAACTGGAGAAGGCAGATACTCTGGAGAATGTCACAGATGCATTGACAAAGCTCGTGAGTACAAACAAGTACATGTGGTGTTGTATTTCGATGGGCATTCGGGCCTATGACCATAATTAAATTCAAGTTTGGAGGAAGCAAGTAAGTCTTTGTCAAGTGGGAGATTGTTAGAAAATGTGCCTCAACTTGCTGGCTTGAACCTTGAAACTTAAGTCGTGTGGTTTTGAAATTTTGTAACTAGGCGATATTATGTGGGTCACGGGATTGTTGTTTTCTCTAACCTTGTAACCTTGTCGAGGAGTTTGGAAGTTTCCTAACTTCCTGAATAGCCGATCTTCTTTGATGTTGCGACGATCGAGAATTCTCTAACCATCGGCAGGAGTTATGAAGTTTGGGTTTTCCCCGACTAGGTGACAGTGTTATCAGCTTGTTGCAAAGTTCGGGAAGATCCTAGCTGCCGGTTGGAGGTTGTGAAGTTAAAGTTTTACCTGACAAGGTGATCTTCTTTATGGTTGCGACATCTTGGAGTTTCCTAACCAACAATGGAGGTTGTAAATTTTATGGTTTCTCCAACTGGGCGACAAGCCGATGAATGGTGTGACCAGTCTGCGTGGATGGTGATGTCAATTATACGACAGTGACATGGATGTCGTGTGGATGGTGGGGACCACAAGGAACAACTGACAGTTTGGTGCGATAGTCAATAGTGGTGGATGAGTGATATTTTGACATGTGGCATGATTTCATTTTTTGATTTTACATCATTATTGTAAATCAACAATCATTGGCTAAAAGTTGTATTTCTTGTTAGCGATATGTTTGCATTTATTGCATGATCTGACTCGAGGGTTGACAAAGTGCGAATATAGTAATATTCTCTATAACTAAAATTTAGTGTTGGGCGGCTCGATGCATGTTGCTGGCGATATGCACAGCCCAAGATGGAGGAAGCTTTTCAGCGAAGGAATAGAAAATTAAATGAAACCCTAATGGTTGTTAGTTGGTTGTTAGAATTCATTCTATGCTTTACGAGCATTGAAATAGTGAGTGTATTGCAAATGACTGTCTATGAGTGAGGTCGAACAAGGGGATGTTGCTGTGAGTTAACATCTGAGAGGGAAATTTGTAACTCTGTATGTAATTTATTTACTGTAATACAAAGTGACTTTGCTTGGTGTGTAGGTTTTTCTCTTGTAAGGGTTTTCCTATGCATATCTAGTGTTATCTGTGTGTGTGTGTGTGTGATTTATTTTGTATCTCCTTTTGTTCTGTGAATTTGCATCTCAAATGTATGTAAATTATTATATGAGGTTTTTGCACTTCTCTCCTGAGGATTTTGCATTAGGAAGGTGTTTTCTACACCTCTGCTTTCCTTACATAGGGGAATGTCTATCACTACTATTTCTTGTGTGACTATTTGGCTTGGACATGAGAAGAGGGTTATAGATAGATCTTTTATCCAACCAACAATCAAAACCTTCTTCTCATCTAATTACATGATCCCTTTCTCAAGGAGCTCATACTTGAGTTTTTGGGCATCAACCAATTATTTAGGTATGATTGTTGTGTTAGACCCTAAATCAATCATTTTTTTATGCAAAATTTTATCTCCCACAATAAGTGTTAAAAATAAAGGTGTGGGATTTGGCTTGCTTACCTCTTTATGTTTTGCATTGTTTGCATTGTTCACAAAAATTGTTGCTTTCAAAGCTTGAGAAGCCAGCACGGGTCCTTTGTCTCCGCTTTGACCACACGACAAAGTCGTGTCCATTTGTGGTATTTTTTCTTCTTGTTTTAATGTTGCTCGAAGCAATGTCTTTTGTTCAGGGATAGATATGACATCCCATAGAGATACGTTGGCAGGAGCCTTCTTCAGTTGTTCCACTACATTGAGCATTCTAACTAGTTGGGCCTTGGTCTTGAATGGTGGTATTTCTCTCATTTTTGGAAGAAAACATTCTGTCGTGATTAGGCTTGGTGTCTTGTTCATCTCCTTCTCTAGCAATAGTGGGGTGTGTGGCTATGGAGTAGGTCAGATGGTGGGAAATGGAGCCTGATTTTCTTATAACGGTGGTTGACATGGCTGAGGATGTGGCAAAGCTTGTTGCACGTATTCTCCCATGAGCCTTCTTTTGGATCTTGTGTTGTAATCTGATTGTAGTTGTGGAGTACTAGTAATCAAACCTTCATTTGGGAACACCACATCTTCTTCTATCCATGAAAATAACACTTGGACAGGCGCAATATCCAGCTCTTTCTCCAAGGAAATTCCTTGCATTTGCACTCTAAAATAGGCATTTTCTATTTCAAAGGACTCATATTCATTTGCATTTAGCAGTGTGCCCTTGTTTCTTTGTTCTGCTATCTTTTGTTGCATATTCCCTTTTGGAAAATTTTGGGGCATATGACTATTATTGCATGGAAAGCACCATACGTTCTTGTCTTTGGCCAAATTGTTTTGGCCTAGAATTAACTCTTTACTTGAGTTGTCTTTGACATTCTATAATGGCATGGTGACTGGAACTATCTGGTTTGCAGACACTATCTATTGACCTCCTCCTTTGGAGGATCCTTGGTATGTATTCTGCTGATAGGATGACTTTCCTCCGCCATAGGCTTGCGTGTTCTACTTTGGAGGTGCTGCTTGTTGTTTTTTGATAATAACCAACTCATTAGCAAAATTCTTCATGAGATTTTTCATGTCGCTAATGTCTTCTTCTATAGAGGAAGAGCTTGATGTGCTTTTCTAGCGGCGGGATACACGTACATAGACTGCAGCGTAGCCGATGTCAGTTGTGTAGCAGAAGTGCTTGGAGTAGCTTCTTCCCCAAAACCACTAGATATTTTTGCAAATACAAGCATCAGAGGTTGTGGTGGAATCTTCCTAGCATCAATTATACTTGTTTCCGTGCACATAGCCAACTCATATGCGTCGGGAAAGATATCCCCTCCCATGGAGGTTATCATTACTACGATATCTAAATTGAGAGGCTTCAAGTACAACATAAACACCATCGTGGTTGGGGGTTGAGCAATCATAGGGATTCTTTGCTAGGTTTTGTAGAACCTGGTGTTGAAGTCAATCATGGCATCTTGAGGGGCTCTTTTGATGGTGATCAATTGATGTAGCGATGAAGAACGATCTCCATTCTTTAAGAAGCGCTTAAAAAACCTTTCTCTGAGCTGATCCTAGGAGATGATAGAACTCGAGGCTAAAGATCGATACCAATCATGGGCCTTTCCTTTGAAAGAGGTAGCTAACAGCCTAGGGGCAGTATTTTCTTCCGCTATGTTATGTACCCTACATACCTCCACTATATCTTGAAGGTGTTTGGAGGGGGTTTCAAAATATTCTTCAAAAAAATTTGGAATAGCCTTAAGGGTGTTAGCGGGTATGGCAGGCCATACATCTAGGGGTGTGGGTGGTTATAACGGACTACTACTATCCCAAGTTACAAAATTTCTAGGAGTAGGGGTAGCTGCATGAGCCATAGAGAATAGATTCCTATGAATCAAGTATATAGGTATTTTGATTTGAAAGGTTGAGCCTTCAGGTGGAGTAGATAAGGCTCTAGATATTGGGCTCTTACATCTTACTATATTTCTCCTTACAAGTGATACATAACCTATAAGTCTCCTTCTCCTAGGTACTAAGGTTGGTAACTGGGAGTACTAGAAATGGCCTCTTGAAGATGCTCTTGTTTTGATTCTAGGCATGAAAATTCCAGTTTCTTTCCTTAGCCTAAATTAAGAAATATTTCTGACTTCTAATTAGGCATTTGGAGAATTTCGTGTCCCACCAAGCGTGCTAGAAAATGAACTATTGATCATCAAAAATTGTGTCTCTCCGACAGTCTTATGGGAAATTCAGTGAGTGGGGGACTGATTTGCACCTCACTGAATACCTCCAATATTTTTATAGAAAGTTGGCTCCTCTCTAGGTTTTCGAGAAAAGGGTAGAAGTAAATGTAAATATAAAACATAAAAATGGTGATATGCCAAAGCTTTTACAACATTTCAAACCCAATCTTTCCTATGAGTGATATATTTAGACATAGAACCCCACAACCCTTCATTGCTGGGAAGAGAACAAACAATAAAGTCTAACAACAAGCACAATGCAAAATTTCAAATCTTTCCACGGGCAGTGTTCATTAATGTCCGATCAAACAAAAAGATTTCCAAGGTTAATAGAAGAACGTTCATAAATCACATAAACTCTAGATCCTAGTATAGCACAATATAACAAAACAACAACCCTTTAGAAAAAAGAGAATTCCACTGACATAATCCATTTTTCACAAGTAATTATCCTACCATATAAGCCTACAGCATGGAAATCAACCACTTAAACTATTCAAATTTAGTTTGACACAGTGTTTCATTCAGAATGAAAGCATAAATAAAGAAAGTTTGATAAATTCCATACATGCACAATCTCAAAACTTGATAAATTCAAATTAGGTTGACAACTCTAAATTCCCATGGTGGAAAGGAATAAGAGTGGACTAATAAAAACATTTAATCAAGCCCAAAAATAATGTTCTTGAATCTTCTACAAACTTCCTTAATTAAATTTTATTCTTTGAATGAAATGTAAACACTAGGTCAGCCAAACCTAACGAAAACACAAATGAACAATGATGCACACACTTCCCAGCATGAAGATGACACACAAACACCTCAACACGCTTCATTATTCATGAGACTTCATCTTAGATTTCTTTAGATACGTCTACAACAATTTAACAATATTCTTCATAAATTGAATACCTTTCACCATATCAGCTGCACTATGCAAATCTACATTGGAATATAGAAACATGACTTCCAAATTACCAAACTTCAACCTTCTTTGCCAAAGCAATGAGAGGACCTTCATAAGACATATCCCAGATCTACAAGATCTGAAATGAAACAATAGAGGATTGTGAAACAAAAATATTTCTCCCAGTCCATAGAACACACATATTGGTGGACACAAATTTCACATACCATCTCACCAGAAATTGAAACTTGGAATACATCATCATTAGATCATTGTAATGAAAGCTTCAAAACTGCACAATCATAGGATGAACATAGGAGAAATGTGGAGCACAATCCGAACACATTCCTCCCTATAACTTCTCTTCTTTATTAATTTTCTCAAAAGCACTTGGAAAATCATCAACACAACATATCTGCAACCATATAAGATAGCTCCATGTACTCACAACATCTCAACTATACATGTACAATCTGCAACATAATGAACTATGTTGACATCAATGATAACACCACCAGACTAGCCCATACTTGCAACAATTTTAACCATTGTAAATATTTGAGTTTTATAGTTCTTAAGAAGTATTTCATAAAAGGTAAAATAAGTGCTTTCATTTTGTCCTTCATTCACCATGTTCCATACATTGTTTGCAAAAAAGAGGAAAATACAAAATTGAACAAGTATTTCACAAATGTTGTTTTGTATTCATTGGAGTAGAAATGGAGAATCAAGTGTTCCACACAAGCCGTGGGAGTAGCTAGAACAATGAATCACAAAGAATATTCTACGCTACTCAATATTGAAAAGGAGAGAGATAATGTAAGAAAGAACATAATCGTCATTACCTGATGGTGTCTTCGAGTTGACTTCAAATTTGTGCATCCTTCCTCGCTTTCATGCTCCAAGTGAACCTACAAGTGGATGGAAGTTTTGTTAGAGCTCAGACTATGAACATTCCTACATGATCCATCAACAGTAATGTCAAATAATATATATGATGCATTGAATCAATTGAGCAAGAAACAAGAGGAGTACAAGAGAATAACAAGGAGAACATATCATTTATTGTTTTAATCTAACATTGTTTGTTTCTTGTGTAGGTATAGGAAAATCCATGTTGATTTTTTGTTTTGAATATCATAAAGCATGTGGTGTAAAATGGGCTCCCACAAGGGTCAAGACCTGAAATGTTGCCCCTCAACATTCCAAATAGGGTTTTTTTAGAAAGGAAACAATTCAATATTGCTCAAAGAGATATGCATCTGAAGGAGTGCATCAAGTGCCATGAGAATTCAAGCAAGTGACCATCTAGTACAATCAAGTCTGATAGTGCAATGAATTGAAGATCATAGAGGATCAATTGCTCAAGTGAATTACCATCAAGTGCATCATCAATATGTAATGAGATAGTGAGCAGGCATACATAATGCCTCAAGTTTATAGATCAAACAATAATAGATGAAGCAAATGGAGAAGCTTCTAAGCATCAACAATAGCTGTTTTCATTTCAAGATCTTTCATGCAAATAATAGTCTTAAATCAATTTTTGCTGCCCAAGAGAACAAAAATACATGAAGAGTGCCAAAGCAAGTTTTGGTTCCATCAAGAAATGAGTTTACAAGTGGTTTCAAGTGAACTTTTGAAAGCAAAGGGTGAATGGAAAATAGGCATGGTTGAATTTGGGTACAATGCATCAAGTGTTTGAGTAAATGCAATGTGGAACAACATCATTCATGAAGGTAATTTGCAAAGCTTAAGTTGTTCCAACACTTTGATGTCATGAATGCGAAGGGGGATCTTATTGCATGATTCTATGTTCCCAATAAAGTATAAAACTATGGTGAAAGTGAGAATATATGTGCTTTTTCTGAGACATTCAAGTACATAGAAGGTGTGACAAGTGGCTAAAAATGAACTACTGAAGGAATCATTGGAATGAGCAAAAAAATAGAACTCAAATATGTTGTAGTACATTGACTCATGTTATAATAGGATTGAAGCTAAGTGAAGGGTGAAGTCTTGAGGAGTATCTTCAGGGTGATCAAGTTTTGAGTTGAATGTAGCCTGGTACAACATCATAAATAAAGAATTTTGTAGAATAAAGTAATTTCTACTTTAATATTTTCAATGGTGCAAACTTAAAGGAAATTCACAATATATTGTTTCATGCAAGTGTGAAGTTGTAAATGCACCTTTTTGGAGAAATCAAGTGCATAAAATGAGTGAAAACAAGCATCAAAGTAACCTACAGGACTATCATAATGGTTGAGTACAAGTTTGGCATTGAATGAAACAAACATATCAATATGCAATGTATTTAGATGTAAGCAAGTGTATGGCAACCATATCTAAAGGTGAAATGAGAAAGTGCATAAAGGTATGGGAAAGCATTTTTTTTTATAAGCAACTAAAATAACATCAAATAAAGTTGAGTTTCATTGAATGGAGAGGATACAAGATGTCACTAGAGTAATACATATTAGCTTGCATCATTAAGTAAAATTCTGAGTGAAGTGAAGTTTGCATTATGAAAGTAAGCAAATGGAGTCACAATAATGAGCACATACATTGAATTCTTTTGCTTCTTAAAAATAGTGTGCTTATCCTACAGTAAACTAGGGTTTCAAAATGAAGCAAATGCATGATACCCAATTTGAGCCTTCAGGAAAGATTCCACATTGTTTCCATTAAAATGCTTCAAAATGTAGAAAGTAAAAGTATTTCGAGCTCATATAGAATGCAAGGAAACCCTAGATCATGCTCTCATACCCATGGCCTGGGAGAGTTTCTCTCTTCGAAAATTAAATACCCACTTAGGGTTTTTTCACCAAATGTAATCACAGGAGGAAAAACAAAGGTTCAAGCTCATACAGACAATGGAGCTCCCAAAAAATGAAAAAAATAGGCTGTAACCATGAGGGGTTTTGAAAACCCATAAAATGGAAAACTTTCATTAAAAAAATGTTTTCATTTAACAATGATATCATTTGCACATCATGGGTCGAGCCCATAGTCATCTGTTTTGCATAAATAGAAGAGTATTCATAGCATGGCCATGGCCTATACAATGGCCCATCTCAGATTTCTTCATAAGATTTCATCATTTTTGTAAGAAAAAGGTTGAATAAAGCTTTTATTTAAGAGGGAAATGTAGTAGAATGAAAATATGGAGCTTAGCTTCAATGTTGATGTGGAGGAGCTCATCAAAAGCCATGGCCTGAGCTGCCTAGAGCTCAAACAAAAACATGATACAATCTCAACTCATCATGTAACCCCTACCAAGTAGTCAAATCCATTCCCTTTATTCAACTTAATATTCATAAATATATTATGTATTAAATATAGGCTATTATATTATCCTAACTCTTCCATTTTCCTCATCTGAAGTCTATTGAAGAGAGAAGGTCAAACAAATTGGGAACAACCAAAAAATCTAGGAGTTATCCCCCTAGACCCTCCCCATATAGACTTGAGGTCATAGAAGCATCCTTTGCTGAAGGATTGCCTATGTACCTACTTCCAAACATATCAAAATCACATATATTTCTCCTTACAAGGTCTCTCAAAGGATCTACACACAAGTTCCCATGGCCAATGTTTCATTAGTTACTATGCCATACTCCAATAGGGGGACTTTAATGATTCCCAACAATTAATAGTACTTAACGACAATCCAAGAATTCCAACACAATTCCTAATTTAGCTTGCTTAAATAATATCACTTCCATCTAAGGACATCATGCTTGAATTAATGGCCTATCCCCTTTTCTTCCTATGCCCTCTCCTCATAACTATGGCTATCTCTTGTCGTAGTCATTATCCTTTCAATCAAATTCTTTCGTATCTCATCTTTTCTCTCTGAAACTAGTCAAGATCACTTTTTTTATGAATTCATGGGTGAAGTATTGGGTCTTCCACACTATTTTGACCCTCAAATAGCCATTTTTTTATTAAGAGAGGGTCACCATGCCTCTTTAATGACATGTTCATCACCTCTACCATTTCATAAATTTGAAATGATTGCTATTTTATTTATTTTACTTTCTCCAACATCCATCATGGAGGCAACTAATGGGGATGTGACACCTCCCCTTAAAATAATACTTGTAGTGTTGTTAGATGCTAAAAATTAGATGTTGAAGATGATCCATGATCATTGAATAATATTTCTCCCCTTGGGAAGAAATACCACTATAAATATGTGCAAAATGACTTCTCATTCCAAATAGGAATATGCAAGAAGTAAGATCAATGTCTTTGAATGTTACACTTAATCTAAATATTGAAATTATAATAATGATTCCTTTGAATGATGCTCAAATATGTTCAATCCAATGTTTATGTGCGACATATGCTCATAATATTGATCAAGTACCATATATGATTCAAAAATAGGGACCATGGATGGATGGTGATAACTGAACCGATGAGAATCTAGTACTACTATAGATAATGTCAACATAGATGATGATTGATTTGGACAGGTTAACTCATGAATATTTACACAATTTTTCATGATATAAGTTGATGTAGGGGAGGCAAGAACAATATCCAAAGATGGAAATGGTGATGCAAATTTATCAAATTTTACATCAAAGGTGAGATGAATGTCCTCAAATTTTCATCCAAATATGCAAGGTGGGATTCTACAAACAAAGATGCAATATTTGGTAGAAATATATTCCAATGTGGTGGATCTAAAGGGAAAATGTCTTGGTGCATTGAATCTCTGGAAGTTCTCAAGGAAGAAACTCTCAATTCTAAAGTAGCATTAGGTGATGAGATCATAATGCATGTCATCGAACTGTATTGTTCATAGATTCAAAAGATGACAATGTCTCACAAGATGTTTGAGTGAGACTGAATGTTTTTGCAAATACTAGTTTAGAAGAGTATGATAAGTTGATTCAATTTTTAATGTCAAGCTATTGTAATTGATGAAGTTTCCAAGCACATTCCAAAATATTAAGTTTTTTAAGCATGCATTCATCTATGGTATGTCTTTTCTTCTTAAAATAATCACATTTTATTTTCCATGGATTTGGAGACATGACTACTATCAGCTAAAGCAGGAATGAAGTATGGTAAGAAAACTCTTAAGGGAAATCTAGAATTGTTCAAATACATGACTCAAAAAACTGCTCAAAGGCACAACACAAGACACCCCCTTAATTTAATATTTGAGAGCCCCCCAAAATTTGGCACTTTATAATTTAGTTATTTTTACAATGTAAGTAAGTCTAATGGATTGAAAATGAAAAAATATGAACATTTGAATAAAATGAAACTCAAATTTGAGTTACTAATCAAAAGTTATTACAATATTTTATTTTATTTTTTCAATAATGGCTTAAACTTTTCTAATTTAGTTTTTGAAAAATATACTCATTATATGCAAAAAATAATAGATAGCCACTAAATTTTTTGACATTGCAATAAAAAACTAGAAAGTGTTTTTCTTTCTAATGTGTTGAAGATGCAATTTGATAAAAAGAAATTCCATTTGCAGGAAAAATGGTCATGCATGTGCTATTTAGACAAGTTTTTTGCAATGTTCATTTAATTTTTGAAAAAAACTAATACATATTGAGATGGTTTTTTATTGTTGAGAACAAAATGCATGAATCATTTTGTAGCTTAAGGAAATACTAGGTTAGCAGATTAAATCATAAACAAAATAATCCAAAGCAAAGCAATGAAGAACAAAGAAAGATCTCACCAAATGTCTTCAACCTCCATGATTAACCTTCATTGCACTTTCTATATTTGTTGCAACTAGATAATTGCCCTCAAATTTGTGATGAGCAACCTATGACTATGTCAATGTCCTAAGCAAACCTTGAAGGATTCTATCAAAATGCTACACAATGCAACTATGAAGCAACTATGAAGCAAGCCTAAAGCATGAAAATGTCTAAAGCATGAAGTCAAAAAATTCCAAGATGTATGAAGTGTGTCAAATGAGGCCAAAATTTCCATTTTATACAAAAAAAAATTTGGATGGATGGCCAAGATTGAAAGTTGAGAAATGCCCTAAGATTAATGGCTAAAATTGAATGTGACAACCCACAATTAGGGTTAGGGAAATATTAGGGTGAAATTTGAAATGAAAGGCTAAGATTTGATTTTAGAAAAATCAAATCAAGGGACTATATAGCACGTGACAAGAAGATAAGAATGGCACGAAAAAAAAAAGGTTGGACAATTAAATAATAATAGAAATTATTTGATTTATGGAGGAAAGTTGTCATTTTGAATTTAAAATTAATTTAATTCAAAAGTTGGGGCCATGTGATAGTAAATAATTAATTTGAATTATTTACTTGGAGAAAGAAAATTAGAAAGTGCAAATTTTTTTTTTTATTTTTTAGATAAGTGTTACCTTAGAAATGGGGGTAACTCCCGAATACATATTTCCCTAGACATCACAGACACCAGGCTGTCTGCCTTCTAAGACATTATCTGGCCACTTGACAGCCACTTACATGAAATGCACTCTAGAAACCAACCAAAAATTTCCCCTCCACCCCTGTAAAACTGAGCTATACAGGATCCTACGATGGAAGCAAACTTCCTTACCAAACCCCAAATCACCCATACATTGGTTCAGAATAGCTGCATGGTCCCCCAACGAGGGAGCTGGTCGACTCGGCCCATGGTCCTAGACGTCCTTCCGCCATCTTTTCCCTCTCCAACGCACCTCCCAAGCCAACCCATGATCTTATGCTTCAGGGCTATGGTACCGCTTCATATCCGACGCTAACACCTCCTGTAAGCCTTCCCAACGATCTGCCCTAAAGTCAATAATTAACTCTTCCTGTTGGACGGCCCCCGCATTGGCCAGGCAATCCGCTGCCTTGTTTGCCTCCCTGTACGCATGCCCGAATCTGAAATTTTCCAACCTCCCTAGAAGTGCCTTTATTTGTTTGACCCAGGCGTCAAGGATCCAGCTTGGCGAGAATCCACGCGAGATGGCTTTTATACAATTCATTGAGTCCCCCTTGAATTCGATTGACTTTATTCCTTTGCAAATGCAAAGTTGTACACCCATCAGAAGAGCTTCGAATTCAGCCTCATTGTTCGTCCTTATCCCCAAGTTCTTGGAGGCGGCCCATACGCATTCGTCCAGATGATTTCTGATTATGCACCCAGCCCCAGCCACCCCAGGATTCCCTTTCGCAGCCCCATCGAAGTTCAGTTTCCAGGGGAGATCCTCTGGTCTCTCCCACCGTACAGCCTTCCTGTCTACTTTGTCCGATGTTGGTTGGCCTTCCCTAGGCCGTTTCAGATTGGTCCACACTTTCTGTATTTCCTCGTCCCATTTTGTGAATTTTGACCTAGAATTCACCCTTGTCCTGTTGTTGGCAACTTCGATGATTGCCTCCTGTAATTTATCAATCAGCCTTGGGAGACGGAGCGCTACCCCCCTAAAAATTCTTCGGTTACATTCTTTCCAGATATTTTATTTAAATTTTAAATAAATAATTTTATTTAAAATTAGGAAAAGGCCAAGGTGGACAATAATTAAATAAATTGAAGAATTTATTTAATTATAAGAAGGGATTTAGAAATTAATGACGTATTTAAATAAATAAATAAAATTTATTTATTTAAATAATCAGGAAGAAATAGTAGACAAGAGATAATTGAATAAATTTAAGAATTTATTTAATTAAAGAGGGACTTTAAAAAATTAGTGACGTATTTAAATAAATAAATATAATTTATTTATTTAAATAGTTTGGAAGAATAAAGGACATGAATTAATTAAATAATAGTTGAAATCGAACTATAGGACATAATTAAATATTTTAATTATGTTAGGAAGAAATATGGAGAAAATAGAACTTGAAGGCCTAGGTCAATTTTATGTGTTTACATTTTGCCCCTCTTTGTCATAATGTAGCCTATCACATTGTGGCAAAGAAAATTAAGTCAAAATACATGCCTCAACGGAGGTATAGAGTATCTATGCCTCCTTGGGGAAATTTTCAAATTTTAGCCCAGTGCCAAAAAAAATTGGAGAGTGTCCCGATAAGTCAATTTGATGATCAGAAAATTAGTGGCGTGATCAGTTTTGGATTTCAACATGTTTGAGCCAGCCAAAAGTTCAGTCAAATTTGGTCAAAAGAGCCTCTAGTAATGAAATTTTCAAGAAAATCTCACTTTTACACTATAAATAGGTTCAAATTGGGTGAAAAGTTAATTCCTTTTCACTTTTACCTTTTGAAATTTGAGAGCTCTGAGAGAGATGAAACTTTGTGACAATGGTGATTCAAATGACCAAGCATCATGGCTACATCATGTAGACCTTTAGATGACCAGAGGGTGCAAAGCCACCAGTAAGTGCCTCATACCCACTTCGTGATTTTATCATTTTGTGTGCATTTTTAGGGTTTAAAGGTAAGTCAATAGATGTGTTGTGATGCATCTACATTCACGTAAGCCATATTCACGTACACATTGCACATATTTGATGCGTCGTGACACAAATTCCAAGGGATGAGGGTAGTCTAGGTTTACAATGGCACATTTGTAGGGCGATGAGATGCAATCACCATGTCACAACACAAATGTTAGGTCTAGTGATGCAATTGCCAAGTTGATGCACAAACGTGGGGTTGTGTGATGCATTTTTTTTACAAAGATGCATATGATGGAGGATACGATGCAAGTGCCATAGGATGATGTATTCATGAGATTTTATGATGCAATAGCCATACCGAGACACAACTACCAAATGAAATGATGCATGTGCTCTGTCGCGACGCAAATGAAGTTCCAAATGACACAATAGACTTGGCATGATGCATTTTACTTTGAGCAGGGTTGAATTTAGTTTAGGCTCAGTTTCCATGTGTATTGTTGATTAGATAGATGATAATAATGTTTTTTCAATGATGTGTTAACTCTCATTTTTGCATGTGCAAAAATGATTACCACCTATTTATACACACGATTTCAAGCCATCTACATATGCCTTTAGAGATCAGATGTGAGATAGGCATCGGAGGCGACTAATGTAGCTAGGATTATACTATGTGACCTATATGCCCATTGTCCAGGAAAATAGGGGTCTATTGACAGCGTTGGCAGAGAGGTGGCATTCAGAGACTTGTTCATTTCACTTGTCAAGAGGAGAGGCCACTATCACGCTCGAGGATGTGTACAATATTTTGTACATTCTGATTAGAGGAGAGCGAGTGGTTTATGATCCACACCAAGGACAATAGGCTATTATAGAGTACTATGAGTTTGATGATGGTGCGGGGCTGGGCATCGATGGATGTGAGATTTGATGAGAGTTCATGGCCGAGCACTATCCTCAATGGGATGCTATGCTATGCACTTTGATTTCTGGTGTACTCATTCTAGATCATCATGGCCACAGGTTTCCTATTGGATGGGGAGATGTGCTTGTTTCCATGAGATGAGCCAAGAGTGTTTTTGCGTGGGGGCCATGTTTACTAGGTATGCTTTACCATCAGTTACACGAGGTGGCATACAAAGAGGCACATATTATTTTTGATGGTCAATGTAACACAACAACATTAAACATAATATTTCTATTATATTTCTCTTGAAAAAGATAAATAACTTAAAGCTACCTATCTTCCAAGGTCTCTGTAGTTGGTTCTCAACTGTGTTGATATTGTTCAGTTGCCTATGCAACTATAATGTTCAAGGGGCTTGCTGGTAAAGGGATGCAAACTGCATGGTACAAATTAATCTAATGTTTGGAGGTGTAAATAAATATCAAAAGATAGAACAAAGCTTAGGACAACAAAACATAAATGTAGATTTCCTTCAATTTAGACATACAAACTTCATAATGAGCCTTCCTTTCAAACAACTAAACCATAAAATGATAAAAACCACAGATCAATATTTACCATTGCATTCATTCATAGTGCAAATTCAAGACATACAATCATTCACCATTCATCAACTTCAAAATCAAACAAGAACATATCACCAGCTTATCATTGAAATTAATAGATCAATAAACACCAAGAAATCTCATTTATAGATAATTCAATGGAAACAGTCTTAGATTCAGAATATTCTATTGACTTTCATCAAATAAGAAACATTTATGCACAACATTCACTAGCATACGAATGACCATTGTTCATTGACATTATCAATAAAACTAATTCTAGAAAATAATATAAAATTGTATTGAAATTGTAGAAGAAAAAAAATGTCTAAGTGTCTTTGCATAAAAATGTAAAAGAATTTTAAACTGTAAAAATTATCCTAAAATTCTCCTTAGGTAGCTAATCCTTCTTCAATTATCTGACCTTTAAAACATGGAGAGGAAAACTACATAGAGACAAGTCTTAACACTAATTCCTCTAATCAAGAATTGAGACCCACCAATCAGGGAACAATTGGAGTTGCATGAGATGACTGCCCATCATGATCTTCATTTCAATTGTTGATGACTTTGTATCAAAATCTGATTCAAAAAGAGAAGGTTAAACTACTATTGGAACTTTAGTTGAATTGGTGTCATGTTCTCGAAAAGTAGGAGAGAGTTGCTTAGTTGGTCATACCATATGATGCTTCATTCAAAAAGGATATTTCATAGACACCTCACTCTTTTGTCTTCTATTCAAGTAAATACTCATCATAACTATCTAATACGTGTCTAAGAATGTCCATATCCAACCCATCTACCCAACTTTCTTCAAAATTTATTATTTTCAACTCAGCAGAGGTCTTCAAACTTCATTCTTTTCAACTCAGTAGAGGTGAACTTCTGCATATCATCCAATTTGGCAAGCTCCTTCCTATCAATCTTTACTACCTCTTTCATGTCCATGAACATGCCAATTAATAAGTCATCATCATCATCTCCATTTTGCATTGTCTCTTGGAATCTATTATCTCATTTATTCCTTAACTCATCAAGATGGAAAACATCCTTGACATGGACATCTTCATTCACCATCATAGCTATGATTGCTTCTAACTCCACAATTTGGTCTATTAAATCCTTCCCAGCCTGTTGCACCTCATTTCTATGGGAAAAAATAAATTAAGTCCTGAATCTGATAATATTAATAGTTTTATCTATGAACTCCTCATTACCTTCTGCAAGGAAAGATTGTTCCAAGAGTGTTCGTTGAGGAAATTTATTAATTTCTTTTAATTTATTAACATGCTTTATATATTCTTCTTCTTTCTTCCAAAGGATCTCAGCATATGTAGTCATATCATTAGCTAATTCCAATGCTTCTTTATGAACCTTGTGGCTTTCAACAAGTAGTTCCTCCACCTCCTGGTTCAACCTATTAGTCCATCTATCCAACATATTTACCCTACTTATCATCTCAACAAGGTCATCAGCTTCTTTCTTGCTTAACAAAATTGGTGTTTGTGGAGCAAAAAATTGTATAGAAATAGGAGAGGATAGGTTCTTTAAGAACCTATGCAATTGATCCAATTGAGCTTTGCAATCATCTTTCCTTTTTTTATCCTTTATCATTTTGGACTTGTTGGAAGATGCTACAATATCATTCAAGTCCATTTGTTGGTTCCTTGTAGGCCTTCCCAAGTTTATAGTACCCAATTGATAATCACTCAACTACATCTCTGATATGTCCTTTTCCACCATAGGAATGGCACATTTAGGTACAATCTCTCCAACATCTATTAGTTTGGTGGAGTGAAGGACTCAAGCCTTTTTCTTGGGCCTCTCCTTCTCAATCTCTTTCATCATATCATCCTAGTTCAGGGGTAGGGGCTGGATCATCTACTTCTTTTCTAGGTTGAGCTTCAACCATGTTGGGGCAGCAGGAGGAGTAACCACTTGTTGTGAAGAAGTGGTAGAAGAGAGGGGTTGCAGAATTGTTACCTTAGCTTGAGAATCAACCTCTTGTTGCTCCTTTTTTTCCATTTCCTTTGCAAGCCTATTAGCTTCAACTTTGTCTCTTTCCTCCTCCAATCTCCTCTACTCTAACATATCATCTCTTTGTTTCTCCAATTGTTTAACTTTCTCCCACATTTTTCCAGTTGCTTGCTCTTGTTTGGCTTGTTCTTCTACCTCCAACTTCTTTAGTAAGAGCTCCTTTTCATCCTTCTTTCTTTGGGCCTCCTCTGCAGCCTTGGCCTTGGCCTCAAGGTCTTCCTTCTCTCTCCTTTTTTAGGCCTTTTCCTCTTCAAGGTCACAAATATTTTGTAAGAGGGCCAACTTCTCCCTCTCTGCATTAGCTTTCCATTCACTTTCTTTTTGTTGTTGTAGGAGGTCTTCCTTTTCCTTATGTTTCCTTGCAAGCTCTTCAATCTTTGCTATAGCTTCAGCCTCTTTCTACTTTACAAGTGCCTCAGCTTGTGCTTTGGAATCAACCTCCTTCTTTGCACCCTGAAATAATTTCCACTGGTCTTCTATAGTTAAAACATGCTTTGTTCCAACATCATGAATGTCCTCAATAGTTGTGGTCACAAGAGGCTCATGGTCTGATTGTATAGCCTCTAAATCAATGTCAATTTCATGAATCTCAACCTCTTTTTTCTTGTCTTTCTCAGCCTGATCATGAAGGCTTCCTACAAGTACTTCCCCAATAGACTTCTCTGGGAGGGAAGGTTGAGATAAAGCTCCTTATCCAATTTTTGTAGCTTCTACTCCTTGTGATTCATGGGTTTCTGAAGTAGGTACCCCTAGATCAACATCTCCTCCAGAGCTAGGAGGAAAGTACTCCAATTATTCTTTAGGATCTGTCCTCCTTTTTGTTCTTCTATATCCTTAGGTGCCTGTTGCTTTCCTCTTCATTGAGGATTGAGCTTCTAGGTCCTTTATCCTCATGACTACCCATTGGATGCTTCTATCCATCAATTTCCTAGCAAGTTGTTTAATGTCAATTAATTCTTTCTCATCCCAATTTATCGGGTCCAAGCTTTTGGTACCTATATTTTCAGCTCCATACCTAGGGTCCATAACTACACCATCATCTGATAGTGTATCGGGAATGTCTTCCTTTACCCCATATTCAATCATCTGTGGGATGGTAAGCCTTTCATAATTTATTCTCCTAATATCATAATCATCCTATAAATCAATCCAAAAATCCTCTAACAAGTTAAAATGTTTCTCAAAAATGGTGGGAGCTATTCCATTCATCTTGTGCTCTAGGTCAAAATGGTGTCGGGGTGTATACAATCCCAACTTTAAATAGCTTAACTCTTCACACACTGCCTTTGCAGCCAAATTGTGAGAGCAATAGTATTCTCCCAACTTCATGGGGAATTTGTGGCATCCAAGCTTGTGCTTGTTGGAAAACTTTGTATTAACTCCCATAGCCTGATATATGAACTCCATAAGCACAATCCTATCACTGCAACATCTTAGCAGTTGATGAGGATGTCCATCAAATCCTACCAACCTAAAATAAGATAACTTTGGGTATTGGATGTACCAATGTCCCCATTCGGAAATGAAATCCATAGCCTCTTTTCTCATCTTGTATCTAACATCTCCTATCAACCGATTGATGATGACATAGAGGAATGCATCATTGACCCTTCTATAGTGCAGCTCTAAGGTTTGCAAGGTCAGTTGATCATAATGCTCCCATGTCTTATTTTTCCCAGGAGCCTCTCCTAATATTCCCATTGCATTTAATCTAGGGAATATGCCCCTTCTTGCAGCTAAATATATGACAAAAGAAGTCATGAAGAAATTCTTGGTTTTCCCCACCTTGAGCATCTAGCTATGCAATTTTTCTGAAAAAATCATGCCCCAAACAAATTGTTTCCTACCATCCAAAATGGTTTGAATAAATGGAAACATCCATTCCTTGAAGTATGCAAAGTCATTTCCAAACACCCTAGAAAGCATCATGATTAGGTCATCTATCTCCTTATTGAAGTCTCGCCTCTTGTGTTGTTTAGGAACCTTGGTTAGGGACTTCTTCTTAGTTATCAACCAATTCTAATTCATGTGGGACCTATTAGCTTCCTTGTCCCTATTAAACAAATCCAATTCCTTTGCTTTAGTCAATTACTTAAGGTTCTTGTGGGTAGGTGCATTAAACATAAACCTCATCATCTTTGGGGATAGATCAATGATAACATTCCCCTGAAGGTCCATACATTGCCTAGATAAAGGATTGTATGCCCCTATTGTTGTGAGTATAATCTTTGGGCATTGGACTAATAGGGGGAAGAGTGTAACATGTTCCAACCCAGATTGGGCTATTCTTCCAATCCTCCCACTGACATCTTCTCATAAAGTTTCAACAAGCAGCTTCTCACAGTTAAATGGGCCTAGATTAGTATCTGTTATGTCTACACATTCTGAATTTAGCTTACTAGTTATAAGAGTAGCATCTTGGTGTTTGTATCTCAAGGTGTAGGGTAATTTCTTCACCTTTATCTTCTTTGGTTTTGCTCCCTTTGAGATTTTTGCAACTTTCCCTTCTCTTTGTGAAACTTCCTTTGATGCTCTTGACATTGTTTATTTCTACAAGACAAGCTTGGACTAGACCAACAAAAGGCATGAAAATCATCATTACAAGTGTTATCCTTCCACACTTCTCTATTCTTCCCTATGTAACCCTTCATACTTAGTGAAATTTTAAACCTGCCTAGAGCGAGACTGGGAGGTAATCAAGAACCAAAGAAGTGAAACAAATAACATTAATCAGAATCAAGACTAGGACCAGATGAGAAACTAAAACTTTCAAAGCTTTAATACATCATAATGTTCAATGACCTGACCCCACCTAGTTGGAAGAATTGGGTTCGGGATTGGAACTCATCGGAGACGAACTTGATTTTAGAATTGAACTCTCATGCGAAAGTTCAATGGACAAGTTCATCTCTGGCTCTGGTTCCTTCGTGTATCATAGAGTTAAGTGGATTATCTCTACATGCCAACACCATTTTGGACATGAGTTAAAAGGACATGGGGGAGGTAGAAATCAAGCTTGAATCTGCCTAAAAAAAGGGACCGGATCGAGCGAGCTAGGGCAACTACATAAAAAGGGTGCAAAACACAAACCCTAATTTGTATGGCCCGTTGACTTACATCAAAACTAGGGCATAAAAAAAACCTATGACCAAAACTCGTAAGATTGACAAAAGAAAGATTGGAGGGGTACAAGAAAATATTTAATGCAACCATAATGCACCAGAACCCCTCAAAAAGGAAATCCCTAATAAAAACTAGGGCATAGTGGAATGAAAACACCACTGAAAATGGAAAAAATGACAGGAGACAAACAAAAACAACGAGGAACACAAAAAGACAAATGAAAAACGAAAGAGGCAATGAAACAACAAAAAAGAAAAACAAATGAAACACCAATAGCAAGAAAAGAAACAAGAGAAGATTAATGGAAAAAGTCCTGCAAAAGTGCAAAGAACAACAGGACGAACAAAACAAATGGGAAAACATGAAACAAAACGGGGAAACCCAACTACCTCAAAATGCTAACAGAAAGACTGAAATTTGATAGGGATCTGCTCACGCACGTTCACCCACAACCAAATTGCACTCCTCTTCAAGTTCTCTTTTCTCTTTGTTAGTTAAAATGCTTCGAGAAAGTGTAATGAGCCAAATAACCTTGATTAAGGTTTTAAAAACCATTTTGCATGTGCGAGGAGGCTATAATTAATGCATTTAATGTAGTTTCTTGGGGCGGAATTGAAGTAATGTTGAGAACACAGCCAACATGTACATTAGAGGTAAAATGGGAGAAAAAGTAGAGTCGAGATAGAACCAGGAATTTTTTCAAAGTTCCATACTTTGTTTCAGATCTGGATCCAGTCCCACAGTAGGGAAAGGGAAACAAAGGAATAGGGACAGGATCAGAACTTAATCCATATCTAGAACTTGGAAAAGTTTCATGTTCGGATCTAATTTCGGTTCCACTCCTGACAAAGGGAAAGAAAACCAATAGAGGGAAACCAAAGAACAAAGGGAAGTGAGACCAAGTCAAAGGCGATCCAAAAAAAACACAAAATTAGACAATACAAAAGACAAACAAACTGGAGTGGAATCAGAATGAAATCCCGACTCAGTATTTTTGCAAAGTTCTAGGTCCAATTTCTGTTTCGGTTCTACTTCTGCAAAAAGGAAAAAAACCAGATGAGATAAAAGAAAAAGAAACCCAACGGAGAAAACAAACCCAAGAGCATGAGACAAACAAGACAACAAAGAAAACAACAAGACAAGAGACAGGGTTAGGACCAAAACATAAACTAGACCAAGAAACTTTGCAAAAGTTCTAAGTCCAGTTTCAGGCCAGGTTTTGAACCCTCAAAGACAAAAGGAACAAGGTATTAGGAATAAATAGAAAAAATCCTAAGACCCAAAGAAAAACACCAAGGGAAAAAAAACACAAGGGGGACCCATTTTGACTAAAAAAAATGGGGTGGTTATGCAAGGCATAACAAGTATTAGCTACGACACTACATTGTTGATCATCTTGGCTTGGGAGCATATTCCCATGTTTCATCCTCCGATTCAAAGACCACAGCTTGCTGAGGGGATGCCATATGTTTACTTGTATGTGGGTGCCCTACAACAAACCAAAGTTGGGGAGATAGGATTATGGCGACATTGTATTGATACTTTGATGGCATTTGTCTAGAGGCCCTATAGAAATTGTGCATAGTGAATAGGAGAGGGTGATCATTTGGCTTTCTGTCGGCAGTTTAGATATCTAATTCATCACAATATCTAGTCTTAGTTGATTATTGAGATGTACCTTCCCCAGTGGGTATTGCTGGGTATTGTGGCAGTTTGGCAAGTAGTAGGATGTTCTAGTGGGGACAACAAAGTATGCTAGATCATCCAGGGAGACCATGTGGGGACTAGCCATATCAATGTTAATGGCAGAGTACTAGATAGACAATTTAGTGGCACAATAGTGGGCTTAAAGTGGGGGTCTGGTAGATCCTGGTACTATTGCATAGTTCGATACATGGTGGTAGACTCATAGGCCACAACCTTTGATAGATCTAGATGGGCAAACATCGGTGGATCGGTGATTAGTTATATCGTAGGTGCACCAAGGTGATCAATTATATTGTAGGCAGCAGGGGGAGGGGGTGAGATGGAGGTCGAGGAGATGGGGGAAGAGGAGATGGGGGTAGGGGTGGAGGAGATGGTGGAGGAGATGATGGAGGAGACAGTGGAGATGGTGGGGTTGCAGGAGGAGGAGAGGATGAGATGGCGGGAGGTAGGATAGGAGGGTGCGATAACCTATCAAGAGGGTGCCATTATATGCGATCCTAGAGGTGGTAGAGGAGGAGTAGAGAGAGGAGGGAGAGGTCAAACAGGAGGAGGGGAGGGATGAGGTAGAGATTAGGCAAGAGGGTGAGCAACCAGAGGTAGAGGTTAGGCTAGAGGGAGAGATGGAGGCCGAGGTGCATACAAGAGAGGAGGCACTAGATGTCAGTGGAGGGGAGGAGGAAATTAGGGGTGATGAGGAGATAGTTGGTGGAGATAACAAGGAGATTGATATAGGTAGGGATGATGAGATGGATGAGGCTGAGAGGTAGTTGTGAGAGTGCATGGTGGATGGAGAGGAGGACATAGCTAGGGGGCACCTTTTCCATGGGATGCCACAATGGGCCAGAGACTAGCGAATATGCAGAGGAGATTAGATGAGGTCTCGACACAAGTTAGGAATCTTCAAGTAGAGCTAGAGGTGACACAAGTGGAGTGAGATCAGGATATGATTAGATAGTACGAGGCAACAGAGTTGGTGCTCTGAGTTCACACAACTATGTACAGGGCTAATTGGATAGATTTCTAGGGAGCTAGCTAGGATGAGTGAGATTTGAGGATAGTGCCAGATGCTTTATGAAAGAACAGTGCCAGTAGATCAACAGGATCCTAGTTTGAGTTAGACTCAAAGCAGGACAGGGAGTGGTTCAGGTAGTAGTAGCCAGAGTCAGAGCGGTGTGGGTGTCTCTACCTCCTTAGAGAATTCCTCAGGGAATAGATCTCATCATCATAGTCACAGGCACACTTCGGGCCACAGATCCAATCACAACCATGGATCATCTGCTTCAAGGCACAGGTTAGAGCATATCCAACCACCAATCACTAATCCTTCAACTTCACAGACTTAGCCTATCATGTCTTCCTAGATACCAGTAGTTCCTACCAGATGTCATCAGTCACCCCGTTCTTCTCCTCGAGGGGATGAGGAGAGCACAACCTAGGGAGTTTCTATTGTTATCTTGTTATTATGTTTGACACATTATGTTATGACATTTATATTTTGACCATTGAGCCTGTGAGCTCTATTTCTAGGATACTTCATGACTCTATCCTGTGACATGATTTTTGAGATTATATATATGATGTAGTTTTGGCACAGACTATATGCTAGTGTTATATGATGATGCATTATGATGTGATTATGTTTATGTGATATTTACATTTTCTATGATGATACATTTTATATGTTATGTAATGTATACATTTTTTATGGTTATTTATGATGAGATGCCATGATGATACTATGTTATGTATGATGATTATATGATGATGTATGCATACTGTTTTTATTCTAATGAATACCATGTTTTGATTATGGATGCATTGATGTATGACTATATATGTATGGATAATGTGACATGTGGTACCTTATGTTATGATGTGTATGCATTAATAATATCGACGATGTATGAAAATGTTTAATGCACTTTTTATGTTATGTGAATGAAAATGGATGAATGAAAATGATATATGTATGCTAATGATGTGGATGTGAATATGTAAATGGACGCTTAACAAATGTATGCCTTAATGAAATTTTAATGTACTGATATATATTATGCAAAGGCCTATATGTGAATGAATGTATGCAAATGTTTGATGAACTAATGCAATGTCTATATGGTCATGTATGTGATTATATTTTTCTATATCATAAGATATCATCAGGAGACAGAAGAAGAGAAGTGACAAGATAGAAGGAGATGGATGTTAGTGCAGAGAAAGAATCCTGAACAATATATTTCCAAAGAACTAATAGTTGTTGCTCTAATCATCATTGGGTGGATTATCGTAATGGCCAACAAAAACCATGATATGACATAGATTAATGGTGTGCAAGTTCGTACCATCACATGAGACAAGCAATTGCAGACAAGGATGATCATGACTCATACTAAGAGCGCAGTTGCTCCAGTCCTTTTGTCACAACCAACCAAAAACAAGAAAGACAAGCCATGAAATATCATTGTTCCTCTAAATCCTAGTGCCAAGACATCCTCAAGGAACTAGAAACATGATTGTTTCAAAAAGACAAGACAAGACAATCATCATGATACGTCATTGCCCCTCTAAATCCTGTTGGCAGGACACCCTCGAGGAACTACTAGCATGATGAAAAATCAAAGGACAAAAATTTAAAGATAAAAGACAGTGTTTGTCAAGTGTTTTGATGTCGAGATGCTAGGTTTGACAATGTCTAGATGATGAATGCCAAGTGATGCCAAATTCAGGAAGGACACATCCTGAATGATGTCAATATCAAGAGGATTGCTCCTTAAACGTCGTGAGGATCCCTCAAAATGCTAGATGACAGTGATGATGCATAGGAAGGACACATCCTAAGGCATAAATAAATGACAAGGGTTGTTCTTCAGAAGGACACATTTGAAGAATAACCAAGAGTTGGCAGTTTGACTTGTTTTGACTGAGTTTGACTATTGTTGACTAAATGACAGAATTGACTGCATTATCGTGTCGACATGCTAATGTAATTGACATGTTGATTAAATGATTGCCAAATTTTTTTAAGGAGTTTTCTATTTTAGAATAATTTGTTTGATTTGAAGAAATTTGATGTGTGTATAGTGCAGTGTCATGAACCCTAATAGATTGACCTAGTGTGGCCTTGGGGGCTCATTGATTGATGGCCTTTCCTACATCATACACCCAGAGACCTTGTAGTTTGACACGTCCAACGACTTTGTCTTAATGACCAAATATTGAGTCATGATTTTATTTGTACAAACCCAAAAGGATTGACCTAATGTCTTGGGGGCTCAAGGATGAGCCTTCCCTATGTAGCAAATGTGCAGAGACAACGTAGTTTGACAATGACAAAGACTGACTAACATGATTGACTTGACAAGTTATGACTTTGTTTTTGGGATTTTCAAGTGTTATTTGGATTTTTTTATGTTTTTGACATATTTTGTTTTTCTTGTGTTTCTTCAGGAAATTTTTTGAATTTTAGGATATTTTTAGGACATTTTATGATTTTTTTTTCTCTTTTTTCAAGACGTTTTAGGATTTTTTCAAGACTTTTATGATTGATAGGACCATGTGTGATACCCACTGTAGTTAGGTGATAAAGGATTACCCCCAGTCAGGTCAAGGACTAGCCAAGTTCGAAGGGTATGGAAAAGGACGTACTTGGGGTGACAGATGGATGGTATGCCAAACCTGATGTCAACCATTATTAGCCATGGAAAGGAAAGGTATAATGTCATGAAAATTATCATGATGGTGTCATAAAGTGGGTGTTTATTATGGACTAAGGTAGATAGAGTGACAGTAGATGGCAAAGCAAAGACTGACTACACATGGCACCTGTTTTCCAGGTTTTCACCATGGTACTTATCCAAAGTGCCTATTTACCAGGTTTTCACTATTGGAAGAATTATTTCTCTTTACTATTTTTTTCATTTTTTTTTTTGGTGTCACCAAGATTACTTTTTGCTAGGTTTTCATTAGGGTGACGATTTTTTGTATTTTTATGGTTTTCAGCCTAGCTCTCTGATGCTATGTGTAGAATTTTTGAAGATGTAAATTGTTGATGGGTTCTATCAATTGTTCACCATCTGAAGTGGCTAGCTAGTAAGCCCTTTAGGGAGACCCTGAGAGAGGGAATTTTGACCTCGATGGGAAAGATAGATTCAGATCCAAATACCAAGGCGAATGGAGTGGTTCATGTAGGCATGTGAATACTAGTTTGGTAAGCCCATAGAGCATGGTTCAATTGTAAATTCTAGTCACGACTAGCATCATTGATGGTCTTTTTAAGAATTTTGATAATTGTTTTATTAGACGCCTCATCTTGATTGTTTCCTTGTGGGTAGTATGGCATGGAGAAATGGTGGTGTATATGGAAGTTTTCACAAATATCATGAATGTCTTGAATTTTCAAGGGACGACCATTGTCTGTGATAATGGACTATGGGATGCCATACTGGCAGATGATGTAGTTGAGAATAAATTTGTAAATATGCTTGTTAGTTATGTATGTGAGGGGAATGGCTTCAATCCACTTAGTGAAGTACTCAATGGTGGTGATAATGAATTTATGTCCATTAGAAGAGGTAGGGTGAATTTTTCCCATGAGGTCAAGTCCCCATTGTGCGAAGGGAAAAGGAGAATTAATTGACCAAAGTTCCTATGCTGGTGTATGAATCAAATCACTATGTATTTGAGATTGGTGACATGTTCTAACAAACTCAAGTGCATCTTTTTACATTGTCAACCAGTAATACCCAAGTTTGATGATCTTCTTAGCTAAGGTAGGGCCACTCGAATGAGATCTGCACATACCCTCATGTACCTCACATAAGGTTGTTCATGCTTCGTCAGTGTCAAGACATCAAAGAATGGTATTGTCAAAGCTACGACAGTATAAGGTGTCACTGGTGATGGTGTATCGGGTGGCTTTGCAGATAAATGATTTTCATTGATTGTTAGAAAGGTTCAGGGGAAGGGTTTGAGACTGAAGGTAGTCATATATGTCTTGATACCATGGTGAATTGGGACCAACAAGCTCACAAACCATTTTTGACTTTGGAATATCATATGCGGGAACCAAAAGTTGTTCCACCAAGAACTCAAATTGTGGTACATTGTTGGGAATGTCTAGGAGAGATCCAATTGTTGCCATTGTGTCCACTACCTTATTTTGAGCCCTAGGAATTTTCTCAAAAGCAAAAAATTTGTCAACCATGCATTTGTAGGGCATTAAATTTTCATCCTTTGTGTCATATTCATCATTAACCTAGTTGATGACCAACTGAGAATCTTTGAAGACTAGAAGTGTTTTGATTTTCCATTTGATGGTCATTTGGAGTCCTATGACAAGTGCCTCATATTTTAAAACATTGTTTGTACATGGAAAAGAAATGTGGAATGACTTAGGAATGGAGTCTCCTTGTGGTGTGATAAACAATATACCTACTCCCGAGCCATGACTAGTATGAGATCCATCAAAATAAAGTTTCCAAGGTGATTTAGGCTCTATATGTAATATAGACTCATCAGGGAAATTTGCTACCAAAGGATGATTGCCTTCTACGGATGTGTATGCGAGTTGATCTACAATTACTTGTCCTTTTATGGCCTTTTGTTCCACATACTGTATGTCATACTCACTCAATATCATAACCCACTTTTCCAAGCGCCCTATCAATGTTGCACAACTTAGGAGATACTTCAAGGGATCAATCTTTGCCACTAGATGTTTCTTTTGATTCAACATGTAATGTCTTAACTTCTAGGTGGTGAAGACAACTGCAAGAAAAGTGTGTTCAATAGGTGTGTAGTTAAGTTCATATCTAACCAATGTGCGACTGATGTAGTATATTTCCCTTTCCTTCTCACCATGATCATTTTGTGCAAGCAATGCCCCGAGTGCTGAAGTTCTTGTCAAGATATATAGAATTAGAGGTTTTCCTTCAATGGGTGGCATTAGGACAAGTGGTGACAATAAATAGTCTTTGGCCTGTTGGAATGTCATTTGAAATTTATCAGTCACCACAAAGGGGATATCTTTGCGTAGGAGATATTGAAATGGTTGGCACTTGTCTGCTAGTTGTGTGATGAAGCGCCAGATAGACTATAGTCTTCCTTGTAATGTCCTTAACTCACTGATTCCTTTTGGTGGAGGCATGTCTAATATGGCTTTCACTTTGGCAAGATCAACTTCAATGCCTCTGTGAGAAACTTTATATTCCAAAAATTTTCCCGATGTCACACCGAAGAAACACTTATTAGGATTCAGTTAGACCTTGTACTCTTCCAGTCTTTTGAAAATTTTGTCTAGTACATTAAGGTGATCCTTGTGTGTCAAATATTTTTCCAAGAGTTCATCCACATAGTCTTCCAGTAAAGTATGCATGAGGTCATGAAATATTGTCATCATAGCTCATTGATATGAGGCATCGACATTCTTGAGACCAAAAGGCATGACATTCCAATAGTAAGTACCCCAAGGACAGGTGAATGTCATTTTGTGTTGATCTTCTAGGGAAATTTGAATCTGATTGTAGCCCGAGAAACCATCCATGAGGGACAACATCTTGTATCTTGCTATAAGGTCAACTATGATGTCTATGTTGGGTAATGGAAAGTCATCCTTTGGACACACTTTGTTCATATCACGAAAGTCTATGTAGATGCGTATTTTAGAATTTGACTTAGTGAAAGGTATAAGATTTGAAATCCATTTTGCATAGTCTATTGATCTTATGAATCTTGCCTCCAACATTTTCTTGAGCTCTACTTTGACTGACAAGGTGATGTGTGGATGCATCTTTCACAGCTTTTGTTTTACTGGATTGGCATCTGGAAGTAAGGGCAGATGGTGCAATACTAAAGTTGGATCCAACCAAGGAATATTGGCATAAGACCATGTGAAGTTAATCTTACATTCTTCAAATAATTTTTGAAATTCATGTTTCTCTTCCTCTATCAAAGATGTTGCAAAGAGAACGATTTTTGGATCTTTTGTTGTGGCTATGTTAACTTCCATGGTGTCCATAATGAGTATTCCTAATTTTTCCTGTGTCATGGGGAGAAATTCCAATCCTCCATCCTTGGGAACCTCAAAGAGGTTCTCACCCTTGGACATGTCCTTTATTTTTACTTTTGTATTGCTAGAAGGTGCCTTGTGGTTTTCACCTAAAGACATGTCTTTTTTTGTTTTACTTTTATTTTTATTATTTTTGTGACTAGAGGATTGCACAGTCTTCCTAAAGTATTTTTCACAATCTAGGTCTATAGCGAATCCAACTTTGTGATCCCCAATTGGTATACCCTCACGGAGCCCCATAAATTCTGCAATAGCTTCGTCATTCTGAAATATGTCCATAGCTAGTGGGCCTTGTTGATCCCAGTCAATTAGTTGTGGAAAGACAAGGGAGATGCCATCATCATTGTTGGAAAATGGTGGGGATGATATGGAAGGCATGTAGAATAATTCAAAAAGGTAAAGATGAGATTTTCATCTTCCAACTCCCATTTGGATTCTATCTAGTATTCTTCTTCACTTGATTCAAACAAGTCAGGCTCATTGGAAAAATAGGGGACAAATGGATTGGAATCATGATTAGCAGTGTCATGTGGTGATTCAGATGAATCCAAATGATGGTTATTAGGGTCATATGGCCGAACAAGGGTGTCAAAATGATGGTCAATATGATCAGATGACAGTGCAAGTTAATCATCATTGCGAGGTCAAAAGAGTCCTACCCATTCTTCTCTTTTCAATGGGACTTTAGGAGAGTCCTTAGGAAGGTCAAATTTAAACATCTTTTTGAATCATTCATCAAAAGAAGGTTCACCAGGTTCAAGAAACATTTCATCAAGGCAATAGTCACTCAGGGATCTTTGGGAACCAAATTCCCACTCATGTGAGTCAGTTTCGGTAAGGGAATCTTCGATAGTCTTGACACTTTCGGAAACATTCATGCTCTAACCTAAAAGTATATTGGTACATTGATCATCAGTTTAGGGTAGCCCAAACCCTAACCCAAGATAATTTAATCCTTGAGAAGGCATTATAGGTTCTCATATTCCAATTTTGTTTTTACCAAGGCCACTAGTTCTGTCATGGAATTTTTCCTTCATTATTTCATAGCCTTTGTCATACATCTAGACTGGTAATGGGGATGGATCTTCTAGGTCTTTGTAAATCCAAGTTGATATGTCTTTAATTTCTTTTTTTGTTCATGTCGCCCCATTTTGTGAAAATTATTGTTGGAGGAACCTCAAAAATCTCTTTGTGTTCCATTTTGAAACAAGGTCAACCATAAGCCTTTGGAGACTTGGGTATTTTAGTGATGCAATAGGCCGTACTCAATTTGTATTCTCTGCAACCTCGGTCCTAGATCTTGACACCTGGATTAGGTTTTGTGATGGAGGGAGATAGTGTAGTGGAAGAAAAAGGAATGGATGTGGATGGTTTGGCGAGTGTGGACGGATTGATGTATTTGGATGAAGAGGATGTCGAAGCTTCGTGGTTAATTAGCACTTGATGTTTTGAACTACCCCTTAAATTGGTGCAATACTGGAAGGGATCAGGATCACCATGTATAGTGATTTCAGTGCGATCAAAAGGAAACTTCAAGCATTGATGGTAAGTGGATCGTATAGCTTTTAAGGCATGGATCCAAGGTTGACCAAACAAGATGTTGTACGGTAGCTTAAGATCCAGGACTTGATATGTTGTATCTACAATAACTGGTCCAACTCAGATAGGAAGTGTGATAATTCCCTAAGAGGAGCATTCCTCATCATCATAAGCCTTTATAAAAATTCTCTTGGTAGCATCTACACAAGTATTAGAGAAGCCTAGAGCTTTAACCAATTTTAGGGAACATATGTTCAATCCTGCTCTACCATCTATGAATACTCATCTAACCTTATGCTTATGGATAAAGAATTTGATATGCAATGTGTCATTCTGAGAGGGTTTTTGTGACGAATAGTCTCAGTTTGAAAATGTTATGTGATGGGGAGTGGTTAGGTATCCCACCATGGATTCAAATTGGTTGAAATCAATGTCATGAGGGATGAAAGACTCTTGTAAAGTTTTGTCAATTATGGCCTTAAGGTATGTGCAAGATCATGGGGGTCCAAACTAGGCCTCTAAGTGGCGATGAAAATTCAAAAAATCATAGTTCGGAAACTTGACATAAAAATTTGAATGGGTTATTAACATAATTTGAAAAATATGTAATAACAAAATTTGTAGAAAATTGAATGTAGTTTCTAGGCTACTAGTCCTTTTTTGGAAAAAAGTAAATTTGTTTTGAGAAAATTTGAAATTTCAAATGGTACTAAATTTTCAAGAAAAAATAAGAAGTAGGTGTGTGTCTGACCACCCTAAGTACAAGAAAACATAATATTTTTTCTATTTTTTTAAATATAAGTAGAGGACACATGTCTGGATGTGCCACTTTTTTTTTTTTTGGTATTTTTTTCCACATAAATAACTAGTTATGATTTTTTTACTAGAAACTTTTTAAATATTAAAACGTTTGCTCACCCAACATATCAAAAGTTAGAAATTCAATTTTTTTAATCCTATAAAGCATAGAATGTGGTGCATCCTTGTAGATTCGAAAAATGTTAAGTAGTTTGAAAGTTATAGAAGTTTTTCAATCAGCCTATCAATAAGACTTTAGACATAATGTAGGTAGAAAATCAATTATTTGTTAATTCAAAATAAGGAAAAATTTATATTGGTGGAAAGCGACAATGTTTTCTATAAACCCTTTTCGTTTTGATGAAAATCCTGTCAAAAGTTGTGAGCCAAAAAGCAACTTAAAACAAAAAATTTGAAAACATATTTTGAGTTGACTTTCCGCCCAACCAAACTCTAAATGATATCCATTTGAGCTAAACTGATATTCATTATTAGACGGATATCCATTAATTATAAATTTTAATATTATTTATAATACATATATATAATATGTATTAATATGTATTATATATATATATATAATATGTTAATTATTATGTATATATAATATATAATATATAATATATTAATTATTATATGTATTATATATAATATATTATATTATATATTATGTATTATATATATATATTAATAATAATATATATAATAATATAATAAATATTATATATTATTATATTATATTATTATATTATTATATTATACTATATAGTACTTATTTTTAGTATAGTATATATATTAATTATTATATATAGCATATAGTATATATATGAAATATGAAATATTATATTAATATTATGTAATATATATTATATAATATATTTAATACATAGTATATATTATATATTTATTGATGTGTGGCAAAATATTAATAATGACAGGATTTCCCATCAATTTTCCCACCAAGGAAGATGAGTTGTAAAGAAAACTTAAAAGTAGCTAAATATTAATAACACCAAGGAAAATGTACCACTGCTAACAAAAATATTGATGTATGGCCAATTCACAAGAGAGAGAGAGAGGGATAGAGAAAGAACTTAGAAATGGGAGTGAAAGACCTAAGAGGGATGGGGAGAGAGAGCTAAGAGGAAGAGAGAGAGGGGGGAGAGAAAGGTATAGAGGAAAGGAGAGAGAGATATATAGAGTTTGGAGGCAGAGAGGGAGTGAGGGAGAGAGAGAGAGAGAGTCTTGAGAGGGAGATGGAGAGAGGGACGGACAAAGGAAGAGAGTCTTGAGAGGGGGAGAGAGAGAAAGAGACTTGATAGAGAGAAAGGTAGGGAGAGAGTCCAAGAGAGAGACTTGAGAGAGACAGAGGGGGGCCTGAGAGAGAGAGAGAGAGAGAGAGAGAGAGAGAGAGAGAGAGAGAGAGAGAGAGAGAGAGAGAGAGAGAGAGAGAGAGAGGAGAGTGGGAGGCAAAGAGGGAGAGACAGAGAGAGAGACTTGATCTAGGGAGAGATAAAGACTTGAGAGGGAGAAAGGGAGAGAGAAAGGAAGCTCTGAGAGACTTGAGAGAGAGAGAGAGGGGGGTGGGAGGAACCTAAGAGTGAGAGGGACAGATAGATGAAGATTTGAGATAGAGATAGGGATGGAGAGATAGGGAGAGAGGGAGAGAGGGAGAGAGGGGGAGAGGGGGAGAGGGGGAGAGGGAGAGACCTGAGAGAGAGGGGGAGAGAGAGTTGAGAGGAAGAGTGTTTTCCCATGTTAGGATGGGCTCTAGAATAAGAAGTGATACAACCATCAAACAAAAAAATTACAACTCAATTCAACATTCATGCAATTAAAACCTTCAAGTTTTAAAACATTTCATTAGATCATTCATGTAAAAGACCATAAAATCATCATGAATAAGAATCACTATCTTCCAATCATGGTACATAAAGAAGAACATTATGCAACTTTCAAACAAAATCCTTAGAAGACATCAAGATACATGTTAATTAGATTGTTCATGTAAAATATATACAATGATTCTGATAAAAAATAAGTCATTAGTCAACCATGATGCATGAATAAACACTATATATACACACTAGACACATTAACAAACACTAAATTAATAGATTATTTAATATGTATTACTAAATTTTTGTCTCATCATTATACTATTAAATATTCATAAATTCAACACTAAAATATCCATCCAACTAGATTCTTTATAAAATATACATCCACGAAAATTCTTTATAAAATATCCATCGAAGATCATTTTTTTTTATAAATATAAGATCATTGTCTTGATAAAGTTTTGTGGCTCTCAGTTGCATCTATTCATTTCTTTGTGTTTTCCTCTTTAGATTGGGACTGTCTCTTTTAGCCATCGTTGATGCTCGTCTAAGTCCACTTCCATGGACCTACATGCATCAACAACAGTTTGCATTTTTGATGCAAAATGCCTCAATAATGGGTGAACACATTCTTTGTTTTGAATAGCATTAACTTGACCCTAAATGGGTCTAACATTCACATCATTTTTTTCTTGAAAGAGAGCACCATCGGGTGCAGGTGGTGGAGGTGGGGGTTTCAAGGTGGAGTGGGTGGAGGTGGAGTGGTTGGAGCTAGAGGGCATGGATCCATGAT
>VDFB02373365.1:26801782-27078643 GCA_007258455.2 Sequoia sempervirens | reverse complement strand
TTTCCCATTGAAAAAATGTTTTTCAATAGTTCGATACTTATGATTTCTATGGAGGAAGTGCCTATACTCATCAAACACCTACTTTCTTAAACTTGTTGAACGACAAGATTTCATCTTTGGACCACAAATTGGACATGCAAATTTTCCCTTTGTTTGAAGACCTGCAAGATGATATATAATTGGATTAAATATGTCAATTTTTATAATTATATATAATGAATAGATTATTTTAAAAACATTCATGATATTTACTTCATCAAATTAAATATTGTTAAAGTGCAGTCGAACGTTATAACATACCACAAAAATGTGTTAGCCCTCGGGCATCATGAATTGTCCATACAAGCATTGCATGGAATTGAAATTGTCTTTGTCCTATTAGTCTGGAGACGTCATACACAAGGACGCCATTCCACAATCCTTTAGTAACCTCGTCGATAAGAGTACCGATATATAATATCTCATATCTTTCACCTGGTACTTACCTAGTTGAATGAACATAAACATTACATAATTATTATAACCATTTTACTGCAATATATATAAATTAATGTACATGACTATTGAATGAAAAAAATATAAGTCATTATGCAACTAATAAGACAAATGAGATGCTACTACGTTAAAGAAAATTGATGTAAACAAATACCTGGAATAATCATTGACAACAATATGTGCTCCCTCTTTATTGATATCCATGGAGGAATGTTATTGTTGATAACAAAAATAGGCCACACTGAGTAAATAGATCTCAACTCCCCAAATGGATTGACATCGTCCATTCCCCAAAGAAAGCCTGAGATTACGAGGTTCTTCTTTAAAGTGTGGCCATTTTTCCTCCATGTCCCTAAATGCAAAACCATCTGTAGGCATTCGAAGAATGTCATCTCCACTTCTATTCCGTGCATGGTAATCCATCAATTGCGCTAAGCTTTCGCACCTAAGTAATCGTTGCATACGTGGAATAATGGGAATATAACGAAGAACCTTGCGAGACACCTTTTTTGTTACTTGATCTGTTTGATATCTGCTGATATGACATTTCGGGAATTTTGTTGCAAATTCCTATTGTTTATGATATATAATATGATCATTGGGACATGCATCTATTGCTTGATACTCCATTCTGATATCTTTCATAATGGCACATAAATCTTGATATAAGCGAGGTAAAATATTTGATGGTGGTAACAAAAATTCACCAATCAATCTACAACAAAAAATAATTTGTTCATATAAAGAATATTAACGGTACATATTTCATCCTTTATTTACTAGTGATGAACTAACGATAATTAAAATAGATGAAAAAAGATGACATTTATTACATACCTTAACATCTGTGAAATTGCTATGTTTGATAAAACATTCATAACCTTAAAGTTCAACAGCAACAATACAACAGAGAGAAGAGTTGTTTTAGAGCCTTCATAAAGGGGGCTCGTATGCCTTGTCAAATACAAGTAAATCATGAACATCATCAAAGTCATCTTGATCATCATGATCAGCTCTGCCACTAAATGTGGCATGGATCAATGTATTCGTACCATCATCTTCAACTGTGGTTTCTGGCGCATGATCATCTTCTTCCATAGGATATCATTAACTTTATCTTCGATATTCACAGCCCCATGTTCCTCCGCTTGCAAAACCACATTCTTCGGGCTATGATAATCCATATCATGTGCCTTAGAGTGCCCAACCTTTATAATAATAATAGATACAAATAAAACATGATCATGATCAAGGATTATATATATATATAAATGTTGTAAAAACAATATAAACATTTACAAATTCAATCAATATAAACAATATATAATGAACAACTTACCAATGGATATGCTAATCATGCCCCTTCAATGTGACTCATGTTAGTCTAAGCAATGTTTCTCACCAAGCATCTCGTCTTTAAGCCCTTGCAATTATTGCAAGGACAATAACATTTCCCATCACCCTTTCTTTTCAATCTAGCCCACAATCTATCAAGTGTCTCTTCATTTTATTCTGGACTAATATTATCGACATGATTTTTCTTTGCTAAGCTTGACTATTTAGATCTTCAAAAAATATCAAACTCACACTCCAATAATTATGAGTATTTTACACCAAAAAATTTGGCATGCAACCACCCCTGCAAAAGAGAAGATAGTCTGAAGTTAATGACCCCAAAAAAAACTTTACAATGCTAATTCCAAAACTTATTAAATTTTATTTTACTATGATTTCCAACCGTTAAGACTCCTAAAATCAGAATATTGAACTTGATCACAAAATTCCTACAACAATGGAGGTAGCGAGCTAGTAAGAGCAAGTGACCCATTCCTAAGGAGCAACGAGTTGGAATCATCATTGCTAATGTCAATACGGATTTATCCTTTTAGTTAAAGATGAAATGTGTCACTTCTTATGACGAGCTTATCCCTAGGGTCCTCAACATTGAGAGAGCCCTAATAAAAAACAACAGAAGCATTGGTAAGAGTATGATTAGGGTACAAACCCTAGGCCTCCGTAGAAACATAAACAATAACTATAGCAGATTAGTGAGGTTGCAATACCAAAAATATTGAGACAATGTAGGTAATAACAAAATCTTGCAATCTAAAGATTGTAGCCAATAACAAGCACACTATGTAGCTTACTAACATTTGTAAATGCAATCTACGGTAAGAAGAATGATAGTCACTTGAGATGTGACAATAAAAAATAGGCTAAGCAGTGACAAGATAATAAAGCTCAAACCTTGCATAGTAAAGTGGAGATTTTAACAATGAGGTTGAAGGATCTTAAGAACTACAATACCATGAAACAATGAGTCCCCTGTAGTAAGTAGGCAGTCTATAGGGCATAGTTTGATTTTATAGAAGGATGCTCATGAAAGGAATCTTCAAATGATAGTGAGTGAGTTGTTTGAGATTGCAGCTGAGGGTGCAATACCCAGTCTTAAAGGAAGTTAGCAAAGCAGTAAATGTGCAAGAAAATTGAATCGTACACAACAAACAATTCACAATGTTATCTTCCATAATGCCTTGAGTTTGAAGACAAAAATCTCATTGTATCTTCATGATGAAAGTGGTGAGATTAATGGTCAATCACTGGCAACCATGATTTTAAAACATGCTATTGTGCTTATGGAGGCAACATTCTAAGCAAGGCAGTGAGTGGTGGTTTGGAACAATGGTAGGTATGAAGGACTTGCTTTATATGCATACTATGCATTCTAGCTTAAGACAACGTTCTTAGAAGAGATTGAAGGTGGATTATGGAACTCAAGGGTTACCATGAAAAGGATTAAAGTAAAGACTGAGATCTATTTAAAAGCCATGGTCATGAAGATATTAAAGATGTCACTTGCAAAAATCTAGTAGCTAGAGTAATGAATACAGTGCCAAAGAGGATAGTGTGCTGGGGCAGATTTAGGAGATCTCCACATTATCTAATTACAGGGAAATACATCATTTATTTATTTTTTTAATTAAAAGAAATCATTCTAAACCCTATATAGGATACATTGATACTTCAAAAGCCTCTGAAGGAATTTGAGATTATGCAAATATATGTCAAGTAACATTCATAAGGTTTAGAAAATCTTGATCACTCTCTAGAATAGCCCATTAAACATGGGTTGTGCTTGAATGCTCTACATAATTGATATAACACAACCACTTTGCATATCAACCAGAGTTATAGGCTCTTTATTGCAGCAAGAGGTAATCACTCTTCGATCATGCTATAATTACATCTATCCTGTTAAACTTGAGACAACCTGAATGCACCCAATGATGATTGACACCTACATTATACAACCTGAATTAACTACATTATATGAGTGCCTCCATTTCTATCACAACATAGCCACATTAAACTTGGGTCACACATGAATGCATCCTGTATTTGTTATAGCACAACTGTGCCACATGACCAATACAGTTATGGATCACATAATTACAGTCACAAGAATCTATTCCTCCATTGTGATCTTATGGTGATTCCACACAACAAAATCTGGACATGAAATTCTCAAAACCCTTAACCTCTAAAAATGAAATCTGATGAGATGTTGCTTTAAAATATGATTTTCAAACCTGGAACTACAAATCTGACTTCACAATGAATTCTGCAAAAAGACAATGACTACCCTCAACCTGGTGATATCTTCTTGAATTTTTTCTGATTTTTCTCAAGAAAATTCCTTAGTTCTCCACAAACTGTCTCAAGTAGAGCAAAACACTGTCGCAATAAATCAGGTGCGAACTCACTTTTCTTTATGTTAGCCACAATTTGATTTTTGTTAATTTTTCATGTTTGTCAAAAAATCGACGAAAATAATAGCCGACATTTCGACGAACCCCAGGTTCATTGAAATTTCGATGAACGTCGGGGATAAACTTTCAAAAAATTTGAAATTACACATCAAATTTTACAAGCACCCGATGAACATCGAATTTTACATATTTCGTCGGACACTTTCATCATATTTTGCAGTCAAATGTATTAGTGACACAAAATGCAACAAACACCATCAATGCTACCTCTAATGACACCTCTAATCAAAATACTTCCAACATGATCAATAAAAAATCCATTGGGGGAACATCAACCATGTCACAAGCCACATCACAATCAATGCCTCTAATTTCAGCAAAGTCATCACAAGAAATTGGAGCTACCTTTAGATCCTCAACAATGGGGACAAATTCTTCAAACCTTTTATTTGGAGCTTCATCTAGTGCCATGGGAACAACATCATAAAATCCTTTAATTGTGTCTTCAAATAATTCCATGGGAACAAATCATTCAACCCATTTGGGAGGAATAAATGACAGATTTCCATTCTAGGACCCCAACCAAATGTCAATACTTCATCACAACTTAATACCAATATTCCCCAAAGGAAAAACACCAACATTCCCCATGGCCACACTTACCAATTTGGACAAGGCAATCATGTCACACAACACATGACTACATTTGGACACCAAAACACTCAAGGTCAACATATTTTGCAAATACAGACCAACATTGCTAGAGTGCACATTCTCACATACACGTCACACATCCATAAACAACAACATATTCCTAATCAAAATGCGCAATACCAACAAATTCCAAATCAAAACATGTCACAAATTCCACAACAAAACATCCCACAACATTATTAGAATACATCCTCACAACAAATGGGGACTCATGGAATACCTATCAATAACATGTGTGACACTACAAACAGCCCCATAATTGATGCACTTACAGTTCAAATTGCAACCTTGCAAAAATAGATGGAGAACATGCAATTGCAACAAAAAAAGACACACACAGCATATGACCTATGTCCATACCCTTTTGACATGAGTCTACACATACCACAGTTCCCTCCTGGATACATGGTGCCAAACTTCACTAAATACAAATTTAAGACAAATCCCCTTGAAAACATTCAAGAATTTACAACTAATTGCATGGGCGTTGCTTATGAGCATACTTATCTGATGAGACTCTTCCCTAGGAGTCTTGCAAGTCCCACACTGGAATGGTTTTCTACCTTTCCTAAAGGAACAAATCATGGGAGGAACTTGCTGACAAATTTGTGCAAAATTATGCCTATAACATTGACACTAATGTCACCATCACCAATTTATGTACGCTTACTCAAGAAGAAACTGGTGAGACCTTTATTCCATTCTTCCAAAGATGGAGGAGTTTAAGAAGTCGATGCCATGTCGAGATACCCGAAAAAGAAAAGGTAGACATGTTTGTCCAAAACCTTTTGGGCCCATTGAAATACAATTTGAAAGTTCATTAATGCACCACTTTCACAAACCTCTTCAAAAAAGGAGTTCAATTCAAAACGGCCCTTATTGCTAAAGGAGAACTCAAATATGGAAACAAGAATATGAACACAAACCTGCCCGCTAATAAGAACACATAATGAGTCAAAAATAAACACATCACTAATGATGGTGTTGTTGATGCTAAGGCAGTAAACACAATAGGTCCTAGACTCACTCTCAAAGGAGCTCAACCACAAAACGCACCATTGACCACATTGACACCTACTGCAAACAACATCCAAAATAATCAAAACAATCAAAACCAAGGACAACCACACCAAGCAGACAATTTCCAAAAGGATGCACATACACTGCCTTGGGTGAACCAATTGAAGAGGTCCTTAAGAAGCTCCTCCAAAATGGTGTCATCAAATTATAAGACTCTAAGCCATATGAACTAGGACAATTCAAGCCATCTTGGTGGGATGAAAATGCATTCTATGATTACCACTGCGCAAAAGGGCATAAAAATTCCTCTTGTTGACAATTAAGAAATCTTGTACAAAATCTCATTGAAAATCACACCATTGAATTAGGCAGACAATAATTTGCTTCAAACTTAGACCATACTATTCATAAAAACCCACTGGAGGACCATGGTTCAAATAATAACTCCACGTTAGGTCCAAAGACTAATAATAATCAAGCCAATTACACTTGCACCGCCTTCAACTAATCTGGTGGACCCATTATTAATCACATCTGAGTTGTTGACGAATATGTCAATACAATTACCATCAAGAAAACACCTAAGTGTAATGTCACTACTCATGGAGGAAAAGTCACCATAGCTAGTCCCCCTCCTCCTAGACAACCGAGGATCATGATACTTGGTCCATTTTCCAAACAGTCACAACTTGGTCCATCCACCAAATAGTCACAGCCTAAGGGACAATTCAATCTCATTGACCAATTACAAAAAATGTCTGCCCAAATCTCTATACTTGAGCTGCTACACATCTCTCTAGTGCATAAGGGGTTTGTGCAAGATCACGGGGGTCCAAAAAGTGGCGATGTGAAAAAAAAGGCATTTTCAACACGTCCAAAAATTGAAAATTCACGCCTTTGACTTTTTTGCAGGCCAAAGTACAATATCCGTTTTGGTTTGGTAATACCGAACCAAAACAGATATCCGTTATAAAATAGATATCCGATATGAAACAAATATCCATTTTTTTTAAGACATAATTTATAATTGCATTGGGTCTGACCCGACCAAGTATTATATTCTATATAGCGGATATCCGTTATTTGTGTTATAATTTAAAAAAAAAACCCTGAGAGGTCATATTATATAATATAATATAATATTATATGATATTATAATATATTATTACATTATATTATATTGAGATTATATGGTCAGGTTTGCAAATCCCAGAATGGATATCCATTATTTGAGTTATAATTTAAAAAAAACCCCCGAGAGGTCATATTATATTATATTATATTATATAATATATATCAATATAATATAATATGTTATGATATTATATTGTATTATATTATTATAAATATAATATAATATATATTATAATATAATACATATTATATTATATTATATATAATATGTATTATATTATAATATAACATATATTAATATATATTATATTATAATATAATATATTTTATATTAAATAATCGATATTTAAAAAAAACACTATGGTTGGGTCACAAACCCGACCATTTATTTTAAAAGCTATAAATAAGGAAACAAATATCCATTTATAATGGATATCTATTTCCTGTATTATATAAAGACAAACAAAACCTAAGAGCTATATTTTTACCAGTGTTTTTACTAGCGTGCACGTGGGTTTTAGGAGAGCGATTCAAATATCCATTTGGGGGAGATAAAATCACAAAAAAATACCAAATTTGTAAGGTATGTTTGATTTTTTCAATTTTTATATGTAATTTATATTGATTTTGCTTTTTTTTTTTTTTTTTAAATAAGGTATATTTGATAGGTTTTTTATTAGATTAAAACCATTGTTGACCGAGTCTGACCCATTGGATGAAGTTGCACAACAGGTATATATCTTTTTTATTGTCGACATTATAATTATATGTGCATGTGCATTTACATTCTTGTCATTTTTTATACATGAAAGAATCTTAGCTGATCCATCCACTATGAGCCCATCTAGTGTCATAGCATCCCAACAGGTATGTGTTTATTTTATATTGCAGATCATTTACATTTAGATAGGAGTAGATATGTGATTAGTAGATATGATTATTTTTCAACAATTATATTTTAATTTGTATCATTTTTATTTTATCTCCTATAGTCCTTTGTTCAACCCAACATTGTGATGAGTGAGAGACCATTGCTTTATAGGACTCTTGATCGCCCTAGGGGACAACCATTTGCAAAACGTCTTGCAGAAAAGAGAGCAAGATTAGAGGTAAACAAGAATTGCATTATTGATATAATATAGTACATATATACTAATTTTGATGTTAAATTTGTAATTTATAAATGATGGTATATAAGTTTCTATTTACTAGTCTATCTTGTCAAGCATTCACATAATCTAATTTGTGGTTTGAAATGTTATTATGCAGGAAACTACAAAGCATCTAACTTCTTCGAGGAGGCTTGATTTTGACGGTCCAACACAAGATTAGGATATGATAGAGATTGACATGTACTTAGGGTTTGAAAGATCTTGAGATGGCATATATGCCACAATTTGTAAAACTTGTTCTGAGTAGGCATATGCCAGATTTGTATATGCACAAACACAATTATTCTACAGTTTGATATATAAGAATTGGTAATCAATCTAATGTGTTTCTCATGTGCATGTCTTTCTACTTTGAATTTTCAAGATGGAATGTATAATTATCTTACAATTTTTTAAAGTTATGATTGATAATTTATGTTATAGATTAATGAAATAACATTTTAATAGAACTTATGAATTACAATTGGTAATCCATCTATTTCTTTGACAAAAATTTTCAAACAATGAATTTCCTTTTCTATTGTACCACATTTTTCATACATGTCTACCAATCCATTTTTATCAAACACTCATTATTAGAATACCCATGATTTCAAGCTTCGTTGAATGAATTTACATTTCACATTATTTTGTTTTGTAAACTCATGTAATGAAGTGTGCAACTAATTTTTATTTCAAAATAAGTTAACAAAAATAAAAAGTGGATACAACTTAATGAAATGCATTTCATGTTACATTGTTCATTCAAAAGTAGTATAATCATCTGGATAAAAATCAATGTCACTTAATGTTCATTGAAGCATAATAACATGTAAAAGGTATAAAATCATCTTGAGTAAGAATCAGTATCCTCACAAAATCAACTCAAACCCACAAAACAAAAGGTTGTGAAATAGACCCATTACCTTTCTATTTAACATATCTCAAAACCTAATGTGCTTGTTTTGGAACAACCCCACTAAAATTGAACTATTATGCCGAATAGGGCTCTAATTAGCCCAAATTTGTAAAACAACTCATCTTTAAAACTACAGCCCCTCCAAGATTCCTTTGGATAGTATCTCACTAGGCTATAAACATCCAAATTCCACAAATATCATCCTTGTAAATGCCATCTAAGTCACTCAATCATGTAACCCTCATTTTGCTTAGATTATAAGGGGGTTAATTGAAAGTATGCATTTCCACACTTATCTCACTCAAACAACACCTCAAACACATTTATAGAAGTCTGCATATGGTTAATACACCTTTAGAAATTGCTGCCCCAACAAATTTCAATCACTAACACCCTTAAACCTCCCAATTTCACTCAAAAACCACACTTTTCGCATCTAGGGCATCATACCCAATCCTTGATTGACCTCCCCTGCTCTTCCAAACCCTTCTAACATCTAATTCCTACCTAATTGAGCCATGAAAAAACAACTTCCAACTGTTTTCCAATGAACTACAACAAGATGACTCTTGCACTTCCATCATTTGATAATAAGTTGCAATTTTGACAAGCAGTGTAAAGTTGCAAAGTGAAGCAACTTTTGTTCTATAACTCGTAGGAACAAACATACTATTCCAACACATCTGGATGGGTACGTTTACGATATGGATGGTCCTCTTTTGCATATTGTTGAAGGGTTATTCCTCAGAAACCATGACACCTATAGACTCTTCGTCTGAGGCTATGGGATCATGTTGGGATTCTCTGCAATAACCTCTCTTTTATTTTTCTATCTCGGAGGCATTTTCCCGTGGTGACCAGTTTTTAGTTGAGGAAAAAGTTGTTAGATGCAAGTAGTGTAAAGTTACAAAGTGGTGCAACTTTCGTTCTGCAACTCGTAGGACAAAACAAATTGTTCCAACATGTCCAAATGGGTACATTTACGCTAGGTATGGTCATATTTTGCACCCAAATACGTCGAATCACTCTGAGCTACATTGGACTAATTATTTCCCTTAAAAGTCCAAAGTGTTAAAAGGAAACAATCTTTGAAGGGCTATTTTTTAGAAATTGTGATGCCTACAGACTCTCCATCTGAGGCTATGGGATCGTGTTAGGACCCTCTACAATAACCTCTCTCATTTTTTTCTATCTCAGAGGTGTTTTCCCCTGGTGACTAGTTTTCAGTTGATGAAAAAATTGTTAGATGCAAGCAGTGTAAAGTTGCAAAGCATTGCAAATTTTGTTCTGCAACTTGTAGGACCAAATGGAATTTTCCAACATGTCTGGATGGGTATGTTTACACTAGGGATGGTCCTCTTTTGCTCCCAAATACTCTGAATCTCTTCGAGCTACATTGGACCAATGATTTCCCTTAAGAGTCAAAAGTTCTAAAAGACAACAATCTTTGAATCTCTATTTCTTGGAAACCATGATTCCTAAAGACTCTCTGTATGAGGCTATGGCATCGTGTTGAGACCCTCTACAATAACCTCTCATGGAGGCATTTTTCCTGTGGTGACCAATTTTTCAGTTGAGGAAAAAGTTGTTAGATGCAAGTAGTGTAAAGTTACAAAGTGGTGCAACTTTCGTTCTACAACTCGTAGGACAAAACAGACCGTTCCAACATGTTTGAATGGATACGTTTACACTAGGGATGGTCCTCTTTTTCACCCAAATGCTTTGAATATCTCTGAGCTACATTGGACCGACAATTTCTCTTAAGAGTCAAAAGTGCTAAAAGGAAGCAATCTTTTAATATTTATTTCTTAGAAATCATGATGCCTGCAAAATCAATGTCTAAGGCTATGGGATTGTGTTGGGACCCTCTACAATAACCTCTCTCAGATTTTTCTATCTTAGAGGAATTTTCCCGCGGTGACCAGTTTTCAATTGATGAAAAAGTTGTCAGATGCAAGTAGTGTAAAGTTGCAAAGTGGTGCAACTTTCGTTCTACAACTTGTAGGACCAAACAGATTGTTCCAACACGTCCCTATGGGAATTTTTACGCTAGGGGTGGTCCTATTTTGCACCCAAATACTTTGAATCTCTCCGAGCTACATTGGACTTGTGATTTCCCTTAAGAGTCGAAAGTGCTAAAAGGTAGCAATATTTGAATCTCTATTTCTTGGAAACTGTGATGCCTACAAACTCTCTGTCTGAGGCTACGGGATCATGTTTTGACCCTCTACAATAACCTCTCTCATATTTTGCTATCTCAGAGGAATTTTCCCGTGGTGACCAGTTTTCAGTTGAGGAAAAAGTTGTTAGATGCAAGTAGTGTAAAGTTGCAAAGTGGTGAACTTTCTTTCTGCAACTTGTAGGACCAAAAAAACTATTCCAACATGTCCGGATGGGTACATTTATGCTAGGGATGGTCCTATTTTGCATCCAAATACTCTGAATCTCTCTGAGCTACATTGGACCGACGATTTCCCTTAAGAGTTCAAAGTGCTAAGGGATGGTCCTAGATCAACAATCTTTGAAGGGACTTTCCCTTAAGAGTTCAAAGTGCTAAAAGACAACAATCTTTGAAGGGCTATTTCTCAGAAAGCATGACACCTAAAAACTCCCTATCTGAGGCTATGGTATCATGTTGGGACCCTCTACAATAACCTCTCTCAAATTTTTCTATCTCAGAGGCATTTTCCGGCAGTGTCTAGTTTTCAATTGAGAAAAAAGTTGTCAAATGCAAGTAGTGTAAAGTTGCAAAGTGGTGCAACTTTCGTTCTACAACTTGTAGGACCAAAAAAATTGTTCCAACATGTCTGGATGGGTACGTTTATGCTAGGGATGGTCCTATTTTGCACCCAAATATGCTGAATCACTCTGAGCTACATTGAACCAGTGATTTCCCTTAAGAGTCCAAAGTGCTAAAAGACAGTAATCTTTGAATCTCTATTTCTCAGAAACCATGACACCTACATACTCTTCGTCTGAGGCTATGGGATCATGTTGGGATCCTCTACAATAACCTCTCTTTGTTTTTGCTACCTCGTATGCATTTTCCTGTGGTGATAAGTTTTTAGTTGATGGAAAAAGGGTCAGATGGATGCGATGTAAAGGTGCAAAGGGGTTTAGGGTTTGTTTTGTTCCTTTTCAGTAAGTGAAAAAGTGATTCATTTACTCAAATACACTTAAGTCGTGAACTACACATATGAATAGAAAGTATATGCTTTAAAACATATAAGTTGTAAAGTATACATTGTAATAGTCATAAGTGACAAAGTGTACACATAAGTTGTAAAGTATACACTTGAATATACATAAAGTGTACATAATATGCATGATATTATCATTCAATAATTTCTATCAAATATAGGATTTACAAAATTCCACATAGGCATACAACAAACAACCCTAATACATAGTCATTTCCCAGTAGGGGAAGGAGATAGAGATCGCATTGGCTTCGCGGTCGGCACACTCTTCTACAAGAGTAGCATGTCGATGTTCTAGAGTGAACCACCTATACAAACCATTAAGGTAACAATCAAACCACACACAATAGAAAAGATGCTTAGAATAACAAATCTATATTATTCTAAATGACCTAACTGATGATGAAATGGTAATGAAAACTATAAAAGATGTTTAGAATAACCAATCTATATTATTCTAATCTCTCGCATACCTCTCCCAGAGGATCAAAGTTGGCTATTGTTGTAACAAGTCCATGATCTATCATGCTAGGAACATCGCAATATACTTCAAATGAGAAATCTATATTTTCACAATAGAAAAGATGCTTAGACTAACAAATCTATGTTATTCTAAACATCCTAAATGATGATGAAATGGTAATGCAAACTATAAAATATGCTTAGAATAACCAATCTATATTATTCTAATACGTCGCATACCTCTCCCAAATGATCAAATTTGGCTATTGTTGCAGCAGGTCCATGATCTATCGTGTTAGGAACATCACAATATACTTCAAATGAGATATCTATATCGTCACAATAGAAAAGATGCTTGGGATAACAAATCTATATTATTCTAAACAACATGAATGATGATGAATTGGTAATGCAAACTATAAAAGATGCTTAGAATAACCAATCTATATTAATCTAAACAACCTAAATAATGATCCTTACTAGATAAACAATGTCAAAATGTGATGAATAATATCATACCTGTCCCATGCAACAAATGATTTGCTACTCAAGTGTCCCTCTAGGGTCATCTCTTACCTTCAAAATTTCCAGTTATGCTTCATGATTAGCACTACTAATTGTCCATAGTTTTTTTTCTTTTGGTCTAGCATGGTGTCTCAATAACTTAACATTTGTTGCTATAACAAGGTGTGAATACCTCAGAATGGTTTTGTATTTCTCATAGTCTTAAAATTTAGGTACGCCGTTCTTTCTAATCATATATGTTCACAACCAAGTTCTGAAAACAACAACTGAACCTGTGTGATCATAACTTTTTTATCAACATCTAAATATACTTAGAATAAAAAATCTATATTAATGTAAACAACCTAAACAATGGTGAAATGGTAATGCAACCAAGTTCGAAAAACAAAAAATGAACCTATAGGATACATGAAGCCATCATCATCTATCATCGGTTGTGTTAGCTTTTTATTTCCTTGTACACATTGTGCCAACCAATAGTTTGATCCTTCTTCATTCCCCTACAGTGCTACAACTGCATAGACATGTCCCGGCTATACAAGATCTAAAAGATGATCGTAGTCAAGTGAACTTTCCATTACATCTTGTAATGAGGATTGTGCTACAGATAAAGGGGTTAGGTATTGTGGAATCCATGTATCTACCCATTCACTTGAATCACACTGATCCCAATCACACTAAATACAATTCTGACAAAAACAAGCCATCTCTCATGTCCATATGGTTTATGCACTCGCATGTGAGCTTCAAACTGAATGCATATTTGAAGAATCTCTAATTGTTTGACATTCCATTCTGTCTCCCACTGTGCCCTCCTCAACCAACCAAAAGAACCTACTAACTTGTGAATCAAGTGTCCCTCCTTGTGATAGTGCATAGGTACACCAATCCACAATAGAACGTGCATCACTAAATGTTACACCAACTCTAATCTTCATTTTTTCCTTAACCAAAGCTCTCTTCATGCATGCACCTGCACCATCATGCTCACCTTTTCCATGCCCAACTTTGAAAAAACTCCAAATATGTGGTACACCCCTCTCTATATGCATCTTGCTCAACTAATAAAACATGCGAGCATTCTTGAATTGCCCTGTACAGTTATCTGACCAAATCACATGTTGACCCATTGCAATTCCTTTTTCCTGCAAGAACTCAATTTTTTTTTCAAAACAATGTTGTACAAACTTGGATGAATGAGATCTATCACCACTCATGTAAAAATGGTACTCTCTGATTATCTTCCTGTCCTCTTCTGTACTATCAGGGGCATGCCTATATGTTATGTGGACAAAAATATCAATTTGAATAGAATTATAAGATTGTGATTGAACTTCATTTTGTGGTTGCTATGTGTAATTTTTAGAGAAATCAACTACAAATACAATAATTCCAATGGGGAAAGAGTCCTTATACATCCTGAATTACCAATCCAACCACTCCGACCTGTGGCTATGCCTTGCATACTTATAGAAAATATTTTTCTTAAAATCAGAAATAAAATCAGCAATACTTACCTCTCTTGCAACCAACTCGCATCTAGAACCCTCACCTCCACTCTTCAATGTGTATTTCACTATCTCATTTTTTTTTTCTCAACAATTTTGTTACCAAAATCATGATCGCTACCCTCATGAAAGTATGTTACAAAATTCAATAAACCACCACATTGCAAAAACATTCCATTTAAACAATCATTTTTATAAAATAAGAAACCATCACCTCTAATGCATAAAAATGAATCTAACAACTCCTTGGATGACTTGGGAAGTTGCACTGCATGACACTACAACATTTCGTCAGTATGCATAGTAGAACGTATATGGAATAACATTTCATGATACATTGAAAACTCAGCATGGTATTTACAACATGTATTACAAACCTTAATAGGAACAAAATAAAATGGTTTGCAAGACTTAAAAGCCCTTTGCGAGATTTACAAATGTGGATTTTCTTGACAAAATTGTTTATACAAAATTATTTGGCTACATTCCAAAAAATGTTTAGGATGCGGTGTGCGATCTCTATTGCCAATTCATAACTTTAAAACATCCTTTACATTCAGTTGTACTGTAGAGTGAGAATTCCAATATTGTTCAATTTGCATCTTTACATTATCGGTTAGCTTTTTATCAACACGCAGAAGCCTCCTAGTAAAAGCCCATGTATCATTTTGAAGAGCATTATCGAGTCTTCCTCTTCTTGATAGTGCTTTATTCAATGTCCTACAATTTTAGTTAAAATCAATACAAGTTTGTCTCATTAAATGAGAATTTTTCAAATGATGGCTTACTAGTGAGGTTGTGATCACTCTTCAAGCAGCCCTTTTATCTTTTTCCTTGCTAGTCTTTCCAATAGAGGTTAGAGCATTAAAAATATTTTTTACAATAAGACTTTTTTCTAATTTTTTTATGAGATGAATCTTCATTTTTTTTTAATAATGGTCTCATTTTGTAAATCTTAAGTAATTGCAAAAAAAGTTGGCATTGTTCGGTTAATGTCTTATTGAAAAAGAATTCATTGAACAATTTCGTAGCCCACAAACGAACCATTTGTTGTGACCTTTTCCCTTCAAGATTATCAATTATGTTCTCATCTATTTCAACCAACCATTTAGGGGTTCTTTTGTAATTCGTTGTTGCATAAGGTTTATTTTCAACATTTTCATTTTCAACATTATCAATTACAATTTCATTTTGAACAACATTTTCATTGTCAAAAACAATTTCATTTTCAACCACATTTTCATTTTCAACATTTTCAAAAACAACTTCATTTTGAATATCATTTTCAACAACATTTTCATTGTCAATGTTATTCACATTTTCATTTTCAATTTGCACATTTTCAATTTCAATGTTTTCATTTTAAGTTTGAATATGATGTTCAATATTTTCAATTCCTATTTTGTCTTGACTTGAATTAACATTCAATGGTTCGGAAGAAGCTTCAATTTAATATTTTGCATACCTTGTCTTCTTTTCCTATGACTTTCTCTATCTTTTGCTCTATATGCTTCAATTTGTTTTGCTGTAAGTTTCCTTTTACCTTTTCTTTTACACTGACTGGTGCTTCCCATTGCACAAACAAAAAAAAACACAAAAATGATTGGAATTCTACAAAAAGTGTAAGAGAATCTTTGAAAATCTGAATTTCATTAGATGCAGACAGTAATCACGAGATTTTTGCGACAAACAAAATGTAGGGACCGTTGAAATACTCAAAACGGTCCCTTTTTTGTTTTTTTATATAACTTACAAAACAAATATCTGTTATGTGATCTAATCGACATGGCCCCGAGTCTTAACAATTCACACATGGCAAATGGATATCCGTCTATAACAGATATATGTTATAGACAAGTATTCATTACCTCTAGTGTTATTAGAATGTATATGTTATATAATATATATCATATATCAATGTATAATATATATTATATATTAGTATATAATATATATTATATATTAATATATATTATATATTAGTATATAATATATATTATATACTAATATATATTATATATTAGTATATAATATATATTATATATTATATTTTAATACATAATATATATACATATATATATTAATATATATTATATATTATATATTTAGTAGATATATTGCTGCTCGTCCAAGTGTATAACAAACTAGCAAACAAGCGGATATACCTTAGCTATTGTGTATCGCATTGTATATATTTTGTTTGCCCGTCCAAGTGTCTAAACCACTAATACACAAAACAAATATCCGAAAATAGGATATCCATTTTCTGAAATTTAATTTCTTTTGATATTTATATAATATATTTGTTCATATTATATATATTATGTCTCTATATATATCATATTATATTATATATATATATATATATCTATCTCCTTCTCACCTTCTCCACCCTCTCCCACCACCTCCACCCCCCCTCCCTCTCTTCCACCCTCCACCCTTCCTCCTCCACACTCCACTCCTCCACCCCTCTCCTTCTGTCTCCACATCTCATCACCCCATCGTCATACATCGTTCTCCTGCGTTCCCATCTGCCATCGCCCATCCCCATCCCACCCGTCCATCCTCCGTATCATCACACCCTCACCTCCATCTCAGGTACCACCATCTGTCAGCTCCGCCATCCGTGTCACCAGGTCAATCTCATCATCGTTCCGTCCATCGGATTCTTCATGCATCTCACATCGCCATCGGTATCACGCGGACAATCTTTTTATCGCCCACCGTGCTCTTTATTTCGCCACTCATCAGGTAAAATATTTATTATGTTATGGCCATAGTCCGTATTTTATACGCCCAATGTGTCCATATGTTCCTACCCCCTCCCATATAAATATACTCTCTGTCACCCTTCCCATTTAAAAAATGGATATCTATTCCAAATGGATATCCCTTATTAACTGCTTTGGATAGTGATGCCCCATGAAAAATCAATATGATGTTGCATAACGAGTATCTGGTATTAACAAATATATGTTTTCAATGAATATCTGTTTTGTTCTCTCATTTTCAAATGAAGACAATGTATTCATAATATATAATATATAATATATAAATATATATATATAATATATATTATAATATATAATATATATATATTATATATTATATTATAATATATAATATATATATATTATATATTATATTATAATATATAATATATATATATTATATATTATATTATAATATATAATATATATTATAATATATAGTGTATAATATATTATATATATAATAAATTTATGATATAATTAATAGATATCCATTAATATCCGTTAGTAACAAATATCCATTTCTTTGAGGACTTTATAATGCAAATTCTTCCTCATTTTCATGAACTAGTCCTCATTTTGGTGATGTAGCAGTCGAGCAGCAACCTCTAACGACCTCCAAGTATGTTTTTTTTTGCATTCTTTGTAGATTTTTTGAATTTTTTCATTTCTATTTAAAGTTACAACAAAATTTCAAACCCTAGTTAGTGAAAAAAAAAATTAAAAAATCAAACAAAAAAATGGAACCTTTATTACTAGAAAAAAGCCATAAATTTGAACCTAGCATACTAAACAAACATAAAATAGAACTTTCATTACCTCCTTTCTCCATTTTTTTAAACCATTTTACATTTTTGTCTATTTTTCATTATTCTTTATCACTTATTTTCATGTTTCTTAAATTCTTGCTTTGTTTATTATTTTAAATTAGAATTCTTTGCTAAACAATTTGTTTTTTAATTTTTTAATTGTTTTGAATCTCTTCAGCTCTCAAAATAGAAAGGATCCTTGTTGGAAGTGCTCTAAATTTCCAATTCTTGGTGAATCTGGATCCATTGTTAGTATTGACCAGACAAAACTTGTCCCTACAACCATAGAGAAATGGGCGAAGTGAATGGGTAATAATCAATGTTCTATGTAGGAGGCTATTATATTGAATCGTATACAAATGATAGCCTCTTGCACAACCCATCGATTATTACCCATTAAATTTTCCCATTTCCCTATGGCTGCAGGGACAAGTTTTTGTTTAACTAACTATGTATACAAATTCATTTAGTATTGGCAATTTAAAGCAAAACACTTCCACCTTTGTTGAATCAATTTGGAGCTTAACACTTCCACCTTTGTTGAATCAATTTGGATCTTAGCACTTCCACATTGAAACGAGGTAAAAATTTAATGTATTTTTAAATGAGATTCCACATCACTTTAACAATTATTTATTTTACATTTACACGCCTTACCCATAAATGAGTTTTACACATTTTTTCATTTGTATTCAATTAAGTCATTTATATTGAATGGTTTAAGGGGATTTTAAACATCTATCTTACATTTTTCAATTACAAATTTAATGCAGGTTCACTTATATCTAAATCATGGATCCACACCCTCTAGCTCCAACCACTCCACCTCCACCCACTCCACCTTGAAACCCCCCACCTCCACCACCTGCACCCGATGGTGCTCACTTTCGAGAAAAAAATGATGTGAATGTTAGACCCATTTAGGGTCAAGTTAATGCTATTCAAAACAAAGAATGTGTTCACCCATTATTGAGGCATTTTGCATCAAAAATGCAAACTGTTGTTGATGCATGTAGGTCCATGGAAGTGGACTTAGCCGAGCATCAACGATGGCTAAAAGAGACAGTCCCAATCTAAAGAGGAAAACACAAAGAAATGAATAGATGCAACTGAGAGCCACAAAACTTTATCAAGACAATGATCTTATATTTATAAAAAAAAATGATCTTCGATGGATATTTTATAAAGAATTTTCGTGGATGTATATTTTATAAAGAATCTAGTTGGATGGATATTTTAGTGTTGAATTTATGAATATTTAATAGTATAATGATGAGACAAAAATTTAGTAATACATATTAAATAATCTATTAATTTAGTGTTTGTTAATGTGTCTAGTGTGTATATATAGTGTTTATTCATGCATCATGGTTGACTAATGACTTATTTTTTATCAGAATCATTGTATATATTTTACATGAACAATCTAATTAACATGTATCTTGATGTCTTCTAAGGATTTTGTTTGAAAGTTGCATAATGTTCTTCTTTATGTACCATGATTGGAAGATAGTGATTCTTATTCATGATGATTTTATGGTCTTTTACATGAATGATCTAATGAAATGTTTTAAAACTTGAAGGTTTTAATTGCATGAATGTTGAATTGAGTTGTAATTTTTTTGTTTGATGGTTGTATCACTTCTTATTCTAGAGCCCATCCTAACATGGGAAAACACTCTTCCTCTCAACTCTCTCTCCCCCTCTCTCTCAGGTCTCTCCCTCTCCCCCTCTCCCCCTCTCCCCCTCTCTCCCTCTCTCCCTCTCTCCCTATCTCTCCATCCCTATCTCTATCTCAAATCTTCATCTATCTGTCCCTCTCACTCTTAGGTTCCTCCCACCCCCCTCTCTCTCTCTCTCAAGTCTCTCAGAGCTTCCTTTCTCTCTCCCTTTCTCCCTCTCAAGTCTTTATCTCTCCCTAGATCAAGTCTCTCTCTCTGTCTCTCCCTCTTTGCCTCCCACTCTCCCTCTCTCTCTCTCTCTCTCTCTCTCTCTCTCTCTCTCTCTCTCTCTCTCTCTCTCAGGCCCCCCTCTGTCTCTCTCAAGTCTCTCTCTTGGACTCTCTCCCTGCCTTTCTCTCTATCAAGTCTCTTTCTCTCTCTCCCCCTCTCAAGACTCTCTTCCTTTGTCCGTCCCTCTCTCCATCTCCCTCTCAAGACTCTCTCTCTCTCTCCCTCACTCCCTCTCTGCCTCCAAACTCTATATATCTCTCTCTCCTTTCCTCTATACCTTTCTCTCCCCCCTCTCTCTCTTCCTCTTAGCTCTCTCTCCCCATCCCTCTTAGGTCTTTCACTCCCATTTCTAAGTTCTTTCTCTATCCCTCTCTCTCTCTCTTGTGAATTGGCCACACATCAATATTTTGTTAACAATGGTACATTTTCCTTGGTGTTATTAATATTTAGCTGCTTTTAAGTTTTCTTTACAACTCATCTTCCTTGGTGGGAAAATTGATGGGAAATCCTGTCATTATTAATATTTTGCCACACATCAATAAATATATAATATATACTATGTATTAAATATATTATATAATATATATTACATAATATTAATATAATATATAATATTTCATATATATACTATATGCTATACATAATAATTAATATATATACTATACAAAAAATAAGTACTATATAGTATAATATAATAATATAATAATATAATATATATAATATATATAACATAATATTATATATTATAATAATATAATATAATAATATATAATATTTATTATATTATTATATATATTATTATATTAATATATAATATAATAATATATAATATATAATATAATATATAATATATTATATATAATACATAATACATATATATAATACATATTATATAATATTATGTATTACAAATAATATTAAAATTTATAATTAATGGATATCCGTCTAATAATGGATATCCATTTTGAAAAAACAAAATGGATATCCATTTAGGATTTGGTTTGGGCCGGAAAGTCAACTCAAAATACATGTTTTTCAGAATTTGTTTAGTTTTTTGAAGTCCGCCCTTGTGGCTGACAACTTTTTTTGACCCGATTTTCATCAAACGAAAAGGGTTTATAGAAAACATTGTCAGCTTTCCACCAATATAAATTTTTCCTTATTTTGAATTAAATAAATAATTATTATGGATTTTCTACCTACATTATGTCTAAAGTCCTAATTGAGGCTAATTGAAAAACTTCTATAACTTTCAAACTACTTAACATTTTTTGAATCTACAAGATGCACCACATTTTATGCTTTGCCTACTATAGGATTAAAAAAATTGAATTTCATAACTTTTTGACCAAGTTATGGTGGTCAAACACATACGTTTTAATAATTCTGAAAAGTTCTAGTAAAAAAATCATAACTAGTTATTTATGTGGAAAAAAATACCAAAAAAAAATGTGGCACATCCAGACATGTGTCCTCTACTTATATTTAAAAAATTAGAAAAAAAATATTATGTTTTTCTTGTACTTAGGGTGGTCAGACACACACCTACTTCTTATTTTTTCTTGAAAATTTAGTACCACTGCATTGAAATTTCAAATTTTCTCAAAACAAATTTACTTTTTTCCAAAAAAGGACTAGTAGCCTAGAAACTACATTCAATTTTCTACAAATTTTGTTATTACATATTTTTCAAATTATGTTAATAACCCATTCAAATTTTTATGTCAAGTTGCCGAACTATGATTTTTTGAATTTTCATCGCCACTTAGAGGCCTAGTTTGGACCCCCATGATTTTGCACATACCTTAAGGCCATAATTGACAAAACTTTACAAGAGTCTTTCATCCCTCATGACATTGATTTCAACCAATTTGAATCCATGGTGGGATACCTAACCACTCCCCATCACATAACATTTTCAAACTGAGACTATTCGTCACCAAAACCCTCTGAGAATGACACATTGCATATCAAATTCTTTATCCATAAGCATAAGGTTAGATGAGTATTCGTAGATGGCAGAGCAGGATTGAACATATGTTCCCTAAAATTGGTTAAAGCTCTAGGCTTCTCTGATACTTGTGTAGATGCTACCAAGAGAATTTTTATAAAGGCTTATGATGATGAGGAACGCTCCTCTTAGGGCATTATCACACTTCCTATCTGAGTTGGACCAGTTATTGTAGATACAACATATCAAGTCCTGGATCTTAAGCTACCGTACAACATCTTGCTTGGTCAACCTTGGATCCATGCCTTAAAAGCTATACCATCCACTTACCATCAATGCTTGAAGTTTCCTTTTGATCGCACTGAAATCACTATACATGGTGATCCCGATCCCTTCCAGTATTGCACCAATTTAAGGGGTAGTTCAAAACATCAAGTGCTAATTAACCACGAAGCTTCGACATCCTCTTCATCCAAATACATCAATCCTTCCACACTCACCAAACCATCCACATCCATTCCTTTTTCTTCCACTACACCATCTCCCTCCATCACAAAACCTAATCCAGGTGTCAAGATCTAGGACCGAGGTTGCAGAGAATACAAATTGAGTACAGCCTATTGTATCACTAAAATACCCAAGTCTCCAAAGGCTTATGGTTGACCTTGTTTCAAAATGGAACACAAAGAGATTTTTGAGGTTCCTCCAACAATAATTTTCACAAAATGGGGCGACATGAACAAAAAAAAGAAATTAAAGACATATCAAATTGGATTTACAAAGACCTAGAAGATCCATCCCCATTACCAGTCCAGATGTATGACAAAGGCTATGAAATAATGAAGGAAAAAGTCCATGACAGAACTAGTGGCCTTGGTAAAAACAAAATTGGAATATGAGAACCTATAATGCCTTCTCGAAGATTAAAGTATCTTGGGTTAGGGTTTGGGCTACCCTAAACTGATGATCAATGTACCAATATACTTTTAGGTTAGAGCGTGAATGTTTCTGAAAGTGTCAAGACTATTGAAGATTCCCTTACCGAAACTGACTCACATGAGTGGGAATTTGGTTCCCAAAGATCCTTGAGTGATTGTTGCCTTGATGAAATGTTTCTTGAACCTGGTGAACCTTCTTTTGATGAATGATTCAAAAAGATGTTTAAATTTGACCTTCCTAAGGACTCTCCTAAAGTCCCATTGAAAAGAGAAGAATGGGTAGGACTCTTTTGACCTCGCAATGATGATTAACTTGCACCGTCATCTGATCATATTGACCATCATTTTGACACCCTTGTTTGGCCATATGACCCTAATGACCATCATTTGGATTCATCTAAATCACCACATGACACTGCTGATCATGATTCCAATCCATTTGTCCCCTATTTTTCCAATGAGCCTAACTTGTTTGAATCAAGTGAAGAAGAATACTGGATAGAATCCAAATGGGAGTTGGAAGATGACAATATCATCTTTACCTTTTTGAATTAGTCTACATTCCTTCCATATCATCCCCACCATTTTCCAACAATGATGATGGTATCTCCCTTGTCTTTCCACAACTAATTGACTGGGATCAACAAGGCCCACTAGCTATGGACATATTTCAGAATGACAAAGCTATTGCAGAATTTATGGGGCTTCGTGAGGGTATACCAATTGGGGATCACAAAGTTGGATTCACTATAGACCTAGATTGTGAAAAATACTTTAGGAAGACTATGCAATCCTCTAGTCACAAAAATAATAAAAATAAAAGTAAAACAAAAAAAGACATGTCTTTAGGTGAAAACCACAAGGCACCTTCTAACAATACAAAAGTAAAATAAAGGACATGTCCAAGGGTGAGAACCTCTTTGAGGTTCCCAAGGATGGAGGATTGGAATTTCTCCTCATGACACAGGAAAAATTAGGAATACTCATTATGGACACCATGGAAGTTAACATAGCCACAACAAAAGATCCAAAAATCGTTCTCTTTGCAACATCTTTGATAGAGGAAGAGAAACATGAATTTCAAAATTCTTTGAAGAATGTAAGATTAACTTCACATGGTCTTATGTCGATATTCCTTGGTTGGATCCAAATTTAGTATTGCACCATCTGCCCTTACTTCCAGATGCCAATCCAGTAAAACAAAAGCTGTGAAAGATGCATCGACACATCACCTTGTCAGTCAAAGTAGAGCTCAAGAAAATTTTGGAGGCAAGATTCATAAGATCAATAGACTATGCAAAATGGATTTCAAATCTTATACCTTTCACTAAGTCAAATTCTCAAATACGCATCTACATAGACTTTCGTGATATGAACAAAGTGTGTCCAAAGGATGACTTTCCATTACCCAACATAGACATCATAGTTGACCTTATAGCAAGATACAAGATGTTGTCCCTCATGGATGGTTTCTCGGGCTACAATCAGATTCAAATTTCCCCAGAAGATTAACACAAAATGGCATTCACCTGTCCTTGGGGTACTTACTATTGGAATGTCATGCCTTTTGGTCTCAAGAATGTCGATTCCGCATATCAATGAGCTATGATGACAATATTTCATGACCTCATGCATACTTTAATGGAAGACTATGTGGATGACCTCTTGGAAAAATATTTGACACACAAGGATCACCTTAATGTACTAGACAAAATTTTCAAAAGACTGGAAGAGTACAAGGTCTAACTGAATCCTAATAAGTGTTTCTTCGGTGTGACATCAGGAAAATTTTTGGAATATAAAGTTTCTCATAGAGGCATTGAAGTTGATCTTGCCAAAGTGAAAGCCATATTATACATGCCTCCACCAAAAGGAATCAGTGAGTTAAGGACATTACAAGGAAGACTATAGTCTATCTGGCGCTTCATCACACAACTAGCAGACAAGTGCCAACCATTTCAATATCTCCTACGCAAAGATATCCCCTTTGTGGTGACTGATAAATTTCAAATGACATTCCAACAGGCCAAAGACTATTTATTGTCACCACTTGTCCTAATGCCACCCATTGAAGGAAAACCTCTAATTCTATATATCTTGACAAGAACTTCAGCACTCGGGGCATTGCTTGCACAAAATGATCATGGTGAGAAGGAAAGGGAAATATACTACATCAGTCGCACATTGGTTAGATATGAACTTAACTACACACCTATTGAACACACTTTTCTTGCAGTTGTCTTCACCACCTAGAAGTTAAGACATTACATGTTGAATCAAAAGAAACATCTAGTGGCGAAGATTGATCCCTTGAAGTATCTCCTAAGTTGTGCAACATTGATAGGGTGCTTGGAAAAGTGGGTTATGATATTGAGTGAGTATGACATACAGTATGTGGAACAAAAGGCCATAAAAGGACAAGTAATTGTAGATCAACTCGCATACACATCCATAGAAGGCAATCATCCTTTGGTAGCAAATTTCCCTGATGAGTCTATATTACATAAAGAGCCTAAATCACCTTGGAAACTTTATTTTGATGGATCTCATACTAGTCATGGCTCGGGAGCAGGTATATTGTTTATCACACCACAAGGAGACTCCATTCCTAAGTCATTCCACATTTCTTTTCCATGTACAAACAATGTTGTAAAATATGAGGCACTTGTCACAAGACTCCAAATGACCATCAAATGGAAAATTAAAACACTTCTAGTCTTCAGAGATTCTTAGTTGGTCATCAACTAGGTTAATGATGAATATGACACAAAGGATGAAAATTTAATGCCCTACAAATGCATGGTTGACAATTTTTTTGCTTTTGAGAAAATTCCTAGGGCTCAAAATAAGGTAGTGGACACAATGGCAACAACTGGATCTCTCCTAGACATTCCCAACAATGTACCACAATTTGAGTTCTTGGTGGAACAACTTTTGGTTCCTGCATATGATATTCCAAAGTCAAAAATGGTTTGTGAGCTTGTTGGTCCCAATTCACCATGGTATCAAGACATATATGACTACCTTCAGTCTCAAACCCTTCCCCTGAACCTTTCTAACAATAAATGAAAATCATTTATCCGCAAAGCCACCTGATACACCATCACCAGTGACACCTTATACTGTCGTAGCTTTGACAATACCATTCTTTGATGTCTTGACACTGACGAAGCATGAACAAACTTATGTGAGGTACATGAGGGTATGTGCAGATCTCATTCGAGTGGCCCTACCTTAGCTAAGAAGATCATCAAACTTGGGTATTACTGGTTGACAATGTAAAAAAGATGCACTTGAGTTTGTTAGAACATGTCACCAATCTCAAATACACAGTGATTTGATTCATACACCAGCATAGGAACTTTGGTCAATTAATTCTCCTTTTCCCTTCGCACAATGGGGACTTGACCTCATGGGAAAAAATCACCCTACCTCTTCTAATGGACATAAATTCATTATCACCACCATTGAGTACTTCACTAAGTGGATTGAAGCCATTCCCCTCACATACATACCTAACAAGCATATTTCCAAATTTATTCTCAACTACATCATCTGCCAGTATGGCATCCCATAGTCCATTATCACAGACAATGGTCGTCCCTTGAAAATTCAAGACATTCATGATATTTGTGAAAACTTCCATATACACCACCATTTCTCCATGCCATACTACCCACAAGGAAACAATCAAGATGAGGCGTCTAATAAAACAATTATCAAAATTATTAAAAAGACCATCAATGACGCTAGTCGTGACTGGAATTTACAATTGAACCATGCTCTATGGGCTTACCACACTAGTATTCACATGCCTACATGAGCCACTCCATTCGCCTTGGTATTTGGATCTGAATCTATCTTTCCCATCGAGGTCAAAATTCCCTCTCTCAGGGTCTCCCTAAAGGGCTTACTAGCTAGCCACTTCAGATGGTGAACAATTGATAGAACCCATCAACAATTTACATCTTCAAAAATTCTACACATAGCATCAGAGAGCTAGGCTGAAAACCATAAAAATACAAAAAATCGTCACCCTAATGAAAACCTAGCAAAAAGTAATCTTGGTGACACCAAAAAAAAAATGAAAAAAATAGTAAAGAGAAATAATTCTTCCAATAGTGAAAACCTGGTAAATAGGCACTTTGGATAAGTACCATGGTGAAAACCTGGAAAACAGGTGCCATGTGTAGTCAGTCTTTGCTTTGCCATCTACTGTCACTCTATCTACCTTAGTCCATAATAAACACCCACTTTATGACACCATCATGATAATTTTCATGACATTATACCTTTCCTTTCCATGGCTGATAATGGTTGACATCAGGTTTGGCATACCATCCATCTGTCACCCCAAGTACGTCCTTTTCCATACCCTTCGAACTTGGCTAGTCCTTGACCTAACTGGGGTAATCCTTTATCACCTGACTACAGTGGGTATCACACATGGTCCTATCAATCATAAAAGTCTTGAAAAAATCCTAAAAAATCCTAAAACGTCTTGAAAAAAGAGAAAAAAAATCATAAAATGTCCTAAAAATATCCTAAAATTCAAAAAAATTCCTAAAGAAACACAAGAAAAACAAAATATGTCAAAAACATAAAAACATCCAAATAACACTTGAAAATCCCAAAAACAAAGTCATAACTTGTCAAGTCAATCATGTTAGTCAGTCTTTGTCATTGTCGAACTACGTTGTCTCTGCACATTTGCTACATAGGGAAGACTCATCCTTGAGCCCCCGAGACATTAGGTCAATCCTTTTGGGTTTGTACAAATAAAATCATGACTCAATATTTGGTCATTAAGACAAAGTCATTGGACGTGTCAAACTATAAGGTCTCTGGGTGTATGATGTAGGAAAGGCCATCAATCAATGAGCCCCCAAGGCCACACTAGGTCAATCTATTAGGGTTCATGACACTGCACTATACACACATCAAATTTCTTCAAATCAAACAAATTATTCTAAAATAGAAAACTCCTTAAAAAAATTTGGCAATCATTTAATCAACATGTCAATTACATTAGCATGTCGACACGATAATGCAGTCAATTCTGTCATTTAGTCAACAATAGTCAAACTCAGTCAAAACAAGTCAAACTGCCAACTCTTGGTTATTCTTCAAATGTGTCCTTCTGAAGAACAACCCTTGTCATTTATTTATGCCTTAGGATGTGTCCTTCCTATGCATCATCACTGTCATCTAGCATTTTGAGGGATCCTCACGACGTTTAAGGAGCAATCCTCTTGATATTGACATCATTCAGGATGTGTCCTTCCTGAATTTGGCATCACTTGGCATTCATCATCTAGACATTGTCAAACCTAGCATCTCGACATCAAAACACTTGACAAACACTGTCTTTTATCTTTAAATTTTTGTCCTTTGATTTTTCATCATGCTACTAGTTCCTCGAGGGTGTCCTGCCAACAGGATTTAGAGGGGCAATGACGTATCATGATGATTGTCTTGTCTTGTCTTTTTGAAACAATCATGTTTCTAGTTCCTTGAGGATGTCTTGGCACTAGGATTTAGAGGAACAATGATATTTCATGGCTTGTCTTTCTTGTTTTTGGTTGGTTGTGACAAAAGGACTGGAGCAACTGCGCTCTTAGTATGAGTCATGATCATCCTTGTCTGCAATTGCTTGTCTCATGTGATGGTACGACCTTGCACACCATTAATCTATGTCATATCATGGTTTTTGTTGGCCATTACGATAATCCACCCAATGATGATTAGAGCAACAACTATTAGTTCTTTGGAAATATATTGTTCAGGATTCTTTCTCTGCACTAACATCCATCTCCTTCTATCTTGTCACTTCTCTTCTTCCGTCTCCTGATGATATCTTATGATATAGAAAAATATAATCACATACATGACCATATAGACATTGCATTAGTTCATCAAACATTTGCATACATTCATTCACATATAGGCCTTTGCATAATATATATCAGTACATTAAAATTTCATTAAGGCATACATTTGTTAAGCGTCCATTTACATATTCGCATCCACATCATTAGCATACATATATCATTTTCATTCATCCATTTTCATTCACATAACATAAAAAGTGCATTAAACATTTTCATACATCGTCGATATTATTAATGCATACACATCATAACATAAGGTACCACATGTCACATTATCCATACATATATAGTCATACATCAATGCATCCATAATCATAAACATGGTATTCATTAGAATAAAAATAGTATGCATACATCATCATATAATCATCATACATAACATAGTATCATCATGGCATCTCATCATAAATAACCATCAGAAATGTATACATTACATAACATATAAAATGTATCATCATAGAAAATGTAAATATCACATAAACATAATCACATCATAATGCATCATCATATAACACTAGCATATAGTCTGTGCCAAAACTACATCATATATATAATCTCAAAAATCATGTCACAGGATAGAGTCATGAAGTATCCTAGAAATAGAGCTCGCAGGCTCAATGGTCAAAATATAAATGTCATAACATAATGTGTCAAACATAATAACAAGATAACAATAGAAACTCCCTAGGTTGTGCTCTCCTCATCCCCTCGAGGAGAAGAACGGGGTGACTGATGACCTCTGGTAGGAACTACTGGTATCTAGGAAGACATGATAGGCTAAGTCTGTGAAGTTGAAGGATTAGTGATTGGTGGTTGGCTATGCTCTAACCTGTGCCTTGAAGCAGATGATCCATGGTTGTGATTGGATCTGTGGCCCGAAGTGTGCCTGTGACTATGATGATGAGATCTATTCCCTGAGGAATTCTCTAAGGAGGTAGAGACACCCACACCGCTCTGACTCTGGCTACTACTACCTGAACCACTCCCTGTCCTGCTTTGAGTCTAACTCAAACTAGGATCCTGTTGATCTACTGGCACTGTTCTTTCATAAAGCATCTGGCACTATCCTCAAATCTCACTCATCCTAGCTAGCTCCCTAGAAATCTATCCAATTAGCCCTGTACATAGTTGTGTGAACTCAGAGCACCAACTCTGTTGCCTCGTACTATCTAATCATATCCTGATCTCACTCCACTTGTGTCACCTCTAGCTCTACCTGAAGATTCCTAACTTGTGTCGAGACCTCATCTAATCTCCTCTGCATATTCGCTAGTCTCTGGTCCATTGTGGCATCCCATGGAAAAGGTGCCCCCTAGCTATGTCCTCCTCTCCATCCACCATGCACTCTCACAACTACCTCTCAGCCTCATCCATCTCATCATCCCTACCTATATCAATCTCCTTGTTATCTCCACCAACTATCTCCTCATCACCCCTAATTTCCTCCTCCCCTCCACTGACATCTAGTGCCTCCTCTCTTGTATGCACCTCGGCCTCCATCTCTCCCTCTAGCCTAACCTCTACCTCTGGTTGCTCACCCTCTTGCCTAATCTCTACCTCATCCCTCCCCTCCTCCTGTTTGACCTCTCCCTCCTCTCTCTACTCCTCCTCTACCACCTCTAGGATCGCATATAATGGCACCCTCTTGATAGGTTATCGCACCCTCCTATCCTACCTCCCGCCATCTCATCCTCTCCTCCTCCTGCAACCCCACCATCTCCACTGTCTCCTCCATCATCTCCTCCACCATCTCCTCCACCCCTACCCCCATCTCCTCTTCCCCCATCTCCTCGACCTCCATCTCACCCCCTCCCCCTGCTGCCTACAATATAATTGATCACCTTGGTGCACCTACGATATAACTAATCACCGATCCACCGATGTTTGCCCATCTAGATCTATCAAAGGTTGTGGCCTATGAGTCTACCACCATGTATCGAACTATGCAATAGTACCAGGATCTACCAGACCCCCACTTTAAGCCCACTATTGTGCCACTAAATTGTCTATCTAGTACTCTGCCATTAACATTGATATGGCTAGTCCCCACATGGTCTCCCTGGATGATCTAGCATACTTTGTTGTCCCCACTAGAACATCCTACTACTTGCCAAACTGCCACAATACCCAGCAATACCCACTGGGGAAGGTACATCTCAATAATCAACTAAGACTAGATATTGTGATGAATTAGATATCTAAACTGCCGACAGAAAGCCAAATGATCACCCTCTCCTATTCACTATGCACAATTTCTATAGGGCCTCTAGACAAATGCCATCAAAGTATCAATACAATGTCGCCATAATCCTATCTCCCCAACTTTGGTTTGTTGTAGGGCACCCACATACAAGTAAACATATGGCATCCCCTCAGCAAGCTGTGGTCTTTGAATCGGAGGATGAAACATGGGAATATGCTCCCAAGCCAAGATGATCAACAATGTAGTGTCGTAGCTAATACTTGTTATGCCTTGCATAACCACCCCATTTTTTTTAGTCAAAATGGGTCCCCCTTGTGTTTTTTTTCCCTTGGTGTTTTTCTTTGGGTCTTAGGATTTTTTCTATTTATTCCTAATACCTTGTTCCTTTTGTCTTTGAGGGTTCAAAACCTGGCCTGAAACTGGACTTAGAACTTTTGCAAAGTTTCTTGGTCTAGTTTATGTTTTGGTCCTAGCCCTGTCTCTTGTCTTGTTGTTTTCTTTGTTGTCTTGTTTGTCTCATGCTCTTGGGTTTGTTTTCTCCCTTGGGTTTCTTTTTCTTTTATCTCATCTGGTTTTTTTCCTTTTTGTAGAAGTAGAACCGAAACAGAAATTGGACCTAGAACTTTGCAAAAATACTGAGTCGGGATTTCATTCTGATTCCACTCCAGTTTGTTTGTCTTTTGTATTGTCTAATTTTGTGTTTTTTTTGGATCACCTTTGACTTGGTCTCACTTCCCTTTGTTCTTTGGTTTCCCTTTGTTGGTTTTCTTTCCCTTTGTCAAGAGTGGAACCGAAATTAGATCCGAACATGAAACTTTTCCAAGTTCCAGATATGGATTCAGTTCTGATTCCTTTGTTTCCCTTTCCCTAGTGTGGGACTGGATCCAGATCTAAAACAAAGTATGGAACTTTGAAAAAATTCCTGGTTCTATCTCGACTCTACTTTTGCTCCCATTTTACCTCTAATGTACATGTTGGCTGTGTTCTCAACATTAATTCGATTCCGCCCCAAGAAACTACATTAAATGCATTAATTATAGCCTCCTCGCACATGCAAAATGGTTTTTAAAACCTTAATCAAGGTTATTTGGCTCATTACACTTACTCGAAGCATTTTAACTAACAAAGAGAAAAGAGAACTTGAAGAGGAGCGCGAATTTGGTTGTGGGTGAACGTGCGTGAGTGGATCCCTATCAAATTTTAGCCTTTCTGTTAGCATTTTGAGGTAGTTGGGTTTCCCCATTCTGTTTCGTGTTTTCCCGTTTGTTTTGTTCGTCCTGTTGTTCTTTGCACTTTTGCAAGACTTTTTCCATTAATCTTCTCTGGTTTCTTTTCTTGCTATTGGTGTTTCATTTGTTTTTCTTTTTTGTTGTTTCATTGCCTCTTCCATTTTTCATTTGTCTTTTTGTGTTCCCCGCTGTTTTTGTTTCTCCTGTCATTTTTCCATTTTTAGTGGTGTTTTCATTCCACTATGCCCTAGTTTTGATTAGGGATTTCCTTTTTGAGGGGTTCTGGTGCCTTATGGTTGCATTAAATATTTTCTTGTACCCCTCCAATCTTTCTTTTGTAAATCTTACGAGTTTTGGTCATAGGTTTTTTTTATGCCCTAGTTTTGATGTAAGTCAACGGGCCATACAAATTAGGGTTTGTGTTTTGCACCCTTTTTATGTAGTTGCCCTAGCTCGCTCAATCCGGTCCCTTTTTTTAGGCAGATTCAAGCTTGATTTCTACCTCCCCCATGTCCTTTTAACTCATGTCCAAAATGGTGTTGGCATGTAGAGATAATCCACTTAACTCTATGATACACGGAGGAACCAGAGCCAGAGATGAACTTGTCCATTGAACTTTCGCATGAGAGTTCAATTCTAAAATCAAGTTCGTCTCCGATGAGTTCCAATCCCAAACCCAATTCTTCCAACTAGGTGGGGTCAGGTCATTGAACATTATGATGTATTAAAGCTTTGAAAGTTTTAGTTTCTCATCTGGTCCTAGTCTTGATTCCAATTAATGTTATTTGTTTCACTTCTTTGGTTCCTAATTACCTCCCATTCTCGCTCTAGGCAGGTTTAAAATTTCACTAAGTATGAAGGGTTACCTAGGGAAGAATAGAGAAGTGTGGAAGGATAACACTTGTAATGATGATTTTCATGCCTTTTGTTGGTCTAGTCCAAGCTTGTCTTGTAGGAATAAACAATGTCAAGAGCATCAAAGGAAGTTTCACAAAGAGAAGGGAAAGTTGCAAAAATCTCAAAGGGAGCAAAACCAAAGAAGATAAAGGTGGAGAAATTACCCTACACCTTGAGATACAAACACCAAGATGCTACTCTTATAACTAGTAAGCTAGATTCAGAATGTGTAGACATAACAGATACTAATCTAGGCCCATTTAACTGTGAGAAGCTGCTTGTTGAAACTTTATGCGAAGATGTCAGTGGGAGGATTGGAAGAATAACCCAATCTGGGTTGGAACATGTTACACTCTTCCCCCTATTATTCCAATGCCCAAAGATTATACTCACAACAATAGGGGCATACAATCCTTTATCTAGGCAATGTATGGACCTTCAGGGGAATGTTATCATTGATCTATCCCCAAAGATGATGAGGTTTATGTTTAATGCACCTACCCCCAAGAACCTTAAGTAATTGACTAAAGGAAAGGAATTGGATTTGTTTAATAGGGACAAGGAAGCTAATAGGTCCCACATGAATTAGAAGTGGTTGATAACTGAGAAGAAGTCCCTAACCAAGGTTCCTAAACAACATAAGAGGCGAGACTTCAATAAGGAGATAGATGACCTAATCATGATGCTTTCTAGGGTGTTTGGAAATGACTTTGCATACTTCAAGGAATGGATGTTTCCATTTATTCAAACCATTTTGGATGGTAGGAAACAATTTGTTTGGGGCATGATTTTTTCAGAAAAATTGCATAGCTAGATGCTCAAGGTGGGGAAAACCAAGAATTTCTTCATGACTTCTTTTGTCATATATTTAGCTGCAATAAGGGGCATATTCCCTAGATTAAATGCAATGGGAATATTAGGAGAGGCTCCTGGGAAAAATAAGACATGGGAGCATTATGATCAACTAACCTTGCAAACCTTAGAGCTGCACTATAGAAGGGTCAATGATGCATTCCTCTATGTCATCATTAATCGGTTGATAGGAGATGTTAGATACAGGATGAGCAAAGAGGCTATGGATTTCATTTCCGAATGGGGACATTGGTACATCCAATACCCGAAGTTATCTTATTTTAGGTTGGCAGGATTTGATGGACATCCTCATCAACTGCTAAGATGTTGCAGTGATAGGATTGTGCTTATGGAGTTCATATATCAGGCTATGGGAGTTAATACAAAGTTTTCCAACAAGCACAAGCCTAGATGCCACAAATTCCCCATGAAGTTGGGAGAATACTATTGCTCTCACAATTTGGCTGCAAAGGCAGTGTGTGAAGAGTTAAGCTATTTAAAGTTGGGATTGTATACACCCTGACACCATTTTGACCTGGAGCACAAGATGAATGGAATAGCTCCCACCATTTTTGAGAAACATTTTAACTTGTTAGAGGATTTTTGGATTGATTTACAGGATGATTATGATATTAGGAGAATAAATTATGAAAGGCTTACCATCCCACAGATGATTGAATATGGGGTAAAGGAAGACATTCCCGATACACTATCAGATGATGGTGTAGTTTTGGACCCTAGGTATGGAGCTGAAAATATAGGTACCAAAAGCTTGGACCCGATAAATTGGGATGAGAAAGAATTAATTGACATTAAACAACTTGCTAGGAAATTGATGGATAGAAGCATCCAATGGGTAGTCATGAGGATAAAGGACCCAGAAGCTCAATCCTCAATGAAGAGGAAAGCAACAGGCACCTAAGGATATAGAAGAACAAAAAGGAGGATAGATCCTAAAGAATAATTGGAGTAATTTCCTCCTAGCTCTGGAGGAGATGTTGATCTAGGGGTACCTACTTCAGAAACCCATGAATCACAAGGAGTAGAAGCTACAACAATTGGATAAGGAGCTTTATCTCAACCTTCCCTCCCAGAAAAGTCTATTGGGGAAGTACTTGTAGGCAGCCATCATGATCAGGCTAAGAAAGACAAGAAAAAAGAGGTTGAGATTCATGAAATTGACATTGATTTAGAGGCTACACAATCAGACCATGAGCCTCTTGTGACCACAACTATTGAGGACATTCATGATGTTGGAACAAAGCATGTTTTAACTATAGAAGACCAGTGGAAATTATTTCAGGGTGCAAAGAAGGAGGTTGATTCCAAAGCACAAGCTGAGGCACTTGTAAAGTAGAAAGAGGCTGAAGCTATAGCAAAGATTGAAGAGCTTGCAAGGAAACATAAGGAAAAGGAAGACCTCCTACAACAACAAAAAGAAAGTGAATGGAAAGCTAATGCAGAGAGGGAGAAGTTGGCCCTCTTACAAAATATTCGTGACCTTGAAGAGGAAAAGGCCTAAAAAAGGAGAGAGAAGGAAGACCTTGAGGCCAAGGCCAAGGCTGCAGAGGAGGCCCAAAGAAAGAAGGATGAAAAGGAGCTCTTACTAAAGAAGTTGGAGGTAGAAGAACAAGCCAAACAAGAGCAAGCAACTGGAAAAATGTGGGAGAAAGTTAAACAATTGGAGAAACAAAGAGATGATATGTTAGAGCAGAGGAGATTGGAGGAGGAAAGAGACAAATCTGAAGCTAATAGGCTTGCAAAGGAAATGGAAAAAAAGGAGCAACAAGAGGTTGATTCTCAAGCTAAGGTAACAATTCTGCAACCCCTCTCTTCTACCACTTCTTCAGAACAAGTGGTTACTCCTCCTGCTGCCCCAGCATGGTTGAAGCTCAACCTAGAAAAGAAGTAGATGATCCAGCCCCTACCCCTGAACTAGGATGATATGATGAAAGAGATTGAGAAGGAGAGGCCCAAGAAAAAGTCTTGAGTCCTTCACTCCACCAAACTAATAGATGTTGGAGAGATTGTAGCTAAATGTGCCATTCCTATGGTGGAAAAGGACATATCAGAGATGTAGTTGAGTGATTATCAATTGGGTACTATAAACTTGGGAAGGCCTACAAGGAACCAACAAATGGACTTGAATGATATTGTAGCATCTTCCACCAAGTCCAAAATGATAAAGGATAAACAAAGGAAAGATGATTGCAAAGCTCAATTGGATCAATTGCATAGGTTCTTAAAGAACCTATCCTCTCCTATTTCTATACAATTTTTTGCTCCACAAACACCAATTTTGTTAAGCAAGAAAGAAGCTAATGACCTTGTTGAGATGATAAGCAGGGTAAATATGTTGGATAGATGGACTAATAGGTTGAACTAGGAGGTGGAGGAACTACTTGTTGAAAGCCACAAGGTTCATAAAGAAGCATTGGAATTAGCTAATGATATGACTACATATGCTGAGATCCTTTGGAAGAAAGAAGAAGAATATATAAAGCATGTTAATAAATTAAAAGAAATTAATAAATTTCCTCAACGAACACTCTTGCAACAATCTATCCTTGAAGAAGGTAATGAGGAGTTCATAGATAAAACTATTAATATTATTAGATTCAGGACTTAATTTATTTTTTCCCATAGAAATGAGGTGCAACAGGCTGGGAAGGATTTAATAGACCAAATTGTGGAGTTAGAAGCAATCATAGCTATGATGGTGAATGAAGATGTCCATGTCAAGGATGGTTTCCATCTTGATGAGTTAAGGAATAAATGAGATAATAGATTCCAAGAGACAATGCAAAAAGGAGATGATGATGATGACTTATTAATTGACATGTTCATGGACATGAAAGAGGTATTAAAGATTGATAGGAAGGAGCTTGCCAAATTGGATGATATGCAGAAGTTCACCTCTACTGAGTTGAAAAGAATGAAGTTTGAAGACCTCTGCTGAGTTGAAAATAATAAATTTTGAAGACAGTTGGGTAGATGGGTTGGATATGGACATTCTTAGACACGTATTAGATAGTTATGATGAGTATTTACTTGAATAGAAGACAAAAGAGTGAGGTGTCTATGAAGTATCCTTTTTGAATGAAGCATCATATGGTATGACCAACTAAGCAACTCTCTCCTACTTTTCGAGAACATGACACCAGTTCAACTAAAGTTCCAATAGTAGTTTAACCTTCTCTTTTTGAATCAGATTTTGATACAAAGTCATCAACAATTGAAATGAAGATCATGATGGGCAGTCATCTCATGCAATTCCAATTGTTCCCTGATTGGTGGATCTCAATTCTTGATTAGAGGAATTAGTGTTAAGACTTGTCTCTATGTAGTTTTCCTCTCCATGTTTTAAAGGTCAGATAATTGAAGAAGGATTAGCTACCTAAGGAGAATTTTAGGATAATTTTTACAGTTTAAAATTCTTTTACATTTTTATGCAAAGACACTTAGACATTTTTTTTCTTCTACAATTTCAATACAATTTTATGTTATTTTCTAGAATTAGTTTTATTGATAATGTCAATGAACAATGGTCATTCGTATGCTAGTGAATGTTGTGCATAAATGTTTCTTATTTGATGAAAGTCAATAGAAGATTCTGAATCTAAGACTATTTCCATTGAATTATCTATAAATGAGATTTCTTGGTGTTTATTGATCTATTAATTTCAATGATAAGCTGGTGATATGTTCTTGTTTGATTTTGAAGTTGATGAATGGTGAATGATTGTATGTCTTGAATTTGCACTATGAATGAATGCAACGGTAAATATTGATCTGTGGTTTTTATCATTTTATGGTTTAGTTGTTTGAAAGGAAGGCTCATTATGAAGTTTGTATGTCTAAATTGAAGGAAATCTACATTTATGTTTTGTTGTCCTGAGCTTTGTTCTATCTTTTGATATTTATTTACACCTCCAAACGTTAGATTAATTTGTACCATGCAGTTTTCATCCCTTTACCAGCAAGCCCCTTGAACATTACAGTTGCATAGGCAACTGAACAATATCAACACAGTTGAGAACCAACTACAGAGACCTTGGAAGATAGGTAGCTTTAAGTTATTTATCTTTTTCAAGAGAAATATAATAGAAATATTATGTTTAATGTTGTTGTGTTACATTGACCATCAAAAATAATATGTGCCTCTCTGTATGCCACCTCGTGTAACTGATGGTAAAGCATACCTAGTAAACATGGCCCCCACGCAAAAACACTCTTGGCTCATCTCATGGAAACAAGCACATCTCCCCATCCAATAGGAAACCTATGGCCATGATGATCTAGAATGAGTACACCAAAAATCAAAGTGCATAGCATAGCATCCCATCGAGGATAGTGCTTGGCCATGAACTCTCATCAAATCTCACATCCATCGATGCCCAGCCCCGCACCATAATCAAACTCATAGTACTCTATAATAGCCTATTGTCCTTGGTGTGGATCATAAACCACTCGCTCTCCTCTAATCAGAATGTGCAAAATATTGTACACATCCTCGAGCGTGATAGTGGCCTCTCCTCTTGACAAGTGAAATGAACAAGTCTCTGAATGCCACCTCTCTACCAACGCTGTCAATAGACCCCTATTTTCCTGGACAATGGGCATATAGGTCACATAGTATAATCCTAGCTACATTAGTCACCTTCGTTGCCTATCTCACATCTGATCTCTGAAGGCATATGTAGATGGCTTGAACTCATGTGTATAAATAGGTGGTAATCATTTTTGCACATGCAAAAATGAGAGTTAACACATCATTGAAAAAACATTATTATCATCTATCTAATCAACAGTACACATGGAAACTGAGCCTAAACTAAATTCAACCCTGCTCAAAGTAAAATGCATCACGCCAAGTCTATTGTGTCATTTGGCACTTCATTTGCGTCGCGATAGAGCACATGCATCATTTCATTTGGTAGTTGTGTCTCGGTATGGCTATTGCATCATAAAATCTCATGAATACATCATCCTATGGCACTTGCATCGTATCCTCCATCATATGCATCTTTGTAAAAAAAATGCATCGCACAACCCCACGTTTGTGCATCAACTTGGCAATTGCGTCACTAGACCTAACATTTGTGTTGTGACATGGTGATTGCATCTCATCGCCCTAAAAATGTGTCATTGTAAACCTAGACTACCCTCATCCCTTGGAATTTGTGTCACAACGCATCAAATATGTGCAATGTGTACGTGAATATGGCTTACGTGAATGTAGATGCATCACAACACATCTATTGACTTACCTTTAAACCCTAAAAATGCACACAAAATGATAAAATCACGAAGTGGGTATGAGGCACTTACTGGTGGCTTTGCGCCCTCTGGTCATCTGAAGGTCTACATGATGTAGCCATGATGCTTGGTCATTTGAATCACCATTGTCACGAAGTTTCATCTCTCTCAGAGCTCTCAAATTTCAAAAGGTAAAAGTGAAAAGGAATTAACTTTTCACCCAATTTGAACCTATTTATAGTGTAAAAGTGAGATTTTCTTGAAAATTTCATTACTGGAGGCTCTTTTGACCAAATTTGACTGAACTTTTGGCTGGCTCAAACATGTTGAAATCCAAAACTGATCACGCCACTGATTTTTTGATCATCAAATTGACTTATCGAGACACTCTCCAATTTTTTTTGGCACTGGGCTAAAATTTGAAAATTTCCCCAAGGAGGCATAGATACTCTATACCTCCATTGAGGCATGTATTTTGACTTAATTTTCTTTGCCACAATGTGATAGGCTACATTATGACAAAGAGGGGCAAAATGTAAACACATAAAATTGACCTAGGCCTTCAAGTTCTATTTTCTCCATATTTCTTCCTAACATAATTAAAATATTTAATTATGTCCTATAGTTCGATTTCAACTATTATTTAATTAATTCATGTCCTTTATTCTTCCAAACTATTTAAATAAATAAATTATATTTATTTATTTAAATACGTCACTAATTTTTTAAAGTCCCTCTTTAATTAAATAAATTCTTAAATTTATTCAATTATCTCTTGTCTACTATTTCTTCCTGATTATTTAAATAAATAAATTTTATTTATTTATTTAAATACGTCATTAATTTCTAAATCACTTCTTATAATTAAATAAATTCTTCAATTTATTTAATTATTGTCCACCTTGGCCTTTTCCTAATTTTAAATAAAATTATTTATTTAAAATTTTGCACTTTCTAATTTTCTTTCTCCAAGTAAATAATTCAAATTAATTATTTACTATCACATGGCCCCAACTTTTGAATTAAATTAATTTTAAATTCAAAATGACAACTTTCCTCCATAAATCAAATAATTTCTATTATTATTTAATTGTCCAACCTTTTTTTTTTCGTGCCATTCTTATCTTCTTGTCACGTGCTATATAGTCCCTTGATTTGATTTTTCTAAAATCAAATCTTAGCCTTTCATTTCAAATTTCACCCTAATATTTCCCTAACCCTAATTGTGGGTTGTCACATTCAATTTTAGCCATTAATCTTAGGGCATTTCTCAACTTTCAATCTTGGCCATCCATCCAAAAAAAAAATTTCTATAAAATGGAAATTTTGGCCTCATTTGACACACTTCATACATCTTGGAATTTTTTGACTTCATGCTTTAGACATTTTCATGCTTTAGGCTTGCTTCATAGTTGCTTCATAGTTGCATTGTGTAGCATTTTGATAGAATCCTTCAAGGTTTGCTTAGGACATTGACATAGTCATAGGTTGCTCATCACAAATTTGAGGGCAATTATCTAGTTGCAACAAATATAGAAAGTGCAATGAAGGTTAATCATGGAGGTTGAAGACATTTGGTGAGATCTTTCTTTGTTCTTCATTGCTTTGCTTTGGATTATTTTGTTTATGATTTAATCTGCTAACCTAGTATTTCCTTAAGCTACAAAATGATTCATGCATTTTGTTCTCAACAATAAAAAACCATCTCAATATGTATTAGTTTTTTTCAAAAATTAAATGAACATTGCAAAAAACTTGTCTAAATAGCACATGCATGACCATTTTTCCTGCAAATGGAATTTCTTTTTATCAAATTGCATCTTCAACACATTAGAAAGAAAAACACTTTCTAGTTTTTTATTGCAATGTCAAAAAACTTAGTGGCTATCTATTATTTTTTGCATATAATGAGTATATTTTTCAAAAACTAAATTAGAAAAGTTTAAGCCATTATTGAAAAAATAAAATAAAATATTGTAATAACTTTTGATTAGTAACTCAAATTTGAGTTTCATTTTATTCAAATGTTCATATTTTTTCATTTTCAATCCATTAGACTTACTTACATTGTAAAAATAACTAAATTATAAAGTGCCAAATTTTGGGGGGCTCTCAAATATTAAATTAAGGGGGTGTCTTGTGTTGTGCCTTTGAGCAGTTTTTTGAGTCATGTATTTGAACAATTCTAGATTTCCCTTAAGAGTTTTCTTACCATACTTCATTCCTGCTTTAGCTGATAGTAGTCATGTCTCCAAATCCATGGAAAATAAAATGTGATTATTTTAAGAAGAAAAGACATACCATAGATGAATGCATGCTTAAAAAACTTAATATTTTGGAATGTGCTTGGAAACTTCATCAATTACAATAGCTTGACATTAAAAATTGAATCAACTTATCATACTCTTCTAAACTAGTATTTGCAGAAACATTCAGTCTCACTCAAACATCTTGTGAGACATTGTCATCTTTTGAATCTATGAACAATACAGTTCGATGACATGCATTATGATCTCATCACCTGATGCTACTTTAGAATTGAGAGTTTCTTCCTTGAGAACTTCCAGAGATTCAATGCACCAAGATATTTTCCCTTTAGATCCACCACATTGGAATATATTTCTACCAAATATTGCATCTTTGTTTGTAGAATCCCACCTTGCATATTTGGATGAAAATTTGAGGACATTCATCTCACCTTTGATGTAAAATTTGATAAATTTGCATCACCATTTCCATCTTTGGATATTGTTCTTGCCTCCCCTACATCAACTTATATCATGAAAAATTGTGTAAATATTCATGAGTTAACCTGTCCAAATCAATCATCATCTATGTTGACATTATCTATAGTAGTACTAGATTCTCATCGGTTCATTTATCACCATCCATCCATGGTCCCTATTTTTGAATCATATATGGTACTTGATCAATATTATGAGCATATGTTGCACATAAACATTGGATTGAACATATTTGAGCATCATTCAAAGGAATCATTATTATAATTTCAATATTTAGATTAAGTGTAACATTCAAAGACATTGATCTTACTTCTTGCATATTCCTATTTGGAATGAGAAGTCATTTTGCACATATTTATAGTGGTATTTCTTCCCAAGGGGAGAAATATTATTCAATGATCATGGATCATCTTCAACATCTAATTTTTAGCATCTAACAACACTACAAGTATTATTTTAAGGGGAGGTGTCACATCCCCATTAGTTGCCTCCATGATGGATGTTGGAGAAAGTAAAATAAATAAAATAGCAACCATTTCAAATTTATGAAATGGTAGAGGTGATGAACATGTCATTAAAGAGGCATGGTGACCCTCTCTTAATAAAAAAATGGCTATTTGAGGGTCAAAATAGTGTGGAAGACCCAATATTTCACCCATGAATTCATAAAAAAAGTGATCTTGACTAGTTTCAGAGAGAAAAGATGAGATACGAAAGAATTTGATTGAAAGGATAATGACTACGACAAGAGATAGCCATAGTTATGAGGAGAGGGCATAGGAAGAAAAGGGGATAGGCCATTAATTCAAGTATGATGTCCTTAGATGGAAGTGATATTATTTAAGCAAGCTAAATTAGGAATTGTGTTGGAATTCTTGGATTGTCATTAAGTACTATTAATTGTTGGGAATCATTAAAGTCCCCCTATTGGAGTATGGCATAGTAACTAATGAAACATTGGCCATGGGAACTTGTGTGTAGATCCTTTGAGAGACCTTGTAAGGAGAAATATGTGTGATTTTGATATGTTTGGAAGCAGGTACATAGGCAATCCTTCAGCAAAGGATGCTTCTATGACCTCAAGTCTATATGGTGAGGGTCTAGGGGGATAACTCCTAGATTTTTTGGTTGTTCCCAATTTGTTTGACCTTCTCTCTTCAATAGACTTCAGATGAGGAAAATGGAAGAGTTAGGATAATATAATAGCCTATATTTAATACATAATATATTTATGAATATCAAGTTGAATAAAGGGAATGGATTTGACTACTTGGTAGGGGTTACATGATGAGTTGAGATTGTATCATGTTTTTATTTGAGCTCCATGGAAGCTCAGGCCATGGATTTTGATGAGCTCCTCCACATCAACATTGAAGCTAAGCTCCATATTTTCATTCTACTACATTTCCCTCTTAAATAAAAGCTTTATTCAACCTTTTTCTTACAAAAATGATGAAATCTTATGAAGAAATCTGAGATGGGCCATTGTATAGGCCATGGCCATGCTATGAATACTCTTCTATTTATGCAAAACAGATGACTATGGGCTCGACCCATGATGTGCAAATGATATCATTGTTAAATGAAAACATTTTTTTAATGAAAGTTTTCCATTTTATGGGTTTTCAAAACCCCTCATGGTTACAGCCTATTTTTTTCATTTTTTGGGAGCTCCATTGTCTGTATGAGCTTGAACCTTTGTTTTTCCTCCTGTGATTACATTTGGTGAAAAAACCCTAAGTGGGTATTTAATTTTCGAAGAGAGAAACTCTCCCAGGCCATGGGTATGAGAGCATGATCTAGGGTTTCCTTGCATTCTATATGAGCTCGAAATACTTTTACTTTCTACATTTTGAAGCATTTTAATGGAAACAATGTGGAATCTTTCCTGAAGGCTCAAATTGGGTATCATGCATTTGCTTCATTTTGAAACCCTAGTTTACTGTAGGATAAGCACACTATTTTTAAGAAGCAAAAGAATTCAATGTATGTGCTCATTATTGTGACTCCATTTGCTTACTTTCATAATGCAAACTTCACTTCACTCAGAATTTTACTTAATGATGCAAGCTAATATGTATTACTCTAGTGACATCTTGTATCCTCTCCATTCAATGAAACTCAACTTTATTTGATGTTATTTTAGTTGCTTATAAAAAAAAATGCTTTCCCATACCTTTATGCACTTTCTCATTTCACCTTTAGATATGGTTGCCATACACTTGCTTACATCTAAATACATTGCATATTGATATGTTTGTTTCATTCAATGCCAAACTTGTACTCAACCATTATGATACTCTTGTAGGTCACTTTGATGCTTGTTTTCACTCATTTTATGCACTTGATTTCTCCAAAAAGGTGCATTTACAACTTCACACTTGCATGAAACAATATATTGTGAATTTCCTTTAAGTTTGCACCATTGAAAATATTAAAGTAGAAATTACTTTATTCTACAAAATTCTTTATTTATGATGTTGTACCAGGCTACATTCAACTCAAAACTTGATCACCCTGAAGATACTCCTCAAGACTTCACCCTTCACTTAGCTTCAATCCTATTATAACATGAGTCAATGTACTACAACATATTTGAGTTCTATATTTTTGCTCATTCCAATGATTCCTTCAGTAGTTCATTTTTAGCCACTTGTCACACCTTCTATGTACTTGAATGTCTCAGAAAAAGCACATATATTCTCACTTTCACCATAGTTTTATACTTTATTGGGAACATAGAATCATGCAATAAGATCCCCCTTCGCATTCATGACATCAAAGTGTTGGAACAACTTAAGCTTTGCAAATTACCTTCATGAATGATGTTGTTCCACATTGCATTTACTCAAACACTTGATGCATTGTACCCAAATTCAACCATGCCTATTTTCCATTCACCCTTTGCTTTCAAAAGTTCACTTGAAACCACTTGTAAACTCATTTCTTGATGGAACCAAAACTTGCTTTGGCACTCTTCATGTATTTTTGTTCTCTTGGGCAGCAAAAATTGATTTAAGACTATTATTTGCATGAAAGATCTTGAAATGAAAACAACTATTGTTGATGCTTAGAAGCTTCTCCATTTGCTTCATCTATTATTGTTTGATCTATAAACTTGAGGCATTATGTATGCCTACTCACTATCTCATTACATATTGATGATGCACTTGATGGTAATTCACTTGAGCAATTGATCCTCTATGATCTTCAATTCATTGCACTATCAGACTTGATTGTACTAGATGGTCACTTGCTTGAATTCTCATGGCACTTGATGCACTCCTTCAGATGCATATCTCTTTGAGCAATATTGAATTGTTTCCTTTCTAAAAAAACCCTATTTGGAATGTTGAGGGGCAACATTTCAGGTCTCGACCCTTGTGGGAGCCCATTTTACACCACATGCTTTATGATATTCAAAACAAAAAATCAACATGGATTTTCCTATACCTACACAAGAAACAAACAATGTTAGATTAAAACAATAAATGATATGTTCTCCTTGTTATTCTCTTGTACTCCTCTTGTTTCTTGCTCAATTGATTCAATGCATCATATATATTATTTGACATTACTGTTGATGGATCATGTAGGAATGTTCATAGTCTGAGCTCTAACAAAACTTCCATCCACTTGTAGGTTCACTTGGAGCATGAAAGCGAGGAAGGATGCACAAATTTGAAGTCAACTCGAAGACACCATCAGGTAATGACGATTATGTTCTTTCTTACATTATCTCTCTCCTTTTCAATATTGAGTAGCATAGAATATTCGTTGTGATTCATTGTTCTAGCTACTCCCACGGCTTGTGTGGAACACTTGATTCTCCATTTCTACTCCAATGAATACAAAACAACATTTGTGAAATACTTGTTCAATTTTGTATTTTCCTCTTTTTTGCAAACAATGTATGGAACATGGTGAATGAAGGACAAAATGAAAGCACTTATTTTACCTTTTATGAAATACTTCTTAAGAACTATAAAACTCAAATATTTACAATGGTTAAAATTGTTGCAAGTATGGGCTAGTCTGGTGGTGTTATCATTGATGTCAACATAGTTCATTATGTTGCAGATTGTACATGTATAGTTGAGATGTTGCTGAGATGTTGTGAGTACATGGAGCTATCTTATATGGTTGCAGATATGTTGTGTTGATGATTTTCCAAGTGCTTTTGAGAAAATTAATAAAGAAGAGAAGTTATAGGGAGGAATGTGTTCGGATTGTGCTCCACATTTCTCCTATGTTCATCCTATGCTTGTGCGGTTTTGAAGCTTTCATTACAATGATCTAATGATGATGTATTCCAAGTTTCAATTTTTGGTGAGATGGTATGTGAAATTTGTGTCCACCAATATGTGTGTTCTATGGACTGGGAGAAATATTTTTTTTTTGCAATCCTCTATTGTTTCATCTCAGATCTTGCAGATCTGGGATATGTCTTATGAAGGTCCTCTCATTGCTTTGGCAAAGAAGGTTGAAGTTTGGTAATTTGGAAGTCATGTTTCTATATTCCAATGTAGATTTGCATAGTGCAGCTGATCTGGTGAAAGGTATTCAATTTATGAAGTATATTGTTAAATTGTTGTAGACGTATCTAAAGAAATCTAAGATGAAGTCTCATGAATAATGAAGCGTGTTGAGGTGTTTGTGTGTCATCTTCATGCTGGGAAGTGTGTGCATCATTGTTCATTTGTGTTTTCGTTAGGTTTGGCTGACCTAGTGTTTACATTTCATTCAAAGAATAAAATTTAATTAAGGAAGTTTGTAGAAGATTCAAGAACATTATTTTTGGGCTTGATTAAATGTTTTTATTAGTCCACTCTTATTCCTTTCCACCATGGGAATTTAGAGTTGTCGACCTAATTTGAATTTATCAAGTTTTGAGATTGTGCATGTATGGAATTTATCAAACTTTCTTTATTTATGCTTTCATTCTGAATGAAACACTGTGTCAAACTAAATTTGAATAGTTTAAGTGGTTGATTTCCATGTTGTAGGCTTATATGGTAGGATAATTACTTGTGAAAAATGGATTATGTCAGTGGAATTCTCTTTTTTCTAAAGGGTTGTTGTTTTGTTATATTGTGCTATACTAGGATCTAGAGTTTATGTGATTTATGAACGTTCTTCTATTAACCTTGGAAATCTTTATGTTTGATCGGACATTAATGAACACTGCCCGTGGAAAGATTTGAAATTTTGCATTGTGATTGTTGTTAGCCTTTATTGTTTGTTCTCTTCCCAACAATGAAGGGTTGTGGGGTTCTATGTCTAAATATATCACTCATAGGAAAGATTGGGTTTGAAATGTTGTAAAAGCTTTGGCATATCACCATTTTTATGTTTTATATTTACATTTACTTCTACCCTTTTCTCGAAAACCTAGAGAGGAGCCAACTTTCTATAAAAATATTGGAGGTATTCAGTGAGGTGCAAATCAGTCCCCCACTCACTGAATTTCCCATAAGACTGTCGGAGAGACACAAGTTTTGATGATCAATAGTTCATTTTCTGGCACGCTTGGTGGGACACAAAGTTCTCCAAATGCCTAATTAGAAGTCAGAAATATTTCTTAATTTAGGCTAAGGAAAGAAACTGGAATTTTCATGCCTAGAATCAAAACAAGAGCATCTTCAAGAGGCCATTTCTAGTACTCCCAGTTACCAACCTTAGTACCTAGGAGAAGGAGACTTATAGGTTATGTATCACTTGTAAGGAGAAATATAGTAAGATGTAAGAGCCCAATATCTAGAGCCTTATCTACTCCACCTGAAGGCTCAACCTTTCAAATCAAAATACCTATATACTTGATTCATAGGAATCTATTCTCTATGGCTCATGCAGCTACCCCTACTCCTAGAAATTTTGTAACTTGGGATAGCAGTAGTCCGTTATAACCACCCACACCCCTAGATGTATGGCCTGCCATACCTGCTAACACCCTTAAGGCTATTCCAAATTTTTTTGAAGAATATTTTGAAACCCCCTCCAAACACCTTCAAGATATAGTGGAGGTATGTAGGGTACATAACATAGTGGAAGAAAATACTGCCCTTAGGCTATTAGCTACCTCTTTCAAAGGAAAGGCCCATGATTGGTATCGATCTTTAGCCTCGAGTTCTATCATCTCCTAGGATCAGCTCAGAGAAAGGTTTTTTAAGCGCTTCTTAAAGAATGGAGATCGTTCTTCGTCGCTACATCAATTGATCACCATCAAAAGAGCCCCTCAAGAAGCCATGATTGACTTCAACACCAGGTTCTACAAAACCTAGCAAAGAATCCCTATGATTGCTCAACCCCCAACCACGATGGTGTTTATGTTGTACTTGAAGCCTCTCAATTTAGATATCGTAGTAATGATAACCTCCATGGGAGGGGATATCTTTCCCGACGCATATGAGTTGGCTATGTGCACGGAAAAAAGTATAATTGATGCTAGGAAGATTCCACCACAACCTCTGATGCTTGTATTTGCAAAAATATCTAGTGGTCTTGGGGAAGAAGCTACTCCAAGCACTTCCGCTACACAACTGACATCGGCTATGCTGCAGTCTATGTACGTGTATCCCACCGCCTAGAAAAGCACATCAAGCTCTTCCTCTATAGAAGAAGACATTAGCAACATGAAAAATCTCATGCAGAATTTTGCTAATGAGTTGGTTATTAACAAAAAACAACAAGCAGCACCTCCAAAGTAGAACACGCAAGCCTATGGCGGAGGAAAGTCATCCTATCAGCAGAATACATACCAAGGATCCTCCAAAGGAGGAGGTCAATAGATAGTGTCTGCAAACCAGATAGTTCCAGTCACCATGCCATTATAGAATGTCAAAGACAACTCAAGTAAAGAGTTAATTCTAGGCCAAAACAATTTGGCCAAAGACAAGAATGTATGGTGCTTTCCATGCAACAATAGTCATATGCCCCAAAATTTTCCAAAAGGGAATATGCAACAAAAGATAGCAGAACAAAGAAACAAGGGCGCACTGCTAAATGCAAATGAATATGAGTCCTTTGAAATAGAAAATGCCTATTTTAGAGTGCAAATGCAAGGAATTTCCTTGGAGAAAGAGCTGGATATTGCGCCTGTCCAAGTGTTATTTTCATGGATAGAAGAAGATGTGGTGTTCCCAAATGAAGGTTTGATTACTAGTACTCCACAAGTACAATCAGATTACAACACAAGATCCAAAAGAAGGCTCACGGGAGAATACGTGCAACAAGCTTTGCCACATCCTCAGCCATGTCAACCACCGTTATAAGAAAATCAGGCTCCATTTCCCACCATCCGACCTACTCCATAGCCACACACCCCACTATTGCTAGAGAAGGAGATGAACAAGACACCAAGCCCAATCACGACAGAATGTTTTCTTCCAAAAATGAGAGAAATACCACCATTCAAGACCAAGGCCCAACTAGTTAGAATGCTCAATGTAGTGGAACAACTGAAGAAGGCTCCTGCCAACGTATCTCTATGGGATGTCATATCTATCCCTGAACAAAAGACATTGCTTCGAGCAACATTAAAACAAGAAGAAAAAATACCACAAATGGACACGACTTTGTCGTGTGGTCAAAGCGGAGACAAAGGACCCATGCTGGCTTCTCAAGCTTTGAAAGCAACAATTTTTGTGAACAATGTGAACAATGCAAAACATAAAGAGGTAAGCAAGCCAAATCCCACACCTTTATTTTTAACACTTATTGTGGGAGATAAAATTTTGCATAAAAAAATGATTGATTCAGGGTCTAACACAACAATCATACCTAAACAATTGGTTGATGCCCAAAAACTCAAGTATGAGCTCCTTGAGAAAGGGATCATGTAATTAGATGAGAAGAAGGTTTTGATTGTTGGTTGGATAAAAGATCTATCTATAACCCTCTTCTCATGTCCAAGCCAAATAGTCACACAAGAAATAGTAGTGATAGACATTCCCCTATGTAAGGAAAGCAGAGGTGTAGAAAACACCTTCCTAATGCAAAATCCTCAGGAGAGAAGTGCAAAAACCTCATATAATAATTTACATACATTTGAGATGCAAATTCACAGAACAAAAGGAGATACAAAATAAATCACACACACACACACACACAGATAACACTAGATATGCATAGGAAAACCCTTACAAGAGAAAAACCTACACACCAAGCAAAGTCACTTTGTATTACAGTAAATAAATTACATACAGAGTTACAAATTTCCCTCTCAGATGTTAACTCACAGCAACATCCCCTTGTTCGACCTCACTCATAGACAGTCATTTGCAATACACTCACTATTTCAATGCTCGTAAAGCATAGAATGAATTCTAACAACCAACTAACAACCATTAGGGTTTCATTTAATTTTCTATTCCTTCGCTGAAAAGCTTCCTCCATCTTGGGCTGTGCATATCGCCAGCAACATGCATCGAGCCGCCCAACACTAAATTTTAGTTATAGAGAATATTACTATATTCGCACTCTGTCAACCCTCGAGTCAGATCATGCAATAAATGCAAACATATCGCTAACAAGAAATACAACTTTTAGCCAATGATTGTTGATTTACAATAATGATGTAAAATCAAAAAATGAAATCATGCCACATGTCAAAATATCACTCATCCACCACTATTGACTATTGCACCAAACTGTCAGTTGTTCCTTGTGGTCCCCACCATCCACACGACATCCATGTCACTGTCGTATAATTGACATCACCATCCACGCAGACTGGTCACACCATTCATCGGCTTGTCGCCTAGTTGGAGAAACCATAAAATTTACAACCTCCATTGTTGGTTAGGAAACTCCAAGATGTCGTGACCACAAAGAAGATCACCTTGTCAGGTGAAACTTTAACTTCACAACCTCCAACCGGCAGCTAGGATCTTCCTGAACTTTGCGACAAGCCGATAACACTGTCACCTAGTCGAGGAAAACCCAAACTTCATAACTCCCGCCGATGGTTAGAGAATTCTTGATCGTCGCAACATCGAAGAATATCGGCTATTCAGGAAGTTAGGAAACTTCCAAACTCCTCGACAAGGTTACAAGGTTAGAGAAAACAACAATCCTGTGACCCACATAATATCGCCTAGTTACAAAATTTCAAAACCATGCAACTTAAGTTTCAAGGTTCAAGCCAGCAAGTTGAGGCACATTTTCTAACAATCTCCCACTTGACGAAGACTTACTTGCTTCCTCCAAAATTGAATTTAATGATGGTCATAGGCCCGAATTCCCATCAAAATACAACACCACATGTACTTGTTTGTACTCACGAGCTTTGTCAATGCATCTGTGACATTCTCTAGAGTATCTGCCTTCTCCAGTTTAACCTTTTTATCCTCCACCATATCACGAACAAAATGATACTATACATCAATGTGCGTCATCCTGGTATGGAAAGTGGGATTTTTCACCAAATAAATAGCACTCTGACTATCACAAGAAATCTTAATCTTCCCTACATTAAATTCGATATCTAAACATAAATTCCTCAGCAAAATGACTTCTTTAAGGGCATGTGTTGCTGCCATGTATTCCACCTTAGGAGTAGATAAAGTGACTACAGCCTGTTGCTTGCTCATCCAACTCACTGCTTCACTTAATAACAGGAAGATGTATCCACCAATGGGTCTTTTGCTGTCAATGTCCCCTGCCCAATCAGAATCAACATAACCATCAATGCTAAGAGATCTTTGTGATTCAACAAAGCTTCCATGAAAGTACAAAGAAAACTCTGAAATACCCTTCAAATATCTAAAAACCCTCTTCATAGCGTCCCAATGCGTCCTTCTTGGATAAGCATAAACCAACTAAGAACTCCCACTGGTTGGGAAATGTCTGGCCTTGTACAAACCATTGCATACATTAAACTACCAACAACACATGCATATGGCACCCTGGTCATATCCTCCATCTCGATAGGAGACTTCAAACTATCTTCAATAGATAGGTTCGCTCCCTGAAATATTGGAACAACTAGTTGCTTGCAAGTAGTCATCCCAAATCTCTCCAAGACAATGTTGATATACTTACTTTGGTTGAGCCAAAGCTTTCTACTTCCTCTATCCATTTTTATTTCTATCCCTAGAATATACATTGTTGCACCAAGATCTTTCATTTCGAACTTTGCAGATAATTGAGATTTAAGATCAGAAATCATAGTCTTACTATTTTCTATGAACAACATATCATCCACATATAGGGTAATAATAAGAAAATGATCATTTTTATCTTTCTAATAAACACAATGATCAAATTTTGATCTTGCAAATCCCAATGACAACACAAATGTGTCAAATTTTTGGTACCACATTCTAGGCAATTGCTTCAAACCATATAGGAATTTCTTTAACTTACAAACCAGGCTTTCTTTACCTTTTTCTATGAAGTGCTTAGGCTGGGACATATAAATTTTTTCTTCCATTTCTCCATGGAGAAATGATGTCTTCACATCCATCTACTTGATTTCTAAGTCATATGTTGCTTCAAGTGGCAAAATAAATTTGATAGATGTCAGCTTAGCTACAGGAGAAAATATTTCTCCATAATCAATTCCCTCCACCTGGGAATAACCTTTCGCGACCAACCGAGCTTTATACTTTTCAACACTACCATCCAGACCAATCTTCTTCTTAAATACCCATTTACAACCAACAGGCTTTTTCCCTTCAAGAAAAGGTACCAAATCCCAGGTCTCATTCTTCTTCAATGATGCCATTTCTTCATTCATGGCTTCCAACTAGGAATTTGAGTCGAACATATTAATTGCCTCTTTCACAGTCTTAGGCTCATCAGTGCTAGTAATCAAAGCATAGGCATAGTTTGAATCCAACATAGAAAATCCGTACCTATCAAGTTGACACTTTTCATGTGTAGACCTCCTCACAGGTTGAGGCTGAGGTTGTGGTTCTTCTTCTTTAGAACTCTCAGAGCTACTATAACTCTCCTCAGTTTTAGGTAGACTTTGTAGTTCCTCTTTTTCTGGAGTTCGAGGAATTTCAACATCATTCTTCTTTTCCTTTTTATCTATCTCTAACTGCAGATCAACTATTGAAGGCTTTAGCTCATTATAGATTACACTTTTTTTGTACAAAACCTTCTCAGTAATAGGATTCCAAAGCTTGTATCCTTTCACACCAATGCTATAGACAATGAAGATACATTTAACAACCTTGTTCTCTAACTTTGATATTTTCTCATTTGGCACATACGCATATGCCTCACTGCCAAAGACACAAATATGCCTCAGAGAGGACTTCTTACCAAACCATGCTTCCATTAGTGTCCTATTTAACCTTTCAGCAACTCCATTTTGTTGTGGAGTAGAAGACGTAGTCTTATGTCTTTTAATTCCATGGTCTTTGCAATACCTTTCAAAATCTACAGAACAAAACTCACCACCATTATCCATCCTCAAGCCCTTGATCTTCCTTCCAGTCTAATTTTCTATGAAGTTTTAAAACTCTTTAAACTAACTAAACACTTCTGATTTACTCTTCATAAAATACACAAATGCCCTTCTCGAATAATCATCAATAAAAGAAACATAATATCTAGACTTCGATAGCGAAGGAACATTCACTGGACCAAATACATTAGAATGAACATAATCTAGTACACCAGAAGATATATATGAGGACTCAAATAAAATGAAACACGATGTTGCTTTCCATAAACACAGTGTTTGCAGAAATTAAACTCAAGGTTACAATCAACAAGCCCTTAAACAAGATTTTTATTTTTCAAGGTTTTTAAACCTTTCTCACCTATGTGACCAATTTTATGATACCATAGCATGGTTTTCTCCACTGGGAGTTTCACCTGCAAGAAATTTGAACCCAGAGGAGCTTCATTCTACTTCTCTACATGAGTATCTTTTCTTGACTTTACAGAGACATTGTTACATTGAATAGGACATGCATCCAACTTGTACAAAGTGCCTATGCATACACCCTTAGCCAACACCATTGCGCCTCTAGTCATCTTATAGCCTCCACTCGAGAAAGGAACTTGCACGCCAGCATCATTCAGCTTACTGATCGAAAGCAGGTTATGAGCCAAACTTGGTATGTGTAGTACATCACCAATCCCTTTGATTCTCCCATCTAGGAATTGGATTTTGAATCTTCTATGACCAACAATTTCTACAGTTGAATCACTTGCCAGGTACACCTTTCCACCAATATACTTTTCATACTTAGTGAACCACTCTTTGTGAGATGTCATGTGAAAAGATTCACCTGAGTCAATCAACCAGACATCATCTGATGCTTGAGTCGCCAAGGCTGTAATGAAGGCATCTGCATCACTCTAAGAAGAGTCATTGCCCGAAGAGTTATTCTTCTTCTTTTTCTCCTCCTTACAATGCTTTCAGATATGACTAGACTGCCCATAGTTCTAGAATTTCACCTTGGACTTCTTACTAGGATACTTTGATCTCCCTTCAAATTTGGATTTAGACTATACATATTTCTTCTTTCTGCAGGTCACTCTTGGCAGGCTGCAACCAATATCTCAGAAGACTTTCTCCACATTTCTTCTATTTAGTAGTGGGAACAACCATGTCTTTCATCGTGGTTGGCTATGCGCTTTCCAATGGCCACATTAAAGAGATGGTCCCGGTTTTGAGTAAGGAGTATAAAAAATTCTACTTGATCCTCCTCATATTCCACTTTAAATGGCTGACGACAATCGCTTATTAAATGGGTCAGGATGATCTGCTGGGTCATCTTCTTCATCTTTAAAGGGTACTATGTTGCACTCTTTTTCTGGCCGAGTGGATCATTTAAATTGAAACCTTAATATGGAATAAAAGCTTTGGCCAATGATTGTTGATTTACAATGGTGTGCCGTCATAAAGGAAATCGGCCTGCGATGTCAACCGCATATATCCACAGCTATTGACTATCCGCAATTTTGGTTCGCCCGTCCCCACCATCAGCATCCATGTCAACGCGCCTGGCCGATATCACCATCCATGCGATTAGTCAAAACCATCCGTGATTGTCACCCATTCGGAGAGATGCAGCTTTACAACCTCCACCATTGGTTAAGGCTTCCAGGATTCCCGCGAAAAGAAAGAATCCTGCTTGTCGTGAAAACTTTAGCTTTACGGCCTCGGTACTGCGGTTAGGATTTTTCTCAAACTCCACGAAATCGATAACCTGCTCCTTAATCGGGGAAAACACGAACTTCATAGCTTCCAAATTGATGGTTGAAGAGGTGCTTGATCTCATGACAGCCGAAGAAGATCGACCAGTCGGGGTTAAGAAACTTCGAATTTCGCGACGAAGGACGTTACAAGGTTAGAGAAAAAAATGATCCCATGACCTGCATGATATCGCCCAGTTACAAACTTTTAGAGCCCCACAACTTAAGTTTCAAGGTTCAAATTTTGGACAATAGGTCGACAATGAAGACCAACCAAAGGGGAAAAACACCAAGTCTTTAATAGAGGTTCAAACCAGCAAGTTGAGGCACATTTTTCCAACACCATGGTCTTCAAAATGTGTCTTCCAAGAGATTTCACAGTGAAGCTTGGTAGATACTTAGCGCTTGACTAGTCCCACCTGATATTGACAACCAAGCATGGGGTGAAGATGAAGATTTTGTCTAAATATTTGCATCTTGAACACACAGCATAAAATGCAATCCTATGCCTTGAAGCGACACATACCTCTTTCTCACAACAGGAGAGATATTGTGTAGAGATGTTGTAAAATGAAGAATAAACAAATGATCAGACTCGCAAGGAAGAGGTGCTACTCAACCAATTCATTGACTCTGACCCATTTGGTAACTTTCATACAATAGGGCTAGGCACCTATGTGAATTTTGATGATGATCAAGTATTTCTGAAATTGATGAAGGATCAGGAGGAATATGATGATCCAGGTGATAATCATCTATGGACCCTGTATTTTAATGGCGCCAAGTGCAAAGTTGGCTCTGGAGTAGGTGTCTGACTAGTGTATCCAACAGGATCAGAGACCCTCAAAGCTTACCATTTTCAATTCTCATGCTCAAACAATGATGTGGAATATGAGGCCTTGGTCCATGGTCTGATCCTTGTAGAACAAATGGGTGTAAAGAGAATACAAGCTTTCAGAGACTTAGAGTTAGTGGTGATCCAAGTCCATGGGAAAGTGACTGTAAATAACACAAGAATGAAGTCATACATATATCAAATTTGGGACCTAATTGAGAGCTTTTAAGCCTTCAACATACAAGTTATTCCCCGATCTCAAAATAGTGTAGTTGATTGGATGGCCTCTGTCGATTCATAATTTGAACTAGTTTTTGATTCAACTAAGCAGAATGTGGTGCAAGTCATTGTCCCACCCTCAATCTTCGATGATGATCAAAACTGGAAATTTTTTGATGATGACATTTAGATTGTTTCCTTCATACAAAAATAGGGGACAGGTTTTGACTATTCAGAACTAGGAATAGAATTTCCTAAAGAACAAGTTATCCAGTTAAAAGGAAACAAGCTTCCTCAAGGATTAATTTCCCTTGAAAATATCTTTGATTGTGAAGATGCGAGAAATGACAAGCAAAGGTTCACTACAGACACTAGGGACTGTGAAGAGATTGGTGTCAGAACTGGTAGAAAATTAAAGGTTGGAAGGGAAGTTCCCCATAAAGGAAAGAAAAGACTGAAGGATCTATGTTTCAAATATGATGGAGTCATTGCCTAGAACTATGATGATTGTAGAGGGTATGACCCGAGCATAATTCAACATACCGTTGACTTGGTAGAAGGATCTAAGCCCATCCAAAAAAAGAAAAATTTGTTCAATTTGAAGGTCAAGGCGTTGATGGTGTAGGAGCTCACCAAATTGGTTGAGTCAAAGATCATATATTTGATCAAGCATTCCACCTAGGTGTCAAATCTAGTACCAGTTCAAAAAAAGAATGGTGATATTAGGCTTTGTGTCAATTTCTGAGATTTGAATAAAGCCTCACTAAAAGACCACTACCCTCTATCGTTGATGGAAAAAATCCTACAGACTATAGTCAGATCCGAGACGTTTTCAATACTAGATGGTTTCTCATGCTATAATCAAGTATATGTAATGGAAGTCAACCAACATAAGACAACATTTACCACTAGGTGGGGAATGTTTGCAAAGACAACATTTACCACTAGGTGGGGAATGTTTGCATACTCAAAAATGTCATTCATACTTTCAAATGTTGGTGCAAATTTTCAACAAGCAATAGATATTGCTTTCAAGGGATTAATCAACTTGATCATCTTAATATATTTGGATGACCTAATAGTCTTTTCCATCAAAAGATGGTCACTTTGATTATCTAGAGAAGGTTTTCTAGAAATGCCATCAATTCAGGATTTCTTTGAATCCCAAAAAATGTGTTTTCGGAGTACCTCAAGGTAAGCTACTTGGTTTTGTAGTGTCAAAGGAGGGAATAGAAATAAACCACGAAAGGGTGAGATCTATAATGGAATTACCCCTACCAATAAATCAGAAGGGACTGCAATCTTTTCTAGGGAACATCAACTTTGTCAATAGGTTCATATCAAATTTTGCAGGCATCACGAGACCAATTACGCTGATGCTTAAGAAGAACCTGATTTTCAAATGGACCCCTGAGGGAAAAAAAACTTTTGAGCAGATAAAGATGGCCATCTCCGCTACCCTGGTATTGGCTAACCTTGACTTTTCCAAAGACTTTCTACTCTATATGCATAGTGACCAATATAGTATAGCTTTAGTGCTCACTCAGAAGGACAAGGGGAATAATGGAGAGCATCTCATTGCATTTCACTCAAGGACCCCTAAAGGTTATGAGGCTAGGTATAATTTTGTAGAAAAGTAGGCTTTTTCCATTGTTAAAATTTTAAAGAAGTTTCGACACTTGGTGTCGGCCAATAAGATCACTATTCTCATTGCACATCCCAGTGTGTAGGAGTATATCACAAAAGGTGAGATAACCGAAAAGAGGGAAAATTGGATCACCAAGATCCTAGAGTATGATGTCGACATTAGACTAACCAAGCTGGTTTGGGGAAGAGTTCTATGTGAATACATTGCATAGGAATCAAGTTTCGTAGCTAAAAAGGAGACCAATCAAGTCTACTCGAACCAATTCGAGTCTGATGAATCTTGGGTGGTAGATCAGACATAGTATATGCAAAAGGGGTATTGCTCGACCAACCTTCTATCTCAAAAAAGGTGATACTACCGATTGCAAGGAATTAGGTATGTGCTAATTGAAGGTGTATTATTTAAGAGAAATTATGATGGTGTCCTGCTCTGATGTTTAGATAAGTTGTAGGCAGAAAGAGTTCTCAATGAATTCCATCATAGTCCTGAGGGTGGGAATTTCTCTGCCAAGACTACCACCTTGAAGATAGTGTGTGTAGGATATTATTGACCCTCTATGTTTTCCAAAGCACATTATTTGGTGTAAAATTGTACTCAATGCCGATTCTTTGTTGGCAAAAGAAAGAATGTCGCTTTTCCCCTAATTCCAATTGTAACTGAGGAGCCCTTTGCTCAATGGGGTTTGGATCTTTTCAAAATGATAAATCCTATTTCTAGCATTGGCCATAAGTGGATCCTTACAGTGATCGAATACTTCCTAAGGTGGACAAAGGTTGTAGCCCTAAAAAATGCCATAGAGGGTGAGATTGTAAATTTCCTTGAAGAGCTGGTAGCCAAATTTGGCTCCCTCAAAACCATCATATCCAACAATGCTTGAGCCTTTGTAGGCTTGGGAATGTTATATTTTTCTATCAGACATGGGATTTTCCTTAAAACATCAAACTACTACCCACAAGGAAATGGGTTAGCAAAGTCGACCAACAAAAACCTAATTAGGTTAATCAAGTGTATTGGGTCAAAAAGACAAAGGAATTGACATAAGCACCTATGAGTTGCTCTGTGGGTGAAATGGATTACTCCCAAAAAAATCCTAAAGACCTCCCCTTATGAATTAGTGTACGAAAAAGAGGTAGTGTTACCCATTTCCATAGAAATTCCTACCCTACAATTATTGAAAGCCCTGGAGATTGAAGAAAGTGGTGGAATGGAAGTACGATTGGTAGAACTCCTCAAAATGGAGGAAGATAGAGAAAAAGATTATGGATCCATGATCGTCCGACAAAAGATAGTAAAGTGATGGTTCGAAAAAATAACCTCTAACCTAGAATTCAAAGAAGGGAGCCTAGTGCTAAAGTACAATGAACATACTGCAAAACTAGGGAAACACACAAAATTTGAAGAACTATGGAAGGGACCCATCCAAATCAGTGTGTGCAAGGAAAGGAATGCATAGTAACTTGAAGATATGGAAGGTAACACTTTAGTTATACCGGTGAATAGTATTTATCTAAAACTATTCCATAAAAATATGTAGTTCTTTAAAAAATTTAACAGTTATGTACCATATGTAAATGTTTTTGTAAATACGATCTAAATTTTGAGAATAAGCCATTGAATAACACAAAATAAGTGAAAAGTTTGTATTATATTATATTTAGTGAAAATTACAATGTAATATAAGCCCAAGCCTTAGATTTAAACATGAGCCTCTCCCAAGCAAACCAAAAAAGAGTTACAGAGCAAAAAGATGCAAAAAGGAGGCAACGTGCAAAAAATAGTAAAGAAAAGCCTCCAACCATTATCTAGGAAGAAAGAGGGCTTGTCGTCGGATTTTCTTCTTCTTCTTCTCTTTCAGGATGCAAAAGAGGGTTGTACACAAAACACACATGGGCTCCACATAGTGCAGACCAAAGGCCTAGTCGCTACAACTCTACACCAGAAATTCGAAGTGGTTCTTCTAGGCGAGCCCCAAAATGCGCTCCACGCTATACTCCCGTAGCAGGTAGATGGCCACTAGTTGAGAAGATGAGTGATGCATCTCAAGGTCCATTGTGTGAAAGTTAGAAAGGAAGGGAAACCAGGGTACATCTATCCCATAGTCCATGTTCCTGTAGAGATCCATGGCGCTTGGGATACCAATTCCAGGGATAGCCACTTGCACTATCTCGATAAGCCCTTCCATTAGTGCATTGTCAAACATCTAGTGACACAATTCAATTATCATGGCTTTGGCCATGTTTAGGTCAAGCACGGAGGTGACGAAGTAGGAAAGAATGTTGTAGTTGCTCTGGAGCTGGTTCTTGTCATCAATGAAGTCCTGGCCAATTACCCACTTGAATGCAACTAAGGAAAGATAGTTGCACTTCTTCACTAAGTGATTAATTCTTTCACTAGTGACCTCTCCCACAGAGCAGTATTATGTCCATCATGGAAGAAGCCGAATAGGAGTGCCTAGGCGAGCTGAAATTCTAAGAAATCAACGAAGTGTGGTAGAATGGGAGACAACGAAAAAAGCTTGCTAAACTTAAAAGGCTATATTTGAATTTTGTAATAAGGTGGCATAGCTATATATAGAAAAGATAAGCCGACAAACCTAACTAACAAAAGGTCCATTTTTGGGCGAATGACAATGGGAAAATATCAAAGAAAAATGGAGGAAGGTAGATAAATCATACGAAGGATCTGACATAAGGTCTTAAGAAATAAATTTGGGCATTTGGAGTAAATGCTCTCATATGTTGATTGTTGATGTGTGTCCTTTTCCATCATCAACATCAACAAGCTTACTTATGTGAAAATACATGGATTAATGCACTAAGTTCTAGCAAATTAATGGGCACATCTTTTCAAAGGTACCTTGCATCACTTCAACATGTTTCTCATAGCTAAAAGCACATGTTCCAATGCAATGAGTTATTTGTGAAGGAAGGAAGAGGGGATAATGTACTAATTTCATTCTCACGACATTTTTGGCATTCCCAAGGGATATGGATCTCAAATCCACATGTATTGCCTTGGTGGCAACATTTAATGGACCAACAGTAATGGCATAGCTTTAACTACATGTACACACAAGGAAATTAATTGCACCAAAAAGTAGATTTTTCCAAGAAGCAAAAAGGCAAGTGGTCATTTTCATTAAAAAAATATTTGCAACTTCCTGATATAGCCATGGCAGAACCATCAACTTCTGGTAGAAAAGATGTAACCTCTAGAAAATGGCCTAGTTACGCTAATATTGTTGGGCATAACTCATTCACCAATGGTCTGATGCATGAGGAGAGGCCATTAGAATTTTGTAAAAAGGTGCAACCAAATAAATGCATCCCAAGAGAGGTGGTGTAGGATGTCACCGATAATGTTTTCGACCCCAAGTTGTCAACTAACCCTAAGAGTTCTAGGGAGGGTGCACTTCAAAGAATGATACAACATGAGCTATTTGAAGGTTTTTTATTTTAGATATGGAATTGTGGTATGCCACAACTCATACTTCCTATCATACACCCATGCCCAGAGCTGGTTGACACATGTGCCAAAAGATTCAACAAAAGGACAAGAGCCATTGAGGGTAGAGGATAAAAGTTACCATTTCTACTAAAGCCATACGAGATATGTTGTGTATCCCTACGAACTGGGGTGCTGAACATTTTGATGAAGAAAAAATGGACATCTTTGGGGAAGAAATGGCAAGGGAAACAATTTTTTATGAGGAAGAAGCAAAGGAACAACCAGAGAAAGGCTATCTTCTCTTTCCTCTTTCACGGAAGAAATTCAAGGACACACAGTTTGTATTCTCAATGTTGGCCTGGGTTTTCACTCTTAATAATGATGAAGAGGTCCATATTTTTTAGATGGGCCTAGATCTTGTGCTCAAAAGGGAAAAGAACCAAAAATATTATGATTTTGTTGAGGTAATAGCCAAAAACATGCTAGAGCAACTGAAAAATTATAGCACTGAGTCTAAATTCATGTATTCTTCTTTCTTGGCTCACTTAGTTTTGCATCAAAATTTTGAGTGGATGGAGAAAAATATACTAGTGTCTGGGTTAGATGTAAGAGGTTGTCATCAACCTATTTCTGTAAGGACCCATGTACTTTCAAAAATAGGGGATTATTACTGGTTTATAAATCATTTTCTAAGGCCAATGCTTCAATATTTGTTGCCACACACTATGGACCATTTCTCTTCTGAGGTATTACAATGGACGGAAAATTTTCCGACCCCGGTAGATTATTTCTTGGGAGAGGATTTTACATTTATTAGATTTCATGGTTTTGTCGGGGAACCTTTCCGATTCCCCAAATTTGTAATAGATTTTTTTTTTGCATTGGAGGCATGCCATTAGACAACCCTTGCCGACAATGTTTATGGTGCCAGAAGAAACAAAAAAAAAAGATGTATTCACTTCCCCAGACAATTGACAATATTTAGGTAAAGTTGAACAAGCAAAAGGCTAAGGACGAGGTCACCAATCTACTAGTGGCCTTACGCCTAGTTCTCATTTGTGACAAGCCAGACTATAACCCAAGAAAGCACTTTAGTTTGAAACATGAGAGTTAGGATTATTTTGAAAGGAGGAATCCAACACAAGAAAGGTCAGAGGTATATATTGACATGGCTCGCATTCCACTCAAGCGATCTAAATGGCTGAGTTTCTATGTGTCGCAGACAGAATATCAAAAGAACATCCTGATGGGTAAATCTCTCAACACATAGTTGAAGCAAAAGGGATGGTCAAAAAGAATGAGGGAATACTTCTAGAGATTCCAATGAGAGATGAAATGCCCCAGTGCACTATTCAAAGAATTTCAACCACTTGATGACAATTTTGAGGATATTTATGATTGAGAGGTCGATTCCTACAATAGTAATCTAGAGACGAGCCATGAGATTGAAGAGGAGTAAGTCCCATACCATATTTCTCATCCTCAAGAATTTGAAAGTCAGAGAGGCTCAAGGCAAAGGGACTCATGAGCCACGTCCTCTGCCAATGCTCAAAGTAAAGGAAAAAAGACCTGACAGTTCCCAAGGGGGTCTGTTGCGGAAATCAAAGGCCAAGTTTTGAGGGGATCAACTACCATAGGATTGAAATGTACTAGTTCTGATCAAGTAAAAAGAAGATGAGTCCAAGATCTAGGTGTACCCGGCACATTGGCCCAAGGAGAAAAAGAAGCAGAGTTTGTCCTACAAAATGTTCTGGCCATCACGGCCTAGGTAAGTTTTACTCCCTCTCTTCTTCCTTCCTCTGCATCTTTGGTTACTCCTCTACTCCCTCTCATGGAAAGGAATCCTCTATCCTCAGACCAAGAGATAATAGTCTTGAATACACCCCCTGCCACTTTTAATGAATCTTTCGAAGTTACCCTGCATCCCAAATGAGCATCATCTTCTTCCGTCGCTATTGATTCTTTGATCACCCTATCAAGGGCCCCCATTGAAAGAGAAAAAACCTATGTTTTTCTTGTCACTCCCAGTCCATATACTTCTAGGAAGGTACCTCTCCTTTAGCTCATTTCTCTTTTCACCCTGACTGGTTTTTCCCCCGCCCAACCTCAATTTGGTAGCCTTCCTTTTTCCATGATAACCTCCCTTTTGCATCCTTTCATGCTCATACATCTCAAGTTTTTCCTTCTGTCACCCTTTTTGGAATCCCTCCCAGTGCTTCCATTGCCACATAGAGCATTGATATCCCTCAAATTCTCCAAGAGCATTTTGATGCAACCAAGTAGGCCCAATAGGTCAAAAAGAAAAAACTACTACTAAAGAATTTTGCATTACTAGCCACCAAGAAGATTGAAGCTTGCTTCAATGAAGAGAAAAAATATCTGCTAATCACTACCATGAAGCCGCTCATGTCTAAGCCTAAGGGATAGATGCATATGGAGGACTACGACATTAGAGCCATGGGCCTGGATTTGAACGAAACTCCCTTGTGCCACAAAGTGGTCCTAACTAAGTCCACACAGAAGGTGGTATATGCGAATTACGAAAGGTTGGGTAGAAAGTTGAAGAAGCACAAGGTAGAGTTGATAAATGTGAGGGAAACAATGAGTAGGTAGTAGAATGAATTCTAGACAAAATATGTCGAGATGGCCCGCATAGAGCAAGTACAAAGTCAACAAAGAGAGACATCCAAGTTGCTCATGGAGGCCCAGAGTGAACAGGTTCAACTATATGTTGAAATTGAAAGATTGAAAGTTGAGTTGGTTGTTGAGTGCCAAACAAATGTAGAGCACTAGAACACTCAAGAAAACATGAGAAGAGAGTTGGATGGTGTCTGATCTCAAACTTTTGATGATCTTCAGTAGGCCCACGTGGAAGTAGAAAAGTCAAAACAAGATCAGAAAAATGAGGTCAGAACTGACGAATTCCCTCAGAAAAATAAGTCAAATGGAAGAAAGCGAAAGAGCAAGAGAGGCTCTGTTTAATCAGGAGCTAAATGTTGCACAAGGATCTAGGACCCTCCTAATATTGAAGAAGTTAATATCTACACACTGGGAGCAGATCATAGTTGTTGTTTCCATTCTCAGGTTTTTTTTGCAATTCTTAAGAGATGTTCATGAATTAAGGTTGGCCCAATGGCCGATCAATTTCTATAAACATGTTCACCTTGACTAGAAAAATCACAAAGCTTCATTTCCAAGTTATGTGTGGCCACTAATAAGGCCCTAAAAAGTGCAGGGATTCATGATTGAAGAGCTTCCTCTATCAAAGCAAACAAGATCATTAGTTGCCACAAGGTTGCAACGAAGTGCAAGGAGTTTCAAACAATGCTAAATAAGCAAGTCAATGAAATCAAGGACTTTGGAATCTTAGTTGATTTTTGGATACCTCCTCTTCTTTCACCAGATGGAGATGTGTTGACAGTTGAGCAGGTCACAGATGCGATTCGATACAAGGTATGAACTTCTATAGAACTCTCGGGTTCAAGCACGATGCCCACAACTGATGTTATTGAGCACGAGATCTTTCCTCTTTTTTTACTCTACTATCACCTTGGGGTGATTTCTTTCAGATGGGGATTTGTTTCTTTCAAATATTTTTTTGAGTTGGAGCAAGCATACAGGAACATCTGTACTCTCATCCAATTGACTGTAGTAGATTGGGAAGTGCAACATTCTACTTTCCGCAAGCAAAGACCCCCTGTGAGATGCCAAAACTGTGAAGCATTTTTTCCTTTATCATTTTGATTTTTGGCTTGTATATGTTTTCGGATTCAGATGTTCTCGTGCTCAAGTAAAGTTATCTAAAAGGTGCGCAATATGCCACATGGTGGTTGTGCGGCTTTCATATTTCACCTTCCTTTCAAGAGAGATTCAGTACACGTGTCAACTCGTCAGATATTTTCTCAAGGAGCTATATTAATGAGTTTGAGATTTTTCACCTATTTGACACGTCAACTCTTCACTATGAGTAGTTTGTGCTTCTTATAAAGTGATATCTTTTGGGAGTTTGTCGGAGCTTGCTATTTTTTTTCTATTTTTTTTGGTTTTTGGGATGAAAGCTTTGAGTTGGTACCATTGGGTTACATGATTGGTCAACTAGATTTTTTTCCAAGATGTTTTCTACAATTTGATCATTTCCAAACAACTATCTTTGCTAAAAATCTAAAGAGCATTAATGCGGAAGTTGAGAATTGATGAGCAAAGATTGTTGTGACCTAACTAAAGATCTATGATCATATCATGTGCTATCAAATGCCAACATCTGGCAATAATTAGTTTTGTGTTGTGGTAGTGGTTTCTTCTTTTTGCAACTATAAATGAGAGGCGGCGACATAAGGAAAGGGTTGGTTCCAAGTTTCAGTTTCTTTTGCTAAGGAAAAGTTTCTTTAGTTTTCTTAGCTATAGAACTATTTTTCAAAAGTAGAGTTGTAGAACTTCTTTTCTCTAGCATGTTATATCTTTTAAAGCTCAAACTATTATCAGATTGGCATCTGACCTCTATTTTAAAGTTCATTTGATATTTAAAGTATGAATTATTGAGAAGAAATCTTTGAGACTGTGCATGTATGGCCTTTATCAAGCTTTCTTTCTTTATGCTTTCATTTTGAATGAAACATTGTGTCAAGCTGAATTTGAATAGTTTAAGTGGTTGATTACCACGTTGTAGGCTTATATGGTAGGATAATAACTTGTGAAATGGATTATGTCAGTGGAATTCTCTATTTTTCTAAAGGATTGTTGTTTTGTTATATTGTGTTGTATTAGGAGAGAGAGTTTATGCAATTTTTGAATGTTATTTTGTTAACCTTGGATATATTTATGTTTGATCAGACCTTAATGAACACGACTCGCAGGAAGATTTGAAAGTCTACCATGTGCTTGTTGTTATCCTTTGTTGTTCGTTCTCTTCCCAACAATGAAGGGTTGTGGTATTCTATGCCCAAATATATCACTCATAGGAAATATTGGGTTTAAAATGTTGTAAAAGCTTTGGAATATCACCATTTTTATGTTTTATATTTACATTTATTTCTACCCTTTTCTCCAAAACCCAGAGAAGAGTCAACTTTCTCTAAAAATCCCAGAGGTATTCAATGAGGCACAAATTAGTCCCCCACTTGTTGAATTTCCCATGAGATTGTCATAGAGGCGCAAGCGTTGATGATCAACATAATGAAACCCTATTATAATGTGCTAGAATAAGATGCATGAATGAAACATGGAGTTGATGACTCACTTTGGGAGATCTCTAATCACCCTAACAAGTCATAACAATGCATTCACCTTACTTTAGGTAGAAAGTAGAGTGATAATGGAGGATGGAATCACTTAGGAAACAAGTCATTAGGCTTGGTTCAATGGCTAGTTGCATCTCTCCAACCTAGAATCCATCATGATTCACCATAGGAAACCATCATCAATCCTTTACAATGCTAGATCTTGAATGAAAGTGAGCTTGAAGACCTACAAAAACATTATTATTTTTCTCCAAGAGTTCAAATTTCTTGCTACTTGCTCTTGAATGCTCTTGTGAAAGCATGCTTGAGTGCTTGTGAATTCTAAGATCTTGAATTTCTTTTCTAGATGAAAATAATGATTTCAAATCTTGTTTCTATAGGAACTTCATCTAATTTACCATTTATTAGATCTCAAATATTGACATCAACCAAAAATTTGAATTTTAAACCTTAATTTCCCACCCAAACCCTAAAAAGGGGCCACATGAGACTCATATGCCACATGTGGTGTATGGGTCCCACTTAGGGGGAATCATATGCCCAAGGTCATGTATGTGTCCCACCCTAGCTTTTTTGGGTGAGTAAATGTCGGTTTGTTGGAAAATTGAATGCCTTTGTTGATTTCTTCAGGATATTAGTCAAAATAAGCATTGAGATCTAAAATAAAGAGTTTAGGGGCCTATTATTGATGATTTAAAGTGTCATGAATGCAAGGGTACTAAAATAGGTCCAAATTAAGTGTGAAATTGTACTATCTCCAAGAAGAGCGTACAATTTTCTACACTACAACCTCTTACGAGGGCATTCAATTCCTCTTACATGCCATCTTGTCTCTTACAAATGAATTTATCCCTCTTACACCCCCCAACCATATTCCTTAAATTCTCTCTTGCATTCCCTTACATTCTCACCTACATGCCTTAACTCATCCCTTCTCCAAAAATGTTCTCACACATGTGTAAGCACATATCCCCATGGCTTATTAATTCCCATTTTAGTCCCACATTGCCAAGATTTACCCATTCTTCAACCCTTCCTTCCTATAAATAGAGGCTTCCTCTATTGAATATGGGTTGACCTCTTCATGCAAAGTCATGATGCTCATTTTCATCCATCAATCATAAAAATTTTGTCATTATCTTTGAAGGCAATTGGCATTTATCACATCCATTTGAGATACACTTTTGTATGCATTGCTACTCTACTCATTTTTTGTCTGTCTTTACATGCATTGTTCATCAATTTTAGCTTGAATCTACTATCTCATTGCATCAACATCACCACTTTACATCAACATCTTGATGCTTGTCCATAAGGGATTGGGAAAGGGCCACTTTCCACATCAAAGTGACACCAATCCCCCTATGGGATGGAGTTTGAATAGCTTAGATTGGTTTCCTTAGTATATTTCATGTTCTTTTATGTTTCCATTTCTTAGCATGCTTAAAAATATCACAGGAAATGCTATTTATGCTTGTTTAAATGACTATTGCTCTTGTGTTTGTTCATGTTTGACTAGGTATAGATTGGAATTCACAATAAGTTACAGTCTCCTCAATGTTTTCTTGTATCTTTCTATTTATAGACCTTTCATATCTAACTTGCACACATGAAAAGAGGTGAAAAGGTTGTGTTGTATAGGGGCTTGCATAAGTCAAATCCCATTTTTTCATATTTCCACCTCCATAAATATCAAATGATAATGGTTAAGAAGGCTTACCCTAACTTACAATGTTACCTTAGGTATGCAACCCTTGTCAAAGTGATGTTCACACCATAATTTATGGTCAAAGATTGCTGATAGATGTTTGAATTTCTTGAATACCTATAAGAGGTTGGTCCATATAACACAATAGATTTTTGTAGCTATCATGTAGAGGATAACTCACATACACCTGAAACATAGAAAATTAGGTTCACCCAAAAGGGGATTCATCAAATGGGCGAACCTAATTTTACTAGTGATGTTTCATTCAATTATGAGGGGAAAAGTACATAAATAAAAATTAGAAATCAATCCTAACTATTATAACAACAATGAGGGAGGTTTTAAGTGGCTAAAACAATGTGTACATTTTTGGGAAAGTGCTATTTTGGGTCCCACTAATGAATCATTCATCCAAGGTGGCGAATGGGTCCTTGTTAGGGTTTTTGGAAAGTTCTTTCTAGGTTTTGTTCCTCTTAGTCTGCAACTCCAGATTCCATATGTTCACTACTTCAGGCCTCATTGAGGACTCAGTCATCTTTAGTGGCGAATGGGTCCCTATTAGGGTTTCAATAAATTGAATTCTAGATTTTGTTCTTCAATTTTTGCACTTCCAGGTCCTCAGTGCTTAGCTCTCAAAAGTCTAAAACAAATTTTGTTCAAATCTTTTTGTAATCTTGCAATGTAGATGTCAACTTTACAACTTTTATTCTCCACTTTATCTACAACCTAAAACCTACAATCACACATCAAGAGAGAAGAAAACTTGCTGATTGTTAGGGAATAGGGGTTTTCCTTGGTCAAACCCCATTTTGGTAATTAAATCTTATGATGAAATAATGAAATAGAAGCATGAAACTTGAAATATGAACAATGATACCTTGGATTATGTCTTGGAATGTAAATCTACAATCTAACATGAAGTGGCCATGAAGAATGTAGATATTGATCTTGAATTGGATATGAAACAATTCTTGCAAATGGATCTTCAATGCTCCTTCAACACACACTAGCTCAACAACATGTTTTATGCACTATGTCTTTGACATGATGATACGACCTTGAATTGTTGTAGTAAAATCTTGATAATTTGCCTTTGAATTAACCTTATGTTTATACTAAATATAAGGATTAACACCAAAATTAAAATAATCCAAGCTGACATCAGATCTAGGATTGAAAATATTTAAAATCCCACCAAAAATAAATTCAAAAAGGGGTGTCGTAGGCAAGGAGAACCCATTCGCTACCTTGGGTGAATGGGTCCTAGCACAATTTTCTAGTACCTAGCTTTGGGGAGGTGAAATAGCATTAAAAACCCACCTTAAATATGAAAAAAAAATGGTGTCTTAGGTTAGGAGGACTCATTCGCCCAAAGTGGTGAATGTGTCCTAGCACAATTTTCTAGGACTCCAACTTTTCCAATGTAAATTCTATTCAATATCATCAATGGGTGTCGGGATAGATCCTTCGAAAAATGCAAGTAATAAGGCTTGAATTTAAATTAAAGGGGCCAATTAAGCTCAATTAGCCTCAATTAATTAAAAATCCCTAGATTAGTGTGGAAGTGTAATAAAACACTTTACAACACCCTAAATAAGGCACAATTAAGCACATTTTATCAATAATTTTTAATTCCCAGACTAAGCATGAAAAATAGTTGCTTTTTTTTACACTAATTTTTTCCCCCACTTTAGTGAGAGTTTTCCCCCATAATAGACTCACACTAAAGTAGACATTCAAGATGCTTAAGTATGCAACAATAACAAAGATACATAGTCATACCCTATCAAAGGCCAAGAAAAGTAAAGGAAAAATAAAGGATCGAGCACAATCATTCCAACACAATGTGGAACGTGGTTGTTTGTCCATAACATGTGTGCTCACTCTAGGGTAGTGAAACCTTAGTCCATCCACTAGGTGAGTTATCCCAACGAGGTGACAAATGAGAGAATCATATTAGCCTCCCATACCATACCAAAGTTATCCTCCTGACAACTTCGATAAGGCACCACAATGCTATGCTTTTGAATGCCATGTCTATAATATTTTGTTAAAGGGGATTTTTATTTGTTCATGTAAGGTATTCTTCTTAGAGAACATTATGCCCAAGGTCTCTAAGAGAAAAAAATTCAAAGAGTATTATATTTCCAATTATGGGATGAATCGTTCACATCATGCCACCAAGGGAAAACATATGCTTAGAAATATCACACTCTTGGAGGAGATCAAATCCAATGACACCACCAAGAAAAGGACATGTCACAAGTAAAAAGGAAATCATGCCATGAAATATGAAAAATGTCAAAATATGTCATCAATGTATGCCCCCACTTTAAAGCAATTGCGAACACCATTGCTATGAGCAACTACTTTAAAGTAGTCAATATTTTCTCCTAAGACATGAGAGCCTTCGTTAGAAAACCCTATGCCAAGTCATATGTTTCTAAAATAAATCTATGTCATGAACAAGGAGGGAGGGTTTTCCCCAAAAAATGAAATGCTAAAGATAACTCAGTATGTCACAAGCCATCCAGCTTAATGCATGTCGGTCACATCCCAAGATTTCTCTTATATATACATGGAAGATGGTCAACTAGCCAAAAGAGACAATCGACAAGTGATATATGAGGATAAAGCTACGTAACCCCTTCCCCCCACTAAGTGTGGGACAAGGGTGAGCCAAGATGATTGATGAAAATTAGTATCAATTAGAGGAACTAGGTGTTGCAACACAAGGAAGAGCACCACAATCCTTAAGATGTTGAATTTTACTACTCAAAGCCTTATAGTAGAAACCATCTTATGCAATGCTTCAAATATATATATATATATATATATATATATATATATATATATATATATATATATATATATATATATATATATATATATATATATATATATATATCGAAAGATGAAAAGTACTCTTATCCAATGTATGGAAAACTTCAAAAATATAAACAATTTGTATCCAAAAATGAAAAGCACTTTTATCAAAATTATGCAAAGCTTCATGAATGTAAACATTGTATATGAAAAAGTGAAAAGTACTTTTATCCATATTATGAAAAGGTTTAGAAATGTAAACATTTTTAGATCTGATGATTTTTACTACTAAAATGATTTTTGGAATTACTACACTAAATGGATGCTTTTGACCTAGATGCATAAAATAGAAATTCTTGAAACTTTCCAGATTGGTAATATAGGTTACCAGTAGGCCTAGGAAGTACACAAAACCACCAAAAATATCATAAAAAGTGGTTTTTGTAGGCCTCTAGGGAGTCATTCACCCAAGGTAGAGAATGGGTCCTAGTATGCTTTTTTGAGGAAGTCTGAATATGGAAATGAAACTTGTAAATTGTGAAAAGTTGTTGTCTTTGTAACCCTATCAAGGACTCATTCGCCACCTTGGGTAAATGGGTCCTGGTACAGGGTTTTTGAAGTTTGAAAAGTACAATTTTTGAGTGATCACATGTGTTTTCTATTTTAGGTTTGTAACAATCAATTTTGTAATAGACTTAGTAGATTTCAAGTCTCTAGATGTAATGTTTACTAAGATTAAATGATGAATAAGATGAATAAATCTAGTATGCAATTTGAATCTAAATGTTTGAATTATGATTTCAATGTTACAAAAATGCAAAACTAAATAAGATCTAAGGCACTTTTTCTGATTTTTAGTGAATATAAGAAATGCAAACATGCAAATTTACCCTAAATACAATGTTCACTAATGCAAAATGAAAGAACCCTAAATGCAATGCAAGTAAATTGAATCTAATGCAAACTAGCATCTAGGGTTTTAATGTACTCCAAATTAGAAATTAGGATGTTCAATGGGATTGGGTTCACCAAAATGAAACATAAAAAATGAGGTTCACCCAAAAGGGGATTCACCAAATGGATGAACCTAATTTTACTAGTTATGTTCCATTCAATTATGAGGGGAAAAGTGCATAAATAACAATTAGAAATCAATCCTAACTGCTATAACAACAATGGGGGAGGTTTTAAGAGGCTAAAATAATGTGTACCTTTTTGGGAAAGTGTTATTTCAGGGCCCACTGAGGACTCATTCGCCCGAGGTGGTGAATGGGTCCCTGTTAGGGTTTTTGGAAAGTGCTTTCTAGATTTTGTTCCTCTCAGTCTACAACTTAAAATTCTATATGTTCACTACTTCAGGCCTCATTGAGGATTCATTCACCTATACTGGCGAATGGGTCCTTGTTAGGGGTTTGGAAAATTGAATTATGAGTTCTATTCTTCAATGTCTACACTTTCAGGCCCTTGATGCTCAGCTCTCAAAATTTTAAAACAAATTCTATAGAGATATTTTTGTAATCTTGCAATGTAGATGGAAACTTTGCAACTTGACAACTTTGATAATTTTTCTCCAATATTGTTCTCCACTTGATCTTCAACCTAGAAACCTACAAACACACATCAAAGGAGAGAAAAACTTGTTGATTGTTAGGGAATAGGGGTTTACCTTAAAGTCAAGCCTCATTTAGGTAATTAAACCTTATGATGAAACAATGAAACATGAACACTGATACCTTGGATGATGTCTTGGAATGTAAATCTACAATCTAACATGAAGTGGACATGAAGAATGTAGATCTTGATCTTGAATTGGATGTGAAACAATATTTGCAAATGGATCTTCAATGCGACATCAACACACACTAGCTCAACAACATGTTTGATGCACTATGCCTTTGACATGATGATACAACCTTGAATTGCTACAATAAAATCTTGATAATTCACCTTTGAATGCCTTTGAAATGCTCTATAATGCTCTTGCTAATGTACTCTTGATTGCTTGAAATCTTCTAGGATTGTTTAGATGAAACTATGTGAATTAACCTTATATTTATACTAAATATAAGGATTAACCTCAAAATTAAAATAATCCAAGCTGACATCAGATCTAGGATTGAAAATTATTAAAATCCCACCACAAATAAATTCAAAAAGGGGTTTCCTAGGCAAGGAGAACCCATTCGCCACCTTGGGCGAATGGGTCCTAGTAAAATTTTATAAGACCTAGCTTCGGGGAGGTGAAATAACATTAAAAACCCACCTCAAATATGTCAAAAAAGGGTGTCCTAGGTTAGGAGGACCCATTCACCCAAAGTGGCAAATGGGTCCTAGCACAACTTTCTAGGACTCCAACTTTGCCAATGTAAATGCCATGCAATATCATTAATGGGTGTCAGGATAGATCCTTCAAAAAATGCAAGTAATAAGGCTTGAATTTGAATTAAAGGGGCCAATTAAACTCAATTAATCTCAATTAATTAATGAAGCCCTAGATTAGTGTGAAAGTGTACGAAAACACTTTACAACACCCTAAATAAGGCACAATTAAGAACATTTAATCATTGATTTTTAATTACCAGACTAAGCATGAACAAGGCTTAATTTTTTTTATGCTACAACACCATCACAATAAGAGCCTAATAGTTCATGATTGATTATAATAACTTCCAATGTTCAAATGAGAAGAAAACATATTTATAGACCCATCTCAATTGATATTTTTATTATAGGGAAACTTGGGATCCTTTCTAAATCTCCAAGGATCAACACCAAAACATTAAATTTTAAATACGACATCCTTAGGTTAGGGGTTCCCTCACCTCTGTCAAGGTGATTTTGGCCCCAATTTACCTTGATGTAGGGGAATTTAATATTTTTTTCATAATTTTGCCCTGCAAAAAATAAATTATTAATATAATTAAGTCCATATGCAAAATAGGGTGTCCATGTAGTGTGAAATTTTCAAGGGTGAAAAATTACAATGCTACACTTGGAAAATAATTTGGATGTAAATTTAGGACATATAGGCTTGAAATAATTTCATTTCATATTAGTAGTAGCTACAACAAATTTGTCAACTCAATTACAAAATTTTATAACTAGTGGATTGGTCAAAGAAACTAGTTTCCCAGTATCAAAACAATCCATAGATCTGACTCTCACATGCAAAAAAAATTACAACTCTATCGAAAGAGAAATTAGAGATGTTAACGATATTTTTTGTTGTTAAGTCAACCCTAGTATATAAAAGATATGTTTGAGTTTCCTTCAAGAGATCAATATATCAATATTTATATAGATTAATCTCAAGTATACTATGACAATAACACAAATAGCTTCTTCAAAAAGATAAACAAGCAATGGATTTAAGAACCTAAGACTACAATGAATAGAATGCCTAAGTATCTATTTGAAAGTTTATGATTGCATAATTTTAATAAATAGAGTCACAAGACAAGAGGCTACTAAGGAATTTCATCCCTAGATGTATAGATTCATCACAAGGGTATTTTTATGGAAATAATTTATTGATTTATCAAATATAATCAATGATGCACTTGATGATTAAATTTTCTAGGTGTTAGAAATGAAGAAGTTCTACATGAATTCTTGACTTGTATATGAATTGGAAAGAAGAAGAAAAATTCTTAGATTATAAATAGTTGGTGATATAGAATTGGGAAAACAAAAGGTATATGAATACATCCCTAATTGGAGTTAAAATTAGTATCCAAAATAAGAATTATATATTTGGAAACTTTTATATCCAATTCACTAGATTTTCATATATCAAGCCAAGTGGGTGTGATAAGATCATGTATATGCTCCCAAGATACCTAAGTGGAAAACTATATTTTATAAAACATTATAGATAATTAAAAAAAATTAATGAATTATATTTTGATAAGAAGATCAAGGGAGTAGACTTCTAAATTGTATTCAATAAATACTAATGATTAATGAATTAGGTAGCTAATATGTAGAAGTTGAAGTGTCGAAAATAAGTTTGAAGTTATCGAAATCTAGACCCTCATTCAACCTTCAATCTACCCTTGATAGTTTGAAGAATATTTGCAAGCACTGGGATTGGATAAAACATTTTTCTCAAACTATGTAGATGACCAAGAGGTGAGAAATATAGATTCTTCTAGAATAAACTCTCTACAGCTAAAGAGGTATCTGTTTTTTGTATTTCCCAACATTATAAAGGATTATGTAAATGTTATTGAACCTACCTATGAAAAATATAAAATTGCTTCTAAATTTATTTCAAAGATAGATTGGGGGCTACAGTAGATAAAAATTATTAATAAAGAGCTAGAGGAGCACTGCATAGAATAAATAAATGGTTGAATGATAGAATAATTAGATATGTGATTCCTATTCAAGAACTAAAGATTCATGAAATTATTGATAGAGTCAAAGTGAAGTCATTCTTCTATATAGTCTCCTCATGCTCAAGGATCTCCTCCTCTTATGTAATCCCCCCAAGTTTATCTCCTTCCTCTACCCAACAAGCCCCTCCACTTATTGTTCCTTAATTACCATCCTCTTCAAGCAACCATTTAGTTTGATTCAATAATTGAATGGTTTGAAGGAATTTTTGAAATTATTCAAATATATTAAATTTTTTATTTTACATTAATGTCATAGATAAATGTAATATATTATAACCTGTAATAAAATTGTTTGTGACATATTAATTATTGAAGAACAAGCTTGATTGACACAAGGACCAAAAATTAGGGCATCTCAACCAAGGCACTTCTTTTTCATTTGTTCATACCTTGGGTTTCTTTATCAAATAATTCCTATATATGATTTTCTAGGGATTATCATTGTGTAGGATTCAAATAATTCATCTAGAAAAAAATGCATGGCCTTTAGTTTTAAGGATTGCTAAAAGGATCTCAATGAGCTCTACATCACTAGATCCTTTAGAATAGAAACATTTCAAATATACCTAAGAATTAAAAGTTTTAGACATGAGTAGATGTGAATGAGGTACCTCTAGATTCTCTTTACATGGACTTTCTTCTCATGTTCATGGATTTGGGTCTTGAGGGTGTACATATTAATTGAGGATTTAGTTTAATTCTTCCCATATTCTCAATGATTGTCATAGGTTCTTAATGTATACCAACATGTCTCTCTCCCCTACTAGGAAAACATATTTCATTTGGTTCTTTCAATTTAACCAAATCACACATGAGGTGGCATAAGAAGAAAAGAAAAATGAAACATATATGGTTTGGGAGCTTGTACATGATTATGTCAACCTTTCCTTTCTAGTAGTGATAGATGAAAAAAAAAACCATATATTCATTCTCTACTTCAACCACTTTTATGAATTGTATTTATGTTAAATTTAAACATCTTCATATCATTGTTCTTTGTGTTAAGAATTAATTTATTTTTTTATATAATTATTTTTAGTAAGCCACTACAATTATTTAAGGTGTTGCTCTTGAGGTGGAATTTTTATTCATATTTTTGTACAATACGGGATATATTGTAAGTATATCTATAATATAAAATACATTTTTTAACAAAATAAATACTCAATCATACACTAAGATATTAACTATCTAAAGTTGTAGTATTGTAAATTCATTTCACAGAAATTAGTATGGAGGTTATATATAAAATTCATGGTATATCTATAATTTTTGTTGAAAAATCCTTCATTAAAGGAATTTATATCTAAAAGACAACAAATATATTACTTTCTAGTCAAATCTAGTTATTGAAGGATGAAACCACTACTCATGGTTTTGCATATTTATCTAGACAACCAACAAATTCTCACTATCATTTGTAACCAACCAAAAGCTCTCATTTTGAACCTTATATTAGATTTCAAGATTGGTAACCACCCAAGTATGAATATTGAGTAGAGTTTCAAAATGTAGACAAAATTTCAAGATTGATAACCACCTAAGTATGAATATTGAGTAGAGTTTTAAAATAGAGAAGAAAAGTGATTACTATAAACAAAACAAGTCTAAACATAGCCTTGGTAACATTATATCTTGTAATAGAAATTTCATGTACCTGTGTTTTGAATAAAAAAATAGTGAAACCAACAAAACTCTAAGAAAAAAAATACTTTTTTATTTTTAGCTGATAGGCTATATATTGTGGGCACAACCCACTAGAATTGTCTCATGCCAAAAAGTCTATGTCAAAAAATCTCGTCGATCTCCAAATTGAACTTCAGTAGCCCCTCAAACTTTGATATTTTCATATCTACTTTTGCTTACTGTGAATAGTTTGAAGCAGCAACTCGGTTCATCTCATTTTAAAAACATACTATCGAGGAAGGGTTTCATTAATATTTCTTGCAAACTTCACCCAATTTAATATAAGAGATAAATACTATTGCTTGATTAGAATTAATAAGGAAAAATAAATTAAGTCTTTGATATCATACTAATATTTGATATTTGTATAAACAGAAGAATGATTATCAACTAAATTTCTCATAATAATATAAGTGTTAATATAACCACTGTCATATTAATATTAAAATTAATATTGATAGTAATATTAGTACAAATATAAAAATATTATGGGAATAATGGACATAAGTGTATTATGGTTAAACATCTTATAGTGAAAGTAATAATGTAAAAAAAATTACGGCTAAAAATAAAATAAAATAAAATAATAAAAATATAATTTACCTTCATAAATAATATATTGGGTTGAGCCCACCTAGGTAGTGGAGTTGTCTTGGGTCATGGATTTTCTCCCCATATAGGTCTCGGGTTCAACCCCCTACTCTCGCGATTGACCGATGGGCCTATATGTGGGCTATGTCATCCACCCATAGGGGGCTAGTCTCACCCCATCTCACCCCAGGTACCCAAGGTATGGACTACTGGGCCACTGGACTGGGTTTCGGGGACAACCTGGCCACAAATATGGTGCAGGAGCACCTACACCACAACATCAATTTTTGATCATTTAAATCATTAGTAGGTTAATGTTAGTATTTTTTAGTCTATTTTGTCTAAATAAGGTCTAAAAGACTAATCATAATGTAAATGGAGGAATTTTGAGTCCTTTAAGGATGGAATGTTAACCTCAAGCACTTGAAGAGTCCTTGTAGCCTTTGAAGGAAAACTATTTAAAATGTAAATGGGAGTGCAAGACAGGAGTTTAGAAGTCATATTAAGGGTAAAATAAAGGTTTCTAAGTGGTTCTAAGTGCCTTAAACAACAAACTTGCATAATGGTGTTCATTTAGCAAATAATTGTCATTTAAGCCAAATGAGGGGTTAAGGTGGTTAAAAGGTGGTTGTAGGCATTGGGGAAGATTGTCATGAATTGAAAATGTATAAAGGCCTTTGAAAGGCACAAGGAAATGATGATAGATCGATGGTGGTGAGAATTCATTGAATAAAGCAACAATTCTCTGTTAATTCACTGATTTTCTTCTATTATCATTATATTTTTGTGTTTTCCTCCATTATACAGGCCATACAAGTATATTGATGCTCTAAATCCTTGTGATTCCTGTAGGATATGGAAATAACATGCTTATGAATGTACTTTGAAGTCTTAATCACAAACTTGTAGAGTTCTTTGTTAGTTTTCTATAATATGCCTGTACAGAGCAGTAAGGGCACCATTTGAAGTTTCATTATGTTTTAAGCCATCCCCACTTACTGTTTTGACCTATTACTTAGTGGGGAGGCATGGAGTTAGATTCTAATATGTTTCTTTATGTTTTGGAGTAGAAATAAAGTGGGTTACAGATTGTAGGATGTCACCATAGTGTGAAATGAAGTATTGTTCATGTAAGAATGGATGGGACAGTAATGAGTTTTAATAATTTGTTGATGGCATTATCTAGGAAATAGTGTGAAATGCCTGTGCAGATGCTAAACAAGTAATTTGATGCTTTGGTTGGGCTTGGAAGGCCTTAGAAGGTTGAAACCTTGAAAACCCTAAGTATTTGTGAGGAAATTAAGTGTTTTGAAGAATGGTGGCTTAGAGGATGTGGAATTGTCAAACACCTATGAAATTGGATGTTTTGAGACATGTTTGATAATTTTGCAAGAGATTATGGGGTTAGTAGAAGTTTAAAGAGCACTTTGTTTGTAAAATAAGGCTAATCTTGTAGCCTTTTTTGCAAGGCAGTTTGATGGTTCTCCAAGATGTTGCAAAGAAACCTTGTATGTTTGGTTTGGGAATTGTATGGAGGGTTTGAATGGATTCTAGAATGATGTTGAGATGGTCCTTTAGTGGCATTCTCTAAAAGATAAGCCAAATTGTTGAGTTTTGGAGTCTTTAACCTTGTTGAAGTTAATTGATCCAATGTGGCTGATTGTGATTTCAAATGGTGATGTTTTACTAAGGTCTGATTAGTTTAAATCTTCTCCAGCTTGGCTCTGCATCACAGTGGTATCAGAGCATCATGGAGTAGATTTGTTCTCATTTTGCAGGTTGTGAAGAGCAAGGAAGAAGTGAAGAGTTTGGTGTTCAAAGATGCCTCCAAAGAACAAAGATATGGCTAAAGAGATGAAGGAGATGAAAGAAAAACATGTGCTAGAGAAATCAGAGAGTTGGAGGAAAGAATCATATCCTTAGAGACAAAAAAAAGAAGGGAAGTGGAAGAGAGTGAGTCAGAAGAAGAGCAAGATGCTAAGTTTGAAGACATGGAAGAAGAACTTGATCCAGATGACCAAAGGATTGCAAAGTTGGTGAAGGCAGTCAGGAATGACAAGCCTAAGGTAATAATTGATGTTCCTAAATATGGTGGAAGTTTAAATGATGAAGAATTACTTGACTGGATTGCTGCATTAGATAACCATTTTGAATGTGATGAGGTTCCTAAGGAGCAAAGAGTAAGGATTGCAAAGACAAAGTTGCAAGGTCGTGCTTTGGTATGGTGGGACTACTTTCAATCAAAGAGGAGGAAGCAAGGAAAGTCTAAAATCACCTTATGGGACAAGATGATATCAAAACTCAAAGGTAAATTCTTACCCAAGGATCATCAAGTTCAAATGTTTAAAAAATTGCAAAGCTTAAGGCAAAAGGAAATGAATATTAAGTCTTATATTGAGGAATTTTATAAACTAAGTCTAAGGTCTGGTCATCATGAGAATGAAGATGAAAAAGTTGCAAGATATGTGGGTGGTTTGAGGTTAAACATACAAGATGAATTGGTTTTGGCTAACCCTAGGAATGTAGAGGAATGTTACCAAATGGCAATCAGGGTGGAAGAGAAAATGAAGAGAAGGAAAGACAAAGTAGTTAGAGGGAAAGGTAATACATCAAGAGGAAGAGGATCTATGTCTAATTCAAAGCCAAATAATGACAACCAAGAACATGCCATGAAAGGTGAAGAACAATCTGATTTCAAAGGTGGATGGAGAGGCACAAGGGGTAGATTTGGAGGAGGTAGGAGTTCCAATGTGTTTTCAAGTAGATGTTACACTTGTAATGAATTTGGCCATCCATCCTACAAATGTCCTGAGAAGATTGGTGCTTCATCAAGTGGAAGTAAAGGAGATAAAAGGGTTCAACTTATGCAAGAGGATAAAGAGGAGAGCATTGGTTCATCAAGCCTCCCTGCATACCCTGAAGTTGGAGAAGCTTTGATGCTACACAAGCAACTTTTGAAGACTTCCAAAGAAGTGGAGCCATTGCATAGGAAGAGGCTATTCAAAACTACTTGCAAGAGTAAAGGAAAGGTATGTAAAGTTGTGGTTGATTTTGGTTCAACTGAAAATATGGTTTCATGTGAAATGGTGAATAAATTAAACTTGAAAAGGATTCCTCATGACTTTCCCTACAAGGTATCTTGTTTAAGTAATGGTCAATATTTGTTAGAAAATGAGCAAGCTATTGTAGATTTCTAGATTGGTGATTATAAGGATAGTGTTGTTTATGACATTCTTCTAATGGACTGTTGCCACATACTCCTTGGAAGACCATGGAATTATGATAGGTGTGCCATGTATGATGGAAGAGAAAATAAGTATACCATAATGAAAGATGATCATAAGTTTTTTTTTACCCCTTGGGTAGAAGATGAGAAACCTAAGGCAAAGGTCATAATGTGTGGTGGGAAAGAGCCCCTGAATGTTGTAAAGGAAGATAAGAAATCTGATCATGTAATCAGTCCTAGGTTTTCTAATGCAAGGGTTATAGGTATGAGGCTTGAAACAGGGGTAAAGAAGGCAAGGACAGTGAGTTTGCATGACAGTGTTATGGCAGGAAGCATTGAATGTCCCATGGTTAAGAGAAGAGTTGAGAACCAAGTGAAGTTTGTAGGTATCGTAAGTGGAAAGCCTGATATGATAGTGCCAAGGCATCTTGATAGAGCAGACAATCAAGGACAGAAAACACAGAGTATTAAGGATAGTGGAAGGCATGTACACGAGAGTTGCAAGTGAAGTCAAATCAAAGGAATGCTAACAAAAGTTTGTCCGCAGGTGTAGAACATGGTAAACACTCAAATGTTGGGTAGAGGAAAGATAATAGACTGATTGCAGGTCTGAGAACAGAAGAAAAGATAAATGTACATGTGAACACATTTCAAAATGCTAATTGTATAGGGCAGGTTGTAAGTCCAGTCTATATGAACCAGTGGAATGGTTTTGTGAACTAGTGGAGCATGCAAAAATCTTGGAGATAGTGGATTCAAGGACAAATCATGAGGCATGAGTATTTTCTAGGGGGTGTATAGTGTAGGAGCACCTACACCAAACCAGCAATTTTTGATCATTTGAATGATTAGTAGATTAATGCTAGCATTTTTTAGTCTATTTTTTCTAAATAAGGTCTAAAAGACCAATCATAATGTAAATGGATGAATTTTGAGTCCTTTAAGGATGAAATGTTAACCTTGCACTTGAAGAGTCCTTGTAGCCTTTGAAGGAAAACTATTTAAAATGTAAATGGGAGTGCAAGATAGGAATTTTGAAGTCATATTAAGGGTAAAATAAAGGTGTCTAAGTGGTTCTAGGTGTCTTAAACAACAAACTTGCATAATGGTGTTCATTTAGCAAATAATTGTGTTTTAAGCCAAATGAGGGGTTGTAGGCATTGGGGAAGATTGTCATGAATTGAAAATGTATAAATTCCTTTGAAAGGTATGAGGAAATGATGATGGGTCGATGGTAGTGAGAATTCATTGAATAAAGCAATAATTCTCTTTTAATTCATTGATTTTCTTCTATTATCATTGTATTTCTATGTTTTCCTCCATTGTATAGGCCATACAAGTAGATTAATGCTCTAAATCCTTGTGATTCCTATAGGATATGGAAATAGCATGCTTATGAATCTATTTTAAAGTCTTAAACACACACTTGTAGAGTTCTTTGTTAGTTTTCTGTGATCTACCTATGCAGAGCAGTAAGGGCACTGTTTGAAGTTTCATTATGTTTTAAGCCATCCCCACTTACTATTTCAACTTGTTACTCAGTGAGGAGGCATGGAGTTAGATTAGAATATGTTTCTTTGTGTTTTGGAGTAGAAATAAAGTGGCTTGCAGACTATAGGATGTCACCATAGTGTGAAATGAAGTATTGTTCATGTAAGAATGGATGGGACAGTAATGAGTTTTAATCATTTGTCGATGGAATTTCTTAGGAAATAGTGTGAAATACCTATGTAGACCCTAAACAAGTAATTTGATGCTTTGGTTGGGCTTGGAAGGCCTTAGAAGGCTAAAACCCTAAAAACCCTAGGTATTTGTGAGGAAATTGAGGGTTTTGAAGAACAGTGGATTAGAAGATGTGGAATTGTCAAAGACCAATGAAATTGGATGTTTTGAGATATGTTTGATGACTTTCCAAGAGATTGTGGGGTTAGGAGAAGTTTAAAGAGCACTTTTTTTGTAAAATAAGGCTAATCTTGTAGCCTTTTTGTAGGGCAGTTTGATGGTTCTCCAAGATGTTGCAAAAAAAACTTGTATGTTTGGTTTGGGAATTTTATGGAGGGTTTGAATGGATGCTAGAATTATGTTGAGATTGTCCTTTAGTGGCCTTCTTTAAAAGATAAGCCAAATTGTTGAGTTTTGGAGTATTTAACCTTGTTGAAGTTAATTGATGCGATTTGGCCGATTGTGATTTCAAAGGATGAACTTTTACTGAGGTTTGATTAGTTTGAATCTTCTCCACCTTGCCTCTGCATCAAAATATAAATATATATATATATGGATTTTGAATCTAATTTAATAGCATGAATTAAGTCAAATTAATAAATCTTCCCTCTTATTCTAGTATTATAGGGAAATTAACATATTATGAATTTGTATATTCTAAAATTAGTATAACATAGTAAGATTACTTGCAAGGGTTAAAAAATTTAGAAATAACAGTTAATTTGACATTATAACATAATTTTATTATAAGTATGATTATTAGATATTTTAATATTGATAATAATATTAATATTAAAATAAATATTAAATAGATAATATTAAGAATGTTAGTTATGTTACTTTCAATATCAAAGAGGAAATATTAAATAAAAATAATTAAAATGGTACTTATTAATATTAATATCATTAGTAAAAATGGAAATTATATTAATCAAATTATTGTCTAATGAAATACTAATAATACTAATAATTATTATATTAATAATGATAATATGAGATTAATATGTTAAAGTAGGTTTGATTCTAAGAAATTAATTGAGTAGGTTTTTAAATAATATTGAGATAGATAACTTTTAGAGAATTTTTTATATTTCAAGTATCACTTAAAAATAATTGATTGTTAAGTAGACTTTTCATATTAGGAAAAATGAATTCTAGTAAACTACTACTTATGAAATATAAATCAATGAGTTTGATTCAAAAATTATGTAGTTTAATCTTACCAACAATCAATTGCTCAAGAATTGAGTAGCCCCAAAACCTTGATATTTTGAAATGCTTACTTAAGTGCGCTTACAAAACTTGGGTGCATCGACATGTACTATCCCTCATTTTTTTAGGGTTTGATTTTGTTAGGATTTAAAATTGCAGGATTTGAAATCCAATGGTTTGAAATTTTATGTTTTGAAATTCTATGATTTGAATTTTTTTGGATTTTGAATATGGGGTTTTAATTATTTAGGGCATTTTTATGTGACACTTTGTGTCATTCCACTTAATTTGGAAAATATTGTTGTAGAGGACCTTGTGTTTTGGATTTAATCTACCCTTGCCCTATAACACATAAGATAGTAAACCAATAAAAAAGAGATTTGGAAATTTACATTATTTTGAATATTTGTTGATTTTGTGCTATCTTTGGATCATGTAATGTGAATCAACACATATCTTTACTTATTAATTGAATGAATGTTGTAGAAAACATTTGTTATGATTGTATTTGGCATTGAGGAGGTTTGAATGATGTTGTAATTCATAGGATGCAATCTTCCAAAGCTTCTTAATGTATGATTGCCAATAGGAGAGGATTATTTCAAAGTTCACATATATCACCTTTCTATGAAGTCAACTTTTATGTGCTTCACTCACTTTAGATGTTCACAACATTTGGTTATGTTGGTTATCCTTATTGAAATTTCAGAATTAGTTCTAGTTACTTTATGTATGTTTATCAAAAAAAATTATACCACATAATAAAGACTCACAACAAATCTGAGTATCTGATCTATTGGAAAAGCATAGTCAACATTAGAGCCACGCTAGAGATGGAACATACAAATGCAATAACGTTTATAGATTATTCAACCTCAATCTTTTAAAATAAGATATATAGACTAACACACCTACCTCATCAATGCAAGCATAAATTTTCAACCCCCTCATGAAATTCAAGTCGTATGAGACAATCACTAAATGCTAACATGATTTCAATCTTATGTATTAGGTGGTGTTTTTGTAGTGTATCAAATTATGTAATAATGAATTGACATTTCTACGTACTCTCAAGTCAATCTTCACTAACTCATGTTATTATGTTCAAATCAAGATGATCTATGCTCAACTAGATAATGAAAGCCAACTTTTACAACTACGTTTAGATTCAAAGCGTATGTGTATACAATCATTGCACTAATGCGTAAGTGTACTGTTTGAAGTTCAAACTACAACTTTCAACTCAAGGATATTGAGAAAAAATATGTTTTCAATTGAACTTATATGCACTAAGTGCAAACTTCTTCTTTGGAGATTCTTACTAGAAAGCTATTCAAAATCATATAAAATATTTTATATAATACAACCAACGTAATTATTGCACCTTCTTTCAATACAAATGCTAGTGTTAGTAAAATTGAATGACTCTAGAAAACATATAGAAAGCAAATTATGTTGAAGATACAATACCTTTAACAAAAAGAGTGGAATAATAACTCTTTATGAGTTCAACAAACGTAAGAATACGTACACCCAATATTACGATAAAAAAACAAAATATTATCTAGTAAAGCCTTAATCAATATTCATTTTGACTTAAGTAAACAATCTTTATGCTAAGACACCTATCAGACAATACTCTCTTAACTAGGATATTCGGCTGTGAGCCTCCACGAAGGGTGGGCAAACAGTGGAGTTTTTCTGGGAACAGTTAATCCAAACTCTTCCGCATTATTACCTCGCCCTCCACAGTCCAGTCAAAGCTGCAATGAAGCAACTGAGCAAGTGCCAACTCAACAACAGAAAGACCCATGGAAGTCCCCGGGCATCCCCTTCTTCCTGTTCTGGAGGGCAGCAAATCGAAATCCTGACCTTTCACATCCTTATTATTGCCCATAAACCGCTCGGGCATGAACTGATGAGCATCTTTCCAAATGTTCTCATCTCTTCCCATTGCCCACACATTCACAAACATCCGTGTCTTTGGTGGAACAAAATATCCTCCAACGCTGCAGCCTTCCATCGACTCGTGCGGAATGAGCAGAGGAAACGACGGATGAAGTCGAAAAGTTTCCTTCACAACGCATCGCAAGTAGTCGAAGCTCATGACATCACTCTCCTTTATTCTGCGGTCTCTGCCCACTGCTGATTCCATCTCCTGCTGCGCTCGTGCCAGCGTTGCGGGATTACTCAGCAATTCACTCATTGCCCATTCTACTGTTGTCGACGATGTTTCTATTACCGCACTTAACATGTCCTGGACAAATTCGTTTATCTTCTTGAGTGAGTACAAAACTTCATATGGCAAACAGAATAGCATATTTCAAAGCTGATCCTTTAGCTTACCAAGATGATTCCTTTGATGTTGACCCGTGAGATATGTTGGCCTTCCGTCTCCGCCATGTCCAGCATAACGTCTACCATATCTTTAACGTGAACTTCTTCCTTCACTTTTCTTTCTCCCGATCTAAGTTGAACGTGGTCGTCGATTACTTTCTCAGCAAATCTGTCGAATATTTTGTGAACGCCCCACATGCGACCACGGATTCCTTGAAAGTCGATCCAGTCGAGATAAGGAACGAAATCACCAACGCAAAATACACCGGCCACAGCAAATCCTCAACCATTTGTTTGAAGCTCTGCCCTCCACTCAATTCGTTGTCAGAGTACGTCCTGCCGGCAAACATTCTGCAGATAATATTTTGAGTAACGGAGGAGAGCCTCTTCAAATCCACACACTGCACTCCGAGCCCGCTTTCCTGCCAGATGGAGCCGATTATGGCAGACACTTCCTCCTCTCTCACGAATCTAAAAGAATCGATTCTCTTCACTGTGAGCAGCTCCACCGTGCACAGATTTCTCACCTGCCTCCAGGACTCTCCAAAGGGGGCAAACGACACGTTATTATGATCATAGCATACGTATTTCCCCAGTGTGCAGTTTGGTCTTTATGCAAAGATCAAATCATGCATTTTGAGAAATTCTTTTGCCATGGCAGGAGAAGGCACCACAACAGTGGGGACAGAACCCAAACGGAGAAACATAATGGATCCATATTTCCTTGCCAGTGTCGCAAGATCCTGATGAGGAAGGTTTCCTAAGAGATGGAGACTTCCTATGACCGGCCATGGACGTGGTCCTGGAGGCACTTTCAATTTGTTGCCACTGCTCCCCAGCTTATAGAGGAAGCAGTAGAGGAAGAAGAAAACCCCAAGTCCAATAGTCACGGCCTCATTCAGGGAGCACGTTAGGGACTCCATGCTATGAAAGCTACAAGCCTACAATCAATGGAAACCCACAACAACCCCTAGTTAACATAAACGTGACAGGTTTGTCGTGGATCACCACAACACAATTGCCACAGTCAATAATAAAAAATCATTTAAGGGATGAAATACTTGGACAATATGAGGTCAAGATTCATTCCAGAAGACTTCAAATGCATTTGGATGGTGCCCCATAGAGGTTATTTGAGCCGGTTTAGAGAATTTATGTAAAATAGAAGGAGACTGTCAGTTGCATCCCGTTGAATTTGTAAACTATTCGATCAACTTCTATTGGCTGGCAGTTGAAAAGACACATACAAGATAGGGAATCTTCTGCTAAAGTTATGCAATATAATTTTTTTAAGCCCATAGGCTATTCCTAGGTGTAGTAGGCTTGTAACTATAAGTGGACTACATTTAATTTTTTTTGGACGAAAGGCCACATTTAGATGTATTCAAGAAAATAACATGTTGTCTTTAGCATAACTTCAATGGATTTGTATTTTTTTTAATTGATGGCATGAAATGGCTCATCATTTCGAGAGAGATGTAGACATCTATAAAAAGGTGTTCATCTAATCGATTATTTCATCCAATCATTTTATTTGTTCATTAAGATCTTATCATTGAAGTTCTAGTTTCATCCAATCATCACCTAATTTATTCATTCATCTGTTAGTATACACACATCAACACCTTATCACCTAGGATCCTTAACACTTAATAATTTAATTAAATATCTCCTAAGTTATTTAATTAAATGTGACTATCATTATTCATCCATTTAAAAAATTAATTATCTATTTATTTATCCAAACATTATTAATTAATAAATTAATTTAATATTAAATTTCCACCTCATGTGCACCAATAAATTAATTTAATATTAACTCCAATTGTAGCTTGAGCTTGCTAAGCTCATGAGTAGTCATCTTGTATGGTGCTCTAGATATTAGCTCAACTCCTCATACAAAATCTATGTGAAAATCAACCTCTCATCGATGTGGGATCCCTGATAACTCTAGAAAAAAACACATCTACAAACCAATGATAACTTTAAGAAACCCCCCTTAAGAAAAGATATAAAATTTTGGCGAATCTTTCATTTTTTTGGAAAAAATATTAATTTCTATTGGCGAATCTTTCCTTTTTATTTTAAAAAATAATTAATTCCTTTAGCAATTTATGTGCATCACAATTTTTTTGTAGAAAATCCTTGCGAATGTTGGAAAATAATAGGAAAATACATTAATTATGCTGATGAATCCTTCCATTTAAAAAATAATAATTCTCATGGAAAAGTAGGGGCTCAAGGGTGGAAATGATCAATATGTTTAAGGGGTAGACTCTATGATATTTAGTTTCCACCATTTATTTAAATTATAATTTAATAGCATTTATTGTATTCTACAAGGTAAAATCTACTCAGGATCTGTAATGCTCATGGGGCCCAAAATTACTTTTATTTCAAGCCCCATGAGCATTACATATTATAGGTACATTTTACCTTGTAAAATACAATGAGGGCTATTTTATTATATTTTAATAATGGAGGAAACTAAATATTGGAATATATGACCCTAAAGAAAATAATAGTTATGATATACTATTGGTGAATTAATTTATATTTCTACTATAACTTATAAAATTTAGGCAAATCTCATCTAATCATGTATCAAATACTATGGAAAAATTTTGAGTTAATTTTTTTAATAAAATCAATTCTTTGGTGATTTAAATAAGACAAATAAAATTTTGTAAAAATATGATGATTTAGGTCTTGATACAACTTGAACTATTAGCCAAATTTGGATTCCAAAATTTCAACTATTAGCCAATTGGTGAATATTAGCCACTGAAAAAGTTACTAGTGCAAGCTCCCTAAGTATGGGATGGTCATCCAATGACATCTCTGACTACTCCTCTATCCTATCAAGTTAATGGAGATAGAAAATAACTAACATCCCTTTTCGCATATATTGCTTCAACAACATAGCAAATATCATGCGAAGATATATGGATTGTCTCTACACCGATATGATCTCTACTGATGTAATATGGTCATCTAAACACTCAAATTCCTTTTAGCAACAATCCAACTTGGCTCGATGTGCATCAAGTCAGTCCATACCTAGGACTACAAGCCATAAGAACCCAATAGAGTAAGACAAAGATCAACTAAAGTAGTAATATATCCAAGGTATAACTAATAGCCTCTGACTATTGAGTCTACAACCACCTTACCCCCTAAAGCTAGCTATAATTCCCACCTATAATCTTGCCTAGATGTCACTAACCTATTACACTCCACTATAGATGGGGAAATGAAAGAATCACATTCCATGGAAATAAAACAAAATAGAAACATCAATATCACCAATCATACATGGGGCCTTAATAACTGTGGCATGATGCTCAACTTGGATATTCTTGATCACCACAAAGACTCTATGGAACTTTCCCACATCACCAACTATCTTCTCAAAACCTCTTGTGTTAATCTTTCCTCTAGTTGTGAATCCATGTGGATACTATCTATCAAAGTTCCCTACCCCACACACATAGCAAGAACCCCTTGAATATACCTCAATTGATAGAGTCCTAGTGAATTTTTATCCCCAATCCTACATGAACCATTGTGTCCTCCTTTAAGGTACTATTATGAATGTGTTTAGACAAGACCTTGTGCTTGAGGCCACTAATCATGGCATGGAACTTGAGCCTACCATGCTCTATAGTGGCCTCCTTTCAATCCTTGTTGTGGTCTAGTTCTTTGATCTTGTTGTTGTTGTTGTTGAGGTGGACTAGGTGGTCCTAGTGGTGGTCTAAATCATCCCTTTGATCAAATAGGTAGTCTATGAAAATCCTACATGCCTATTGACTCTCGTTACAATTTCAAAACCACTCACATGCCTCTTGAGATTTCCCTTGAATATCCTTAGCTATAAGGGCCTTCTCCACAAAAACCTGAAGGTTCTCTAGATCAATCATATGAACTGGATGTGATATGACAATATCTAGACCCTTGATGAAATGGTTGATGAGAAGATTCTCATCTTGTAAATAGATGGCATATTGTAGCTACTCTAGGGACTAACTCCCATAATGATCTACCGATAGCCCTTTTGGTAACGAAAATTACACTCCCTTCTTGGAGATAGTCCAATTTCTTGCCTAATTTGGACTTATTTTAGTACCCTTGCATTCATAACCCTTTAAATCATCATTAATAGGCCCCTAAGACCCTTTATTTTAGATCTTGAGGCTTATTTCAAATAGAAACCCAATAAAATCATCAAAAGCATTAAAATTTCTAACAACCCATGTCGAAAAACTAGGTTTGGACTCATACGAAAAACTAGGTTGGGACTCATACACCACATTGGGCATATGATTCCTCCTAGGTGAGACCCATACACCATAATGGTGTATGAGTCCCATTTAGCCCCTTTTTAGGGTTTGAGCAGGAAATTCAAGTTTTTAATTCAAAATGTTAGTTGATGTTGACTTTTGAGATCTAAATAACGGTAAATTAGGTGTAATTCCCATACGAACAAGCTTATAAGTCATTATTTTAAATCTAGAAGAGCAATTTGAAGATCTAATCATTCACAAGCACTCAAGCATTCTTTCACAAGAGCATTCAAGAGCAAGTAGCAAGAAAAGTTGAAGTCTTGGAGCAGTATTATAGTGTTTGTGTAGGTCTTCAAGCTCACTTTTATTCAATATCTAGCATTTTCAAGGATTGATTATGATTGCCTATGGTGAATCATGATGGATTCTAGGTTGGGGAGATGCAACTAGACATCAAGCCAAGCCTAATGACTTGTTTCCTAAGTGATTCCATCCTCCATTATCATTCTATTTTCAGTATGTAAGGATGGTACACAAATTATTAGGGCTCATTTGGGTAATTAGGGATCTCTCAAAGTGATTCATTCATCTTCATGTTCCATTCATGCATCTCATTCTAGCACAATAGAATAGGGTTGCATTTCATTTCAGATTTCCTAATCTTAGATAAACTTAAGATTAGGGTTTATGTTCACATTTTCATTGAAGATCTACTGTTTCCATCAAAGTTTAATTACCAAACTAGGGGTTTGACCAAGGAAAACCCCCCATAAGAAAATCAACTATGTATTATGTTTTGCGGGTCTTTTTAGAGGTTCAGATCCAAAAACTAGATTGGGAAGGAAGAGCAAATATTAGAGAGTAGATCTGGACATTTACTTTTTGAAAAAAGAAAAACGGGATTGATACGCCAAAAGTAGCATATGAGTCTCACTATAGGAAATTTTCTAGATTTTTGAAGATCCTTGATCAACATTACCAGATTTTTGTTCCTACCCAGAAATCTTGATTTGGGACTAAATCACCCAAACTGGCATATGAGTCCCAACAAACATTAAATTCAACATTTTTAGCGCTTCAGGTTTCTAGGTGTACCATTTTGATTTCTATGTATTCTATTATGGTTTGCATTCATTTCTAGGACATTTAGTGAAGCTTTGCATATCATTAGGTTTCTTATTTGATCTTACATGTCATTTGTCTTTCCAAGCCCCAACTTGGAGGTGAACCCCTCTTTAGTCATTAATCATACCCTAGGACAACCTTTAGAAGATCTCTTTCCTTCATTCCATCCTTGGATTGAGATCTCTAGGGTTTCCTTGAGTGAAACAAGTTAGTGAAATAGGAGTCATATCTCTTCAAGGATAGAAAGCCTCATCCCCTATTTCAGAGGTTTCACTTTGGTGAACCTGCATTCAGAACATCTTAATTCTAATTTGGAGTTCATCATCATCCTAGATCTAGTTTGCATTAACTTTGCATTAGGGTTTGCATTAGTTAATTGACATTCTAGGGTTTCTAAATCGTGCATTAGTGAAAGTGCATATAGGTTACATTTTTGTCTCTTGCATCACTGAAATTGACTTAAAATATGCATTTTCACTTATCTTAGACATCACACAAATCAAAAAGCATAAATTTCACTCAAAATTTTATGATTTTTTTGCAAAAACCCTAACTTGGGACTCATACACCCCTTTGGGCAATTTAGTCCAAGTACAAGTGTTTTTACCTAATTTCTAGGTATTTTGTGTTGACCGTTATTCATTGTTCAGACCTTTGAAAAATCCTAACTAGGACTCATATTCCCCTTTGGGAAATTTAGTCCTGTTTTAGGTTTTAAAGTATATTTAACATCATTGAATTCTCTATTTCTATGTTTTGTTTGCTATCATTAGTTTTCTATTTTGGTTTCTTGAGTTTCCATTTCATTCATTTCATTAGATATAGCTTGGTTTACATTCATTTCAATTGTGGATAGAATTAGATTAATGTACTTTTCATTTTCTTTGGATTAGTTCATAGTTTAATTAGATTAGATTACATTTGGCGTTCATTAGAAAACATAAAACCAAAAACACCTAAAAAACTGATGAACCACTTGGAGAAAGAATAGTTATTTGAATATGTCAAATCTATTTTTCCAAGTTAACCTAACCCTCAATCCTTTTAGTAGTGATGACTCTGACATGTTAAATGAAGACCCTGAGGATTTTATCTCACAAGGTTCATCTACTAAGGCTTGTTACGACAAACTGAAACCAAGAGAAGTTAACATGATCCAACCTCAACTTATCCTTTACCCACCTTCACACAAATCTCAAACTCAAAACAAACCTATTTTCACCCTTGAACCACCTAAGAATTTTTTTTTGCAACAATCAAGTTATAATACCATTGCTCATACATATAACACTAGAAACAATTGACAACCAAAACAACCAACTACAACAACTTTACATTTGCCTAATCCTATCTTGCCTAGTTCTCCTCATTTTCCTTTGCATAGTGGGAAGGAGTGTGATCTTATTGAACAACTTAAGAATACTCTTTCAAAGATATCCCTATAGGACCTAATTCAAAATTCACCTAATTATCACACTATGCTTAAAATTTCCTTGCAAAAAGTAGTGGTTCCCTCTAGTACAAATGAAAATGATGTAGTAGCTCTAATACAAGGAATGATTATAGTTAATGTAAACGTTATCAAGTTCATCAACATGAGCTACCTCCCATGGAAATGAGAAAGAGAAATGATGCATTCATGATAATAGCCACCTATAATGGTTGGGGAATAAAAATAACCCTTGTTGACAATGGTTCCACTCTTAATGTGTGCAATGTGAACCTTTTGGATAAACTAGGAGTGGATAAATCAAGAATTCAACCTGATTCCTTGTCAATTCAAGGATTTGAAAATGTAGGAAAGCAACCACTTCATGTAATTACCTTGCCTATTATAGTTGCAAAGGCTACTTTGCAAACTCCTATTCATGTCATGCCTGATAATATTTCATACAATCTTCTTTTAGGGAGACCTTGGATTCATTAGATGCATGTTGTACCTTCAACTCTTCATCATATAATGAAGTGTTTTTATAACAACAAAGTATACCAAATTGAAATAGACCTCGAGCCTAAAAGTTCCTTACATGTTGAAAAAGGAATGACAAGTCCTCTAAACACATTAATTCAAACATCAAACATAGAACATATGGAAGAAGATAAATAAGAGATGGAAACAGTGTCAAAGTTATTGGAAGATGATTGGGATTCCTTAGAGTTCACACCTTCATTTATGGGAGAATACAAAATCACAACAAAAGAAACCAAAAAACAAAAACAACCAATGGTGATGCCAACATAGAATTTGGAAGAAAAATAACAATCATCTACCTCATCTACTCTAGAAGAAGACACAAGCTATAAAAAAAAATTTGATGAGATAGATTATCAACAACCACCAAACCTGAAAGAAATAGAGAGACTCTATGGGGAAGGTTATGAATTCATTAAACAACTTGGTTATAGTGGAAAACAGTGTGGATAGAAAGAACAAGGTATCCATATTCCTATAGATCCTAACACACAATAAACAAAAATGGTTTGGGATGTTTCCCTTCTAAGATAACGCAAGCAACAAAAAGATCCTCGCTAAACATCAACACCATCATGTGTAATCCTAAAACAACCCTCACCTTGAAGCATCCAAAATTGATTGACACAATTTGCAAGACATCATTGGAGTTCTTTGAATATGATGAAACCTTGAAATAAATGTTAGGATTTTATGACAAACTATTTACTCCTAAAAATAAATGGGTTACTTGTGCTATGATTAGTACCAAGCAAAAATATGGAGAAGAGGAAAGTAATGAGATTGAAAAGAACAACGAAGAATACAACCCTAAATTTTGGAAACAAAATGCACTTCCTTTGGGAGATACAATTGACATACTGATGAAATTAGCAATAAAGAAAAAGTGATAAAGATAGGAAGGTGCCTTGATAATGATGAACAAGAAGACCATACAACTTTTCTTCATGACTTTCCTAAAATTTTCGCTTGGAATTATTCAGATATGTCGGGAATTGATCTTAAGATTGTAACACACAACATAGTCCTCACTAAAAATGCTAAACCCATTAGAAAAAAGATACAAAAGATGGATCCTAAGATAGCCTTGCTAGTTAAGGCCGAGATTGAGAATCTCCTTGAAGCTGGTTTTGTACATCCTATAGATTATTCTCCTTGGATCTTGAACATTGTCGTAGTCGTAAAACTGGATAATCGTATTAGGATGTGTACAAAATTTCATCATTTGAATAAAGAATCTTTAGAAGATGACTTCCCCCTTCCTAATATTGACATGATAGTGAACTCAACTATAGGACATGCTTTTTTGTCATTCATGGATGGATTCTCTAGATACAATAAAATATTTATCAATCCTTGACAGAGTATGTGCAGGATTATGATGGGCCAAAAAGTGGCAATATGATGGGTATGTGTAGGGTATGTGGCTGACGACTTTTTTTTTACCCAAAATTGATGAAACGAAAATGTTTTTTAAAGGATATTCTCAACTTTCCACCAATATAAATTATGCTTTACTTTGAATTTAATATATAATTATTATTCATTTTCCATTTGAATTATGACTAAAGTCCTGATTGATAAGCTAGTTGAAAAAAATCTATAGCTTTCAAACAATATCACATTTTTTTAATGAAAAACATGTGTCACATTCTATGCTTCGCATACTATACGATTAAAAAAAAATTGAATTTCATGAAGTTTTGACCAAATTAAGGTGGCTATATATACGAGTTTTTATATTTTTTAAAATTTGTAATATAAAATTCATAATCGATTATTTAGTTGGAAAAAAATTACAAAAAATACATGCATCACATTGAGACATGAGTCCTCTACTTATATCTAAAATATTATAAAAATATATTATCATTTCATTGTGGTTAGGGTGGTCAGACAGACACCTACTTCTTATTTTTTCCCTGAAATTTAAGTACTACTACATTGAAATTTGAAATTTTCACCAAATAGATACTTATATTTTTTAAATAAACCTAGTAGTTTAGAAACTACATTCGATTTTCTATAGATTATATTCTTACATATTTTTGAAATAATATAGATAACTTATTCAAATTTTTATTTCAAGTTGCCTAACTCTAATTTTTCCGAATTTTTTTCCACTTAAGGGCCTGTTTTTTCCATGATGATCCTGCACACACCCCTCATGATCAATACAAAACATCATTTGCCATAACTTAGGGAAAATTCTATTGGGTAATGATTCTTTTTTATTAAAGAATGCAGTTGCAACATATCAAATAGCTATGACATTGATATTTCATGATTACATACATAGAAATTTTGGAAGATTATGTTGACGACATGCTAGCCAAATATTTAACTTAACAAGAAAATGTGAATATCCTTTGAAAGGTCTTTGAGAAAATGCAAAAATACAACATGAGATTGAATCCAAAAAAGTGTCTTTGGTGTAGATAGTGGAAAACTTTTAGGTTTTATCGTATCTCACAGAGGTATTGAGGTGGACACAAAAAATTGATGCTATAGTTAACATGCCACCTCCTAGAAACATTTCTCAATTACACACTTTACAAGGAAGAATTCAGACTATCTACCATTTTGTAGCATCCCTAGTAGATTGAGTGTTACCTTTCACACATCTCCTTAAGAAAGAGGTTCAGTTTAATTAGAACGAGGATTGTAAACAAGATTTTGAGAGTTTGAAAGATTATCTTGCCACTCCACCTATCTTACGACCCTCTATGTAGGAAAAACCATTTATCCTTTAAATACGGTAGCATTGACCCATTCTCTCACAACATTATTGGCTCAACAAGACGAAAATGGTAAAGAACATCCTATTTATTACATTAGCTGAACTCTAATTGATTATGAGAAATGTTACACATCGATAGGGAAACAATATTTGGATCTTGTATTCACTACCAGTAAATTGAGACATTACCTATTAAATGTTGAAATACATGTGATGATGAAATTCGATCCTTTAAAACATCTTTTCACTAAAATAGATTTATCAGGACAATTAGCTAAGTGGGTTATGTTGTTAACTGAGTTTGACCTTAAGTTTGTTTTATAAAAAAGAAATTAAAGGCCAAGCCTTGAGAAAACAACTAGCTGATGCTCCTTCTCCTTTAGCATTACCTAATAATGATTCATTCCCTAACGATAATGCACATTGAAAATTGAAACTAATACATGGGAGTTATATTTTGGCATATCTAAGTGTAGAACTGGCTTTGGTGTAGGGTTTATAATAATCTTACCCATGGGAGAGCCTATTCCCTTGTCTTATCACTTAAACTTCCTCTGTACAAACAACACCACTGAGTATGAAGCATTGCTTGCTAGACTGCACACTACTTTAATCATGGGACCTCAAGACATTAAGATATTCAATTATTTGCAACATCATTAAAAAAATAAATGGAATATATATCAAGTCAAACATGAAAAATTATTAAAATACAAGGATCTCACAATGATTTTGTTAGAAAAGCTTGATTTTTACACCATTGACAACATCCCACGAAAAGATAATTGACATGTGGATGCAATGGTGAGTGTGAATTCCCTTATATCTCCTCAAGATCCTTCAAAGGACATCACACTTATTATGCATTCAATTATGAAACCATAAATAGAGGATAAAAGAGAAGAAGTATTATCAACAACCATGGAAAAATCTAGTGAATGGTATGCTTTGATATTTAATTATTTAAAAGATGGTACCTTTCTTGAGCTAACAACTAAGAACACTTGAGCCCGCCTTCAAAAAATTGCATCTAAATATATAATTCTTGCCGATGTGTTGTATCGAAGGTCCTTTGATGGTCTCTTACTTAGATGCCTTAAACAATCTAAAATCCCCATAACACTTGAACAAGCTCATGCAGGTGCTTGTGGAGGTCATTTTGGAGGAAGAACATTAGTCCAAAAACTAATCCACATAGGATACTATTGGAGACATATAGAACAAGACTACTTTGCATACATTAAGAAATGTCACAAATGCCAAGAACATAAGAATTTGATCCATGCTTCTACCTCCAAAATTTGTGCTCAAGTTCCTATTTGGCCCTTTTTTAGTATGGGGTTTGGATCTCATTGGAAAAATATCACCACCTTCCTCTTTCGAACATACATTCATAATCACAATGACAAACTATTTTACAAAATAGGTAGAAGAAATTCCCCTTTGTTTAACAACTATTGATGCGATATGTCATTTCATATTGGAACACATTATTGCATGCTTTGGAATTCCTTTTACGTTAGTTTTAGACAATGGGACACCATTTAGGAATAATGACATGAAGAATTTCTTAGAGACATTTAACATTCAACATCATTTTTCAACACCCTACTACCCGCAATCTAATGGTCAAGCCGAATCAACTGATAAAACCCTTGAAAAAATATTAAAGAAAATAATAAGCAAACATAATAAGGATTGGCATACACAACTAACATATGTGTTAGCCTATCACATGAATGTTAGATTATCCACAAGGACTACCCCTTATAACCTCGTTTATGGCTCCAAAGAAATAATTCCCTTGGAGTTAGAGATGAACCTAAATTAAGGATTTCTCTTCAAGGACTTATTGATGATAATAATTATAAAGAACAATGATTACATCAGCTTGAAATTCCTGATGAACAACACATTAATGCTCTTAAGCACCTTCAAGCTTACTCTAGGAGAAAGCAACATAGTTACAATGACAATGTTATCCCCCAGTCATTCCATATAGGTGATTTGGTGTTATGTAAGAATCAATGTAATGCCAATGATGCCCCGACTAAAAAAGGAAAGTTCAACCCTAATTGGATAGGACCTTACAAAGTCAACAAAATTTATGGATCTAGAGAATACAAGTTAACACAAATGGATGATACACCTCTTAAGGAACCTATCAATGTTGCACATCTATGCTAGTACTATGTCTAATCTTCTTGAATAGTGTGAATGATAGAGAAATGGTGTTAGAGTTAGTAGATGATATTTTATGTACTCTTGCATTGCTTTGTTCTTGACAAACAATTATTTGTGTGTCTTGAATGTTAAAGTAATTATTTAAATTAATTTTTAAATGTTTACTTTAGGTTTCATAATATTCAAGATAATTGTCCATGTCATGTTAGATTAGATCCTTATATGCATTTAATGTTCTACAATTAGATCATAGGTGCATTTAATTTAGCATAACATACTTAATCATAATATTGTATCTAAAAGAAACTAGCATAGTTTTAATTAGATCACATAAACCATGTTAAATCATAAAGACATTTATTAAATAGTCTTACAAAGATTAGTTGATAAATCACATTTCCATTTAACATAAAACACATAAGCATAGATAATCAAACATCAAATGATCACATATACAATGCTAGGGTGGCCTATGGCTACTAGATCCCTCAAGATCTAGTGATCGCATTTGTGTAGATGTAGTCCATCGAGAGATAGTAGTATGCAACTGTGATCATGAAATGATAAGAGCATCCAAAGAATGTTGTAGACCCTATGCTCGTACAACAACTGTGGTATCATGTCCAATGGCCTCTAGATGCTCTCGCTCTATGCAGTCTCTATTTTCCTGTAGCTTGTCTACCTTTGCATGGAGCCTCTCGACCTCCTCTAGCCCTCAAGATGACCAAATCTCCTTATAGGAAGCCTCAACTCGATTATCACACCTCGTAGCACCCTGATATGTTGCTCTCAATTTAACATATGGCTTGAATAGCTTTGGGTCCCACTCCACAATGGATGGGGGCACATAGTTTTTACCAGTAGCCTGATTGAAGAATGATGGAGTTATTATCTCTACAACTTGTTGGTAGAGATCATGTAGGTCTCTCATAGTTCTTGCAAGATAGAAATCATACATTTAATTAGTACTGATGCAAGAGCATCTAGGGTGTAAGAGAAATCTTTCATCACCCCAAAAAAATGTTGTTTCTTTACAATAAGGGCTAAATTTGGTAGGGTTACTATTTTTAGTAAGTTTTTATTTATGCATGGTTGGACACAAAATCTTACACATACCTCCAGAATGGTAAGTTGAAGCCAATGATGAAGAAATCACTTCAATACCATTTGTCAATTGAGAGATATTAAAATTTCAATTTCTAAAAATCCTATTAAAATATTCAAAGTCAATTTTTAGGCACTTAGAGGCTTTGGATGGGCCCCACTTTTTGGTGGAAAATGTATCGAGAGCTTTCCAAAATGGTTTTATAATAGAAAATCCAACGATTGAATCAAAAGTTATGACCCCATGAAGTTGTACTACTAAAATTAAGAAAATTTCAAAATATCTTCTTGAGGAAGTTACACTTTCCAGAAGATTCTAGGGTGGTTACACCTTCCAAATAAAGGATGTGAAAGAGGGGCTACAAAAGGGGGGAAGAAAAACATAGATCATGGCTCCGATTTGAAGATTTATGTAATAAAAAATCCCATGTGATGGAAAATATAATGTTGTAATTTCATTTCTCATTTCAGTGATAATATAAAATGTTTGCTTCCTTCTTGCATTTTTTTTGTGCCATTATCTATTTTCTTTTTTGTGAGTTTTATATTGTACAGGGAGTACCCTTAATCAAGTGGTATCAGAGTAGGTTTTCCTAATTATGTAAATAGATCACCAAACATGAGGCAATTTGCACCAGGACTTGTGGTTGTGGGTTTCTACCAAAAGTGAGCAAAATGCCTCCACGAAGAAACCATGGTGGTGGAAGAAATATTATTGTACCAGAAGAGGGTTTTAGATACCTATAGAGACAAGTTCAAGCATTGCAAGAGGAGCTAAACTGAGGGTTTGAGCCAAGAAGAGGAGATGAAAGTGAAGATGAAGTTGAAAATGAGGAACAATTCAAAGAAGAACAAGAATCAGAAGATTCAGAGCAAGTAATATTATTTAAGGCCATCTCTAAGATTGGGAAAAGGCCAAAGATCATTGTTTCTACATCTCTAAGATTGGGAAAAGGCCAAAGATCATTGTTTCTACATTTTTTGGAAATCTTAACCTAGAAGAGTTGATTGATTTGATCAAAGATATGGAGTACTTTGAGTATGAGGAGGTGGAAGATCTTGAGAGGGTCAAATTTTCAAATACCAAGCTAAAGGGTCATGCGAATATTTGGTGGAAAGAGGTACAAATAGAATGAAATCAAAGAGGAAAATAAAAAATAACAAGATGGGATCATATAGTGGAAAAATTAAAAATATAGTTTATTATGGTGGATTATGAGTTAGATTTGTTGAAGAAGATGCAAGGGTTGAAACAAGTAGGAAAATCCGTCAAGGAGTATATAGAAGAATTCTATCGTGAGGAGATCCCACAATAGTGGTTTACAATTTTTGGCCAAACTAGATACTAAAAATTTTTTTTTAGCTAAATCTTCACTTTTGGGTGCCTATAGCAGCTAAACTATGAGTAATTTGGAGATGATGCAAACTAGAGTTTCATGACATTTTTTTTGTAGATACTAAATATTTTTTTTTCAAAATTTTTGGAATCAGATTGCACTTCTTTTTCCATCTCCCTTGAAAACTAGTTTTTTTTCAGAAAATAACATTTTTTAAAAGTGGCGCTCACCGTATAATGCATAACTTTTTTCCATGAAGGATAAAATTATAATTCTTTCAAATTTAGATTTGTATTTTTGATATCTAGTTCTTGCACTTGGTTAGATAGTTTTTTATTGAATATTTTTTATTTAATCAAGTTTTGAAGTCAAACCAATTACAATTCAAACATAGCGCGACCGTATAGCACGTAATTATTTTTGTATGTATCAAAATTCTTTTTTTTTGTTGGATCAAGGACTTCAATATCTGATGCACTCATATTTTTCAATTTTTTTTTTGCAATCTTCTATTTTTTCACATGTGCAGAATAAAGAGTTTGATTTTCATTGAAAAACCTACATTCACAAGAAATAAAAAATAAATATAATAATAAAAATTAAATTTATTTAAAATTATAATTTTTGGGAAGCTTATAATAAGGACTAAATACTTACAAAAAATAAATTTTAAATGAATTCATTTCATCCCCCAAAAGGTAAATCAAAAGTTGTTTTTTATCAGCATTTTTATAAGTGTAAAGGAGACTTCGTTATAGGTATGGTTTAAAACTAGCAGGGTTCTATCCAAGGGGGTTTGATCTAAGGTAGTTTGATCAAACCCTCTTCAATTGGAATTATTTAAATGAAACTTTTAAAGGATTAAATCATTATATTTTCTAAAAATATGAGATTTCAGAAAAAATCAGATTCTCCTAGAAATTGAAAACTAGCTTTGTGGGATTAGCCTATGTCTTGATCAAAATGGGCCATTTTGAGGCCAATAAAGAAAAAGTTTCTCATTAAATTAATGGGTTGAAGCTGAGTATTCAAGAAGAGTTGGGTCTGGTAAGAATGTCTACCATTGAAGATTTGCATATCAGTTTGCTTTGAAGGTAGAAGAAAAGTTGAATAGAAGATTTGAAAGCAAGCAAAGAGGTGGAGGTCATGGTGGAAATACTAATGGACGGTGATATGGAGGTTGAAATGAAGATAAAATGAAGGGTCAAGGATCCAGTAGTAGCTAGAAATAGAAAGGAGATAATACCTATCATCCTCATGATTAGAATAATGGAGACCAAAGAGAGAGAGGAAGATTTGGACAAGGATCGGGAAGAGGAGGCTTTCATGGAACCTATTTCCAATGTAGAGAAGGACATAGGTCCTATGAGTTTCCTCAACATCAAGGAAGGAAAAATATAAGACCTAAGGGTAATGCACTAGTTGCACATGTAGATGAAGATGCTAAGTCTTTGCATTCTAAGGATTTAGAAAGAGGAGAGGTTCTTGTTACTAGAAGAGCCTTGCTAAATGAGAAGGAACCAACTCAAAGGAAGAATTTTTTTCACACCAAATTCAAGTGTGAAGGTAAAGTTTGCAATGTTATTATTGATGGAGGTAGTACTAATAATCGTGTTTTAGAAGAGATGGTTAGTAAGTTACAGTTGGAGAGAAGAAGGCATCTGAATCCATACCAGATTGCCTGGTTGCAAAAATACCATAAAGCCTTGGTAAATGAACAATGTATGGTAAAGTTCAGAATTGAAAATTACCATGATGAGGTATTGTGTGATATTATGCCTATGGATGTTTGTCATATGTTGTTAGGTAGACCATGGTAGTTTGATCAACAAGCAACACATGATGGACATTCCAACACCTATTCTTTGACAAAGGATGGAGTTCATCATAAGTTGAAGCCCTTGAAAGAGGTAGAGGAATAGGTATGCAATAATGCAATAATTTGTTTGGTTGATGGAAGAAAGTTCCTAGAAGGTATGAGGCATGAGCATATGTGTTTTGCATTGATCCCTAGAGTTGATAAAGAAGATACTATTGAGGCACCTGTAGAGGTTTCAGATTTGTTGAATGAGTTTCAAGCTATTATTTTTGATAATATACTTGAAGGTTTGCCTCCAGTAATAAATATTAGACATCATATGGATTTGATTCCTAGAGCCAATTTTCTGAGTAAGGAAGCTCATCATATGACTCCAACATAGAGTGAAGAATTGAATAGACAAGTGCAAGAGTTGTTGCGGAAGGGATTGATCAGAGAGAGTTTGAGTCCATGTGTAGTACCTATAGTACTAGCACCAAAGAAGGATGGGGAATGGAAGAGGTGTACAGATTCTAGAGCCATCAACAAGATCGCCATCAAGTATAGGTCTCCCTTATTGAGAATGGATGATATTATAGATTGTTGGAGTGGAGCTGAGTACTTCACAAAGATATATTTGAAGAGTGGATATCACTAGATCCAAATTAGAGAAGGAAATGAATGGAAGGAAACCTTTAAAATTAAGGAGGGCTTGTACAAGTGGTTAGTCATGCCCTTTGGGCTAACCAATGTATCGAACACATTTATGCAGCTTATGAATGAGGTATTGAAAGAATTTTTAAGAAATTTTTTGATTTTTTATTTGGATGATATTTTTATTTTTAGTAAGACATTGGAGGATCCCCTGATGCATATCTGAAGAGTTTTTGGGAAGCTAAGGGAGGAGAAGTTATTGATTAATTTGAAGAAATGTAGTTTTGTCAAGAGGGAGTTGGTGTATCTAGGAATTTTTGTCTCAACATAGGGTCTTAAAATGGACCTAGAAAAGGTGAGAGCTATCATTGAATGGCCTACCTTGAGAAATGTTACAAAGGTAAGGTTATTTCATGGTATAGCAAATTTTTATAGAAAATTTATTAAGAATTTCAGTAGTATTTGTGCACCCTCTAACTGAAGCAATGAGAGGGGATAGAAAATAGTTTAAGTGGACTATAGGAGCAGCCAAAAGTTTTGATATGTTGAAGAAGAAAGTTATAGAGCAACCTATTTTGGCACTTCCACATTTCAATAAAGGTCTTTCAAATAGATTGTGATGTTTGTGGCACTGCCATAGGAGCTGTTTTGAGTCAAGAAGGTAAGCATGTTGCCTATTTTAGTGAGAAATTAAATGATGCTAAGAAGAAATATTATGTCTATGATCAGGAGTTTTATGCTATAGTTTAGGCTTTGAAGAAATGGAGACACTATTTGTTTCCAAAATAATTTGTTTTGTATACTGATCACCAAGCTTTGCAGTATCTCAATAGTCAAGGAAAGTTAAATCAAAGGCACTTAAAATGGGTTGAGTTTTTGTAGATTTATACTTTTGTTTTGAAGCATATGAGTGGAAGGTCAAGAAAATTTGTATATTCCTTGAGTAGAAGGAATTTTTTTTTGATAAATATGAATATAGAGGTTGTTGGGTTCAATTAACTAAAGAGTTTGTATCCTTAAGATCCAAACTTTACAGAAGCGTGGAAGGCTTGCTTGGAACCTATTACATTGGATAGGACAAGATGGTTGGATTTCCTAATCCAAGATGGGATGTTTTTTAAAGGAAGCCAATTGTACATTCCAAGGAGTTCTATGAGAGTGGATCTAATCAAGGAGAAGCATAGTGGAGGATTGGATGGACATTTCGGTCAAGGTAAGACCATTGCTCTTGTTAGAGAGAATTATTACTGGCTATAGCTACAACAAGATATGAATAAGTTTGTACAAAGTTGTAGAGTATGCCAGATGGTGAAAGGGACAAGTCAGAATACTAGATTGTATTAGCCATTAGCCATACCTGAGAGGCCATGGGAGGATATTAGCATGGATTTTGTTATTGTCTTGCCAAGGAAACAAAGAGGGAATGATTCCATATTTGTGATGGTGGATAGATTCTCAAATATGGAACATTTCATTACATGTCATAAAACCAGTGATGTTCATATTGTGGAGTTGTTTTTCATAGAGGTGGTGAGACTACATGGTCTACCGAAGAGTATAGTTTCAGGAAGAGATACCAAATTTGTTGGTTATTTCTAGAGGACATTATGGAAGAAGTTGAAGACAAATTTGAAGTTCAATTTTACACACCATCCATAGACTGATGGACAAATGGAGGTGGTGAACATGAGTTTGGGTAACCTGCTAAGATGCTTAGTAGGAGATAATCCCAAGGGATGGGATTTGATTATACCATAGGAAAAATTCTCTTATAAAAAATCTATCAACAAGAGCACTAGTAAATCACCATTCTAGATTGTGTATGGGTGTAGTCTAAGAGCTGCTTTTGAAATGAGAAATATGGATAAGGGGGAGAAGAGTAGTGTTGAGGCTAAAGATTTTGCTGAGCACCTAAAAAATTTACATGAAGAGGTGAAGAAACATATCAATAAGATGAACTCACAATATAAGGCTAAGGTAGATCAGAAAAGGAGGTATAAGGAATTCCAAGTAGGAGATGAAGTCATGGTTCATTTGTGAAAGCAAAGATTTCTAGTTGTACATACAACAAGTTAAAGATGAAGAAGTTTGGACCATGCAAGATCTCAAAGAAGCATGATTTAGGAAATGCATATGAGGTAGAGTTGCTTGATGAAATTCATATTTCATCTATGTTTAACATTTCAAATTTAACAAAATATTATGAAGGAGGAATTGATGAAGAAACAATGGAATCATGGTGGAATATCCCAACACCTACTTCAAAAAAGGAAGAGATAGAAGAAATCTTGGATAGTCATGTGGGTAGAAGCACAAGAAATAGCAAATATGTAGAGTACTTGGTGGAGTGCAGAGGAAGGCCTGTTGAAGATTCATCGTGGTTGTCTAATGCTAAGGTTAACCATCTTGGCTTTTATATAACTCCTGAGAAGTGACAGAGTCACTTTTCAAATTACCCTAGGTGTCTAATGTAGGAGCATCTAAGGTGTAAGAGAAATCTTGCATCACCCTAAAAAAAATTGTTGTTTTATTTAAAATAAGGGATAAATTTGGTAGGCTTACTATTTTTAGTAAGTTTTCATTTACACATGGTTGGACACAAAATCTTACATAGACCTCCAGAATGGTAAATTGAAGCCAATGGCGAAGAAATCACTTCAATACCATTTGTCATTTGAGAGATATTAAAATTTCAATTTCCGAAAATCCTATTAAATGAAAGTGGTCGGCCTATAGGCCTCAATTTTTGGTAGAATATCTCTTGAGAGCTTTCCGAAAAGGTATTATAATAGAAAATCAGATAGTTGGATAAAAATTTATGACCCCATGAAGTTATGCCACCAAAATTAATAAAATTTCAAAATATCTTCTTGAGGAAGTTACACTTTCCAGAAGATTCTATGGTGGTTACACCTTCCAAATAAAGGATGTGAAAGGGGTGCTACAGAAGGGTAGTAGCGCATTGTAGATGGTTTCTCCAATTTGCAGATTTATGTAATCAGAAAGCTCGTGTGATGGAAAATATAATGTAATTTCATTTTTCATTTTAGTGATAATAGAAACTATTTTCTTCCTTCTTGCATTTTTTTTGTCACTATCTATTTTTTTTGTGAATTTTAGATTGTAAGTGGAGTACCCTTCATCAAGTATGCATCATGATATATATGAAAAATAAAAGCGTAAGCATAAAAATAAAAAAATATCATCACCTATATCACCTGAAGGCTGTGTAAAGACAACCTCATCCTATGTAGGATGAATTGAGGATGTGTTGGCCTCTCCATGCTCATATGTGTTGGCACATTCTATGGCTACCGACTATGATATGGTAACACGAGTAGGAGATGGATGTCCCCACTTGTGGGAAACTGGACTATTTTCTATCATATCACTACCCTCACTCATCAGATGTTCCTCCTGCTCATCCTTGTCCTCCTCATCCTCATCCTCCTCTCCCTCATAATCAGGGTCTGCTTCCTCATCGTAATCCTCATCTATATCATCTAAAAATTAATTTGATGCCCTGAGCCCTTTATCTTCACCTATATCATCCTCCTCATTCCTTTACTCTAGAAGTGGTCTTGCAAAGCCTATAGGATGAACGATCAAGAATACAGGAGTTGGTCGTGCTACTACCCACCACTCCTTGTATGCATTAGAAGCACTAAAATCATTAGTGTCAGAGACTTGGGGTGTGGTGAGATCTATGTCCTTTTAATCACTAAATCTAACATCATTCATTATCAATCGTCTAGTATCTTCTGGCCTCCAGGCACTCTGAACCGATCAACTGTGAAATGGACATGCTACTAGTGGTACTTGTATCTATGCAAAATTTCACATCACACAATCATAGTAGAATGGTATTACTATGTAATCGTGTCTCCCCTAAAGAAACCTATCCCTCTACATCCTCAGCTGTTAGGTATCATCAGGCCACTATGGTATTAGCTGGTATGGTCTTCAAAGGACCTCCTCCTGATCTAGTTAGTTAAATCAAACTCTCCAAAAATGTAAATCTCCAAGTTTCCATGAATGCCTCGATGGATAACTAAATGCATGTGGACATCCTAGGGCTGATATAGATGGAAACCTTGTCAGCCTAGTGCATGTGATATGCTATAGGTACCAAACCTACAATAGTGTACAATGTACCATGTTGTCGACCTAGTGGTATGCAAACCACCCTAGATCATAATATAAATGTGCAAGGATGCTACAACCCTAGGCATATACAGTCTTGTGGTGCAATGGCTTGTTACCTAATTTAATTGTATGGTGTAAATTTAGAAGTTTTTACTGCATTGAAAGATTGGCATGTTACATCTGGTATCAAAGCTGCCAGGTTTTGCACTAAAACCTATGAGCTAATTACGCAAAAATGCATAAACATTATTAGAAGCTAATCGTTGAAAAGTTATTTTTCCATAATGACAAGAGAAAAGAGCATAGGGAAGTAAAAAACAGGATGAGATTCTACCTTGCAAAGAAAAGAGTTAGTACCTAGGAAAAGAGAAAACAAAAATTATCAAAAAGAAGTAATCAACGACATGGGCATGATTCCACCAAAACTGATGAGATTATTTTGGATTTTTGATTAAATTGAGAAAAAGAGACCAAAAAAATTTGATATCTCTAAAGGTTATGAGAGAATGATATTCCAAACATTGGAATAAAGACACTTGAAAAAGTGATTGTGAGAAATAAATATGTAAAGATTAAACTAGTTGGTTTGAGCAAAGGTTTAGATAGAACATAGATTGGTTGAAGTATAAGATGAACTCACCGACATGTCTATGAAAATCAATTTTCGTTTAGAAGTTCCAAAAGGAAACAAAATACAATATGGCACTATCTGTCAGATCAATAGAAGTTGTAAGGAAAACAACATTCTAAGTTGAAAGGTACATCACTAAAAGAGGCTTGTAAGCATGGATATCTCTCCACCAAAAAAGATAATGGAAAGAGAATTGGGATTATTAGTGTGCCTCTTAACTTCTAAGTTGTTGATTATTCATTAGATCTTCTATTAAAATTATTGATGCCAAAAATTTCTAGACACATAACCTTATGGGAAACTCAATTAATGGGGGGGACCAATTGCGCTAAACTGAGTAACCTCCGAGTTTTAAAGAAACCAAATCTTCATATATTATGGGGTGAAAAGGGAAAAGAAAGCAAATATATTAAAATCTAATCTAATCTAAGGTGATGCACCAAGATTTAAGTGAATAGGCACAAGAAATCTTCCTTTTTGAGTGAGATTTGAAGGCCTGCACAACAGTTCATATGCCCAAAATAATAGAAAGTAGAGATAAAAATTTGAAGAAGTCAATAAAATAGCATAATATTACTTCCATATGCATTTACTGAATGAGAAGAGTACAAACATGATCTCAACAACAAAATGATATTGAAATTATTGAAGCTTTAATAATAAACAACTCATTACAACAATACTAGTGTGTCATAGAAAAAAGGACCCTTTTCTTGACATGGGATTAATTCATGATAAAATGGACTTAATAAGGCCTTAATCTGGTGTTGTGAAGCATTTTATGCATCCACACTAACTCTTGGACCTTTGTAAACTAAATAAAATTCTTTTAATGACATCTTGTAAAGGTGTTGTAGAGTCTTGTAAAGGACTTCCACACTTTTCTAGACCTAATGAACCCATTTCTCCCTAATTCAACATTATAAAACATATTTAAATACATATTCACATAAATCTAGAAGGATTATAACTTAAACTTAATGTTAAAATAGTGTTGTAATGTGTCTTGCATGTTCACATTGGTTCTTGTGCTTTCCTGGGCTATGTGGACCTCATTTTAGTGTTGTAAAGTGTATTTAATTATACTTTCACATTTATTTCTATGTCCCAAGCCCTATTTGGCATTCAAATCATCAATAATAGACCCCTTTTACCCCATATTGTGCATCCTAAGGCTTAAATTGATCAAACACCTTACAAAGTTGCAATTTAAACCTTATTTCCTTATCCCTTAGCCTCTTAGCTGTCAAATTGGCCCATGTGGGACCCATTTTCCATGGATGGAGAATTAGTCCCATGCAAGTGGGACCCATTCACCATGTCTGGTGAACGAGTCCTATCTGGCCCCTATTTTGACCTTTGAGTGGGAAAAAGTGAAATTTAAAGTTTATTTTCACTACATGTCAGCTTGTGATGAGGTATTATCAAGTACTAAGGCACAATTATCTATAAATAAGTATTTTATCCTCATTTTATGCATCTTATCTCATTATTACATCTTTCATCTTTAATTCATCATCTATCTTATCATCCAAGTAGAGCAAGTTAGGGTTTCTTCATTAGAATTCATCAAGTTAGCTTTCTAAAGCATTGAAGCATTGAATCTTCATGTTATGCTATATACTTTCAAGATCTATCATCATGGAAATGTAATCAATTCCATTTTTCATGCTTTATTACATTCTTTCATCATTTTGGCTGAATTACCTAAAAGGGGTTTGACTAAGGCAAATCCCCATGCCCTAACATTCAACATATCTCTCTTTTGTCTCATTTGTATGTAGATTTAGATCTCTTGGAAGCTTTGAAATAATTGAAGATCAAGTTGAAAATTCATTCGAGTAATCTCTTCATCATTCAAGTCAAAATATCAACAAAAGTCATTTTCAAACCTGAATACGACAATTTCAGAAGTAGACACTTGTAGGAAGCAAAAGTGTAGACCAAAAGCCCTGAAATCCACCTTTGAATATTCAGATGTTAAAAAATGGAATCATTTTCCATGGGTTGCGAATGAGTCCCATTCCAAGGTCAATTTTGTGATCTCTACATTTTCTGATACCCTTTTGTCAGAAACTGGTTTCAACACAGTTTACCAAAACAAGGATTGATTCACCCTAGGTGGCGAATGAGTCCTATCAGGCTTGAAAATCGGCAAAATCAGCATTCCAGAATCCATTTCTAGTCTTCATCAAGGTTTCAAGTGCACATCTTTAGTTTGGTTTATTTTTCTTACAGTTTGCATTCATTTATTAGTGTTTTTGCAATACATAATGTGTTTTCAAAAAATTCATATTTCTTAGGTTTGAACGCCAGTAGGAAGTAGAAGTGCAAAACGAAAGCCCCAAAATCCACCTTTGAATATTTAGAAGTTAAAAATTGGACTCATTCGCTATGGGTGGAAAATGAGTCACATTCCAGGATCAATTTTGTGATTTTTGCATTTTCTAATACCCTTTTGTTAGAAACTAGTTTCAACACAGTTTACCAAAACAGGGACTGATTGGCCCTAAGTGGTGAATGAGTCCTATTAGGCTTGAAAATCAGCATAATAAGCATTCCATAATCCATTTCTATTCTTCATCAAGATTTTAGGTGCACATCTTTAGTCTAGTTTATTTTTGTTATAGTTTGCATTCATTTCTTAATGTTTCTACAATACACAATGTGTTTTAAAACAAGTCATATTTCTTAGGTTTTGCATGTTTAATCAATCAATTAGTTCATATAATTTCATTTAGATCATCTCATTTAGTCATATATACATCACACATATCTTAATTTGAATGAACCTCTTATATTTTGGGTGTGGGATCTATCTCTTTCCATTAGGTGAAAGATCCTAATTGAGTAAAAGAGACAAAGCATTCCTAGTCCCTAAAATCTATAGTTCATTTTGGTGAACCTGCTTTTCAAATACTTATCTTTTCTGATTTGGAGTCCATCATCATAGATCTAGTTTGCATTAGGATTTGCATGATTCATTTGCATGCTAGGTGTTAAATTTTTCATTCATAAAAAGTGCACAATAGGTTGCATTGTTCAATCTTTAATCATTGAAATGTTTTAAAATTCTACATTTTCCATTTAGGTCTGCATCATAGCACTCATAAAGCATCAACATCAGTCAAAAATTTTTGAAATTTTTGAAAAAAGTCCTTACTGGGACTCATTCACCACCTTGGGCGAATTAGTCCCTTCTGACCCCTGAAACAACATTTTACAACACTCAAAAATTTGTTTTTAGGCTTCTGTTTGGTGCCTTAACCTATATATATAAATTAGTTGCATTTATGTAAGATGCATTTTATTAAATTTAGCTTCAATTAGCTCATTTCATGCATTGTTTAACTTCACATCTCCTACATTTCATTTTTTAGATTATTGCATACTATAATCAGCAATTTACTTTGTTTTATATCTAAAACTTACATTTCACTTTATTTACTTTCGCATAGCAAGTTCTTTAAATGTTCCTTTGATTTGATTAAACATGGATTTTTTAAGCATAACATTCCCTCTTATGAGTTTGATTTTGATTACAACTATGAGGAACATAGTGGAGACCAAAATATTACATTACCCATTGGTGTGAATGGAGGTGTAGACAATCCTAATTGTTCTTCTCCCAATACCTCTCCTATTAGTGACGAAGGTATCTTGGTGAAGGAAGTTACAAGCATTGCAAGTCTTGATTTTCCATTTTATTATTCCACTTTGGATGATGTTAGCAAACAAGATGATGAAAACAAAGAAACATTCCTGAATACCACTTCATCTAATCTCCATAACCATGAAAATCAAACTTTTCCATGTCCTAATATCCATCCTCGATGTCAAGAGGATAGGTTGCTATTAGAAGAAACTCCTATTAAGATTCATGAGAATATTTACAACCCCTTCCCTAATGCTCCTCTCATTTGGAATAATCTATTTGAAAACCATAGTGATCCTTCTCTTGATGCCTCTCTCACTTGTGATGAAGCTACTTTACACACTTCAAACCTAGATGAACATATTACAAGCTCTCCTAGTTGGCTAGATAACATAACACAAGAGAATGAGATCTTTAAGACAATAGATATTCATCTAATACCTTCCCCTAATCATCCCCCTCTTGACACTACCATATATGATTATTCCCCTATTAGTGATGAAGTCATTTTGGAAGAACCTAGCCCTACTTGTCATGAATATGTGGCTTGTGGCTCTCCTTCTACGAAGAATCTCATGATGCTAGAAAATGAAAACAATCATAGAGTATCCTCCTTCAATAAAAAAAGTGGTTCTTTATTTCCCTTCATTAGAGCTACACCAAACCAAAACCGCTGAGGTTATGAATGTGCAAGTGTCCATTAGATCCCCCTCGGCCAATGAACCACATACATACCCCATGGGACATCTAAAGAATCCTCTAATTCTCTACCCACCTTCACAAAAACAACAATCTCAACATAAACCTAAACTCACCCTTTACCCACCTTCACATCCACTTCATCCTTCCAATAATCCTCACTACACACTTTACCCACCTTCAGATTGGCTTCATCCTTCCAATAAACCTCAAACTACTATGTCACAACAACCAAGTCATAATACCATTGCTCATACATATAACACTTGAAATAATCCACAACCGCCACAACCAACCCCAACCCCTTCACCTTTACCCAATCCACCTAGTGCTCCTCATTGGATCCCACCCACAAAGGAATATGATCTTGTAGAAAAATTAAAGAATAATTTTACAAAAAATTCCCTTTGGGATTTACTTTAGAAATCACCAAATTACAACACTATTCTTCAAACAACTTTACAAAAAATTACAATTCCTCCTAGTACAACTCCGAATGATGTGGAAGCTTTAATCCATAGCATGAATCTTGACAATACTTTTCATCAACATGAGCTCCCTCCTTTAGAGTTGCAAAAAAAAACTAATGCTTTCATGATCATTGCTCAATACAAAACAACCAACATAAAGAGAACTCTTATAGACAATGGCTCTTCTCTTAATGTGTGTAGTGTGAGCCTTTTGGATAGGATCAAAATTCATAGATCAACCATTCAACCTTATTCTCTATCTATTAAGGGATTTGACAATGTTACAAAGGAATTGCTCAAGGTAATCATTATACCTCTTAAAGTTGGAGTGGCCACCTTAAATACACCAATTCATGTCATGCCTAATGAACTTTTATGCAATCTTATCTTAGGTATATAGTGGATTCATGCCATGAATGGTGTACTCTCCACTCTTTATCACAAAATGAAATACATTTACAACACAAAATTTTACACCCTTGATGTTGACCCTGAACCTTATAGTCTCTTACAACTTGACAAAACCAAAGAGAACCCCTTGAACACATTCACACCAACCATACAAGTGGAACCTACTAAACAAAATGACAACATTGAACATCACATGACATTATCTGAAGATGATTGGGGTTCCTTGGATTTTACACCTGACTTCATGGGTGAACGTAAAATCCTCCACAAAGATTCAAAAAATGGACAAGACACAACAATCATGTCAACACCAACTTTAGAAGACCTTTCCAAAGCATCCACCTCAACCACTTTAGATAAAGAAGAAAACTAAGCAACCTTTGATCAACACAATACCAAACAACCACTCAATCTAAAAGCCATGAAAATGCTTTATGGAAAAGTTTATGAGTTTTTGAAATGGCTTGGATATAATGGAAAAGGATGTGGCACTAATGAACAAGGTATCCACAACCCTATAGATCCCCTCACACAACAAAAAACTCATATCCTTGGTTATTGTCCCCTAATCGAGATCGCTAAACCTCCACCCTCCATCAATAATATCACACAAAACCCTTCTAAATCATCCTTAACAACTAGTGGTCTTGAACATCCTCCTTCATCAAGTATGCAACACATTCCTACACCTTCCCTTAATGTGAATGTCATCTCACAAAATGTTCATGATTTGAATTCATTAGATTTTATACCTTCCTCTAATGGAAATAATAAAATCTCGCAATCTAGCGACACTTGTGAAGGTATGACATATACTACTAAGAAAGATGTATCTTTGAAACACACCACAAGACCACCTTCTCCCATTGATCAAGAGGGTATCTTGTTGAGACTCCTCCAAGATCACTTGATCACCCTTCCTCCTAGAACTCAAAAGAAATGTTATAATAAGACTTCCTTTTGTGCATTTCATAGAGTTTATGGTCACTCCACTAATGAATGTAATGCTTTGAGTTGTAAAATCCAACATTTTGAAGATTTTGGTATGCTTCCCAATGTGGGGGCATCTAATTCCTCTAATTTCTATTGATTTTAACTCTAGCATACATTTCACCAATCCTTTTGGCTCACCTTTGTTCTGCACTAAGTGGGGGAAAAAGGTTCAATAGCCTTGTCCTTGTATGTCACTTGTGGTTGCTTCCTTTGGCTAGTTGTTAACCTTTTGTGAACACATAAGATAAAGCTTAGGATATGGATGACATGCCTTCAGTTGGCTCGCATATGACATATGCATTCTCTTTATGATGCAACTTATCAAAAACATATGACTTGGCATAGGGCTTTCTAAGTAAGCTCTCATGTTCCTCTTCTTCTACTTTAAAGCAATTTCTCACAATATGGGTGTTCGCAAACACTTTAAAGTTGGGGCATACATCACCACTCACATTTCATTGTGTGATTTCTTTCTTCTTGCAATGCATCCTTTTCTTGGTGGAGTCATTGGGTTTGATTCCCTCCAAGAGCGTGATACTTATTTTGCATTTATCCTCTGTTGGAGACATTAAGCACAATGTCCCCTAAGATGAGACCTTTCATGAACAAAAAAAAATCCCTTTGAACAATCCTTACAGTATTTTGCATTAACAATGTCTATGAGTGTCAAGCATACAAATTTTTTCTTACTTCATAGAGCTCAAAAATCTTTATGGTGCCTTACTAAAGTTATCAAGAGATATAACTTTGATATGGTTGTGCAGGAAGCCCACCTAGCGGCATGAATTTTCCCCATAGCCACCTTTGTGTTTTTGAGTGCATACCAACTAGCATATGTACCTTACCTTTTTGGTATTTCTCACCCCACTAACAACTAGTTCGGTGGCCCTAGAGTGAGTATACATTCAACCTCTCTCACTCGGCAGACAACCAAGAAGTTTTGTTAGCCCAGAGTGAGTACATCTTTCCCACCTTGTCTTTCTTTTTATCTTGCCATTGCATGATTTTGTATCTTGGGGGCTTGACATACATGTGGATCTCTCTTGAATGACTACTTTAGTGTGAGTTTGAAATAGGTTCATCCTCTCACTAAAGTGGGGGCTAAATGTGTCATAGAAAAAAGGACCCTTTGCTTGACATGGGATTAATTCATGATAAAATGGACTTAATAACGCCTTAATTTGGTGTTGTGAAGCATTTTACCCATCCACACTAACTCTTGGACCTTTGTAAATTAAATAAAATGCTTTTAACGATGTCATGCAAAGGAATTTCACACTTTTCTAGACCTAATGAACCCATTTCTCCCTAATTCAACAGTATAAAACATATTTAAATACATATTCACATCAATCTAGAAGGCTTATAACTTAAAATTAATGTTAAACTAGTGTTGTAATGTGTTGCACATTCACATTGGTTCGTGTGCCTTCTGAGGCTATGTGGACCTCATTTTAGTGTTGTAAAGTGTATTTAATTACACTTTCACATTGATTTATGTGTCCCAAGCCCTATTTGACATTCACATCATCAATAATAGACCTCTTTTACCCCATATTGTGCATCCCAAGGCTTAAATTTATCAAACACCCAACAAATTTGCAATTTAAACCTTATTTCCTTATCCCTCGGCCTCTTAGCTATGAAATTGGCCCATGTGGAACCCATTTTCCATGCATGGTGAATCAGTCCCATCCAGGTCCTCTAGCCCCCATTTTGACCTTTGAGTGGGAAAAAGTGAAATTTAAAGTTTATTTTCACTACATGTCGGCCTGTGATGAGGTATTAATGGGTACTAAGGTACACTTATCTATAAATAAGTGTTTTTATCCTCATTTTACACATCTTATCTCATTATTACATCTTTCATCTTTAATTCATCATCTATCTTATCATCCAAGTCAAGCAAGTTAGGGATTCTTCATTAGAAGTCATCAAGTTAGCTTTCTAAAGAATTCAGGAATTAAATCTTCCTGTTATGCTACAAAATTTCAAGATCTATCATTATGGAAAGGTAATCAATTCCATTTTTCATGATTTATTACATTCTTTCATCATTTTTGTTTAATTACTTAAAAGGGTTTTGACAAAGGCAAACCCCCATTCCTTAACATTTAATATATCTCTCTTTTGTCTTGTTTGTATGTAGATTTAGATCTCTTGGAAGCTTTGAAATAATTGAAGATCAAGTTACAAAGTCATTCAAGTCACCTCTTCACCATTCAAGTCAAAATATCAACAAAAAGTCATTGTCACACCCGAATACGAGAGTTTCAGAAATGGACACCTGTAGGAAGTAGAAGTGCAGACTGAAAGCCCCAAAATCCACCTTTGAATATTCAGAAGTTAAAAATTAGACTCATTCACCATGGGTGGAAAATGAGTCATATTCTAGGGTCAATTTTGTGATTTTTTCATTTTCTAATACCCTTTTGTTAGAAACTAGTTTCAACACAATTTACCAAAATAGTGACCGATTGGCCCTAAGTGGTGAATGAGTCCTATTAGGCTTGAAAATCAACATAATAAACATTGCATAATCCATTTCTAGTCTTCATCAAGGTTTTAGGTGTGCTTCTTTAGTTTGGTTTATTTTTGTTACAGTTTGCATTCATTTCTTAATGTTTCTACAATACATAATGTGTTTTCAAACAATTCATATTTCTTAGGTTTTGCATGTTTAATCAATCAATCAGTTCATATAATTGCATTTAGATCATCTCATTTAGTCATATATACATCACACACATCTTAATTTGAATGAACCTCTTAGATTTTGGGTGTGGGATCTATCTCTTTCCATTACGTGAAAGATCCTAATTGAGTAAAAGAGACAAAGCATTCCTAGTCCATAAAATCTATGGTTCAAATAGCACAGTATAAATTTTATCAATTAACTAAGAAAGAAAGAGTCTGACAGATTCACACAGTCTATGAGCCTTAATACAATAATTAAAAAAATAATACAAAGGTTTAGATTCTTTCTATCTTTTTCCTGTGTATTTTTGAACCCTTTTTAAGAGAGATGAGGCAACATATATGGATTTTTCCACTGCCTCAAACTCAATAACAAAAAATATTCCCTAGGCATGGGTCATGTTCTTGTCACAATGATTCTCTCTTAATGAAATGACATTTTTTTCCCTTGAACCAAGTACACCCCCTATAAATAATGAATGTGGTCCAAAAGTGAAAGCAACATAAATCTCTCAATGATAAGTGTCAGCTTCCTATAGAGTTGGTTAGGACATGTGGCATAGATATAGGGCTTCATACTCATTCGTACTTCCATTTCGATTAAAATCCTTGCAGAGATGACATGTGGTGTAACCTATGCATTAAGCTTTGACTGCGGGGCTCACTCAAAAAGGTGTCTACGAAATGATGCAACATGGCACATGAGCAAAGCCCAGGGATGAAACAAAGGAGAGAGAGTCTCCAAAGGTGTGTACTACCGACACATGGAAAAAGGGTGGAGCTTGGAGGAGAAGCAATGGAAGAAAAAATTCAAAGGCACATGCGACTGACATGTGGTGCAAGCAGATGAAGGTGCCACAAAAGAGGCCCAGAAATATGCAAACATACAATGCGCCGGTCGAGACCATGCAAAACCAATAATATCAACTCGAAGGGAGCTTCAAGGATTTTTAAATCCTCATATTTTGGCATCTATCAAGGGCATTTTTCCTATGGAATGGGAACCTAAAATTTCTAGTTTGAAGACTAGAGCCTTATCCATTGGGAAATAATCAAAGCTTTGAAAGTGCAATCTACAAAGGCAACCAATCTGCCTCATATGGCATTGATAAGGTGCAAAAATTATCTTGCACATCATGCAGATCAATAATTTCTTTGAACAAAAACTCCATGGAGATCTCAGACCTGAACTCAAGCTAAAAAAGAAGCCTTGCTATCTGATGGATGGCACTTTCAATGTCCATTGTTGTGGGAGGTTGATTGAATGATTGGAAAGTAGATAGATCTCATTAATTTTCCTCAATCCTTACTACAATATATTCCACCATGGTCACTGAATCTTTAGAGAGAAAGGGGGAGCGAACCATTTGAGTCAATTGGGAGAATTACATCCATATATTATTCATAGTCCAACTTAGTATGACCGAGCAATTGCTAGCCTAGAGGTTGGCTGGATGAAAATGGATGAATTCCTTTGCCTATTTAGCAATCGTCCTCCAGTCACCTATCCCTTCCTTTTCCATGTCTACATTTGTCACCATGTATAATTTTTCCAACAATTTCTCAAACTTGACCACCTTCTCAATAATAAACTGTGGAACCTACTCATTCGTACCACACACTTCCCTACTTAAATTTTCCACATCCATCATGAATTGGAGTGTTGGTTACAAGGATAAACATAAATATTTAACCTTCAAGAAGATTTGTTTGAGGAACATAGGGCTATGAAGGAATCTTCAAAAGATTTAGCTCTAGCTCCTTCAACCCAATTTCTTCAATCAACTTGTCAATTTTCTTGTCAGCTACGAAAATCCATTCTTGTAGAGTTCCCAACTCTATAACTTTTCTTTTCAATAGCTCCTTAGCTTTACCTTGGGTTCCAGATTCATTTTATAGAGAGAGATTCATTTCCTAGATCTCCTTTTTGAATTGAGTATGTCGGTCCTAGAGCTCCTTGTTCTTTTGTTGCATTTCCTATTCCAATTAAGCTCACTAATCTTGAAGCTCCCTATTTTTCTCCTGGGTTTCTCTCTCCACTTAAGCTAGCTGATCTTGGAGCTCTTAGTTTTTTTATTGTTGATTAGCAACCAAGTTCAAAACCCGGGATTGGAACTTTGTAAGTTCCTCCTAGAGTTTGGCCTTTTCTACCTACGCTTGCTAAGACAAGAGTGCAATTTCAGCGTACTTAGCCTTTTCCATTTTTTGTAGGATATCCACTTTTTCCTTAACATTATTAAGCTCTTCTTCCCTCTTTTTTCAGTTGAAAACTATGCTTCAAAAATTCTGTAGTCACAACCCAGTGAGTTTCCTCCATTGGCTCAACTTTGTCTTGTGGTCGGGTTGTGTGTAGATCAATCCCTACAGCATGGATTGTATAATCCTCAAGTTGCATCTGACCTTGCAGTTCAGTGATGTTAGGCTTCATGGTTACAAACATAAACAACCCTTCAACTTCACTAAAGAGGGTCTACACGAATGGCTTGGAAGGATTTGTTGCATCTTTTTCTTTTCTTTTCTCAGCTCTTCTAGCCCATGCCACCTTAGTCATGATATTTTTCCTAATAAATTTTGGTAGTGACCTAATCAATTCATCAGCGAAGGGTGCACCAAGAGTAAGAGAAAAAGGGAACTAAATCATTATAGACTTGGACAATGTTTTCTTTGGCAAAGCAACTATCAATGGGGAGAAAGGGGGAATGCTATGCCAAGCTCCAATTGGGGAAGCAATGGAAGGAATCAAAAGGGGTAGTGGTGATAGCAGAGATCCAAAGGTTATCATTTGTTGGGAAGATTTAGTCGGAGCTAACACAATCAAAGAAAAAGGGCCTACAATAGAAGGTTCAGATTGGGCCCTGACAAAAGATGGAAGAGACTGTGGGAGAGTAAAAGCTGCCTGATCCATTAAGGAGAAGGAAGACTAATAGGGACTTCTTGAGGGCGTGGAAGCAGAAAATACTAGAATGACACTCAAAGTAATCAGAGACGCAGGTAGAATTTGGTTAACCAAAGATTGAGATGAGAGAAGAGGAGGAGAGAAAGATACCTACGTCATAGAAGACTATGATCCTTGGCTCGTTGTTGCAAGCACTTGTGAGCTTTCTCCCATAGCGACATTGGTGTGCAGCCTCTTCTCAGGTGGGGAAGTATCCACATCTATGACCTCCTGAGATTGTTGAGATGTTCTAGGTCTCTTAGTATCCCATGTACATGGTAGCATGACTGCCACATGGGACACTGTTGCTTGTGTGTTTAGAGGATTTTCGTTGGGATGTTCCATTACCTCTCCACCTCCTTGTATTGGGTCCTTCTTTGCCTCTCTCTTGCTCATAAGTGAAGCTACTTCTTCTGCTTCCATTTCTTCCTCATCATCATCAGTATCATCATTCCCTCTTTTCCAAATATCATCAAACTTGTCGTCCATATAAGACTCTTGGAACTTGGAATCAAGACACTTGGTCTCTTGACGATAAATCCGGAAGTGGGTAATCTTCTCATCAATCCACTGGTAGTTCTTGACCAATTGATTATAAAGGGTGGCTCCAATTTTGTACTTGTCACTAGGCTTGGACAAAGGGAAATAAAAATAAAGCCATGGTGGTCTTCGTTCATCTATGGGAACATAAGGGTCTACAAGGATATTTTTGTACCTTGACTATAAACTCTGCCAAGCTTCCCAATAGGGTCGGGGGCTATGAGTCACTTTGATATTGAGACCCGCTAAGTCATTTTCTGGATTATAATTCCATTTGTAACAAATCAACACTAGCCCCAGATGAGAGAGCTTCACAGATACCAAACCATGTGTCTGCTTCTTTTCCATTATTACCATACCAAAGCTTAAGAGGCATTTGAAAAATATTTTCTTATTCTTTCCCCCAGAAAACATGCGGTCTATAATTGCTAGTTGCCTAAATACCTCAAGGGCCAACACCTTGTTTGTGACACAGACTAGGAGCCAAAATGGTTCCTTGATAAAACCATGCAACCTGACAAATGAAAAATCCTCTCCAAGGAACCAATCATAAGGAGGAACAAAATCTTGCATCCATCTAACTTGCTTAGCGGAGAACCAATAACAACCAAACTCACTCTCCTTATTAAAATCTTAGAATACTGGAGTTAGGAAAAACTCAGAAAATGTATAGTAATCATGAGTTATGGGAAGGAGAGGATTCCACACAGAAACTAGCTTCCTTACCCCACTTTCATCAAAGATAGACAAACCCATACAGTTTCTAAAGAAATCAGGGTTTTTATGTAAAAAAATATGGGAAAGAAAAGAAGAAAAATTGAATTTGTATTGTGTGTGGTACTCCTTGAATTGGTCCAACATCTCTCAAACAATGGCCTTTGCGAAGTCATATCAAAATAAGGTATGCTTTCTTCTTAACTAAAAGCGCAAACCCATTTGAAATTCTTGAACTTCTTTGTCACCATCTAGGCCACAAATGAAAGTCAACATAGAGAAGAAATCATGCATGTCTAAGTTGAAAACATTGTGCCCAACCGGAAACTATGGCAGGAACTTATCTTCCTTGGACCTTTTTGTTTCTTGATTATAAAAATTCAGAGTGAGGGTTCTGGTTCTCTAGAATTTTTTTGAGCCACCTATAGTGAATTTCTCTAGCACTTCTACCCCTTGGCTCGTAGAAATACATATCATATCCCTAATAGCTTTAATTTTAATCACCACTTTTAGGTTCTGGACTTCTATGAATCCTGTATCCAGATTGAAATTTTGGGCACATTCATGAACTAGTTTCAAAAAGTGATGCACCAAGGGAACCATATATTGTGGAAGACCGTAGAACTACAACTTGTACGCCAAAGACTATTGGTCATTAGTCTTTTTCATTCTCTCAGAGGCTACTTCCCTAAGACTCTTAGGGTTGTTTTGATCTCAAGATCATAAATATTATCCCACTCTTCTGCTATTTGGGCTTTTCTCCTATGGGTAGTCTTCTGTATGACTTGTGTGTGAGGCCACTTTCAATTTTCTGGCATCCTAGGAAAGGCATAAGAGATGTTACTGAAAACATTGGCCATTGGAACCATCAAGATGGAATCAGAAAAGCTTCCAATCACCTCTCCTTGCGCTGCCATCTCAAGATTCTATGCCATTTCAGGATTCTATGGAAACTCTTACAAATGCTTAATTTTTTGTTCGCAACTCACACTTGAATTTTCCTCAGCAAACTATGCACTCAAAACTCTTCACAGTGTTGTTCTTTTGCTTGCAATATAACCCTTTTCTAAAACTAGAGTTGGAGACAATAGTTTCCTTTTAGCAATAAATTCCACATGTACTGCCAACTCTTTTGTTCATGCGAAATGAATTCTTACCTTTTGAAAAGACAATAATTCATAATGATGATTAGCCATTATGTCCTACTGTGCCATCCCTTGGGAAATTGAGCTAGTAATTGAAGGCGTACAACACCTTTCACATGCCTTTTCATTTAATAACTTAAGAAGAATGATTTTAAATAAAATGGCATTATGAGTACACAAAAGATTTGATCCTAGAGACTGAAAAGCATCCACAACTTGACACTTGACACTTGACCGTGCAAACTACCACTTGCACCTACTGCAAGTTTTTGGTTGATTGATTACCCCACCTTAATTTGCATGCAACAATTTTTGTATGCAACAAACACAACCTAGTGGGAATTTTTAGTTTGTACCTCGATCAACATCATGCTTATCGCATGCACTGTACCCCAACTACCTCTATAAGTAGACCTAAGGATAACAAAAAAATTTACACTTCATAATTGGGATTTTTGATAGAGGAAATGGATACTCCCATTAAGCTAACTAGCAATACATCTTGGTTCTCTTTCCTAGGAGAAGTTTCTAGTAGGTGTTTGAAGCATATGACCAAGAATAAGCATTCCGTAGCCATAGTTTCAATAAAATGGGTTCTAGGAGAGAGTCTATAGAGTATGAGGACAAATATCGAGTAAACACTAATATTTTTTCTTATTTTTTCACCTCTCTTGAAATTTAGGTACTAAAATAGATGATAGTAAGGCTTACCATGGAATTTTTTCCCAAGAACTATCTCAGAGGCCTTGGTGAAATTGCAACAAATGTTGTATATGGCCTTGGTATTCCAACAACAAGTGATCTCCGTCATCATATTGAAGAGGATGTGGTGGTGCCTTGGGTGCCATTTTTGAGTGGATTTTGCATGCTGACCACTGGAGAACACCATCAAAGGGTTTCACGTGCTTGCCACTTCTTGCTAAGATGCTACAATATAGTGCTTTTCTATGACGTGGAGTGGTATACTGATTTCAAAAATGTAGTGTATCCTCCTCCAATTGTTGTTGCTACTGCCGAAGCTCATTCCCTTTTTATTCAACCTACTACTCTTGCTGATGATGAAGCTCCTACTATTCTAGTTAACCCTGTTGAATAAATCAAAACTTTTCTCCTCTTTGTTTGTATATATATCTCAAAAAGTTTTTCCTAAGAGGCATTTTGAATTGTAATACCCCAAAGTAAATATTGCCATATAATGAATATATAGCTCTTTTTTCAAGTTTTTATCTCCTTTTCTTTTCTCTGCTTCTTGTATCATGGGTTCTACTTATAAAGAATTGACCGAACAAAACACAAAAATATTTTCATTGTCAAATGGTTCAAAAAGATAATTGGAAAGTTTGAGATGAATTCCATCGACAAGAATTCCCAATGCTTCTTTTTCCATGTTCTCTAATTCAAATTCATTATGTTGCTTACATTTAATAACATGATAAGGGCCCTCCCACAGACTATCAAATTTTCCATGTTGGCCAGGCTTTGTGGCTCTATCATTGAATTTGAGCACCAAATCTCCGCACTTAAGACCCTAGTCGGAGGTTTTCTTGTCAAACCACTTCTTAAGCACCTATTGACAGTTGCACGTGGTCATAAGGGATTTTTCTCTTCTCTCTTGTACCTCCAATAACTCATCTAACTAGACCTCCATGGCTTCATTTTTCTCCACTTCTAGAGACTTTAGCAACTGTAGTGTAGGAATTTCCATAGAGACAGGAAATAGTGCTTCATTCTTGTATACTAGCTCATACGAGGAAGTCTTTAAGACTTGCTTGGGAGTTATGTTGTCCACCTAGAGCACTATTTTGATGTTCTTATTCCACTCTCTCAAGTGTTTTGACCTAATTATTTTGATGAGTTAGACTAAATTCTTATTAGTCGACTCAGCTAAACCATTTCCCTACTGGTAATAGTTCAAGGATGTCTTTAGGAATATGCCATGCTTAAGTGTGAATTGACATACCTTCGAACCTAGGAAGACTTTTGCATTGTTGGAGATGATGGTCTTTGGCAGCCTGAACCTTGTTACTAGTTCTTTGAGGAAATTCACAATCTTTTCCTTACTCGCATTCTTTAAGGGCATGACCTCAGCCCATTGGGTGAAATAATTTGTGGCTGTAAGAATCTATTTATGCCCGACACTGGAGGTCGGGTTAATCATCTGGATAAAATCAAGGCCCCATTGTGCAAAGGGTTCCTCAACCACTATCAAATTCAAAGGCATTACTAAGTTCTTTTTCCTTCCTGTGAAGAATTAGCATTCTTTGTAGGATTTGAATAGAGAATGTAAGTCATTGAAAAGTGTAGGCCAAAAATATCCTACACACATAATTTTAATGGTGGTGGTCTTAGCAAAGAAATCTTCACTAGTGGGACTATTATAGAATATGCCCATAATTTTGTGTGCCTACTCTTCAAATATGCATCGTAGAAGAACACCATTGAAATTCCTTTTGAAGAGAACCCCTTCAACAAGTACATATATGTTGTTATGCAATCTATAAAATATTTTCTTCTGAGAAGGGAGGCCTAATAGATATTTTCCTATCTACATAAATCTCATTCTATCTACCAACTAGTAGCCTTTTGGCTCAGATTCATTTAGTAGAACTAGCTTGGGTTGTTCTTCCTTAGCTATCATTTTTTTGTCTTGTGCCAGATATTCACATAATCCTCTCCCACACATGGTCTTTGTGGTCTTGACCTCAATGTCATACTCAAGGATCTTAGTTATCTAGTTGACCCTTTTTTTGATGATTTCTCCTTCCATAATGTACTCGCACACACTAGAATGTGCTACATATACAACTACCTTGTTGCAAGATATGAGGTGTTGAAACTTTTTAAGCCCCTTAACAATGGTGAACACTTGTCTCTCAATGAAGTTATAGTTCATTTCATAGTCCTTTAAGGTCCAGGAGTGGAAGCCTATCAGATGTTCTTCCTTCCCTTCATCATCCTTTTAGGTCAAAATAGTAGTGATGCTAGATTTGCTACTTAACACATGCATTATGAAGTCCTTTGATAGGTTTGGGTTTACCAACACAAGGGTTGAAAAAATAGCCTCCTTGACCTTCTCAAAGGCTTCTCTTTCCTCCTTTGTCCATTTAAATAATTGACCCTTCTTGAGCATCAGGGTGATAGTTCTAATTAGACCTGCAAAATCAAAAATGAATTTGCTTACAAAACTTACCTTTCCAAGGAAGGACTAAACTCCCTTTTTGTTGACTGGTAGGGGAAGTTCCCTAATTGACTTCACCTTATCTAGATCAATTGCAACTCCGTATTTGAACACTACATGTCTAGTAATTTTCCTTGAGGCACCCCAAAAACACATTTTTTAGGGTTTAGGGATATCTCAAACTCTCAGAATTTTTTAAAAACCATTTCAAGATGATCAAAATGATCATCTTTTGACTTAGAGAATACTTTTAGATCATCCAAGTAGATCAAGATGATCTTATTAATCAGTTCTCTAAAGGCAATGTCCATCGCTCGCTGGAAGGTAACTCCCGCATTTGAGAGGTCGAAGGGAATTTTTTCATAGGAAAAAATTCCACACATGGTAGTGAATGTTGTTTTGTGTTGGTCCTCCTCTTTGACCTAGATTTGGTTGTAACCGAAGAAGTCGTCCAACAAAGAAAACATTTCTGATCCAGCCACTGTTTGCAAGATTGACTCCATGGAAGGAAATGGGTAGCGCTCCTTTAGTGATGCCCTATTTAGGTCCCAAAAATCAACATAGAGGTGGATGTCCCCATTTTTATTTCAGACCAAAACTAGGTTGGACACCCATGTAATATGCTTGATTGAGAAGACAATCCAGGATTGGATTAGCTTTGTCAACTCTCGCACCATTAATGCCTCAATTTTTGGGTTTACTGGCCTCTACTTTTGGCAGACACATTTTTCACCTTCCGTTAGTTCTGTAGTATGTTGGATGATTTTGGGATCATATCCCTTGAGGTCATCATATGACCAGGCTACTACTCCTTCATATTTTTCACAAAAATGCATGACCCTGTCTTTATAATGTTGTAGAACATCTTTTTTGACCTTAAGCTTCCTCTTATCTTTAACTTGAAGATCTGCATAGTCACTCTTGTCTAGTACAAACTTCCTCTTTTCATTCCTTGCATTGTCACAATCGAATAGATTTTTGACATGGACCAATCCTTTTGGAAGCTTGTTGGACCTTAGTTGAATAATTTTCCCTTCATAAGCTTCTACAATTTTTGGTTGGAGCTGATTGGAAAACTCTCCAAAATGTTGAATGAATGAGGTGACTTTTTTGTCACTTTTGAACACTTGCCAACTCTAGTCATTATCTAGGATTGTGGGTCAGAAAATCACTTGTACAAAGTGTATGTTATCAATTAAGTCAGAAAAAGGGTTAAATTGAGATCCTATTTCCGCCATGTGATATGCAACTGCATTATGCTCTCTAGGCACCATTCAGATACTGAAGGCTTCAAAACTTTTAATTAGGTCCCAGACTCTATGTCTATAAGATCTCATGCAAACATTCTTCACTGCAGAGACACCTTAGACTTGATTGACTAGTAGCTCAAAGTCTCTAAACACCATTATTTTTTTAACGCCCATTTGCTCTGCAAGACTTAGACCTTGCACAAGGCCTTCATATTTAGCTTCATTGTTTGAATAGGAAAATTGAAAGTGAAAAGATCTAAGTGTCTTTTCATTAGATGGGGATGTCAAACATATTCTGGCTCCTACACCAAATTTGCATCTTGCTCCATCAAAATGCATTGTCCATAGCTCTGAGGCATGATCACCCTCAGGTTCTTTCATTACCTTCAGAATCACTTGATCTTCATCATAGATGACATAAGTTCCCAATCTAGTGGCATGATAATTTCCAAAAGAATTAGTGTCTATAAATTCAATCAAGAGAACTTCCTCTTTATCGGTCTGATCTCCGGTCACCTTCTCATCCTCAAGTAACTCAGTACAATACATCTCACCTTTGCTAATAGAGGTATGAGTAGCCTCAAAATTTATCATGGCTTCGTCTGCTACATGTTCTGAATACAAAGGTTCAGACACTATCTTCATCTTAGCTCCATGCTTGGTCCTAAGAATTAAGTGTGACCAATCTAAAGAAAGGTACCCACCTCTCTTGGCAATGAACTCCTGGGATAAGCAAATACCAAACATGGGAGGGATGTCAATGATCATGATATCTTGTGGGACTATGATACTAGGGAAAGAGAAAAAAATCAAGGGGATATTCTTGATGAAACCTACAGTTTCAATCTTATTTCCATCAGGCTACATAACCCCTCTATTTAAAGGTTCATAGCGAAGTCCTAAGGCTTCAACTATCTACTTGGGCATGACTATGGTGCTAGCACCAGAGTCAATCATAGAATTGTGTAACAATTTCTTACCCACAATGATAGTTAAGACAAAAGGTTTTAGTTTCACCTTACCTTTATTTTCAAAAGAGGCTTCTTCTCCACTTTTTGTGAGGACTTTGGCTTGAGACGATGAATCAATGACCTTTTCCTTTGATGGTTGCTCTATTGGCCTTATGCTTGCATCTTCCAGTAGGGCCTTCTACAGTAACGACTTCTACTCTAGAATAGCTAAGATATCCCAAAGGGATACATTAGAAGATGCTTTCTTCAACTATTCCACCACATTGGATGGTGGCGGATTCAAATAATTTTTCTCCTTAGACTTTGTTATACCAATCTCCTTGAGTGGTTGAGATTGTTGTGCAATTACAGAAGAACTAGGAGCTTGGTCGGAAATAGTTTTGGGTTATTGAATGACTAGTTCACCCGTGAATCTCCTCTTTGAGCAATTGTTATAATCTGATTCCACTTGTAGGGCCTTTAATGTGGTAACCTCATTTACAAACACCGCCTCTTCCTCTTTCATTCATGAGAAGAGCACGCGATCGAGAGCTATATATGTTTCTTGCTCCAGGGACATTCCTTGCATTTGCACAATGAGTACAATGTTTTCCATTTATGGAGAGGTATGGACATAACCTCATCAGTCTAGTGTGGCACCTTGATTGTGCTATTCCACCACTCTTTGTTGTAAATTTCCATGTGGACAATTACGGGGCATATGTGCTTCATTGCAGGGGAAGCACCAAGGATTGATGTCATCAACAAGATTATTTTTTGCCGCTACCAACTCTCTATTTGAACTTGGGTGGACATTTTTTAGTGGAGTAGGCATCGACATGATCTGATTACTTGATTGAGTCCATGGATTTGTGCGTAAGCATCCTTGGAACTGGTTTTGCTAGTAGGAAGATCTCCTACCTTGGTAATTTTGAAAAGATGGCTTTGCAGGCATAGATTGTTTCTGCTTGATACTATTTATTTCATTTGAGAGGTTTCACATCAACTCCCTAATGTCGTTCATCTCATTTTTTGAATGGATAGATGTAGAAGCTCAACATTTTGCGACATGCTCAAATATGTGTACATAGACTAGGGAGGAGCAAATACACTGGTAGAGGCTTCTCTTGGGTGGGAGCTAAGAATTCTACAAATATAGGCATAGTGGGTTGAGGGGGAAACTTTCTAGCATTAATTAGATTATTCTCTACTTTAATAGTGATGTTATATGCATCTGGAAAGGTGTTCCCACCAAGGGACTGAATCATCACCAAAATGTCGATGTTGAGAGATTTTAGGTAGAACATGAACGCCAAATCAATAGGAGGATGAATAGCCATTTGGATCCTTTTCCAAGTTGTGTGAAACATGGCATTGAAGTCTGTCATGGCATCTTTAGGATCCTTCTTTATGGTCACTAGATGCTGATATAGTGAAGACCAATCTCCATTATTTGAAAATAACTCATAAAAAGGATCTTTGAGTTGATCCCAGGTGCTGATGGTATTAGCTTCTAGAGTGTGGTACCAATCTAGTGCCTTTCCTTTGAAAGAGGCTGCAAGCAACCTTAGTGCTACATTTTAATTAGTGACACCATGCACCAAGCACACATCCAACACATCTTGTAGATGGTCGAATGGTGTTTTTGAGCCTTCGTCGGTGAACTTTGGTAAATATTTTAAAGTAGACAAAGGGATAGGATCCCACATAGGCGGTGATACTAGTGCTATGAGAGGACTTCCAACATCCCATGCTACAAAATTTTTGTTATCCATTGGTAGTAGGACCGGTGGAGGGGTCAAGACGTTTACTAGATGGGCTCTTGCTTCTACTATTACCAGTGGTGGCACTAGTAGGCTAGGGTTATTCATTGTCTGGGATCTAGTAACAGGTCTATGACTCATACACCCACTTTAAATTTAGATATATTCAAAAAAATCCCCACCGATCATGCCAGAAAAATAATTGTTGATGCCTAGAATTTCTAGACACAGCCTTATGGGAAACTCAGTTAATGGGGGAACCAATTGTGCTAAACTTAGTAACCTCTGAGTTTTAAAGAAGCTAGATCTTCATATATTGGGGGGTAAAAAGGGAAAAGAAAGCAGATAGATAAAAATAAAATCTAATATAAGGCAATACACCAAGATTTAGTGAATAGGCAAAGGAAATCTTCCTTTTGGGTGATATTTGAAGGCCTGCATAATAGTTCATATGCCCAAAATAACATAAAGTAGAGATAAAATTATGAAGAAGTCAATCAAACAACATAATATGACTTCTATATACATTTACTAAATGAGAAGAGTACAAACATGATCTAAACAACAAAATGATATTGAAATTATAAAAGCTTTAATGATAAACAACTCATTACAACAAAACTAGCACAATATTAAGTTTATCAATTAACTAAGAAACAAAGAGGCTGACAGATGGGCATAGTATGTGATTCTTAATACAATAATTGAAATAAACAGTACAAATACTGAGAGTCTTCTATCTTTTTCCTAAGTATTTTTTGAACCCTTTTTTAGAGAGATGAGGTAACATATATGGACCTTTCCACCACCTCAAAGTCAATAACAAAAAATATTCCCAAGGCACAAGTCATGCTACTCATCACAACGATTCTCTCTAATTGAAATGACATTATGTTCCCTTGAACCAAGCACACCCCCTACAAATGATGAATGTGGTACAAAATTAAAATCAACAAAAATCTTATGATGACATGTGTCACCCACCCACAGAGTTGGTTAGGACACTTGGTACAAAGATGAGGTTTCATACTCAATCATACTGGTGTAGCTTATGCATTAAGATTTGAATGCAGGGCCCACCCAAAAATCTTTTTGCAAAGGAGAGATAATCCCCAAAGGAACACATTTATGACATGTGGCACAAGGGTAGAGCTTGGAGGAGAAGGGAAGAAAAATTCTGAAGCGTGAATGGCTAACACATGGCACAAGCGGATGAAGGTACCACCAAAAGGGGCTCAGAAATATGCAAACATACAAAGCATGGGTCGAGACCATGCAAAACCAACAATATCAACCTAGAGGGAGCTTCAAGGATTTTTAAATCCACAAAAAATGATCCAAGAAATTGAATCTACTAGATTAGAAATCAATGATGAATCTAACTTTGGGAAAAAGTATATTCAATTATACCATTGAGTCAGGAAAAGGAAAAAGAAAATCAACAACAAGGAATGAAAAATCATTTCAAAGAAGCAAGTATTACTATGAGTTTAATTTTGAGTCCAACAAATGTTGTGGAAACACTAAGGGGGGAAGGAAAAGAGTGGTTTGACTCGATTAAGTACCCCAACCAATGAAAATAGTGAATATATTTTCAATTTTGGAAGAACTAATGACTTCTTTATAAGTCATGATGTCGATTAAGTCATACATTTTATGACCACAAGGAAAAGGTATTGGGATTTTTGGAGAAAGATAAATGAAAAGATCAAGGATTACAACCTATTATCATCCCATACCTTATATTTATTTGGTTGGAAGATCAAATTAAATTATTATTGATGCCTTAGAAAAGGATAGGTGGATAACTTGATCATGATACGGAAGATCATTATCTTTGGGATTGGAAAGGGAAGATCTAGGTTACACATGAATTGGAAGAAAGTGTCTCTACACTCCTATATACCTTATATGGGAATTTAGATAATGATGTCATTTCTATATATAAGTAGTAATACTAGATATTATGAAATATATCCATGTCATAAAGCAACTTGACACCATAGCTTAAAAAGCTAAGAGACCTGGGGATGATAAGGTTTAGCTATTAAGCCATAGAGATGGTGTGAAAGATAAGGTAGGATGTGACGTTATGTGAACCACATCAAAAATATCTTTATGAGAATGATTATTTGATCATAATTTTTAATTGAATGAAACCCTAGGTTTAGAATAACACTATTGGGATGAGAAGTTCATTTGAATAAAAAGAGAGACCTTAGGTTAACCTATTGGGTTGGAATATGTACTAGAATACTCATTAACACCTTTAAGTTGGACATAACTTACTTGGTTGTGTTGTACATTTGGTCTTGAATGAAACATATAAGGGTAGAGTAACCTATAACAACAAACTATTCATTGATTGAGGACTCTATCCTAAGAATTGGAAGGGAATATTATGATCGAGATTCACCCATGTGGATGTGTAAATCACTTGAGCTTATGAAATTCTATCTGGTTGGAAACATAGGTGGGATACCTAGTGAATTAAAGTAGTTACTTGGTTGATTACTTTACACTCTAGAAAGGAAGTCATAGTGTTGATAAGACTACTTTGGCTCTTATATTAAGAGGGATACACTCCCAAAGGGAAGCATCTATTGTTATGTCATGACATCATAAAATTTTCAATTAATGTGAAATGTTGGAAATTTTTCTAAGTAGAACACCAAGGTTGTTACTTATGCTCAAATCAATATACAAAAGTTGGGACTCTCCTATATGATTAAGTGAATTCATGGAGCTAACAAGAAACATTCATGCTTGGTAATTAGATATGCAACTAAATTTGATCTCTTCTAGGGACCAACATGATTGAATGAGGATTAATACTTGAAATTACTACAAAATCTTATTGAGAAAATTTTATTGAGTGGAAAGATGGATTACATCCTTGAAAATAATCTAAGGACAAAAGAAATCCACTGTATGGATGTCTTAAGATGAATGGGATTTATCTCCGCAAAACTTATAACCATTATTACATGGATTTAAAGATGGTGCGAGATCATAAAATAGGTTTTCACTTAGTCAAAGAATAAACTATTATTGGAAATAAAAGAACCTATGTACCCAAAATTTTGGAAGATTCAGGAATGAAACGAGGAAATTAATATTAGAGTTAGGAAATTGGAATGACAAAGTGAATTTTCAGATGAGGATGCACTATAACCAGGGAAATGATAGAGTAAGAGGCTACACGTAATGTGGCAAGATAATGTCTAGTATGCTAGGAAATGAAGACCAAATTTCATCATCAGTAGGACAAGTATACTCTCTTGAGATTCTAGAGGGAAAATGGTAGAAGACAAGACAAATCAATCTATCTATGTCAGTAAATCTAACATAATATTCTAGTGGATAGACTCACCAAAGTAACCAACACTATCTGGAAAATTGAATTATAGGATTTTGCTCCTAAATAATATATTGTGGGAAGTAGTTGCTTAGTAATCCCAAGAAGGTTGTTTCACTTTTTAACAAGCAAATAATGATAGGGTTATGTAAACCATGATCATACTATGAAACATTCAGTTGAGCGAATGTGCAATATTTTATTATAGTCATATAAGAAAAAAATGGTAGACTAAATCTTGAATGATTTATAAACTTCTAACATTGAAGTTTGAACCATTGGGTGATCCCACAATAGTGGTTTACAATTTTTGGCCAAACTAGACATTGAAATTATTATTTTTAACTAAATCTTCACTTTCGAGCACCTATAGCGGCTAAACTGTGAGGAATTTGAAGATGATGCAAGCTAGAGTTTTGTGAAATATTGTCTATAGATTCTAAATATATTTTTTAAAAAAAATTTGGAATCAGATTGCACTTCTTTTTCCATCTCCCTCACAAACTAGTTTTTTACGGAAAACAACATTTTTAAAAAGTGACTCACCCTATAATGCATAAATTTTTTTCCATGAAGGATACAATTATAATTCTTTCAAATTTAGATTTGTAACTCTGATATCTAGTGCTTCCACTTGGTTAGATAGTTTGTTATTTAATATTTTTTCTTTAATCAGGTTTCGAAATCAAATCAATTACAACTCAGACATAGCATGACTGTATAATGCATAAATTTTTTTGTATGTATTGAAATTAAAATTTTTTTTGTTGGATCAAGGACTTCAATATCTGGTGCACCCATATTTTTCAAAAAAAAATTTTGATAATCTGCTATTTTTCCACATGTGCAAAACAAAGAGCTTGATTTTTGGTGAAAAACCTATGTTTAATAAAACATAAAAAACAAATACATAATAAAACCAAAAAATATTAAAATTATATTCGTTGGATAGCTCATTCCAATGACTACTTGATTCCAGTTCGGTCTATGAAGTCTCCGCTATTTTCATGTTCAAACTGAGCTTCGAAGTGCAAAAATTTTGATTTTTTTTGTGAACAACCTATAAAAAATTAGGGAAAAGGGGGATTCGCTTGAACCAGGGGGATTTGAGTGAACCCCCTTCCCAAAATGGGTTTTTATTTTCATTTTGTCCATGCATGCATTAAATAGGTTTGCTCAAACCCTAGTTCAAGCAAACCCTTTTTTGGTTCGTTCGAACCAACTTGTTCGTATGAACCCCCAAAATGATTTTTTTTTTGCATGGGGTCATTTTTTACAAATTTTCCTTCCTCATTCAAATTGTAAACCACTTTTGTGGGTTTACCCCATTATATGAAAGGAAAGGTTAGAAACTCTATTAAGCTAAAATAGGCTTAGAAATAGGGTAAACCAAAGACTTGATAGCATGTTAAAAAGGAGTAATAGATCAAAGAGATTGATGAAACTTTGTCAATAAAAAGCTTAAGTGTGAAGCAGTATCAGAATTTGACAGGTGTCCAAGAGCAATGTTATGCTTAAGATGGACGAGTAATCAAGAACAAGTACTTTATGGTAAGGAAAATTGATGTGTAAGTGATGGAGGGACTTGGTTTATGAGTTGTCTAAAGGTTTAAATACCAAAGAGGAAGGATGGGAGACACGATGTAGTGTACAATGCATTGGCATTCTTATCTATTTGGATTATACTAAGGATAAATTCATGGGCCAGTAATTTCTAATCACTATGTCTTAGGTATTATGTATAGTTACTATTATATCTAGAATGTATATATATGATAATGTATGAAATCTCTTTGGGAGAGTAAGTATGTGTGAGGCATGCAAGTTTTCCCTATGCGATAGTGAGGGCACTCGAAACAAGGTCCAGGGAGGACAAGGTTGCTACATAGGATGAATGTTTTATAAATCTCACTTATTTTTAGAATAGTAAGTAAAAATTTATTTGACTTTACATGTATGTTAAAGTGCTATATATCATCGGGGATGATGATTCACAAGGGGGGAAGTATGTTATACCCCAAATTGTGAAGTTACTATTTACTATTACTACATCTGGGGTAGATATGAATCTAATGTGAATTCTGGAGATGAATTAAATATGCTTGTGCCTTGTTATCAATATGAATGTTATCTCACTTGATGTTGTCTCAATTGATGTTAATCATGGTGAAATACTGCATATATGTGAATAGATGGTTATTGAATTATTATTTTGACTTTGGAAATGTTTATGTATACTGCATATGTTGTGAACAACTGTCTTTCGTGTGCATGTGTTTGTGGTTGCAAATAAATGTTCATTTCTCTAGGGGGGAGGGGAAGTATCACTCGAGAGAAGATCTTGGTTGGGTAACCAATAAAAGTAAACTATCTAAACATATACACACACCACATTAGAAAGATTGAGTTGAGTCAATTTTTGGGTAATAGGTAAGTCATCCTTAGTCGATATGTCTACATTTGAGTCTTGTTTACTTCTGCATGTAGTGGGTGATGTTTATCTATTTGAGCTTGCAATTTCCTCCCTTATATCTCTATGCTTGATTGATGAGTGTTTATATATATATATATATCATCTCTAAGTGTTCGACTACCAAAATAGTGGTCTATACTTGATTCTTGATTATCAAATAAGTTATGGCTTTGTACGATGTGAGTTTTATATGCCTGGCTATATTTATATATATATATATATATACATAAATACACATAAGCATGCATGCTTATATAGAGGAGTATTGTTATTTTTATGAGAATATTACTCTCTTGTGGGTGCTGCCACAATAATGGATTACACTTTTTGGGACATCCTGATTTTTGCCTGAAATCACATATTTTTAGAAAATACAATGATTTATGACTTTAAAGGTTCCATTTAAATTATTTTAATTAAAGATGGATTGATCAAAACCCATTAGATCAAACCCCTTTGGATAGAACCTTCTTAGATTTAAACGATACCTATAATTGAGTCTCCTCTACACCTATCAAAATGCTGATAAAAAACCACTTTTGATTTACCTTTTGGGTGATCAAATGAATTCATTTAAAATTTATGTTTTGTAAGCCTAGAACCCTTATTATAAGCTTCCCAAAAAGTATAATTTTAAATATGTTTAATTTTATTATTATAATTATTTTTTATTTCTTGTGAATGTAGGATTTTCAATGAACATCAAGTTCTTTATTTAACACATACAAAAAAATAGAAAAATAGAGAAAAAAAATTCTAAAAAATACATGTCCACTAGGTATTGATGTCCTTATTCCAACAAAAAAAGAACAAGTTAATTCAAATTAATACAAAAAAAATTATGCAGGCCGAAGTACACCTCTGTCCAAATTATAATTACGTTGACTTTGAAAATTAATTAAAAATAAAATATGTAACAAAAAAATTATGAAAAAATATCCATTCCCTAGATATTGGTGTGAAAGAAATGTATTTTAAAAATTGGAATTGTATCCTATCTATAAAAAAATTTACGTGAGCTGAAGTAAACATCACTTTTTAAAAATGATGATTAGTAGAAAAAATAAGTTAATAAAAATTACATAAAATGATTCACAATTTATTTTTTAATTTATTTTAAAAAACATAATTAGAAATCTATACAAAATATCTAACAAATAACTAGTTTTATTCACCTTCAAAACCTTAATGGTTTAGCTACTATAGGTGTAAGAAAGTGAATGTTTGGTGAAATATCCTGATTTTAATGTCAAGTTTGGCCAAAAACTGTAACCCATTATTGTGGGATCACCCTTGTGTTCATCCATATATCGAATGAATACATTCTTGATCGACATTAGATATAAATATATATTAGTATATATATACTTAAACATATATGTATATATACGACATAGCATTCAATGCTATATATGTGTGTGTGTATTTATTCGTAAATATATATATTATATCTATAAGTAATATAATATATATAAGTGATTAAATGATTACGCTACTATATATTTTTATTTACATAGCACTATATATATACTATGTCTAACTTGTATAAGGGAATGTAAAGCATTCTGAAAATCGAGTGAAATATAGTACAACTTTTTAGGAATGAAGAACCACATATACTATTATAGGTGATAATAGCCAAACTCCATGGCATGTATAGTTGCGCATAAATTGATGAGAAATAATTGTGGGAGCCAAACACAAGATATGGTACATATTTTATAAAGCAAATAAGGCACCACCTTGGATATGAGAATACCATGCATAAAATAATAGGCCAAGACAACAATAAATAGTAGTTGATTATTGTGCTCAATACGTTGGTTGTCATAGTCAATAGAAACTATGTGAATGGAGGTCAATGTAGACCATGTCTATAGAAGTCGATTTAATAACTTTAGACTGTAAGTGGAAACCAATTATCATAGTGAATGGCACACGATTTATGGTGCAACATTGCATTTGATATTGTTAGGTTTAGAATCCTTGACTTGGTTGATGTATTAAATGAGACCTTACTTGAAGTAGTCTCACATATTAATCTATTTATGTTGATTCATACACCATTTGGAATGATTGAAGTTTGTAGTCGTATTATGGATATTGACTGAGTTTGATGGCACCAAATGTGAAGGAAGAAGAATAGCAAATGGAAGTGTTTTTTGATTGCAGAGTTAAATAAGCCTGCATGCAAAGGAAGGTGGAAGTGTTTTTTTATTCCAGAGTTTTCTAAAAATGGTACTTCTTGGTGATGTCAAGGGATGGGAAGATGAACTTGTACCTATTCTGGAACTTGATTTGAGTTGGCCAAAGAAAAAGCAATTTGACATCATCTCTCAGTTGCGTTCGCTGGCTTGGAAGGAGAAAACCAGCTATGTCAAGTACAATAGGGTGATCCTTGTTTGGAAGAAGAAGAATAATGCATTGAATTTCACAATTTAGTTATGGAAATGCAATTGAAGCTATATAGAGTTTTGGCACCTCCATCGGTTTAGCGACATGCATGGAATCTTTTTGTGACAAAGAATAATGTCTTTTCTAAAAACAGTTGTTGTTTCATGATCCTTGTCATCAGTCATTTTCAAGACTGTTACTTTTGTAATGTAACAGTTTTGGAGTGCATGTATATATAGGCCTCCAAGTTTCTAGTAGTGGGATCTTTTGGCTATTCCTAGAAATAGGGGAAGTAGGGGCAGTCTTGGGTTCTCTTTCAATATAGTTGGTTGTATAGAGTGTTGGGACTTTGTGCTCACAATTTTGATATTGGAAAAATAAAGAAAGTGTTTGTAGATCTTTGCATTTGCAAATGTTTCTTTTGATTTTCAATAGATTTTGGGATTTTACAGTTTCTTTCCAATATTGATTCTATTATATCAAACTGTGTGTGCAATTATTTATGGAACTTTGAATGCAAAATAATTCATCTATTAAAAGGGAAATTTATTGCTCATTCTTTTCTTCTTTCTCATTGTGGGTGTGGAATAAATGGGCATTGTATCATTTGTCTGCATTCACTTCATTATGAATCAATTCATCGCATTTACTTTTATGGTTATGGGTAGATATTAGTATTCCTTTCCTGCTTTCTAGTTAAATGCATACCCCAATATTTTACATTCATTGTATATCTTTCAAAGGTAGCTGCACCTTGTAAAATAAGCAAAGAGCACTTGCAAATACCATTGCAAGTGACTCAACTATTAGTACTATTTGTTCTTCTTGTTGGGCATTCTGAGTCATTTTTCTTCATTGGTAACTCCGTTGGGGAGTTGAAGTGGTTGGTGTTTTGTTTACCCAGAAATTTGACGGTACGTCCCAGAGGATGGAGGTTGGCGACTCTGTGTTTATGAAAGATATTTTTGGTAGAAGAATTCTAGTGTTATGTCATGGCTTTGGTAGCATCCCAACCATGGGGAACCAAAATTGGACCATTTTCTTTGCCTCAATATACACCCATACCTTAAGGTTCAAGAAAATATTTCCCTAAATTTGCTGGTGAAGATTCTCAAGATCCAGATCATCATATTCAATCCTTCACCGTTGCATGTGGAATCCTTGGAGTTCAAGAAGAAGATGTGTTTATGTGGTTGTTTTTTGAGAGTCTCATCAGACGAGCAACAAAATGGATTTGAAATATAGAAGATGGATGCATTACTAATTGGGAATCGTTAAAGAATAAGTTATTGGAAAGATATAAGGGCCATGTTGATGAAGTTTCCCTATTGAATCAATTTTTCAACATCTGCAAGCAAGAAGGTGAATCCATCAAATATTTTGTGGATAGATTTAACCAGTTGCTAAAGAAAATTCCCACCCCCATAAAACCAAGTGACTTCAGTTTTATACTTTTACTTCCCCTCTGCATTTTGATGTTCAATTTGAACTAAAAAGAAGTAGAGTAAATGATATTAATAGAAGGCTATAAAGATTGAAGACAATTTAATATTAAGTGGATTATGGAAAGAAAATCAGGTTGCAGACTATTTGCAATGTGAATTTATGAGGAAGCCTATAATGCAAAAGTCAATCCCTCAACCTATAGATTTTCAATATATGCATCCTCCTTCTATTGAATGTCTTAACCTCACTATTTTTTATTCAAATAATTTTGGTAGAAATAAAGGAAATTTTGTTCAAAGTGAGGCTCATATAAAAAGGAAGAATTAGAGCTTTTTACTTCATCGTGAACCTGAAAATCCCTCACAGAGTAAAGAAAATGAATCATCCTTCCACAATGCAAGGTATAGTGAGCGTAATGAGAATAATGTTTCTCTGTCATCTTTATCTATTGTAAAAATGGAAACATTTACTTTTGTCAGTGATGAGGAACAATTTCGGGATTCCCAACATACAAACAAGGTGTTGAATGTCTCTCCTCTAATTTGTATCCAAACTAGATTTGAAGCCTTCATATTTCCTAAATCAGCTGATGTTAAAGCTATAAACATGAGTAATGAAGTGAGTCAAGGAATGGATAAATCAAATGTTGTAAGAGAAAGTGGAGTTTTCCAGTCAAGCATAGTTCTCAATCATACACTGCCAAAAGAGTGGATTGTACCAAAGGGAGGTTCTCATCTGATATTTTATATGTGGATTGTCTAATTCGAGGGATGATTACTCCTTGCTTGTACAGTCAAGTGCATCACAATGTCACATCTGGAATTATACAAATTAATGTTGTCAATCATCCGTTGAGTATTCTAGATGTGAGTCATCAAATTAAAGAAGAATTACAATCAAATCATGAAAGATGCATTCAAAGACTTGAGATTTCCATACTTCAAGCCATACAAGAAGAAGTGTTTCTCAACATGCATAAGGATGTTGAAGTGTTATCTGATTCATATACTTTTCATGAGGAACAACTTTTTGGATTCAATATTTCATCCAGAGGATCTGGATATATCAAAGATCACACAATTTCTATTCAAAGCATCAAGTTGTAACTAAGTATGGTAACACCCCATTGGCATAGTCATTTCTTTCATTCTAGCATCTATTTTTTTGAACCTGTAAATGGATTTGCATAGTTCTATAAGACAATTGGAGTTTTTGCACCTAGTCCAAGTGCATATAGGAGTCTTAGGCTTTTCTTTCCTTTCTGTTGTTTGGTTGGTTTCCATTTTGGTTTTTGTTTGTGCCTTGTTCCCCTCCACCCTATTGTCCCCTGTCCTTTTCTTTTCTTTTGACTTCGTACCCAATGAACTTGGACTAGTCTTCCCTAATGATTTTTGAGTTGTCTACATTTTCTACAAAAATACAATCCCCAGTTGGAGTCAATGTTACCCCTAAAATTTTATTCCAAGTCATTTCATTTTAAAGTTTCTTCTTTCATGATAATTTTTAAACTTGTGCATCCATGTCTAAGTTGCGGCTTTGACAAATCTTATAACTATTGTGGTCCTATCAAGTTTCCTAACCAAGTCGCTAGGTTTTGAAATTTCAAAGTCACCCGACCTTCTTGCAACCTTTGGAAGTGATGCTTTATGTTGTCAGGATATCGATAGTTCTTGAAATGCTAGAACTTTCGACCCATGGTTACAAAGTTCTAGCTCGTAGCAATGAGGCGACTTCAATGAGATATACCATTTCCAAAGTGTTAGTGTATTTAATGAATTGTACGATTTATTTAAGGAATTTCTTCTCAAATGTCTTGAGACATCAATAGAAAGTTTAACATAATCTTTAAATATCCTCTAAAAGGACATCTCTTTAATAAGGAAGTTGGCGAAACAGTTTGACATATTTTGCTTAGAAAAATAAATGACCACTCTCTACTGCCAAAGTTAAATAAGCCTACATGCAAAGGAAGGTGGCAGTGTTTTTTTATTCCAAAGTTTTCTCAAAATGGTACTTCCTGGTGATGTCAAGGAATGGGAAGATGAATTTGTGCATTTTCTACAACCTGATTTGAGTTGGCTAGTTGACATCATCTCTCAGCTATGTTCGCTGGCCTAGAAGGAGAAAACCATCTATATCAAGTACAATAGGGTGATCCTTGTTTTGGAAGAAGAAGAAGAAGAACACTTTGAATTTCACAATTTAGTTATGGAAATGCAATTGGAGCTGTATAGAGTTTTGGCACCTCCAGCAGTATAGCGACATGCATGGAATATTTTTGTGAGAAAGAATAATAACATCTTTTCTAAAAATGGTTTCCATTTCACAATCCTTGTCATTGGTCATTTTCAAGATCGTTACTTTTGTAATGTAATGGTTTTGGAGTACATGTAATATAGGCCTCCAAGTTTCTAGTAGTGGGATCTTTTGGCTATTCTCAGAAATAGGGGAAGTAGGGGCAGTCTTGGGTTCTCTTTCAACACAATTGGTTGTACAAGGTGTTGGGCCTTTGTGCTCACAATTTTGATATTGGAAAAATAAAGAAAGTGTTTGCAGATCTTTAAATTCACAAATGTTTCTTTTGATTGTTGGGTATGTGTAGGATCATGATGGGCCAAAAAGTGGCAATATGATGGGTATGTGGCTGATGACTTTTTTTTACCCAAAATTGATGAAACAAAAAGAGTTTTTCAAGGAGATTCTCAGATTTCCACCAATATAAATTATGCTTTACTTTTAATTTTTAATAAATAATTATTATTCATTTTCTATTTGAACTATGACTAAAGTCCTTTTGATATGCTAATTGAAAAACATCTATAGCTTTCAAACGGTATCACATTTTTTGAATCCAAAACATTCATCACATTCTATGTTTCACATACTATAGGATTAAAAAAAAAAATGAATTTCATGAAGTTTTGACCAAGTTAAGGTGGTCGAGATATGAGTTTTTTTAATTATAATAAAAAATTCGTAATTAATTATTTACTTGGAAAAAAATTACAAAAAAATGTGCATCACATCAGGACATGAGTCCTCTACTTATATCTAAAATCTTATAAAAATATATTCTAATTCTATTGTGGTAAGGGTGGTCAAACAGACACTTACTTATTTTTTACCTAAAATTTAAGTACTACTGCATTGAAATTTCAAATTTTCACCAAATAGATTTTTTTTTTTAATTAAATAAACTTGGTAGTTTAGAAACTACATTCAATTTGCTATAGATTCTATTCTTACATATTTTTGAAATAATATAGATAACTTATTCAAATTTTTAAATCAAGTTGCCTAACTCTGCTTTTTCTAATTTTTTTGCCACTTAAGGGCCTCTTTTTCCCATGATGATCCTGCACATACCTTGTCAATAGATTTTGGGCTTTTGTAATTTCTTTCCAATATTGATTATGTTATATCAAACTATATGTGCAATTATTTTTGGAAATTTGAATGCAAAATAATTCATCTATTGAAAGGGAAATTTACTGCTCATTCTTTTCTTGTTTCTCATTGTGGGTGTGGAATAAATGGGATTTGTATCATTTTTATGAATTCACTTCATTCTAAATCAATTCATTGCATTTACTTTTATGGTTATGGGTAGATATTAGTATTCCTTTCCTGCTTTCTGGTTAAAAGCATACCCCCACTATTTTCCATTCATTGCATATCTTTCAAAGGTAGTTGCGCCTTGTAAAATAAGCAAAGAGTACTTGCAAATACCATTGCAAGTGACTCAACTGTTAGTACTATTTGTTCTTCTTGTTGGGCATTCTAAGTCATTTTTCTTCATTCATTTTCAAAAGGAAAAATCTATTAACTAACACTTTTGAATGACGATTCTTGCATGCATGGTTGATATGTCTTACCCATTATATGCATTAGAGAAATTAGAAAAGGAAATTGAATCTATTATGTTGTTTTCATAATGTGTTTTTAAGTACTCCATGATAGGAGAGATTTTTTGACATAGGTATTTAAATATACTAGATATGTTGACAACATAGGTATTTAATTATACTAGATATGTTTGAACATGGGTTACTCATAGCTAGTTATTTGATTAATATAGATAACTACTGGGTTAGAGCTGCCACTTGAATTGTGACAATACACACTCAAATACAAAGACATTGTATTAACAAGAGTAGGCTCATAGTGTAAACCAATTTTAGTCAAAGAGATGATACTCTTGAATGGAATCCTCTTTTACTATGATAATTCTTCGATTGAGACCATGCAATGTGTTTCTATTTTACTCCATAGTAGGAGATGGGTGTTTTTTATAGGTATTATATACTAGGCTTTATTGAACACGAAAGGCACATATGGTACACTTAGCTAAGTTGTTGATTTAACTAGGAAAGCTTGTGTTTACTCCTAGGATAGATAATCCAATATGAGAGGGATTTTGTGCACTTATGTGTAAGTAGAATTTTTTGAACATAGGTTATCTAGGATGACGCACTATCCATTGAAGGATATACCTAGCTTGTGTACTTGCTAGTTAAGTATGTTTATTCCAAGTAGATTGTTTTGAAGATAGGTTATTTGGGATGATAGACTATCTGTTGAAGGATATACCTAGCTTGTGTACTTGCTAGTTAAGTAGGTTTATTCCAAGTAGATTATATGGTGATAGGTTATCTAGCGTGAAGGACTATCCATCGAAGGATATACCTATGTGTAGCTTAAGATAGCCTTAAGTCAAATTGGCCCTGAGTAGTGTATGCAATAGATGACTTCATTCAAATTATTGAATGAGAACTCTTTGATCAAAGTAGTATAAATGTACAAGACTCCACTTAGTTGTGTGACTTCTGAGACTACACTGTCAGTTAACCGTGATCTAGTATTACATGCTAGACCAAGATTGTAGGGTTACAAGTTCTAGTTATGTAGGACACAACAATATGCTCAATTGGTTGTCATTATAGGTTACTCTACCAATCTCTTCATCGAAGGGAAGGGCCATCTATCAAATGATAGATGTGCGGGGGACCGCATTATGAGTCTATGGTTGGCAGAAAAGCACTTGAGTGATGCTTCTCCTCCATAGTAGGCAACAAAAGAACCAAGATTTGAAAGTAAGGATCTTACAGTTATTTTTTCTAAAGCTCATTGGAGCTATGTATGTAAATGTATGTATTGTTGTATTATTGTAACTTGTGAAGTTATTGTAAATAAATAGAATCTTTATTGTAAGCTGATATTGAATCTTGTTTGTATATTCTCAATTATAAAGAAAGAAATTTTTTTATTGCAATGGCTTGTTACCTAATTTTCTTACTCGTATGGCATAAATTTATAATTTTTTACTGCATTAAAGGGTTGGCACATTACAAATAGTAACTACTCTCATACAATAGATTTGCTTATTCCATGTTACATTGCTTGTTATTCTAATACCTTAAATAACCATTTCATTATCAATGTAAATTATTTTTAATACAAATAATACAAAGACCAATGGACATAAGATATATCTGCTAACTTTCCATAATATTTTTATTGAAACAATAAAAAATAGGGGGGCTTCCACTCTTTTGGAGATGGAACACATGAAAGGGGTTTTGGACCTTTCTCCTATTTCCTTTAAGTTTCATTCAAGGAAACCTTCGAGATCTCAATCTAGGGATGGAATTAGGGAAAGAGATATACAATAAGGTGTTGTATGGTGTGATTAAAGACAATAAGGGGGTTCACTACCAAGGAAAGGCTTGGAAAGACAAGTAATGAAAGTAACATGCAAAACCTAACTAAATGACCTAGAAAATGAACTTAAATTAGAATAAAAAACTGGAGATAAACAAAGGTGCACCTAGAAAACTAAAGAGGCTTGAAACAAGGTCTACAATCCTAAAATTATGACTTTTGAAGCACACTGGGACTCATATTCCAATAGGGGTGATTTAGTCCTAGTTTAGGGTTTCAGGTTGAATCTAGAATTTGAAACTGCTAAACCAAGATCTACAAAAAATGATTGAATTCTCGTATATTGGGACTCATATGCCACAAGTGGTGATTTAGTCCCAGTATTAGGATTGATCTAAAACTCTAATATCCTATATTGTTCTCCTATAGCTTCTCTCCCTTCCGATCTCCGAGTCCAAAACACTGAATTGTAATCTATAGATGACTTTTCGTGATCTTGCAATGTAGATGACAACTTTGAAAACTTTTCTCCAATCTTTCTCTTCAATGGATCTTCAACCTGGATCTTCAAATCACACATCAAAGAGAGGGAAAAATGTTTTTTTGTTAGTGGATAGGGGTTTCCCTTGGTCAAACCCCATTTTGGTAATCAAACATTGAAATGAAATAGAAAATAATGAAGGGATGATGAATTAACAAATATGCTATGTTGCAACTCACAAAACCCTTGAAATAAAAGGTCACAATCTTGTAAGTAATGGCTAGCATGAATCTAGATCTCAACTCTTGATTATATGGTATGGATCTTTTCTTGAATACTTTCTTGAATCATAAGAACCTACATCACAAATGTTAGCTCAAAAACAAATATGATGCATGATGACTTTGACATGATGCTCCAAAATGCTTGATGATCAAATCTTGAATGCTCTTGAATGCTAGAATGCTTGAATGCTTAGATCACACCTGCTCATGAAAATTGTTAGATGACTTGTAAACTTGCTTGGTGAAAATATGTGAAATAACCTTGTATTTCTACTTTTTTATGCCAAATTTCCCAAAATTACAACACTACAAGCCGACATCAAATCTAGGAGAATAAAATCATGCCAATAATTTGAATTTAAAATAGATCCAAGCTAAGTGGGACTCATATTCCATTTGGGGCATATGAGTCCCAATAGGCTAAGCTTGGGACACAAATTTCAAGAAATATTAAGTTTTATGCCAAATTCAAGACCAAGCCCCGAAACTTAGGTGGGACCCATACATACAAGGTGGTGTATGAGTCCTAGATCACTAAATCTAGGCCATACAATCAAGAATCATTAAATTAGGATTGGTCATTAGATATATGTCTGGATTATCCTCAGAAAGATGCATTAAATAAGGCTTGTGGATGCAAAATAGGACCAAATAAGGCATAAAGAAGCCCAATATCAGTAGGGAGGGCCCAAACAAGTTTGAAAATACATGTAAGGGGATACATTTTCCTACACTACAGTTATGACCACAATTATTGGATTATTCTAATAGTTTCTATTTTTGCACATTAGCTACTTATTCTACATGACATTGCTTATTCTTCAAATGCCTAAAATAACCATTTAGTTATTAATGTATGTTCTTTTTAATACAAATCTTACAAAGATCAATGGATACTTGAGATATACCTACCATGAAAAATTTGGTGTTGAAATGTGTGTACAAGGATTATTGGTGAGAATTGTTTTCCATGTCAATTTAGTTTCCTAGATGGTCTACTATAGTGATTTCTCTTTGCAAAATTGACTATACAAAAATGAATGTGACACCTCAAATGATATTAATTGATTTTTTCCAAATTTAGACAATGATTGGTGGCATTTCCAAGCAATATTATTACACTATTGAGTATGTTAATAATGCATTACAAGATTTATGAAGCCTATGCTAGGGATGCTTGTGCAATGTCTCTAAAACAACAGTGTCTACACACTCAAAGGTATTTTCTATATGCTATATTAGTTGACCTTATCATGCATGACACACACAAGAGAACTTTGTACATTGTTTGTACTAATATCTATCATTTAGCTTACATTACTTGCCTAAAATAGCATAGGTGTGACATTTTCTTATTGGACATGCACCCAAGGATAGCAACTTCAGTTCTCTAGGTTCACCTGCATGTACATACTCTAATGTGCAAATACTATGATGATATGATGCTTATAGGAGCTTGAAATACATTGATATGATAGCATGGCATGCCATGTCTTGAAAAACATGTCAGCTGATTAGCGAACTACAATTCCCACCCTTAGGCCCCTGGCGAATAGTAGGGGCCCTCATGCGGGATGGGTGGGAGAGATAATGGAGATATATATAGTTGCTAGCCGTACTAGAATTCCCCCCCCAACTAGCCTATAGAATTGTAGGGGCCTCCCACCCTGCATTCCAATAGAATTGGGCGGGATAAGTAGTGGAGGTAGATTAGTTGGAGGTCCCCAGGGGGGCTAAAGTGCTCTGGTGAATATGCTTGATGTTCCCTCCGGGGTGGACAGTACTAGGTCCCTCCCTAGCCCGGTCAGCTTAGCTGATTAGCTTAGGTGATTAACTTGGCTCAGCCTCTAGGAACCTTGGTCCATCTGATCCTTCTCTCTCGTTCGTTCTTCTCAGTGGAACGAAGTATAGGAGGCGAGGAGTTTCTAGATCTCTCCGGTCAATCGATAGTAGATTAGCTTCGTCTCCTCCAGGACCTTGCTTTCTCCAGGCCCTAGTCTAGGGAGGCTAGCCCTTATCCCTCTTAGCCCCTAGGACCTAGGTGGGGTGAGAGGCTAGTGGGTCTAGAAAGATAAGCCAGGTTCTCCTCCAACTACATCTCCCACCCTGCATTCGAACGGCAGATTCCGAACTATAGTTTCCCACCCAACCGACTATTCCACCCACCCTGGCCACCCTGCAGAAGAATTATTCTAGCCCCCTACCCCCTACTGTTTGAAAGGTAAGGGCCCCCTACAATTCTATGGACGGCGAACTATAGTTTCCCACCCAACCAAATCTATAGCCTCCCACCCCCCCCAGGGGGGCATAGTTGAGGAGGGCTAGCAACTAGAATTAGAAGGGGCCACCCACAATTAATCTACTCCCGTGCAGAGGGGCCCACAGAAGCTGATTAATGAACAACTATGGGTGGGAGGGCCCCCCCACCCACCCTCTATAGTTTCGAATGGGTCGGTCCCGAAGGGCTGGTAGTTCCAACCCCACACACATGAACGGATTAATGAACTGATGCCCATACCCTAAGACAGCCTTCGGCGCCGGCCATATTGGAACTATAATGGGGGGGTGGGGTTGGACCGACCCATTCGCCAAGGGGTGGGTGGGTGGCAACCCCTTTTGTCCCCCCACCCGCCCCTTGGCCTCCCACCCCCCCCAGATTCCCTCCCTCCAATTAATCTACTTAATGCCATAAACCGAACTAAGATTCCCTCCCGATGGAACTATAGCTTCCCGCCCACCCATAGTTCCCCCCCAACTATTGCCTCCCACAACAATTAATCCTAAGTAGAAGGTTGGTGGGTTGGATGGATGGTTTTCGGGAAGAGCCCGGGCGGGCAGCCTACTATTCTAAGGGGGTGGGTGGGAGGAGATAGTTGGGTGGGTGGGAGGAGGAGGTAGAGGCGGGCGGCGAGATGAACGCATCGACTCGACTGGTGTGGTGAGAGAGATAAAATCCGCAGAGAGAAGAAGGAGAAGAGATCGATCAAGCTTCGATCAAGCGGTGATGGCAAAGATCCGAGAGGGAAGAGCAAACTCCAATCTTTTAACCCCCCACCCATCCCAACCAATTGAATGCCCGGGGGTTGGGGAGGACGGCTACTGTTGGGGGCCGGGGGTTCGCGAACCTTCATCCTCCTAAGTTCCCACCCTCCCCCCTATAGTTCCCCCGGATAGATGGGGCCTCCCACCCAACATAGTTCTCCTCCCACCCACCCCGAGAGGCATATGGTTCTATGGAGAGGGTGGCTATAGTTGCTCTCAAAGTTCGGGTGGATGATAGTTGGGGCTTCTCCACTAATGATTGATCGAAATCCATCTTTCGATCTGCCAAAGGGAGATGACGTCAACCCGGCTCCAGTGAAGTGGGTCTCGACTCGATCGGAGAGGTGAGAAAGGGATCGGTAGCAGCTAAGCGGAGGGAGGTAGACGGCCTGGAAGAACTGGGTGGGGATGGATTATGGCGAAGTGGCGGGGCTTCTTTTCATTTGATTGGATCGGAACTAAGAGAGAGAAGATCTCCTCCTGCCTTGACCCTAGCCCAGAGATTCAAGTGTTGTTCGCTCTCCCTCACTCCCGAGGCTGGACATGAAATATAGTAGTTGACTCAACCCCTACATTTCAATCCCGAGACTGGAGCAGGATGACTCGATCTCCCAACTATCTCGAGACACATATAATCATTGCATAAAAAAGGGATTATCCTTTAAGCTAAGACTTCCTAGCCTACAACACATATAGGTATCTCAAAAAAATGCTTCAAGAGTGAAGAGTGACTCCATGTTAGTTCACTCAATTAAAAAGTGATTCAAAGGCCTTTTGAAATACCTCCCCATATAAGAGGTATAGGGCTCAGTTAGATGCAATCAAATTAAATGCCAAAAATTTTATCTATCCATTCATCATAATAATGAAATAAAAGAATAAAAAATAAGTAAATGCAAATATAAGGAGACAAAAATTTACAAACAAATTTCCACAAAAAGGAATCACGATTGTAACAAAATCTCTTCATTTGGGCTTAGATGATAATAATTTTGTATTACATGTATGCGATACAAAAGTATTCAGAAACCTCAAAAACAAACACAAAATTTTGAAGTTATTAATAGGCAACAAAATTTAATAGACCATAGTTCTCTAATGGGATAAAACAGATTACAAAACCAAAACCCAAAAAGTATTCAATAGGAAAAAATAGATAAAAAGAACCCAATAGTATGATCCACACAAAACTAAAAACAAAACTTATATGATAAAAACCCAGATCACCTAAAACCCTAATCTGAAATCGATCTAAGTGGAAATCAAGAGAGAGGAAAAAAGATATTTTGGGTTGATTGATGTGCACCTATATTTTGGTGTGTTTGACCTCTAATGTTCACCTCCTCATCTCACCTTCGCCTGTACATGAAAATGAAAAACTTTTGATGTTCACCTCCTCTCACCTTCACTTGTGCATGAAAATGACATAAATGTGTTCATGTGACTAAACTTATGACCAAAATGGGAATATTGAAATAGTGTAAGAAAATCCATTATAGTGTAAAGGATAGAATAATTTAACAAATGTTTCATTTGTAACTGTATCGATAGACATGCATGCAAAAGAGGGGGTGATCCCACAAAGCTAGTTTACAATTTCTGGGAGATTTTAATTTTTGTTGAAATCACATTTTTTAGAAAATATAATAATTTAAGCCTTAAAAAGTTCCATTTAAAGCATTCCAATTCAAGAGGGTTTGATCAAACTACCCTAGATCAAACCCCCTTGGATAGAACCCCACTAGTTTTAAACCATACATATAACAGAGTCTACTTTACACCTATCAAAATGTTGATAAAAACCCACTTTTGAATTACCTTTTGGGGGATGAAATGAATTCATTTAAGGGTATGTGCAGGATCATGATGGGCTAAAAAGTGGCAATATGATGGGTATGTGGCTAACAACTTTTTTAACCCAAAATTGATGAAACGAAAGGGTTTTAAATGAGATTCTCAGATTTCCACCAATATAAATTATGCTTTACTTTGAGTTAAACAAGTAATTATTATTCATTTTCTATTGAATTACTGACTAAAGTCCTAATTGATAGGCTGATTGAAAAACATCTATAGCTTTCAACGGTATAGCATTTTTGAATCCAAAAATGTGTCACATTCTATTCTTTGCATACTATAGGATTAAAAAAAAAAATGAATTTCATGAAGTTTTGACCAAGTTAAGTGGTTAGACATATGAGTTTTATATTTTTTAAAAGTTGTAATAAAAATTCATAATTAATAATTTACGTGGAAAAAATTACAAAAATTAGGCATCACATCGGGACATGAGTCCTCTACTTATATCTAAAATTTTATAAAATAATATTATCATTTTATGTGGTTAGGTGGTTAGGCAGACACCTTATTTTTTCCTGGAATTTAAGTACTACTACATTGGAAATTTCAAATTCTCACCAAATAGATTTTTTAAAAACAAACCTAGTAGTTTAGAAACTATATTCAATTTTCTACAAATTCTATTCTTACATATTTTTGAAATAATATAGATAACTTATTCAAATTTTTACTTGAAGTTGTCTTACTCTAATTTTTGAATTTTTTGCCACTTAAGGGCCTATTTTTTTTCATAATGATCCTGCACATACCTTTAAAATTTATTTTCTATAAGTATGTAGTCCTTATTATAAGCTTCCCAAAAAGTATAAATTTTAAATAAATTTAATTTTAATATTATATTTATTTTTTATTTCTTGTGAATGTGGGGTTTTCACCGAAAATCAAGCTCTTTGTTCTGCACATGTGGGAAAAAAGTAGATTATCAAAAAAAAATTAAAAAAATATGAGAGCACCAGATATTGAAGTCCTTGATCCAACAAAAAAAAAAAGAAGAATTTTGATGCATACAACAAACGTTACGCATTATACAATCACACTATTTTTGAATTGTAATTGGTTTGACTTGAAAACTTGATTAAAGAAAAAATATTCAATCAAAACTATCTAACCAAGTGGAAGCACTAGATATTAGTTAAAATTCTAAATTCAAAAGAATTAGAATTTTATCCTTCATGGAAAAAAGTTATGCATTATACAATGAGCATCACTTTTTTAAAATGTTGTTTTATAAAAAAAACTAGTTTTTGAGGGAGATGGAAAAAGAAGTGCAATCTGATTCCAAAAATTTTGAAAAAAATATATTTAAATTCTACAAAAAAAAAATTATGAAACTCTAGTTTGCATCATCTTCAAATTCCTCACGATTTAGCCACTATAGGTGCCCAAAAGTAAAGATTTAGTTAAAAAAATTATTTCAATGTCTTGTTTGGAAAAAAAATGTAAACCACTATTGTGGGGTCACCCAAGGAGCATAGAATAGTCATTCAAACTACTTGGAAAATACTACTAAGGGTTTCTTTCATAAGCAACCATTTTCCAACATAACATGCTTTGATTTTCTTAACAAAATTTAGGGTTGTACAAGAGAGGACAGAGGACATGGGTGTTGGTGCATGTGCATCATCTTTCCACTTCTAATTACATTTCACAACACCAGTCATTTAAGCACTAGGTATTTTTCTTAGTTTGAAGAGGGTTTGTACTCAAGGCAACCTTTATACCAAATCATTTGAGTTGTCATAAATGATTTCTATTTTGAATACCTATATGGCCAGTGATAAGAAAGCCTACTAGTATTCTCAGAGGTTGTAAGTTCATAGGGAAAATTTCTAATGATCACAAAACCTCGTTGATAACAACAATAATAATAATTGTTTTCATGCACTTGTTTTTGGTTGTGCAACCTTCGCAATTATCCTTCACCTCGCCCTATGGAAATGCCAAAAATGACCTTTTCCTAATTTGAAAAAATGACCTCACTAGAAATGCATGTCAAAAGAGGGAGGGGAAGTGAATGAGAGGGAAATTTTAAAAATTATTTTAGAAAAAGTTTTTTTTATTGTCTTAATTTAAGACAATTAGAAAATTAAAAATATAATTTAAACATAAAACATATATTTAAGACAAAATTCATATATATTTTTTAAATTAGTGTCTTAAACCCCCCTCTATGTAGTAGTGTGAGGTCTTGACTAAGGAATATATCTTAGAGTATGGGACTAATCGACTTGAGATGCATATACGAGTAGTACAACTTGACGAATGTGCCCTTGTTGTTGATGATCTAATTGCCACTAGAGGAACCTTGTGTCCATCCATGAGGTAGTTAGAAGACAAAATTCCTGACCCAATGATCTTCAATGGTGTGAAGAAAGCAACAATGAATAGGTTGCATTAGGTTGAGACATATATATGACCTTTGGATACCCAAATTTAAAAATTATAAGGTATCTAAATTACAACATAGGATACAAAATGCTAGATAAGTAAAGGATTCTTTTGAGTGAAAATTTTTTCATTAAAGAGGTTTTTGGGACAATATTGTACCATTTGTATTGAAGATTTCATACATGAGATTGTTATAATTGATTTCCATTTCTTAAAAGGAAACAAATTTTTGTGGCAATTCGTACTTTGAGCCTTTATATTTGGAGGCTAGTGGCATTGGAGGATGGAGTAATTTTCATCATCTCAGGTTAGCTTCTCACTTTGAGATGGTGCTTTGCATGGGAAACATTTTTTCTTTCTTACATACTTTCCTTGTTGATACTAATGGATTTACATATATTCTGAAGTTTGATTTTTGGAGATAGGTAAGGTATTTAGTGTTGAAGATAATATGGATTATTGTTTGGAAAGTTTACAAGACCATGTAAAGATTCAACATTATACCCTTACAAGAGTCAAGAGACAACTTGATGGAGCCCTATGTTTGCAAAGCTCTATATGGATTGTTGTCCAATAAATTGGTGTCTATGATTTATGAGTGTATGGAGATGGAAGTCCAAGAACTTAGGAATTTAGCTCAAAGCTACACCCTTCTAAGGGTCATGAGGCAACTTGATTTAGTTCCACTTGATTCAGGATTTTTGTCTTCAAAGGAAGATCTTCTCAAGAATGTATATCTATTTTGTAATCAACAAGTTTTGTTACGTAAGCCTAAAGGGGGTTCCCTTAGCAAGATGAAATTTGAGTTTTCAAGGGTGATTTTACAAGAACAATGTAATAAGGGGGGATGTTATCATAAAAAAATTACTATTACATTGGTAGGTTATGGTTATTCCTATTGGTTGTCTATTACATCTATTTATATAATTATCAACTATATCTCCATATATAAAGTCTCTTATGTTAATCAAATGCATAATCAATTATGATTTCTCCCTTCACTTTTCCCTTTCCCAATCATGAACTTAAATTTTTCATATTTTATAGAAAACAATGTTATAATATAAAATATCCTTCTAAACTTATTTCATCATGAATGTCCATTTTAATTTAAAATATCCTTCTAAACTTATTTCATCATGAATGTCCATTTTAATTTGACTTTATGTGAGCTTTACTTTATAAAATATTCTTATCTCATTTTTTTAAAACTATGAGGTTACCTACAGTATTAGGCTTTCACTTAGATAAAGTTATTATTTTATCTTTTAAAATTATGAGTTATCAAAGGGTTGTATTTCAATTGGTAAGGATTATGGTATGTTCCTTCATTATGACATCCACTAAAATTCAAATTTCTAGAGGTGAGATGGTGAAATGGGATCTAAGCCAAGTACCTAACCTAAATCACTCATTTCACTATAAACATTGGGGGACACGAAAGTAACTAATAGAAACTATTTGGCTATTGTCCTCAAGGGAGAGCCAAACAACTAGTCAAGGTTTTAGTCCCCTTTTTGTTAGAATGGTTGAATGGGAATATGATGTCTGATTATAAAAAGTTGCAATCTAGGAGAACTAAGACTAAAATAATGAATCATTATAGAATCTAAAAAGATTAGAGAAAAAAGACAAAAGCAGAGAGAAAATATGGAAAATGTAGTTAGAGAGGAACTTGGCATTCAAATATAAGGAAAAACCAATAGGATAGAGGTGATGGGTTTCCTAGTCCAGAAGTGTTGGATTTTAGGGTTTGAAAGTTGGCATATTCATTTGAATAATCAACTTGTCCTTAACTAAATGTTATCTTCTCTATCAAACTTTGAAACTTTGAATTTTAAGGGATATTTCGGAGAGAGATAAAACTATCTTTAAACAAATAATAGTTTTTCTTACTTTTTACTATTAAAAATATTAACAAAATCTATATAAATCTCTCTTCCCATAGATTTCTTTTTCCTTTAAAAATGATTTTTTTTTCTTTATGGTGTAAATTTGTACTTCCAAAGGAGGATAGATCTCTACAAAATTCAATTCAACCAAGAATTAATTTTCCTCCAACATTTTAATTATAATAAATAAAAAAGAAATGCACATTTTAATTTGAAATGCCTTTCACTCTTTATGCATAATTTTAAAATTTGTGATGCAAACTTATTTACTCTTCCACTTTCAAGGATATATGGTCTCTTTACGTACCTTCCATTTTTTGAAGATGTTAATGGTGACATGTCATTTTTCTTTTACAACAGGTAGCTTAAATTACCACCACCCAATTTTTTCTCCATTTGTTATTCTTGTTGTCCCTTGTAAATACATTGATGTTTACTTTTGTTGATAATTGTTAATTGTAGTGACATTTGTTAAACACTATATAGGTTCATATTAATAATTATATATATAAAAAAAAAATCTCCTTTTTTTACTATACTATGGGGTGATCCCACAATAGTGGTTTACAATTTTTGGCCAAACTGGACACTAAAATATCTTTTTTTTAACTAAATCTTCACTTTCAGGCACCTATAACAACTAAACCATGAGGAATTTGAAGATGATGCAAACTAGAGTTTAGTGACATTTGGTCTGTGGATTCTAAATATATTTTTTTCAAAAATTTTTGAACTAGATTGCACTTCTTTTTCCATCTCCCTCGAAAACTGGTTTTTTTCATAAAACAACATTTTTAAAAAGTGACGCTCACCGTATACGTATAAATTTTTTTCCATGAAGGATAAAATTATAATTCTTTCAAATTTAGATTTGTAACTCCAATATCTAGTGCTTCCACTTGGTTAGATAAGTTTTTATTGAATATTTTTTCTTTAATCAAATTTCAAAGTCAAACAAATTACAATTCAGACATAGCGCGACCGTATAACACATAACTTTTTTTGTATGAATCGAAATTCAATTTTTTTTTGGTTGGATCAAGGACTTCAATATCTAGCGCACTCATATTTTTAAAAAAAAAAATTGATAATCTTCTATTTTTCCACATGTGCCGAATAGAGAGCTTGATTTTTAGTGAAAAACCTATGTTTAATAAAACTAAAAAAAACATAATAAAACTAAAATATATTAAAATTATATGCATTGGATAGCTCGTTCTAAGAACTACCTGATTCCAGTTGGGTCTGTGAATTCTCTACCATTTTCATCTTCAACCTGAGCTCTGAAGTGCAATTTTTTTTATTTTTTTGGTGAACAAGGTAAAAAATAAGGAAAAGGGGGGTTCGCTCGAACAAGGGGGGTTCGAGCGAACCCCCTTCCAAAAAGGGATTTGCATTTTTTTTTCGGTTGATTGGACTATACATGCATTAAATGGGTTCATTTGAACCCTGGTTTGAGCGAACCCTGTTTTGGTTCGTTCAAACCAACTAGTTTGTTCAAACCCCCAAAATGAAAAAATTTGGCATGGGGTCATTTTTTACAAGTTTTCCTTCCTCATTCGAATTGTAAATCACTTTTGTGGGTTTACCCTATGTTATGTTATCTTTTGTGCAAACTATTCTATACAAGAGGCTCTTGTAGACTATTGTGGTATCTCAAGTTGCTAGTATCATTTTCTTCCTCTCTTTCTTATATTTTTGAGTGGTATTTCTCCCATGTTATTTGAGATGAGTCTATGGCTTCCTCTTTTGTTTATCTATGCATACTTGGACTAATATGTATGAATGTTGGAAATTAATGTCATTCTGAGCAATATTCTAACAAAATAGAAAACACTATGAGAGCATTGTAATGGTTGTACTAACTGGAACTTTATTTTTTATGATTTTTAATGAATCAATAGTTTTGATTGTTGTAATAATACGATGTTTTAATTTAAACAATGTCAATAATTGCATGATATAAACTCTTCTATTTTTTAATGAAATGTTAACATTATAAAATTTGTGTTTCTACAACTAATTTTTCTTTCAAAACAAATATATTTTTATTTGTTTAGATACCATTATAAAATAAAAAATCAAATATAAAAAATTATAAAAATTTACATATACAAATAATAAAATAACACATAAAATAACTATAAACTTTCTATTTTAATTAGAATAATACCTATTATAAATATCTACACATCTTCAATAACCATTTGTCCCATAGAAACTCACTATTAATTATCCAACACAAACAATAAAACATTAAACAAACACTCTATTAACTAAGAAACACACACTCTAGCTTATAAACCTCAAACGCACCTAACAAAGAATACTTGCTTAACTAGGATATTCAGTAGCGAGCCTCCATTTAGGGCAGGCAAACAGCGGATTTTTTCTTGGAACAGTTAATCCATACTCTTCCGCCATATCTACCTCGCTCTCCACAGTCCAATCAAAGCAATGAAGTAGCTGAGCGAGTGCCAACTCAATAAGAGAAAGAGCCATGGAAATCCCAGGGCATCCTCTTCTTCCTGTTCCGAAGGGCAGCAAATCGAAGTCCTGACCTCTCACATCCTTATTATTGCCCATAAACCGCTCGGGCTTGAACTGATGAGCATCTTTCCAAACGTTCTCGTCCCTTCCCATCGCCCACACATTCACAAATACCCTCGTCTTTGGCGGAATGAAATATTCTCCCACGCTGCAGCCTTCCATGGACTCGTGGGGAAGCAGCAGAGGAAATGGCGGATGAAGTCGAAAAGTTTCTTTCACCACGCATCGCAAGTAGTCGAGCTCCATAACGTCACTCTCCTTTATTCTGCGACTTCTGCCCGCTACAGATTCCATCTCTTGCTGCGCTCGTGCCAACGTTGCAGGATTCCTCAGCAATTCACTCATCGCCCACTCTAGCAATGTCACCGATGTTTCCATTCCCGCGCCTAACATATCCTGCACATACATAATATATTTCCTGAAGTTTTGTGCACATTTCCTCTGGCGATAGTTAAAAACAAAATAGTTTAAAACAGTAAGTAATCAGATTTGTGAAAGCCAACACAGCCTTGATTATCAGACTTACCAAGATCAGGGCTTTGATGCGGTTTCGTGAGATTTTCTCGCTCTCCGTTTCGGCCATGCTGAGCAGCACGTCTACCATGTCTTCAACACGATCTTCGTTTTGTTTTCCTTTATCTAATCTACGGTGGATGTGCTCATCGATAACTTTTTCAGCAAATCCGTCCAATATTTTGTGAACTGCCTGCATGCGACGACGGAATCCTTTCAAATCGAGCCAGTCTAGAGAAGGAATGAAATCGCCAACGCAAAATGCACCGGCCACAGCAAATATCTCTTCAACCATTTGTTTGAAGCTATGCCCTCCATTCAAGTAGCTGTCGGAGTACGTCCTGCTGGCAAACATTCTGCAGGTAATATTTTGTGTGAGGAAGATGAGTCTCTTCTTCACATCCACACACTGCGCTCCGTGCCCGCTTTCCCTCCAGATGGAGCCGATCATGGCGGACACTTCTTCCTCTCTCACGAAACTGAAAGAATCGATTCTCTTCACTGTGAGCAGCTCCACCGTTAACAGCTTTCTACTCTGCCTCCAGTACGATCCATAGGGGCTAAACGCCACGTCTTTATGATCATAGCATATATATTTCCCCGTTGCACAGTTTGGTCTGGTTGCAAAGACCAAATCATGAGTTTTTAAGAACTCTTTCGCCATGGCAGGCGAAGACACCACAACAGTGGGGACGGAGCCCAAGCGAAGAAACATAATGGATCCATACTTCTTTGCCAGCGCCGCTAGAGCCTGATGAGGAAGGCTTCCCAAGAGATGGAGACTTCCTATGACAGGCCATGGACGTGGTCCGGGGGGCAATTTCAATTTGCTGCCATTGCTCTTCAGCTTACACAGAAAGCAGTAGAGGAGAAAGAAGATCCCAAATCCTATGGTGAGTGGCTCATTCAGGAAGCAAGTCAGCGATTCCATGCTGGGAGAAGAGGGAAATCCGCAAGCCTACAACCAGTTGAAACCCAAAAACCAACCCTTTTAGTACCGTCTATAAGGTTTACGATAAGGTTTACGTCGCATCACGGGCGCATCCCATCACTGTAGCTCTGAATTCTAACCACAACGCAAATAACGATCTGTGCGAAAGTTACCCTGATTACATAGATTTTTGTTAACCATTTAGTTTCATAGGCATGTAAACCATTGAAAAATTAACTTAAAAATCGGATTTTGTGGTAAAACCTCTTAAATGATTAATTGAATTTCGTATAGATACCATTAAGATGGAGACAGTGAAGCTCACCACAGAGAATATATTTTTTATTAGGTAAGAAAGTCCATTGATTCTATCATGTAGAGCCCTAGCATCTTTAATGATATTTGACCCTTGTGACATAAATCATTTAGCAATTGTTTTATAGCATTTGAAATATATTTCATTTTCTCAATGGTTGAGGCATCTTCTTGAGAAACTATGATAGGGGCAACAATTGACACATCAAAAGATTGGAGAAGTCCAACCAATTATTAAAATCCCCTTGACTTTTCTTAAGTTTTGACTGAGGATAGAGCTCATACACATTCTTTTGTACCACCCCTACACCCACTACTCCATTTTTTGGTTGATTCAAGAAAAATAGCCCTCATTGCCATTAGATAAACAATGTAAGAAGTCATGGATAACTTCCCAGTTTCTTGAACTTTATGAGCAAAAATGTCACATGAGGGTTTTCAAGGATTGTGGGATTTCAACTATTCAAATTAAAGGTAAATTTATCTATATAATCAAATAAGCATTTTTAAATTGCTTATTCCAAGTGTGAAGTAGTTTAAGGAAGAGGAAATCTCCTTGGAGGTTATAAGTAAAAGAGTCACTGATAGTAACTTGACTTAGCTCAATAAGAAATTGGAAGACCACAACCTTGATATCAAAGAAGCATCCAAAGACAATATAGCTTCAAAGGTTCATCCTAAGAAGGAGGCTGAGAGAAAGAAAAAATCCCTATAGCTAGGGCTTCCAAATTTGGGCATTTTAGATATGGAGAAAGAAGTAGAGATGAAAGAACAATCACTTTAGAGAAAGAAGGATCCAAAATATGTTTTTAAGGTTATGGAACCCTTTGAGGTATACAAAGAAGGGGCAACCTCAATATCCCTTCATGGAAGAGAAGTTCCTTACTCAACCTCTTCTCCCATCTCCTCCAAATTCACCCCTTGTTCCTCCTATGCAAGAGAAAACCCTTATGATCCTAGAGGATTCTCTTGGAAAGGTGATAACTCTTAAAGGATCACCATCAAGAGGCAAATCCCTTGAAGACCTTATTCCTAAGATCCCCTCTCCTCTTTGATCTTCTAAGAGATTCCCTTCTAAACATTTTCCTCCACATGTTTCTCCTCCTCTCTTACAATCCCATGTGCAAATTCTTTACGACAATGAAGAAAAAAAAGAAATTTTCAAAATAAGATTTTGGTTGTAGTTCCCACTTGGTTGGACCTTACAATCAAGAAGAGAGAGAACATCAAATTCCTTTGCTGATGATTTATTTTCCATTATATTAAAGATTGAGAAGCCATGTCAAAGTAAAAGATTTAGGGTTATCTCTTCCATTTTGAGAAATGCACAAGGATCAAGAGTTGTAGAGGTTGCTACTCTAATGGTTGACAAAGATAACATAGAATTAATACCATTTTACAATAAAATATTTGGGGTCAATTTGTATAAGCAAACAAGACACTCTAAAATTGAATTTATGCAAATAGTTATCATCACTATCATCTTCAAAATGGATAATGATTATAAAATCAAACAACAATTGAGGGAGCAAGTGAGACAAATGACCTATTATATAATAATTGGTTGGAATTCTCCAATCTTTTGATGTGCCAATTGTTGCCCCTATCATATTTTCTCAAGAAGATCCCTCAACCATTGAGGAAGTGAAACATATTTCAGATGCTATAAAACAATAGCCAAATGATTTATATCACAAGGGTCAAATACCATTAAAGATGTTATGGCTCTACATGATAGAGTCAAACGGGCACTCTTGATAAAAAAATATTCTAGCTAAATTTAGATAAGAGTTGTAGGTCCATATTGATAATATTTTGCAAATCAAATAAATTCCAAAGCTTAGCTTGGAACCTCTTGTGTCAAAAGATAGTTTCAATAGAGCAAATGAATCCTTTATTATGGAATTGTATTAAATCATAAAGCTAAGGATTGAATTTCTTGTCATTTTAAGATGATCCTCTCTCCCGTATTTAAATCGACAAATGAATGCCTTTAAATACTAATATATAACAATAAATTGTGCAAACATATATACTAAATTGATTCAAAAACTAGCCAAAAATACCAGTAAAAAAATTTAAATTTCAAAAATTAATTGTGGCATTGATTTGAACTAAAAGTTCCATCAAGCACTTGAAAAATATAAAATTTAAATTTGAAAAAAGTCCAAGATCCCATTTCAGTGTTATATACATGAAATCTACAATATTGATCTAAGAAGAATATGTGAAAATAATCACCCAACACAAACAATCAAAACTATTTTTCCCAAAAAATTAATGGGTATGAACTGGAATATTTTATGTGGAAATATCCACATACAAAGGATTTCATTCTAGAAAGAAATCATACAATTATTTGAAAGAAATCTTTTGTTTTAACTTTATGGAACTGGAGAAGCCACAAGAATGGCGGTTGTGATGTACAGAGGAAAAGCAAATTCCATTGATTAAGCTGCAATACTTGTTTTTACAACTTCAAAAACTGTTTGTGCCATGCGGCAGGATCCACTTCTGTGAGATTGGCACAATCAAGGAAGTACACGCCTGCAATAATATATACACACAATATTATTTGAGCAGCCTTCACAGACTCAACAGCAGTACTGAGAAAATATTATAATTTTCTTACTTTCTTCGATCTTCCATCTTGAATATGTGCATAAACAATCCCCACTGCTAATACCAACAGCGCAGAAAAAAAAATTCAATGCTTAGAGTGTGCTGGTTAAACCAGACCGGAATTCTATTGCAATCTAACTTTCCCATAACCATGTCAGTTACTGCTACACTCTGGAGCAGTGGTGGGAGTTAAGAGCCGTACCGCATTGGTTAGAACGGATTGGGTCACCCTGATTATGTATGGAGTTCAGAATTGTGGTCGAGAGCTTGACTATAGAAATTATTCCCTAGTTATAGTTGAGGTCCACCACCAAGTCTACCAGTAGGTCCACTGCCTATCTATAGTAGGGGGCGGGGGCCTGATAAGCATCCATGACCGTAAACGATCCATCTTATATCCACGATGTATTATTTCAAACAAAATCAATGACAAGTATGTTAGCGATTACCAACCGTAAACAATTAAAAAAAATCAAACTTTAAAGATATGATGTTGAAAGTAATGGTTTTTTATAATTACAAATACTGTAATAATAATTAATTTTAGATTTTCGTGAGATTTTATAATTTATATAAAATAATAAAATTACTTTCAACGTTATTGAAATAGAATCTTTGAGGGGTCAGGAGGTAGACATTTTAAATAAGAAAATTACTTTCAACATTATTGAAAAATAATCTTTGAGGGGTGAGAGGTAGACATTTTAAATAAGAATATTACTTTCAACATTATCAAAAAAAGAATCTTTGAGGAATCAAGAGGTAGACATTTTCAACGTAAGTATGGCATAGAATTTTATCATATAAAGGAGAAGAGTATTATAGTAATTAATTTTAGATTTAGGATTTCTTCATAGGATCTAATCTTGTCATATTTTGTAATTTATATAAAATAAAAAATTACTTTCAACATTATCGAAAAAGAATCTTTGAGGGGTCAGGAGGTAGACATTTTAAATAAGAAAGTAATACTTTCAATTTTATCGAAAAAGGATCTTTGAGGGTTCATGAGGTAGACATTTTAATAGAGAATTACTTTCAACATTATTAAAAAATAATCTTTGAGTGGTCAAGAGTTAGACATTTTCAATGTAAGTGTGGTACATAATTTTATTTTATAAAGGAGAAGAGTATCATTTACTACAATATAAATTTTTATATAGTAAGAATTCCATAAATATTAGGGGAAAGGTTCCAATTACCATCCATGTTCCAATAATAGTTTATTAATACATGTTAATTAAAATTTCACTATAAAATTCCAAATGTGTCAATAGTTGTTCACTTTATATCCAGAAGTTACCAAAAAAAATACTTTATTGAAGGAATTGTGCAATTTTATTGGTACCAATATTGCATGATTATTGGGGCATTTGTGCATATGTATTGGATCAATTGAGAAAAATTTGTGGTGGTCAAAGTGAATTATTATCAAGGCATTAGAGAATATGTATCAAATGTCAACTTGAGATAACCACTTTTTGACCTTTGTGTACATAATGAATACTCATGTGTTCATCGTAACTACCCATAAGCCGAAACAATAGCTATAAGCTCTTAAGGAACATACAAAGAAACCCAAAAAAAAAAATTGTCAAAATTCGATTTAACAGCTAGTAGTACCCTTCCCCTAACTATTATATTTATTTATATTTATGAACTTTGCTTTTGATATTCCTTCACTTTCAATCACTACAATGTCCACAAAAATTTCCTTAAAAGAAGTGGGAGAACTTGGGAGACTTAGAAAATACAAGATATGGGAAGAAGGGATGCATTCTCTACTTTTATCTTACAACTGTCCTATTCACCCCCTTATATTATGTTTTAATTCTAATTTTGTGTCTTTAATAGAAATCAAAATATGTTTTAATAAAATTTCAGGATGTATTCTTCATATTGTACATAGAATATTTTTAAATATAAGATAGAGTAATGTCTTGCACAATTATATATTATCTTAAGAATAATAAAATTGAATTTTAAATTTGAGGTTTCTTTTTAAATGTTATAGAATTCATTTCAAGCGGTGTATATAAATTTGGCTAGTGAAATAGTGAACGTTTAAATAGAGAGTGGATACATTAAGATTGGTGTAAAAGGAGAGTAATAATGAGAAGTACATGGAAAATAAATAGGAATAGGTTAGGGAATCCACCAAATCAAGGAAAATAGTGTGTCACTTGCCACTATATAATTGCGTTAAATTCATTCTCTAAGGTACACACAAGTCCAAATGAAAATCAACAAAAATATTCTAATTTAATATGAAAACCCATAAGAATTCAATATAAATCTATTAATAATTGAATTTTATTGAAAAGGTTATTTTAGGTTCTTTTTACATTAACATATTGACCATTATATATTTATTTGTCATAAAGAAACCAACAAAATTAATATAATTTTATAATGAACTTAAATTTTTCATATTTCATAGTTATTTAACAAGTTCTTAAATTAATTATCTATATTTTTGTATAGTTAATTCTAGGCGTTTATTTAAAAAAACAAGGAAGGACCCTAAATAAATAAGTAATATAATTAAATTTTATATCATTTCCAATATTAAATGATGAATTTAGGCATTTTAGCAAAAAAAATCAAGTATTTTGTAAAAGGATGTTGATTTTCTTAAAATTTATATTAAAAAAAAAAGTTGATATAAGTATATGAGTTTCTTGGGTTCCATAAAATATATTGATATATGAAAATGATATTTTTGAATTGAACAAGCTTGGAATGGTGTGTGAAGCATAAAATATTATTTTAAGATAAATGAGCTTTAAATTTTATCCTATAAAGATACATTTTGGAACACTTATCTTAATCTCAATGATGAACTAAAATCACCTCTATTGAGGAAAATTTGGCTTTCATGTCTAACTAAATTTTTGAAACATGATGAAGTAATTTAAATCTATGTTTGAATAAGCCGCATAATGATGAACTAAAATCATCTCTATTGAGGAAAATTTGTCTTTCATGTCTGACCAAATTTTTGAAACATGATGAAGTAATTTAAATCTATGTCTGAATAAGCCACATACTTTTGTTCTAAATGAAACTTTTATAAGAAATAATTCATGATAATTAATTATTTGATACAACTAAAGGGGATTGATTTTAATAATGATATTGGAATGGAAATATTCTATGTTATCTAATAATTGAATACTTCTAGGCCTTCCATACAAATGGGAAAACATGCACAATCTTGGTTGATATATGGGCCACAAATTTGGGTGTGTGAGCATAAACAATTAGATTAAGCATTTCATCTAAATCTCTAGATAGTTTAGAATATAAATATTTATGATGCATTTAAGGATTATGCACATTAGTTATTAGTAGTTATGAATGAGATACTTCTAAATTATCTACCCAAGATCATCCACTCATGGTCATGGATTTAGATACTAAGGGTTTAGGCATCAATTAAGTAATTAATTTAGTTCTCTTTATTTTTTCAATGGCTATCATACCCTTATAATACCTGTGTGTGTGTGAAATGTGGAAAATTAGTAAATCAACACAAACCTTAATTAAACGAATTATATCAAAGATTCAAAGCAAAGAAGCTACTCTAAATTGCAGTTTAACAAATCTTTTAAGAATGTCTCATTGTCTTCTATTCTTAAAGATTCCATTAACCCTTTGGCCCTCAAATTTCTATGTGCACAAAGGCTATTAGAATGAAATTTAAGAAATGAGATTAGTATTCAACATGCAAGCCAACTAACTCCCTACATGAAACTATACAATGGAAAGGATAATGGGTACTATGATGAATGGATGATGGTGTTAGATGATTCAAGGTAGATACTATGGTAGTGAGATGTAATGATTCTACATATGCTTAAATGCAAACTATGGAAAACCAAGATGATACTCCATATGCTCAAATGCTAACTATTAATATGCTAATCTAAAATGCAACTATGAGGAAAAGTGTTAGTCTAAGATTTAACTATGATGCAAAACATGATATAAAATGTAACTATAAGACTCCATAATTCCCCCAAGCTCAAACGATATTCCTGCATGATAACTCTATTCAAAAGTGGATGCAAAATCCAATGCCAAAGGGTTGTATTTATAGCCTTTTCCAAGCATTTGATGAGGTGGCAACGATCAACAGTCTAGATTCAAACAAGAAGAATGAACAGTGGAGATGGAGAGAATCAAGATGTTGTCCCCTTGACCAAAGACAACATTCCAAATGGATGGAAGAATCTCTTGACTAATAGGCAACATGCCAAATGGATGGAAGACTCAAGTGTGGGAAGAAAAGACCATGTATTTGAAAATTGGTGGAAGTGTGAGGAACAAGCCATGTGCTTTTAAAAATTGGTTGAAGATATTTCTAATTAAAAATTAGAATTATTTAATTTCATATGACCTTGGTGAGATGACACAAAAAGTTGTAGACATGTGCTTGAATTCCTAATCAAGATTAGTGAAGATTAATTAAATAAAACAAGTTTATGAAATTTTGTTTATTTAATTAATTTAGAAGAATATGATTTTAGATTTGGAGAATTAGAGAAGGGTGAACAATATAAATAAATTGAGAATTTATTTATACGTAGTCGAATATTAATTAAATAACTGGTATTTAATTAATTAAATGCCATGACCATTTTTAAGTGTATACATTTTGCCCCTCTTTGAAGTAATGTTTTTACATGTTGCTTCAAAGAAAAATTTGATATTGATGCCAACAAAATTTTTAATGCTCCAGACGTTGATTTTCAAGTATTGACAGATATATGCCCCCTCAAGAGATAAATCGGTGAATTTTGGAATGTTGATGATTTTTTGATGATGTGATGATGATTTGATGATTTTACAATGATGTGATGATGATTCAATGTTAAACCAATGATACCTTGATAACAAATGTGATTTATCTCTCGAAATTTGATTCCAAGCTTGCTCCTTTAATAGTTTTGATTAGTTGAAGCCCATTTTTGGTAAAAAAGGAAATAAATCTCACCATAATTCCCTCCATTAACCTTTAAAAAGGTAAAAAGTGGGAAAAGTGAATTCATTTGCACATTGTGATTTTGGAGAATTTGGAGAGTGGAGAGCTAGAGGAAGATGGTGATCCCATATCACAGGCATGGTTTCGAGTATGTTCGCTGCCATAGTCGCCCTATTGCAGCTAAACCTTCAATACACATTACGAGAAACCTCCTTTAGTCATTTTCTTGCCTTTTTTGGTGTTTTGAACTTGGTAGATAGGTGTTGTTTTCCATTTAAGGTCATTTTTCACTTTTTGGGGGGGGGGGTAAGTGCACCAAGATGGTTCCCAAAAAGGGGGCTTAAGTGGCCACTTTTTTTTGAAATCAAGAAATGCTGACCTTGGACGTGAAATTGAGGATAGTTACACTCAAAATTTTGAGATGGAACAAAAACAAGGATCAAAGTGCTCCGAGTCTACTTTCTAAACTACTAATTTATTTTGAAAATGGTTGAGATTAAGGGGTTCAAAAGAGGGATGTACACAAATTGGTGTTGTTTTTGTCGAAAAACATAACATAGCAACTCTTGTACGACCTAAGCACGGTGAACTTTTTTGTAGTATTTTTAAAATTGCTATGGTCAGAAGTTAGCTAACAACATCTAGTTGATGCACAATTTTTCTGATAATTTTTTAATGAATATTTGATTTTTTACTAATTTTCTAAGTGGGCACTTCTAAAAGCGAATTTTGGCCGCTCCCCTAATTTTTTGAAAATAATTGATTTTTTTTCTTTTTTTAAATTTGTAGAATGGAGTCTAGTTTCTAAAAATGTAATTTGTTTGAATTTTTAATGAACGGTTAATTTATAACCAAAAAAAACACCAAACACTACTTTTTGGCAAAAAACAGATATACAAACAAAAGAAATTATGGATGAAAGGCTTAACATTGTCAAAAAGTGAAAAAAATTATATTGTTGGATAGCTAAGAGAGAACCTAACATTACCCATGTTTTTTATTTTGTTGATATTTAACTAGATGCAATCTTGATGGTGAGTGCAAACCTGATTATGTGAAAAATTGTAGAATTTGCAAAAACACATCTCTGGCCTTGTTGGGAATGCCCTCCAACCTTTGGGTTGGTATTCCAAGGCAAATAATTTCATTTTTTCTTTTTTTTTAACACAAAATAACGCGTGCGCATTATAACACGCTTGCGTTATAACGTGAGCGCGTTTTGTAAAAAAAATTCCAAAAGTGGCCAGAAAATTGGTACCCAACTTCATGCACCCGCCCAGGGGTTTGGTTGCTCTTTTTTTGTTGTTTTTGAGTCATTTTGGGTGTTTCTAAGAGTTTCAATGCATTTTGTGCCTGAAATGGCGCATCTTGCCTCTGTTTTGGCACATTTGGGGTCCCAAATGGTGCATATTGCAATTCTTTTGGCACATTTTGCATGTTTGATTTCATGTTTTGACCTTTTTAGTGCTTTTTGCCCCTAAAATGGTGCATATTGCACCTGAAATGGTGCATTTTGTTGCTTTTGTGGCACATCTTGCTATCCTAGGGGTGCTTGCAGTGTGTCTTCAAGGTTTGTTCTTGATGAGTCTTGATGATTTTCCTTATTGTTTTTCCTATTTGATGTTGTTTGATTGATTAAAGTCCTCTCAATTTTGGAAATGTGTGTTGATTATGTCAAATGTTGCATTGTTGATCATGTTCATTGATGTTTGTTTAATGTTCATGAATCATGTTAGTCATTACGTTGTGATGTTTAGTGATGCTTTGATTGATTTCAATCTGATTGTGTGATGTTCATTGCTTGATTGATGTTTGATAAGATAGTTGATGATTTGATCTCATGATAGGTGAGAGTCAAATGATAGGATAACTTGATGATGTATTGACCTCATGATAGGTGATGATAGGACCGATGCTTGATCAACCTCATGATAGGTGAGGATTGATAATAGGACTTGATGATTGATCAACCTCATGATAGGTGAGGTCTAATGATAGGACTGATGATTGTCCTGATTGATTGAATTGATGATTGATTTGATAGATTGACTGATGATCTTGATTGAATGTGATTTGATTGACTGATGATCTTGATTAAAAATTGTGTTAGGGCCAAATTTGATAGATCAATTGATGTAATGTTGATTTTTTTGTCATGATATGATTAGGAGGACCTTGATGTTCTTCAGTCTCAGGAGCATTTCCCGAAGATGTGGGATATGATTTGTCAATTGATGTGAGCTGATTTAGATATTATCGTGAATTGTGGTTTGACATCATTGTTAGATATACTCTAGTATAGGATTAACAAGGGTTTGTTGACTTCTATGGTGGAGAGGTGGCATAGTGACCACAACACCTTTCATCTAGCTACTTGGGAGATGAAATTTACTCCCAAGGATGTGTATTGTATCTTACGGATTCTAGTGGTTGGCAAGATAGTTGTGTATGACAAAGTAGAGCAAGGTGGGACCAATGCCTTGTGTAGGATCTTCGACGATGACGAGGTTTCAGGATATGCAGTCCCTTGGAAGGAGATGATAGAGATATATGATCCACTATTGTGTGTTTTGTCTAAGCTCATTGGCAGATTCCTTTGTCCTAACCACAGGTCAAAGGGATTATCGATTGGTTGGGGTTAGGTATTGGAGCGTATGATATTGGAGGGGACCAAATATGCATGGGGTTCTTATATGTTAGCCCATTTATATCATAATTTGCACCTATTTGTTTATTTTGGGGCAACGAGCCTCTCTTCTGGAGTTACACTGTTGCAGATATGGGCATGTGGGAGCATATAGTGATCACTTAGCCAGTGGGAGATAGATAGCGACCAATAGGTAGACCTTATGTTTTTAGCTACACCAATCCATGTGTCTAGCATAAGCTAGGAAAATTAGATTATTGGAGATGTTTCCTAGATGATTTGGAGACTGTGACATGGTGCCCTTACTTGGATTGTGAGGTGCGGCTAGAGGATCAGATGGAGATGCCTTTCATGTTGTTATCATGATACTTGATGGGACAGACATGTTCTATAATCGAGAGCTATTTGTATCTATAGGTTTGTCATCAGTTTGGATGAGTTTAGGTGATGCCTCAGGGGGTTTCCCATTATGCACGATGGAAACAAGATGTGATAGAGTGGGGGTCGTGCTTATCTTATGGTGTTGCTCATACTGAGTATTATAGATTGGCGCCAAGTTTGTGGTATTATGCTCCACAGGTTGCACATGTAGGGATGACAAAGGACTATTCTGAGTATTTCTACACACATCTATTTTTTATATCGAGTCATGATGAGCCAATTCCTCCATTTGATGACGATGATAGGGCACCGCCTCAAGCACCGAGACAGAGGGGGGATGGAGAGGAGGAGGAGAGTGATAGTGGGGATGGAGGGGATGACGATGGTGCTGATGGTGGTGGTGGTGGTGGTGGTGATAGCTCAGGTGCATGGACAGCAGGTGTAGTTGGTAGTCACATTCTAGATTTTGCAATTCCTAGATATAAGAGGAGTATTGTCGTACCTCAGATGGTGATTCCTAGGATTCAGATTGGAGTCCCCTCTCATCAACAGTAGGCATAGATATATGCATTATAGGTACAGATTTAGACTCTTCAGGGTCAATTAGTGCAAGCTTAGGCATAGGTTGGCCATGTTTAGACACTGATGGTGGAGAGAGATGCAGCTAGGTAGCAGGTACAATAGGTACATGCACAATTTTAGACTCTTCAGGGTCGGTTAGTGCAGGCTCAGGCATAGGTTGGCCATCTTAAGACACTAATGACTGAGAGATATGTAGCTAGGTAGTAGGTATAATAGGTACAGGCATAGGTTGGCATACTTACTATGGAGAGGGATGCCTTGAGACAGTGGGAAAAGTAGGTTGAGGCCATTACTGAGAGATCACAGCAAGCTGCAACAGCTGTCGGTACTGTGATAGGGCGAATTTACTTGCTAGAAAATGAATAGCAAACAAAAGAGTGCAAATAACAACTAAAAACACCCTACACCTCAAGATTGGCCTAATGATTAACTAAACTAAGCAAAATGAAAGATTTCACCTTGTTGAGTTGTCTATTGGTTGGCCCTTCGATCTTTGGTGTCATATGCTCCTTGGATGGCAAGAGATGCAAGCTATGAGATGAGATGAGTATGGGAAGATGAGTGGAAATGGATGCAAGTGTGAAAATTGGCTAAGTATGGCTCAAGAAAAAAATTTGCAAGAGTTTGGCTAGCATGAATGATCTCTCCTAAAATGAGAGAAAAGAGGGGGTATTTATAGAGAATTTGGAGTTCTCTAGGGAAATGGATGGTCAAGATTGAGCCACTAAGATCAAGATGTAGGGCTAATGTGAGTTGAGATCTCACAAGCCCTCACATCTTGACATGTGGCATGTGAAGTGGCTTGAAAAAGAGGATGTGTACATGAGGTGGAAGGAAAGTACATGACATGGAGGTAGTACATAGTACCTTGGGATTGGACAAGATCTCCTCATAAAGGAGGTCCTTCTCCCCATGTGGGTGATAGGACATGTGAGGAATTAAAAATTCCTCAAATATCCTTATGGGGATGAGAGAAGGAATTTAAAATTCCTTGAAATGCATTGAGGGATTAAATGTGAATTAAAAATTCACATGGGGAATGGAGTGCCTTCTCCAAAAGGAGAAATCCTTTGATAAGGTTGACTTATGACACATTCCATAAATGACATGGAGACCTAATTAAGTGATTAAGGTTGTGCAAGTGCTTGATTAGACAAATTAATGACATATTAGAAGAGGGTTAGATTTCACATGTGACTTGATGTGACAAGTCAAAGATCACATGGGGAAGAGTAAAAGGAATTTAATATTCCTTGGAAGGATAAAAGGAATTAAAAATTCCTTAAGATGTTGATTAGGCTAGTTGATGAAGGATTAGAGGAGGGTTAGGTGGCTAAGAGAGATAAGAGGACAATTTGCAAAAGTTGGAGGATGTGACACATCCGAATCAAGGATTAGGCATGTGCATATCCCTAATGATGAGATTAGAAGATGGATTAGGATTAGATAAAAATGATGGGGGATGTGACATATGAGGAATTAAATAAATGTCATATTTATTTAATTCATTTGATGAAAAGGAGGATTGAAGAGATAAGCTATTTATTTATTAATTAAATACCTTAGGGATTTGGCAAAATTAAGGATATTAATTAAATAATAGCAATATTACTTAATTAATGCAAATAAAGGGATGCTTAGATGAAAGGGGATAAATTTGGATAAATTAAGTGTCCAAATTTAGGTGTCTACATGTACATCTAATTATTTCAGAGAGATTCAACACACTGCTCAGGAGGCTCAGTTTTGCAGGGGTAAATATCATACAGTGATTCCTCCCAAGCAGTGAGAGAGCTTTGCATAGTCTCGATCTGGCAGGTCTCAGTCTCAAACTATTAGAATGGGTGTTACACAGCCATTGCCTGGAGATAGGAGAGATCCCGGTGCTAGTTCGTTAGGTGGAGGAGGTACTGGTTTTGTGCTACCAGCACCGTTTGGGGGGAGCACGACATAACTCCGGTTAGGATAGCATATTTTTATATACTTTGGACATAATGTATACACTGTTGTGACATTGATGATGTACTTCTTGTTTTTAGACTTTATGATATAGTGCCATTTTTTATATTGATGTATCTCATCATACTTTTGGATATCCTTGTACAATTTAACATTATGTTTTTTGAGGTTATATGATATGCAGTGATGATTATGATCTATGTGTTGATATGATGATAGATGTCTATGATGCATTTAATTTCCATGTTATGATGATGATTATGATATGCATTTAATTGCTATGTTATGATGATGATATGCTATGTGATGGATGCATTTAATTTATATGTTTATGATAATGATGATATGATGTGCTAGATGGATGCATTTAATTTCTATGTTTATGATGCTCTGTGATGATATGATGTGCTATGAATGCATTTAATTTCCATGTTATGATGATGATTGTGATATGATGTGCTATGCATTTTATATTTTTGTACTTTTCCAATGCAAATAAATGATGTAATGAATGAATGAATGTGTATATGAAATGATTGTGTGATGGTACCTAATTCTATGAGAGTGTATTCAATGATGATATGATGTGATAATGCAATGATGGATGATTCTTAGATATGTTTTATGGATTTATGCAAATGATGTTTTATGCTATGGGAAATGGATTTGATTATGCAATAATGATATGTGATGAAATGTGATGTTCATATTGATTATGTATGGATGTGATGATAATGAGATATAATGATTATGTAAATGTGTGTGATGATGAATTATGATTATGTGATGCAAATGATTATGTAGATGATTATGTTATATGGTCTTAAGCTTAAATGAGTGAATCTATCCAACTTCCAAGAGTTGTGAGAAGGTTGTCGTCAGTTGATTCTTTGTTAAATTAAGCTTTCACAAAACCTGACATATTTAAGCTTAATGAACCACGTTCCTAATGCCACTATATGAAATGATTTTGATTATGTAAATGAGATGTAATGCACATCTTTTTATGTTTTCTGATGCAAATATTATGATGTGATGTATGGATGAATGAATGATGTTGTAATGTTTTCTACTGTATGCAAATGATGATGCAACTGATGTGCAACTATATGAGAATGATGCATTTTTGGAAATGTCAAGTGTACTCAATCCATTGATGCAAGAGATAACATCATCATTGCAGCTTTGGAACCCCATAAATACAAATACGAACTAACATGGATGCAATCTACTCTAGCCATACAAATCTCATATGCAAAAGTTGTCATTTGTAACAGCCAATTTGTCGTGCTTTTTATCATCATTGGGCCTTTAAAATGTTGAAAGTGAGTACAAGCATCAATGGTATATTTAGACCATGATGACTTGAGTACTACTTCCATGATGTTTGATAGTGAAAGTTAACACAAGCACCTAAGTATAATTAAACCGAGATGACTTGAGTATTGCTTGCGTAAACAAACAAGAGTTAACTGGTTTCCTATGCAAATTCAGAATGTCATCAATAATACAAGTTGTAGTGCACGTCTCACAACAATTTGCACACAATAATAATGATCAACTCACATACAACAAACAAAGAAAAATCATACTCTTTCCTAGCTCCTCTAGTTCAATACATCATTGAGGGGCTCCAAAGATATGATAACAAAAATCAAAGTATGTAACAATTGAACATTTGTGTTTAACATGTGATAAACCCATGATTCAGAAAGAACATCATCCATTTGAAGTTTGTTTTTGGTTTGATTGATTTAGCTGTTTGATTTGGATGGTTGATGTGTTCATGCTTGTGTGATTGATGTTCATTGTTGGGTTGTACTATGATCATTTTTTTGGGTTGTGTTGTACTACTGTTGTTTGTCTGTTGGTTCAAGCTCAAAGTTTATTTTCCCCCAATGAGTTCAGGATTTTTCCCCCAGTATAGGGTGAGACACGACCGTGATACCAGGATATGTACATGGTGCTTTCTGAGGATAGGTAGATGGATGATGAAAATGAATGGTGAAATCAAATGGTGAAAGTGAATGGTGAAAGCGAATGGTTGGAATGCTCAAATAGATGGAAAAGCTATCCTATCACAAATAGTGCCTATTGCTAGGTTTTCACTACTTGTTTTTATTGCACTTTTTTAGATTTTATGATTTTTTGGATGATTTTTTTTTGTATTTTTCTCTTTTTCTAATTTTTTAATAAATTTTTGATCTTTTTTGCTTTTCTTGTTGTTGCCAAGATGCCTATTTGCTAGGTTTTCATCAAGGCAACCATTTTTTAGGACATTTTCTGATGTTTTTGGTATTTTTCAAGACCTTTTTCTGATGCACTGGATGATTCAGGTGTAGAACTTCTTGAGATGTAGGCTATTGAGGGGTTCATCAAACAAATCCCCTTCTGGTGTGGACAATCGATATGCTCCTAATCCAAAGGTTGACACGATGACAAAGGGACCTAGCCAATTTGGTTCAAATTTCCCCTTCTTCTCTCAATCTTGTTGATTACAGGGATTCTCTTTCAAGATTAAATCACCAACCTGGAATGTTTTAGGCTTTACTATGTGGTTGTAGCTTATGGATATCCTTCGTTGATATGCTTTCAGGTGATCCACTGCATGCTCATGATGCTCATCCAAGAGTTCCAATTCTTGTAACCTAGACACTTAGTAATCCTCATCTGAAATGATCCCTTTTAAGGACACACAGAGTGATGGTAGTTCAACCTCAATAGGTAGAATGGCTTTTGATCCATAGACTAGAGCATAGGGTGTAGCTCCTGTCGAGGTACAGATGTTAGTTCTATAAGCCCATAGAGCAAGGTTCAATTGCACATGCTAGTCATGTCCAGCATCATTGACATTTTTCTTTAAGATTTTCAGGATAGTCTTGTTTTAGGCCTCTGCCTAGCCATTTCCTTGAGGATAATATGGTGTAGAAAACTGATGTTGGATGTGAAATTTCTCACAAATTTCATCAACGTCTTGATTTTTGAAAGGTCTATCATTGTAAATGATGATGGATTAAGGGATGCCATACTGAAAGATGATGTAATTCATAATGAAGGAGGAGATTTGTTCTCATGTGATGGTAGTTAGAGGGATAGTTTCGATCCATTTCATGAAATACTCAGTGGTTGTGATAATGAACTTGTGTCCATTTGACAAAGATGGATGAATCTTTCCTATGAGGTCCAATCCCCACTCACAAAAGGGCCATGTTGATGCAAAAGGTTGAATTTCCTACACCGGTGCATGGATGAGATTGTCATGAATCTAACACTTTTGGCATTTCTTGATGAACTAAAAAGAATGCCTCTCATAGTCAGCTAGTAATATCACAAATGGAGTTTCTTAAAGCTAAGGTTAAACCACTTGAATGAGTTCCACAAACACCTTCATGTACTTCCCATAAATTTTTTTTAGACTCGTCATGTTCTAGAAATTGGAGAGTTTTTTCAAGACCTCGTCGATAAAGGACTTCCACAATAAGGGTGTGTTGGGCAATTTGGCGGATGAAGTTTCATTTTTTGTTGCGAGATAGGTCAAGAGGGAGGGTGTTATCTTTTAAGTACGAATAACTTGGGTGTCGGGAAATTTGGCGGATGAAGTTTCATTTTCCTATAGAGGGAAGTATCAATCTCAACTAGATGGTAGATAACTTGGGACTCAAGTTTGTCATAAGATGTGTTGAACAATTGTTCCACCATGAACTCGTAATGGGCTTGTTTCTCTTAAATCTACAAGAGAGAATCAATGGTCACCATGGCATCAGCAGCTTTGTTGTCACTTTGAGGAATATGCTCAAATCTTATTTCCACAAAGTACTTTTTGAAGTCACCAACCATTCTTTTGTAGGGCATCATCTTGTCATCCTTTGTTTCATAGTCATCATTTACCTGATTAATGACTAGTTGTGAATCCCCATAGACATGTAACTCTATGATCTTCCAATCAACTGCTACTTTGATTCCAAAGATCAAGGCTTCACATTCAAATGTGTTGTTGGTGCAAGGGAACATCAATTTGTAGGACTTGGGAATGGTATGTCCTTGTGGTGAGATGAACGAGATTCTGGCTCTTGATCCATGTTGTGTATAAGAACCATCAAAGTACAAACCCATTGTTGTGTGGATACTATTAGGACATCAACATCTGGAAACTCGATGTTCATTGGATGATTGTCTTATAATGGTGCTTCAACTAACTGATCTGTGATTGCTTGTCCTTTGATTCCTTCCTATCAACATATTGGATGTCAAATTCACTCAACATCATGACCAACTTAGCTAGTCTTATAGTTAGATTAGCTTTGCTAAGAAGGTATTTCAAGGGATCTATCTTGGCTATTAACTTGATGGTATGGGTAAGCATATAATGTTGCAATTGTTGGGTAGCAAACACTACTACCAGAAAATCCTTTTCAATGAAGATGTAATTGATCTCATAGCCATTTAGGATTCTATTGATATAATAGATTTCCTTTTCTTTTCCTATTGAACCCTCTTGTGCTAACAAGGCTCCCAATGATATCTTAGTTGTTGATATGTACAATAAAACTAGCTTTCCTTCTACTAGTGGTATCAAGATAGGTTGACTCATCAGATATTGTTTCAATCTATTGAATGCTCCTTCACATTTTCATCCCATTAGAAAGATACATTCTTGTGGAGCAAGTGGCTGAAGGGGTGAGTTTTTTCAGCCAATTGTGTGATAAACCTCCTGATAGATTGGAATCTTCCTTAGAAGGATTTGAGCTAGCTGATGTTTTTAGGAGGAAGAATTTCCATGATATCTTTGACCTTTGCAGGGTCTACCTAAATGCCATTAGCTAACAAAATGTACCCCAAAATTTTAGTTGATGTTACACCAAATACATATTTCTTGGGATTTAGTATCACATTAAACCTCTCTAATTTGGTGAAAATTTTGTCTAGAATTTCTAGGTGTCTTCTCTAGTGTATGATTTGGCTAAAATATCATCAACATAGTCTTCCATGAAGGTATGCATCACATCATGAAATATTTTCATCATAGAATGCTAATAAGTTGCTCCTGCATTCTTCAATCTAAATGGCATGGCATTCCAACAAAAGGTTCCCCATGGATAGGTGAAGGCTGTATTATCTTGATCCCAAGGTGCAATTTTGATTTTATTATAACCAAAAAAACCATCCATGAGTGACAACATGCCATGTCCTATTGTTAGGTCCACAATGATGTCAATGTTTGATAGGGGAAAGTCATCTTTTGGGTGAGATTTATTGAGATCTCTAAAATCTGTGCAGATTCTAATGCTTTTGTCTAGTTTGGAAATAGGTATGATGTTAGAAATTCACTTTGCATAGTCAATTAGTCTAATGAATCTAACATCCAATAACTTCTTCACTTCTGCTTTTACCAATCTGGCAATATGTGGATTCTTTTTCCTTAATTTTTGTTTGACCGGTTTTACTCCTGCTAGTAGAGATAGATGATGCATGATGAGTTATGGATCAATCCCTGGAATTTCAGCATAAGACCAAGTAAAATTGACTTGTCTTTCTATGAAGAATTTGATTAAGTTTGGTTTTTCCTAATCTGTCAAAGATTCTACCAGATGGACAGTCCTTACTATTTCTTTATGGCTGATGTTGATAGACTGGGTGGGTTCAACCAATACTTTGGATCACTCCTAAAAAATTTTAGGGAGTGTGTCAAATATTTCATCCTTCAGTGCCTCAGAGAGGTTTTCACTGTTGGATACACTCTTTCTTTTTACTTTTTCTAGATCTATTCCTTGTATTAATCATTTTGCAGCAAGAAAATTTGACACTCTCCTAGTTGGAAGCTTCGTTATGATTTTCAATGGTGGAATTTTTTTTAGGATTGGTGGAATAGAGGAAGTTGACAATGGCCTCATCATTTGAGAAGATGGGGATTTCAGATGGCTCAGTTTGATCCCAATCTATGAGCTTGAGATGTACCAAGGGTAAGGAGTCATTGGATTGGTTAAAGTTAGATGCAATAAGGGTCCTGATGGTAATGTTCTTGGATTATCCAATAGAGAAATCAATGTCTATAAGGTAACTCTCTTATGAATTATCTGTTTCACTCTGAGCCTGATTGTCTTCACTAGAGTCATCAATATGTTGCGATCCTATTTCAAGTGGTCTATAACCTGAACTTTGACCCTCCTCACATATGGGTGTATACTTTTGGACCACATCAATTTCCTTATCATGACAAGAATCTTCAGATAGTGAATCCCACTCATATTCATTTGAATCTGTATCATGAGCATCACTAGCTTGTAGTTGTAGGATTCTTTCAACAATTTGTTTGGTTTCTTCTCTTGATTATTCTCTATACCCCAATCTTGTTTTATCCTTGGCTTACATGGTGATAGGTTGTATCAATTCTATGAAGCCTTTTTTCCTTTTACCAATAGGACCTTTTCCCTTGTATCCCATCTTTTCCATGATTGTCTTTCCTTTTCCATACTACTTTGTATGTACACTTGAGGTAGATGCTTGTGATGATTCTTCATCTTTGTATAACTAGTTTAAAACCTCTTTGTCATTTAACTCATCCACTAATGTGTCTGCTCTTACAAAGATTCCATCAAATAGTGTGGTTGGTTGTGATGATTTCTATCTAGATGTTGATGGTTGTCCATATTTCTTTGGAGAAGATGAAAGTTGATCTAAACATAAGGATTGCTGAAATGAGTATTCCCCCATGCCTTTGTCTTTCAATTGGATATTGGCCACTTTTTTTTATAAGGATTTGAGTTGACCTTCCTGATTTTGTGGAGTAGGATTTGAAGTACTTTCTTTATTTGAGGGATTGGCATCACCGATATCCTTATCCTTTGATCGGTCTTTTTTCTCAACCCACTTTGACAAGGCATTTAGTTGTTTCCCATCATTTGATAAACCCTAAGTTGGAGCTTCACTTTTATGTGGTACAAAAGTATCCTGGGTACTCTTAAGGGTGTTACAATATTGGGGGTTGTTTGAGTCAGCTGCAATAGTGACTTATTTCCCATTTAATGGGAACTTCAAACACTGGTGATATGTGGATGGTACTACTTGCATGTCATGAATCCAAGGTCTTCCCAAGAGTATCTTGTAGGTTAGCTCTTTGTCTAACACCTTACATACTATACCTCTGAAAATTGGTCCCACTTGAATAGGTAGCACTATCAATCCTTGTGAAGATCTTTCCTCATCATCATATGCTTTTATTGTGATTTTCCTTCTAGGATGAATAGCATTTTTTGAATAGCCTAGTGCACAGACAAGTTTCAAAGTATAGATATTCAGGCCAGCTCCTCCATCTATTATGACACGTTTAATGTGGTGTTTATGAGCTAATACCTTAGTGTGTAGGGCAGCATTGTGGGGATGACTGATAGATATGTCATCATGTTCAAAAAAGGATAAGCAGTGTGGTGCATTCAAATGTCCCACCATAGTCTAGAATTGGCCAACCTCTAGATTGTTTGGTACCATGGTGGCAACTAGAGCTTGTTCCAAGATTTCCTTGTGAGCAGGTGAGATCTTGAGAAGTTCTAATATGGATATTTGTGCAGGTATCTTCTGCAATTGATCCACTATGTTATATTGGGTGGCAAGGATAGAAAATGATTTGGACGTAGAAGGGGTAGCTCCTTTCAATGTTACCTTGGCTTGTCCTCGTGTGATTGCATTAATAGGTGTGTTGTCTTGTTGCTCTCTAATTTTGATAACATTGATTTTATGTGAGGAAGTGTCAGCATTATGGTGATGATTTTCAATTGTAATGATGTTTTTTTCATGTTCAATGGTGTTATCATTGGTTGAGTTATCATTTGCAATAAGATCTGATTTGTCATGGGTTGGATCATCAACCACCTCAATATGTAGAATGGTGGTATCATAGACATATTTTATGTTTTTTCCCTTGTTATTTGATGATGAGGACTCTCCTTTCTCATAGTTTGGTAGAGGGTTCTTGAAAACCCCATGATCATTGTTTTTGGGGTCCTACAAATATTGTTCTGTTGTTAATTAAATCTTGTATCAAGTGCTTCAACTGCATGTAGTCATTGGTTTTATGTCCCTTGTTGTGATGAGAGTCACAAAAGTGAACATCATTCCACCATGGAGGGCTAACTTGTGGTTACTAATTTTTTGCCTCTGGTAACATTATGACTTTAGCTTCAATAAGTTCCTTTAATGTTGATTCTAACAATTGTCCCAAAGGGGTGAACCTCCTTTGATTTGTTTGATATGATGATGTTCTAGATCCAACATTACCTTGATTGTTGCTTTGGTTGATGTTTTGGTTGTTTCCTTGGTTGTTGCCTTGGTTGTTGGGGGGATTGTTATTATGATTAGCTTTGGCAGCAGCTGTAGTTAGGTTGAATACAAGTTTTGTATTTTGAATTTCAACTACACCATCATTGTTTCCAACGTTCTTGTTTTGTTGCCAAAACTTGGGTTTGTCACCACCATTGTAATTGTTGGAGTTTGATGAGTTGTTTTCATTGTATATCTTGATGACTCCTCTCTTGACTAAAGCCTCTTTGATTTTAATCCCATTTTCAATCAACTTTTTGAAGGTTGGGGGACATTGTAATTCCAATCTATAACTCATCTTGTCACTAAGGTTGTCAATAAATATTTCTATCTTTTCCTTTTCGGGTATAGGACGAGAATATCATGCCAATAACCTTCTCCATTTTTTCAAGAATACAAGGAATGATTCACCCTTCTTTTGTTTCAAATTACAAATATCTTTCATGGTGATGTCATGTTGGATGTTGTAAGAAAATCGGGTGATGAACTTGTTGACTAATTCCTCAAAGGTGTTTATTAGTGGGGTGAGTTTGGAGAACCATTCAAGACAATGTCCACCTAAGCTTCTTGGGAAAAATCTCATCAAATATGCTTCCTCATATGCAAATTCAAGACTCATGGTCCTAAATTCCCTCACATGATCTATCGGATCAGTTTTACCATTGTATTTGTCATACTTTGGGAACTCACAATGTTTGGGAAAGGGGATCATGTGGATACTTTGATCAAATGGATAAGGAAAAATGTCTTGGATCAAGTATTGCTTTGAGGTTCCCCTTTGCATATCAAGAATTTGTTGTTGAAGGTTCTTCATTTGGTGAGTTAGAGAAACCACTTGTTCAGGATCATTTTTGAGGTGGTGCTTTCAATTTATTCACATCAAAGTCATCCAACAATTTGGCACCTTGTTTAGCTAGCATAAGGAGGATTTTTCCCCATTTCTTTTGAAAATATTTTCTAAACATTTGTGGAAATTAGGGTCTTGTTCAGCATGTTGGATATCTTCTTTGGTTATTTCTTCCCCTTTAGCGTTGTTGAGTCCATAGAAAGGATTCTCTTCAGCCTTTGCCATGGTGTTTTGTATTTCACTATTTTGAGTTTCGGTGTTTTGAGTCTCAATGATGGGAGTTTCAATGGTTGGAATTTCAATGTTTGGAGTTTCAATGTTTTGATTTTCAAGTCCTTTTTCCTTGATTTTTTGTTTTTGTAACCTTGTTTGAATGGGAATACAAGTTTTATAGTTTAGACTAAACTTTGATCTAAGTTTTGGAAAATTACCAAGGATTACAACTAAGTCAAATAGAATGACAAATTCTAATGAGACTAAGTTTGATTTGACTATATAGCTTTGTCTCGTGATGAGAGGATTATAAAACCTGATGATGAAACTAGGCTTAATAATCAAACGTGATACAAATTTGATGATTTTGGCACTTTGAGATGTTAGATCTTAGTTTAGGTTGGAAAATTCCACTTGTAGAGGTCAATTTTAACAAGTTTAGCTTCTAAGGTATCTAAGGAATGATTTCGGACTTGAAAGAATACTAAAATTTTGGGTTCAAACTGTGAAACCGGAGACAATTTTTCTTCCTACACGATATGCTCAAATCTTTGGAAAAGTCTTATATTTTGGCAATAGTAAAATGAATACAAGTTGGGATTTTTCTTTGAAGCTCTTCAAGGTAGAAATTGAAGACTAGTCTCTCTCTAAATTCATAGAGTGTTGAGAGACATTTTTGATGTTCTTTTGGACTAAGAACTTTGGACTTTAAATTCTGTATTTTGATCTTTCATGAAATCATTTAATAAAGATCATGTTTAGACTCTATTGTACCTGAGGAATGGTTTTGGATTGAAAAGGATTCCCAGAATGAGACTGAATATCAGACAGGAGATGAACTTAGGTCACTGGTTTTTTGGTCTACAAAATGCACCAAAACATATGCAATATGTGCCAGAACAAGTGCGAAATGCACTAGAATACATGCAAGATGTGCCAAAAAAAGATAATATACGCCAGAATAGGTGCAAGATGCACCAGAAAGTTTAATAAATCTTTGTAAGAAAGTTTTGACTTGGGTAACTTGGATCGTGTGCCTGAATACAAGTGCAAGATGTGCCAGAAGGAAACCAAGATGTGCTAGAAGGTTTACAAGATTGCCCAAACTAGGAGAACAACACCATTTCTTGAAAGTTTGTTTGATTCTTTAAATTTTCTAGTTGGAGACTTGGTTGTTTCAATGAATGTTATTTTGAATCAAGGTTTTCTCTTTCGACGTGTGATTTTTTTTTTGAAATTTGTTTTGAAAACACTTTGATAAAGACACATCAAGCAATGTACAATCCTAAGGCTGTGAAAGACTATATTCTTTTGGATTCCATGCGAGTTTTACCCCAACTGCACTTATTCTTAGTAGATGAATTCAGAAGCTTGGCCACACGGGCTCCCACTTATAGTGCACTCACTTCTCAAGTCAACCAAGCTTCCAGCCCCCATAAAACTCCCATGGCAAGGTAATCATTTCTACTAAAAACTGCGAGAATATGGATGCCTTTGCAACGACCATTGTTGCACCAAAGAATAGATAAAGGTTTTTGGCCAAACTATAACAAGGTTTCTAATACAGACATTTTTTTCATGGGGGATAATCCATGCGACGAGAGACCATTGTTTCCCTTCTCATTGGAACTATCCTCATGATACTTACCTTTGTTTAAGTACCCACATTTATATACCGGCTGGAAGTCGATTGGCTTTAGTGTGTTACCGGTTGGGTCGTCCCCTTGGGTGATTACTTTTTCCCACAAGGCAGGCCATCTAAGATAAACAAAATCAAGCAAGTATACCTATAGTTCGATCAATCTTTATTATGCATGAATAAAGAGAGAACACATGTTGTATACTGCACTCACACTTGCAGATAAACACGAATGGGTTTGGCTTTTTGGTCACCCAGTTAAGGGGAGAGCATATGCCTACCATCCGTCAAGCATGAAAGACATGGGGTTCATTAACCTTTTAATTAAGCTATGTTCCTAACTTAACCAAAAGGAAAAAATTAAATCGCTTCTAGCCCCTGCAATATATCAGTAGTTTATGTTTGAGTCTTTGATAATGAATCTGGGAAACCTCCAAAATGAAAATAGAGTATTAGCCTTTGGATTTAGTCAAAAATAGGGAAACTACAAAATGTGCCAGAATAGAGACAAAACATGCCAATCTAGAAGCAAAATTTTCCAAAACACATGCAATATGCGCCAAAACATATGTAATATGCACCAAAACTCATGCAATATGCTCTAAAGCTCAAAAAACATGTTTTTGAACCTTGGTGAACTTTTCTAAAAATCTGCAATATGCATCATTTCTCATGCAAGATGCACCAAAACTCATGAAATATGTTCCAAAACAGAGACAATATGTGCCAAAACTCATGCAATATGCTCCAGAGAAAGTGTTGTTTGTGCCAAAAGTCTCACGTTCGAACCTACCAACATAAATTTTCTAGAATGTTAAAAAAAATGGGGTAGGGCCCCATGGTGGGTGCCATTTTGTGTGTATGTGAAATGTGGAAAGTTAGTAAATCAACACAAACCTTAATGAAACAAATTATATCAAAGATGAACAAAGCAAAGAAGCTACTCTAAATTGCAATTTAACAAATCTTTTAAGAACGTTTCATTGTCCTCTATTCTTAAATATTCCTTTAACCCTTTGGCCCTCAAATTTCTATGTGCACAAAGGCTATTAGAATGACACTTAAGAAATGAGATTAGTATTCAACATGCAAGCCAACTAAGTCCCTACATGAAACTATACGATGGAAAGGATAATGGATACTAAGATGAATGGATGATGGTGTTAGATGATTCGAGGTAGATACTATGGTAGTGAGATGGAATAATTCTACATATGCTCAAATGCAAACTATGGAAAACCAAGATGATACTCTATATGCTCAAATTATAACTATGAATATGCTAATCTAAAATACAACTATGATGCAAAGGATGACATAAAATGCAACTATGAAGCAAAGTGCTAGTCTAAGATTTAACTATGATGCAAAACATGATATAAAATGTAACTATAAGACTCCATAATTCTCCCAAGCTCAAATGATATTCCTACATGATAACTCTATTCAAAAGTGGATGCAAAATACAATGCCAAAGGGTTGTATTTATAGCCTTTTCCAAGCATTTGATGAGGTGGCAACGATCAACAGTCCAGATTCGAACAAGAAGAATGAACGGTGGATATGGAGAGAATCAAGATGTTGTCCCCTTGACCAAAGACAGCATTCCAAATGGATGGAAGAATCTCTTGACCAATAGGCAACATGCCAAATGGATGGAAGACTCAAGTGTGGGAAGAAAATACCATGTGTTTGAAAATTGGTGGAAGTGTGTGAGGAATAAGCCATGTGCTTTTAAAAATTGGTTGAAGATATTTCTAATTAAAAATTAGAATTATTTAATTTCATGTGACCTTGGTGAGTGTTAGCTCTCAAAAATGCAAGTAAAGATACCTCAAGAGGCTGCCAATCTCTTGATATGTTTTAGGGTAATAGACAAGGTCAAGAGAACTCAACCTTCTACTCTTTAGGTGCTACTAAACCTAGGCGGGTGTACCTTTCTTAATGAAGCAGACTTGACTTATGATTATCTTTCTTGCATAATGATTTGTCCACAATGGCAAATGGTAGTGAACAAATGAAACCAAACTTTATAGCAATCTTCTGATCTAAATCCTAAAATGCTTAATAAACATATGTAAAGAAACTGAATGAATCAAATGATGAAATGCAAAGACTAGTGCCTTGTTGGGTATGCAGAGTCAAATGAAACAGAAGTGAGCAACTTATTCTTGTAGAAAATCAAATTGATGGCATATGATCTATTCATAACTTATATAAACATGCAAGATTATGACCACTAAGCTCTACTTTAATAATCCAGATGAATCTTCCTTATTACTGTGACCAACGAAAAGGATTTAATCTCTACTTGAGAGAACCAGTCAATTAATCACACAGATATAGCAAATGTGCACTGATAAACTGAGAATAAACTTGTTATTTCAATTTAAACAACCAGAAAGAATCAACTTGGAGACAACTTAGCAATGCTTTTCAATAAACTCAACATACAATTGACACCAGAAATAACTTGCCACACCAACTGAATTTCATTGGATTCGCCATTTTAAAACATGCACATAGTCTCTGATAAGAGAAAATTATTCTACAGTAGCCTTTCCTAATCTATTGTATATGATCTAAAATCTGATATCTCTCAATTACAATCCAGGTACATATTTATACCCAGCATGAGAAAATAAAATATGTTGAAATCATATGTCAGCCTTCCATAGAATTCAGGCCCCAATCGAGTTGGCACGCAACAACTCTCAAGAATTATGCATGTTGGCCACAAGATTTGTATTTCGTTATTCACCAATGAATAGCTGGCGAGACACACAAAAGGTATGCCGAAGACAATTCAAATGCTAATCATCCCGTGCTCATTCTGTTTCGCCGTGACCCTGTGATGTCGATGAGACATCTCACAGATTGCATTACGTTCTGTCGATACATATTTCCTTAATGTGTTTACCAGTCGCTGAGACACGAGCATATCTCTTTCAACCGATGCATTCCTCTTGTTTTATTCACTGTTGTCATAGCTTTGTGATGTCGGGAAGACCTCTCGCAAACTTCACATTACTTCACCAAAAATCCTTATCAATCTTGAATGTCACCATGACATTATGTATCTCCCACCGAAGTCAAAAGAGTATCCCTCATCGCTATGACTTTCATCCATCGGGGAGATCTCACGTAGACATCATTTTGTTACACCGAAAGGCCCCATTTGTTTTCCCAGTCGCCAAGATGATAAAGTATCCGGGAGAGGTCATATAGAGTGCCAATGTTATACCGAAAACTCACAACCATCCTTGAGTATCATTGTGACATTATGTATCTCCCACCAATAAGTTCCCATCTTGAATGTCGCCATAACATCCAACAATCAAGGAGACCTCTTGTAGAGAGCTCTTTGCTTTACCAAAAGTCACCATGCACTCTGAGTCGCCAAGATAAGATCACACTCCTGCCAATAAGAATCCTCCAAACCCTCCATTGGTGAGACCGAAGGTCACTCACCGAGACCTTACGGCAGTCACCCCAACCTATACTGATATGCATCCCAAACTTACCAGTTAGCGAGACAAAATGAAATCGCCAAGACCTTCCACCGATAACCTAACTCTCGTCGAAGACTACCATATGCACAAGTCAGGGAGACAGATTGAGTTTGATAAGACACTACGCCGACAATGAAACCTCTGTCGAAAGATGCCTCCACTGTCATTAGAACAACATGGATGTTACGCCAATAGCCAACCACAGACAAACGCTAGTCGTCGTGACAATGAGAAAGTCCTGCTGACCACCTGAAAGAGAAGATTTTAGCAGAAAAAATATAATGGGTCAGGGAGACAGTCACGGACCTTCGCCGATAGGAACTAGAATGCACAAAATGCAAGACCTAATGGAACATATGATGCAGCATGGTAAAATATGGGCATAAAGTGCTCAAGAAGGCACTTAATTGGAAAATTATGAATGGAAAACTTGTGAAAATATCAGATTTTTACAGTTCCAATAGTGCGGTAGCACAAAAAGTTGTAGACATGTGCTTGAATTCCTAATCAAGATTAGTGAAGATTAATTAAATAAAACAAGTTTATGGAATTTTGTTTATTTCACTAATTTAGAAGAATATGATTTTAGATTTGGAGAATTAGAGAAGGGTGAACAATATAAATAAATTGAGAATTTATTTATACATAGTCGAATATTAATTAAATAACTGGTATTTAATTAATTAAATGTCATGACCTTTTTTAGGTGTATACAATACCAATAGACATACACTCCTCTTGATTAGGAAAAAATATATCATCCAATGCTTTCTATTTAAACAAATTATACATATGAGATACTTGTAAAGAAAAGAATATTGAAACATATATGGTTTGGAAGACCATACATAATATTTTCAATAATTCCTTTCTAGTAGTGAGAGTTGAGGAACAAAATTAGATAATTTACCTCTACCTCTACCAACTATAAAACATATAAAATATAATTTATAGATTTTTATACCTTTGTGTCTTGTTCATAGAATTCAAATTATTCTTTATTTTCATTAAATCATTATATATTAGTTTGAGTGTAGCTCTTAATTTGAGGCTTCTAATCACTTATTTTTATAATTAGGGTTGTATTTTATGTATCTAGATAGTATATAAAAGCCATTCTTCAACAAAGTTAATAAACAATAGTTGAGTATGCATTAAAATTTGAACTATCAAATTTTAATATTTTAAATTCATGGAAAAGGTTAAACCCACAAAAGTGGTTTATAATTCAGTGAGGAAGGAAAATTTGCAAAAAATGACCCCATGCAAAAAAATTTGGATTTTGGGGTTCAAATGAACCCTTTAGTTTGCACGAACCAAAAAAGGGTTCGAATGACCCCTAGTTCAAGCGAACCAATTAAATTCAAGGTCCCACCATTCTTGCCAAAAAACACAAAGAAAACATTTTTTGAAACGAGGTTCGAATAAACCCTGGTTTGAGCGAACCCCCCTTTTCCCACCTTCTCACCCTCAGGCACCAAAAAAGTCCAAAATTTTGCACTTCAAAGCTCAGGTTGAAGATGTCGGTATTGGCATGGTGTGATGGTTTAAAGGTGGTATTTTTGTTCTTTCCACCAAGGTTCAAACCCCATTGGGGTGGTATTGTTGAATGGTTGTATTCCGGTTCATAGCTCTGGTCAAAAGCGTTTACCCCTTGAATAAAAAAAAAGCTTAGGTTGAAGATGAAATGGAGGAGACCTCACAAACCCAACTGGATGATGGTAGTCCTTGCAACGAGCTATCCAATGAATATAATTTTAATATGTTTTGGTTTTATTATGTATTTGTTTTCTTAGTTTTATTAAACATAGGTTTTTCAACGAAAATCAAGCTCTTTGTTCTACACATGTGGAAAAATAGCAGATTATCAAAAACAAAATTTGAAAAATATGAGTGCATCAAATATTGAAGTCTTTGATCCAACCAAAAAAAAAAAAATTCAATACATACAAAAAAAGTTATGCATTTTATGGTCTTCCTACATCTGAATTGTAATTGATTTGACTTTGAAACTTGATTAAGGAAAAATATTTAATAAAACACTATCTAACCAAATGGAAGCACTAGATATCATAGTTACAAATCTAAATTCGAAAGAATTATAATTTTATCCTTCATGGAAAAAAATTTATGCGTTATACAATGAGCATCACTCCTTAAAAATGTTGTTTACTGAAAAAAAAAAAACTAGTTTTCGAAGGAGATGGAAAAGAAGTGCAATATGATTCCAAAAAATTTGAAAAAAATATATTTAGAATCTACAGACAAAATCACACAAATCACTAGTTTGTATCATCTTCAAATTCTTCACATTTTAGTCGCTATAGGTGCCCAAAAGTGAAAATTTAGTTAGAAAAAATTATTTCAATGTCTAGTTTGGCCAAAAATTGTAAACTAGTATTGTGGGATCACCTAAAAAGAAGTACGTTGGATATTATCTATAAATTTTCTTGTACATCTATATTATTTAGTGGAAAACCCCCTTTTAATTTTAGGAAACCAAATCTAAAAGATAGTAAGAAAATTAATTAAAAACGGTTGTGCATATTTGTAACCAACCAAAAATTCCCATCATGAGTAAAGTGTCTTAAATTTATGCAGTTGTAGTCACTCAAGTATGATTATTGTTGAAAGTTAAATGCATAAACTTGATTGTATATTATTTGAGCAATATGTCTGCATATATATGACATAGAGGAAGTGGTTAAACAAAGTTTGAATGGAGGCGGTTGAGTAGGATAATTACAATCAGTTAACTATGCACACCTTGCCAATTCCATCCACCACATACAATGTAATATATAATAATAATGCTAGCATTCCCCCCTTATTACATTGTTCCTACAAATGTATCCCCTAAAAGCTCTTACTCACTTTGCCAAGGGACCCTCCTTAAGGCTTACATAACAAAAAAAATTGAATAAAAAATGTATATACATATTTGTGAAGATCTTCTTTGAAAAAACAAATAATGAATTGGGTGGAGCTCCATCAAGCTATCTCTTAACCCTCGTAAAAGTGTAGCCCCTAGCCGAATTCCTGAGTTCTTCCTCCCATGAACTCTTGAATCACAAATTCTCAAATTATTCGACAACAATTTCTATATTGAGTTCTCCAAACACATGACTCCATGAAGTTGTATAATCACCCTTGAAAGGGTATAAATTAGATCACAACATCGAGTTCTCGTTGGATAACCATCCATATTGAGCTCTACACCAAACCCCATACCTCTCTCCAAAAATCAAACTTCACAATATATGCATTCTTCAAATCTGTCAGCATTAACAAGAAAAATAAACTAAAGCCAAAAATGCTTCTCATGCAAAGCATCGTCTGAAAGTGAGAAGCTAACTTGAGATGATGGAAATTCCTCCATCCTCTGGTGCCACCAACCTCCAATAGATCCTATTACACTCTATCCATTTAATATCTTGAATAATTCTTTGGAGGCTTCATCAGAGGTTGCAAAGAGAGCCCCAATCTGAATGAAATTTATATAATGTTCTTATTTCTAATGTAACGACCCTTGATATAGCCAAAAAAAATTCCCCTCTTTGGATCTAGCTTCACCAAAAGAAATTCAAAATCTCATCATAAATTCACTCTCTCAAACATCAATAGTAAGAAGATAGAGTACTTTGAACTCCATGTTATACATTTCACTTCTTACAAAGAAAAGATCCCCTTTTCTCATTGGATGATAAACTTCAAACAAATAGAACTTTGAATAGTCATAAAACAAATTCATGGTAACACTTTTGATGGTATAATCAATGGAAAAGACATAAATTCACTTACCATATTTAACATTAGGACATTCATGACAGTAACCACATCTCCCATATGCATCCAACATATAACATTCTTTGCAATGACTAGAAGAACAACATCTTCAACTCAACAGTCTCAACATTAAAACTGATAATGGGAATGGAAGCAATGATGACATCAAGTTTCAACTTATAAAAAATAGTAATCTTACCAGCATCTAGACCCATCATACTCCATTCTTCTAGTGCTTGAGATAATCCCCAATTCATGAATTCCATCTTAGAGCCCACACCATCTTTTCCATAGATTTCACCATCAGTAATGAAATGAAAAAGTGTTTTCTCGATAGCCATGGTTTACACCAGCAACATATTACAAATCAATTGGAGATGAAAAAACAAACCCGAGAAATGTACTTCACCATTATTTCCTTAATGATAACAGGTATGAACAGAGATGAGCAACACACAAAATTTAATCAGATTGAAGGGAAATGAAACTTACGCCTCAGACAATGAATTCATACTTTCTCGAAGCTCATTCCAATCAAACTTAAAATTCCTTCTATGCCAATCTTGCACATGCCAATCAAAAACTTCGCACCAAGAGGCTCATTCTGATCGCAACTTACCAAAGATTTAACTTGATGCATTATAGTTTCAAATTATCACATTATTATATTTGTATTTCATAACTCTTGACAAATAGTAAATCTTTCAACAACAAAAAAATATTTTTCCAAGCTACCTATACTTTAAGGAGTAGCCTTCAAATGGCCTAAAACCGCCCAGCTATTCACAACAGTCTATCTTCCAGCAATTTTTTTCATTTTTCAATGCAAAAGAGAAGCACCAGAATCCTCTAGCCACATGAGTACCAAAGATCCACGATGAGGAGGTCAAGAATGATTTTTTCTGGGGGCGCGAATTTTGTCATCTCCTATGCTCTTTTGTGACAATCCATTATCAAAGCATCCGCACACCCAATAAAGAACGATGGTTTTTATCTACTCTAATACCAAATGAAAGTTAAATGTATAAAACTTTATTGTATATTATTCAAGCAATGCATATGAATATATATGACATAGAGGAAGTGATTAAATGGAGGTTGAATGGATGTAGTTGAGTGAGATAGTTACAATCGGTTAACTGTATACACACCATACCAGTTACACCTGCCACATACAATGTAATATATTGTAATACTAATAATGTTAGCAATTGTGTAGAGATTCAAAATATGGAACTAGTTGCATATTGCATGGATACAATAGAACAAAATAGTCATTGCATCTCCATTTTATATCCTCATTATTCAACATAAATAATTATGGTTGAATTAAAATTATTTTCATTCCAATCCCTTAAGAAAAAATCCTTAATTTTTTCATGTTATTAGATATGGAATAAAAAATTATTAATAAAACCAAAAAATCCTTAAACATGGTCTTAGTAATATCCTTTGTAATATAAATCCCATACAACATTATATTCCATCTCATATATCTAGCTTATCAACATGTAAAACTCATAATCCATGCCTAATCAAATTGGCTAAAAAAAAGACGTCTTTAAAAATAAGGTTTCTTCTATTGTATCCATTGCATGAGGAGGGAAGCGGCATAAAATGAAGTTATGGTAATTTCATGATTCCTAGAATCTTTAGAATGATAATTTCACAATCCATAATAAAATAAATGGAAAGAGAATAGTTAAAATTAGGATATCCTTAATGAAAAATGAAAAGCCATAAATTTCTTAAAATAAATAAATGTTAAGGAACTAACCTAAAAGATAGATAAAGAAAAGTCTATCTTGAAGTAATTGACCTCTACAAGTGCCAACCCTTTGAAATTTTTTATATTATATAATTATCTTTAGTGTAAACCATTGGAGTCCTCAATAGATATTGACTTGAAAAAATGTCAAAATCGCCTACTTAAATGATCAAATGGATTTTTTTCTTTTTAAATTTGAACAAATATTTATTACTTTCACATGTGCACATGAGGTGATAGGAAGAATTATAGGAGCATCACTAAATGATTCTTAAAAATTTCCACACAATTCTATAATGATGGAAATAGGGTGCTCCGCCTTTCAGGAGATGAAGCACAATGAGGGGGGTTCCTATTTCTCTCTCATTACATTCAAGGAAACCCTAGAGATCTCAATCCAATGATAGAATGAAAGAGAGAGATATGATAAAGGTTGTCCTAGGGTATGATTGATGACTAAAAAGGAGTTCACCACCAAGCTAGGGCTTGGAAAAACATGTAATATGCAAGACCTAATTATGGAGCTTAATGATATGCAAGACTTGAATAAAAGGCCTAGAAATGACTGTAAATCATAACAGAAAGCTAAGAAACTAGAAATGTGTACCTGGAAATCTGTAGAGGCATGAAACAAGATATGAAATGCTGAAAAACCTAGATTTAGGGTACATTAGGACTCATACGCCACTTATGGCATATTAGTCCTAGTCTAGGGCTTTTGGAACAGAACACGAATCTAGTAGTGTAGACTCATAATCTTCATAAATATGGAAATTTTCCTGTAGTGGGACTCATACGCTAATTCTAGTGTATCATTCCTATTCTTCTTTTTTGAAAATTCAAAGTCCAAGTCTACTCTCCAATCTTTTCTCTTCCTTCCCAATCTGATTTATGGATCTGAACCTATAAAAAGACCTACAAAACAAAATGTAGTGTTGATTTTCTTATGGGGGGTTTACCTGGGTCAAACCCCTAATTTGATAATTAAACCTTGATGGAAACAATGGATCTTGAATGCAAATATGAACATAAACTCTAACCTTAAGTGTGTCTAAGATTACAAAATCTAAAATGCACTGCAACCCTATTCTATTGTTCTAGAATGAGATACATGAATGAAACATGAAGATGAATGACTCACTTTGAGAGATCCCTAATCATCGAAATGAGCCCTAAAACTACATGTGCCTTCCTTAGGTTGAATGAAGAATGATAATGGAGGATGAAATCACTTAGGAAACAAGTCATTAGGATTGGCTTGATGGCTTGTTGTATCTCCCAAACCTAGAATCCATCATGATTCACCATAGGCAACCATAATCAATCCTTGACAATGTTAGATCTTGAATTAAAGTGAACTTGAAGACCTACAACAAAACAATAATGTTGCTCCAAGACTTCAACTTTACTTGCTACTTGCTCTTGAATGCTCTTGTGAGAGAATGTTTGAATGCTTGTGAATGCTTAGATCTTGGAATTGCTCTTTTAAATTGAAAATATTGACTTAGAAGCTTGATTATATAGGCATTACACCTAATTTACCATTATTTAGATCTCAAAAGCTGACATCAACCAAAAATTTGAATTAAAAACTTGAATTTCCCACAAACCCTAAAAGGGGGCCAAATGGAACTCATACGCCCAAGGTGGCGTTACGGCGTATGAGTCCCACCCTAGTTTTTTAGGATGGGTTAGAAATTTTAATGCTTTTGATGATTTTGTCAGCATTTTAGTTCAAATAAGCCTTGAGATCTGAAATAAAGGGTCTTAGGGGCCTATTCATGGCGCTTTAAAGGGTATTTAATGCAAGGGTACTAAAATAGGTCTAGATTAAATGAGAAATTGTACCATCTCCAAGAAGGGAGTACAATTTTTGTCATTACATCTAGCCCCCACTTTAGCGCCCATATGACTTTACATGCATATGCAAGCTAAAGGAATTCCAAATAAAAAAAATAGTTTCACAAAAGAATAATCATATGGATTCATTCATAGTACAGGAGAATGAAGTCCCCATTGTAGCTATCTACAAAACCATGATGTTAGGAACTACATCCTACAATACCAATTTGTTATTTGTCCCAAAAAATAATCTTATCTAATTTCCCGTAGAAATTAAATTTGAGGGTAGATGTATGACCCTCCTTTATTTCGCTTGCTTTATGGAGGTGGAATCAAGGTAGCAATCTAATCACATCAAATTAGAGAGGTCATATCATAGGGTATTTCCAAGTACCATACCACATAGTGATAGAAATTTGATAAGAATGGGAATGGAGTCATGAATCCAATGCAATAAACGATGTTGAAAATGGAGATTTCTAGGCCTTGGTATGCTAGTTTGAATGAAATAATGCACTTTTAACCCTAATATACTAAAAACCTAATTTGAACATATATAAATATAAAAAGTGAAGTAATTTTTAATCATTTTGTCTTTTACCTTCTTATAGTTTAACTTTGTTGGAGAGTGATTGAAAATGTCAAGCTAACGAGAGTATGTGCCTCTGAGAATCAAGATCTTGCAGGAGGAGATAGCTTGAGGCAAGCTATAGCATCAAGTGAGTTTATTTTTCTATGCCCTAGATTTTTTTTATGCATTTAATTTATGTTTTACGCATTTCTAGATAGATTTAGGACCCCGGAAGAAAATTTTGCAAAGAATCCCTTTTTTTTGCATAGTGTCCCCTTTTTCGCAAAGTGTCCCCTTTTGTCATGAAATGTCCCACTTTTTCACAAAGTGTCACGTTTCTTCGTGAAGAGTCCCAAAAGGGAAATAAAGTGTCTAGGACCCTTAGGAAAGTACACTAAAACAACTTTACTACACTTTTTGACTATTGATGTATAGGTTTAATATTTTAGAGTGCTTAAAGGACATATTTTTGTATTTATAATAGATTCCACCCTAATCATGACACATCTCAATGGTAGACAGTTTTGTCACCTACAAGACCTAGTTTTGACATTATCAGAGGTGGACACACAGATTTTACAGAGCACTAGTTTATATTGGGCATACATCATTCCTCCCATGAGGTACCATGATGCTATGTTGATGTTGTTGGTGGAGAGATGGGATGCAAACACCTGTATGTTTCATCTTCCTACAGGTGAGATGAAAATCACCCTGGAGGACATACATTGCATTCTTTGAGTTTCGATTCAAGGAAAGAGAGTCCATTTTATAGGGGATTGGTCATTTTGTGAGATGAAATATTATATACATTTTTTCGTTGGAGGTCTAGTTTGGGATGAGATCGTGGGGCCACACATTGAGTTATCATGGCTACTCCACTTGTGAGCATCACTTTTGATATGGATCATGATTTTCATAGTGACACTAGTACTCATCCCCAATTATTGGGGAGCACATCTAAATGGAGGAATAGTCTACATGATATGACAAATGGCACAACAGACGGTCGTATATGCTTGGGGTCATAGCATCCTTGCACATTTGTATTATGATCTAGGGCAGTTTGCACACCATGAGGTTGATAGTATGGTACATTGTATGCTACTATAGGTTTGGTGCTTGGAGCATATCACATGCACTAGGCCAATAGGGCTTCCATCTATATCAACTCTAGGATATCCATACGCATTCAGTTATCCACTGAGGCGATCATGGCAGTATGGGGATTTTCACTTTTTGGAGGGTCAAATTCAACCAACTAGATCAAGGGGAGATCTTATGGAGACCATACTAGTTGATACCACTGTGGTCAGATGGGACCCAATAGTTGAGGAGGATGTAGATGGACATATTTCAATTGGGTTGACATGATTACATAGTAAGAACATTATACTATGATTGTGTTATGTGGCAGTTTGAGCAGATATAGGTACCACCAGTAGTACGACCCTTCTATAAGCGATCAGTGTGGAGTGCTTGGAGGCTCGAAGATATGAGATGATTCACCTCAGATGATGTCGTATTTAGTGACTTAGAGGATGATGATCATGGCATGCCCCCAGTCTTCAAAATTGATGATGTCAGTGCCACAAATGCATATGAGGAGTGGTGGGCAGTAGCATGACCAGCCGCTGTGTTCTTGATGGATTATCCTTAGGCTTTGCAGGACCACTTCCAAATCAGAGGGATGAGGAGGAGGAGAGAGTTGAGGAGATAGGGCTCAGGGCTACAAACCTATTCATAGATGAGATAGATGAGGACTACGACAAGGATGCAAACTTAGATTATGAGGGAGGGGAGGAGGACGAGGACAAGGAGGATGAGGATGAGGAGGACAAGGATGAGGAGGAAGAGGAGGAGAAAATGATGAGTGAGGGTGATGATACAACAGATGAGGATCTAGTTGGCCATGAGTGGAGAGATTCAGTTCCCACCTGTATCACTAGATCACAGTCAGTATCACAACATGCACCAACACCTACAGTTATGGAGAAGCTAGCACATCCTCCATGCCTCCTACACAAGATGAGGCTATCTTTACATAGCCAGCTGAAGATCTAGGTGATGATATTTTATTTAATGTTATGCTTTTGATTATGCTTATGTATTTAATTTATATATATATCATGATGTCTACTAATTATATGTATGATTTCTATCTTGTAGGGTCCATGAGAGATTCACATGACCTCTATCAATAGGTAGCTATAGAGATAATGCCTTTTTCAATCTTTGATAAAGCTATAGGTACAAACTATGTGCCCTCACCCATCATGGAGCGAGACCTAGAGTTGTTTGAGCCTTATGTTAGACTAAGGGAAACATGAGGGTGTGATGAGGTACACTAACAGAGCCGAGGCTGCATATGAGGAGATTCAGCCATCTCGAGATCTAGCAAAGGTAGCTAGGCTATAGATAGACATAGATTGCATAGAGCAAGAGCGTTTAGAGGCCATTGGATGGGAGATTGTGGCTATTGGATGAGCACAGGGTCTATAGTATGATTTGGATGCTCTGATCAGTTCACGATCATGATGACATACTACCATCTCTTGACAGACTATCTCTAGACAGAGGCAATCACCAAATCCTGAGGGATCTATTAGCCATAGGCGTCCCTAGCATTGTATATTTGATGATAGGTACTCGAATGATATATATATTGATCATTTAATGTTTGATTATTTATGCTTGTGTTTTTTAAGTTAAATGTCAATATGATTTATCAAATAATCTTTGTAAGACTATTTAATAAATGTCTCCATGATTTAACATGTTAAATATGTGATCTAATTAAAACTATTCTAGTTTCTTTTAGATATGACATTGTGATTGAGTATGTTATGCTAAATCAAATGCACCTATGATCTAATAATAGAACAAAAATGCATATTAGGATCTAATCTAACACAACATACACAATCATCTTGAATAGTATGAAGCCTAAAGTAAACACTTAAAAATTAATTTAAATAATTACCTTAGTATCCAAGACACCCAAATAATTGTTTTTCAAGAATGAAGCAATGTGAGAGAACATAGAATGTTATCTATTAACTCTACCACCACTGCTTTATTATTCATACTATTCAAGAAGGTTAGATATAATACTAGTGCAGATGCGCAACATTAATAGGTTCTTTAAAAGGTGTACCATCCATTTTTGTTAACGTATATGCTCCAAACCTAAAATTTTCATCAATTCTATAAGGTCCTAACCAATTAGGGCTAAATTTTCCTTTTTCATTTGATGCAGCATTGATGGTATGCCAATTCTTGCATAACACCAAATCACCTTTATTGAATAACTGACGGATGACTTTATCACTATAACTTCATTGCATTCTTTTAGAATAATCTTGGAGGTTATCAAGAGCATTAATGTGTTGTTTTTCAAGCATTTCAAGCTGATGCAATCATTGTTCCTTATAATTATTATCATCAATAAGCCCTTGAAGACTGATTCTTAGAGAGGGAATCTCTAACTCTAAGGGAATTATCGCCTCGGTGCCATAGACAAGGTTATAAGGAGTATTCCTAGTTGATGCTTTAATATTCGTAAGATAAGCCCATAACACATATGTCAACTATGTGTGCGAGTCCTTATTATGTTTGCTAACTATTTTCCTTAAGATTTGTTCAAGGGTTCTATTAGTTGATTCAACTTGACCATTAGATTGTGAGTAGTAGGGTGTTGAAAAACAATGTCATATGTTAAACGTTTCTAAGAACTTCTCATCCTTATTCCTAAATGGTGTCCCATTGTCCAAAAATAAAGTGGAAGGAAGTCCAAAATGAGAAATAATGTGTTCCAATATGAAATGACATATTACATCGGTGGTTGTTGAATGAAGAGGAATAGCTTCCACCCATTTTGTGAAATAATTTGTTGTTGTAATTATAAAGGTATGTCTAGCAAAGGAGGGTGGAGGGTGGTGAAATTTTCCAATAATATATAGGCCCCATACCAAGAAAGGCCAAATAGGAACTTGTGTGTGAAGCTCAGAAGTAGGAGCGTGGATTAATTTGCTATGTTCTTGGCATTTGTGACATTTTTAACATATGCAAAGCAATCTTGTTCCATATTCCTCCAATAGTATCCTATATGGAAAAAATTTTGAACTAATGATCTTCCTCTAAAATTCCCCCCACAAGCACCTACATGGGCTTCCTAAAGTGCTATGGGGATTTCAAATTATTTAAGGAATCTAAGTAAGATACCATCAAAGGACCTATGATACAACACATTGACAAGAATTATATGTTTAGGCACAATTTTTTGAAGGTGAGCTTAAGTATTCTTAGTTGTCAGCTCAAGAAAGGTACCATTTTCAAAATAATGAAATATCGGTCCATACCATTCACTAGGGCTTTCCATGGTGGTTGATATCACTTCTTCTACTTTAGATTCTATCGATGGTTTCATAATTGCATGCACAATAAATGTGAAATATTTTGAAGGATCTTGAGGAGATATTAGAGAAGCAACAATCACCATTGCATCTGTGTGGCAATTATCTTTATGTGGGATGTTATCAATGGTGAATTAATCAAATCTTTCTAACAAATTCATTGTGAGATCCTTATATTTTGATATTTTTTCATGTTTTTTCTTGATACGTTCCATTTATTTGCTTAATGACTAATTGTGAGTCATTGAATATCTTAATGTTTGAGCTCCTAGAGTTAAAACAGCGTGTAAGCCAACAATTAATGCATCATATTATGTGGTGTTGTTCATGCCTAGGCATTTTAAATGATAGGACAAGGGAATAGGTTTTCCTTTAGGCGAAACTATTATAACTCCTACACCGGAACTAGTTCTGCGCTTAGAGCCATCAAAGTATAATTCCCATGTTCCTTCATCTTTCTGAATAGTCAACACATTCTCATCATGAAATGCTTCTATATTAGGTAATGCTAAGGGAGAAGGGGCATCTGCTTAGTGGTTACTTAAGGCTTGTCCTTTAATAGCTTTTTGTGAAACAAAATTAAGGTCAAACTCATTCAACAACATAACCCACTTAGCTAAGCATCCAGATAAATATGTTTTGGTGAAAATATGTTTCAAAGGATAAAATTTTGTCATCACATGTATTTCAACATTCAGTAAATAATGTCTCAATTTAGTAGTAATGAATACAAGGGCCAAACATTGTTTCTCTATCATTGTGTATCATGTCTTGTAATCAATCATAGTTTGGCTAATGTAGAAAATAGGATGTTCCTTACTACTTTCATCTTGTTGGGCCAACAATGCTACAAGAGCATGGGTTGATGTTGTTGTGTAAAGGATAAATGACTTTTCTTGCATAGAAAGTTGTAAAATAGGTGGAGTAGCAAGGTAATCTTTCAAACTCTCAAAAGCCTATTTACAATCATCATTCGACTTAAACTGAACCTCTTTCTTAAGGAGATGTGTGAAGGGTAATGTTTGGTATGCTAGAGATACAACAAAACAATGGATAGCCTGTATTCTTCCTTGTAAAGTATGTAATTGAGAAATATTTATAGGAGGTGGCATGTTAACTATAACATCAATATTCTTTGTGTCTACTTCAATACCTATGTGAGATATGATAAAACCTACAATTTTTCCATTATATATTCCAAAGGAACATTTTTATGGATTCAATCTCATGTTGTACTTTTACATTCGCTCAAAAATATTTTGAAGAATATTCACACTATCTTTTCGAATTAAAGATTTGGCAAGAATATCATCAAAATAATCTTCCAAGATCTTATCTATGTAATCATGGAATATCAATTTCAAAGCTCATTGATATGTTGTGCCTGCATTCTTTAGTCCAAAAGGCATGACCACCCAACATAATTTTCCCCAAACTATAGTAAATGATATTTTGTATTGATCTTGAAGATTGATAAATATTTGATTATAACCATTTATGAATGACAACAAAGCATGTCCTGCAATCAAGTCCACTATCATGTCGATATTAGGAAGGGTAAATTTATTCTTTAGAGATGCTTTATTTAAATCCTAAAAGTTTTTGCACATCCTAATACAATTAAATTAGGTTTCATAATTGCAAAAATGTTAGATATCCAAGGAGAATAATCTATAGGATGTATAAAACCAGCTTCGAGGAGATTCTCAATATCAGCTTTAACTAGCAAGGCTATCTTAGGATTCATCTTTCATATCTTTTGTCTTACCGGTTTAACATTTTCAACAAGGACTATGTTGTGTGTTACTATCTTAGCATCAATTCCCAGCATATCCAAATAAGTCCAAGAAAATTTTTTGGGAAAGTCATGAAGCAATGTTGCATGGTCTTCTTGTTCATATTTGTCAAGGAACTTTCCTATCTTAATCACTTTTTCTTCATTGTTAATATCCATTGGTACATCAATTGTATCTCCTAAAGGAAGTGAACCTTGTTTCAAAAATTTAGAGTTGTATTATTCATTGTCCTTATCAATCTCATTAGTTTCCTTTTTTTCGTCTTCTTTCTTAGCACTAATCATAGCACATGTAACCTGTTTCTTTCTAGGAGTAGATGTCTTGTCATAAACTCCTAACATTTCTTTCAAGGTTTCATCATCTTCGAAGCATTACCATGATGGTTTGTGCAAGTCATATCAAGTAATTTAGGCTGCTTTAAAGTGAGTTATTTTAGGATTGTATGTGATGGAATTTATGTCCAACAAGGGTATTTTGTTTTCTTGCATTATCTTAGAAGGACAATATCCCAAACCACTTTTTGTTTCTTGTGTGTTAGGCTCTATAGGAACAAAAATTCCTTGTTCTTTCTTTCCACATCCTTTTCCACTATAACCCAGTTGTTTCATAAGCTCGTAACCTCTTCCATAAAGTTTCTCCATTTCTCTTGGGTTTGGTGGTTGTTGATAATCTATTTCATCAAAGTTTTTTGTATAACTTGTATCTTCTTCTAGAGTAGATGAGATAGATTCTTGTGATTTTTCTTCTGAGTTATGCATTGACATCACCATTGGTTGCTTTTGTTTTTCATCTTCTTTTCTTGCTATTATGTATTCTCCCATAAACAATGGTGTGAACTCTAAGGAACCCCAATCATCTTCCAATAACTTTGACACCATTTCCATCTCTTATTTTTCTTCTTCCATAGGTTCTATGTTCGATGTTGGGATTAATGTGTTTAGAGGACTTGTTCCTTATTCAACTTGTAAGAAACTCTCAGGCTTGGGGTATATTTCAATTTGGTATCTTTATTTTTTTAGGCATACTTCATTATACGATGAAGATTCAAAGGCACCTCATGCATCTCATGAATTCAAGGTCACCCCAAAAGAAGATTGTATGAGAGGTAATCAGGAAAGACATGAATAGGATTTTGCAAGGTAGCCTTTCCAACTATAATAAGAAAATTAATCATACCAAGTGGTTGCTTTCCTATATTATCAAATCCTCAAATCAAAAAGGAATTGGGTTGGATTCTTGATTTATCTATGCCTAGTTTATCTGAAAGTGTCACACTACACACATTAAGGGTGAAGCTATTGTCAACAAGGGTTCTTTTTATTCCCCACCCATCATAGGCGGATATTATTATGAATGCATCATTTTTATTTCTCACTTCCAAAGGAGTCAGCTCATAATGATGAAAATTAATGTCTATGTTGACCACATTCTTTCCTTGAATTAGAGATGCCACATCATTTGCATTTGTACTAGAGGAAACCACAACTTGTTGCAAGGCAGTTTGAAGCATAGTGTGATAACTACGTGAAATTTGAATCAAGTCCCATAGGGATATTTTCATGAGAGTATTCTTAAGGTTTTCAACAATATCATACTCCTTTCCACTATTTGAAGGAAAATGAGGGGCACTAGGAAATATGAAGTTAGGCAACGGTAAGGATGTCAAGGTTGTTTGTCTTGGTTGTGGATTATTTCTAGTGTTATATGTATGAGCAATGGTATTCTAACTTGATTGCTGCAAAAAAAATGTTCTTAGGTGGTTCAAGGGTGAAAATGGGTTTGTTTTGAGTTTGAGGTTTGTGTGAAGGTGGGTGAAGGATAAGTTGATGTTGAATTACATTAACTTCTCTTGGTTTCAATTTTTCATAACAAGCCATAGTGGATGAACCTTGTGAGATGAAATCCTCAAGGGATTCATCTAACATGTCAAATTCATCACTACTAAAAGGCTTGAGGGTTAGGTTAACTTGGAAAAAGATATTTGACATATTCAAATAACTATGCTTTCTTCAAGTGGCTCATTGGTTTTAGGTGTTTTTGTTTTGTTTTCTAATGAATGTCAAATGTAACTTAATCTAATTGAACTATGAACTAATGTTGAAAATGGAAAGAATAGTAATATAATTCTATCCATAATTGAAATGAGTGTAAACTAAGCTAGATCTGATGAAATGAATGCAACATAAATTGTGTAAATTGAAATAAGTAACTAACAATACCAAACAAAAATAGAGAATTTAATGTTGTAAAATGCAGTTTAAAATCTAAAATAAAACTAAATTGGCCAGAGGGGTGTATGAGTCCCAAATAGGGTTTTTTAGAGGTTTGAATGTTGAATAACAATCACCATAGAATACCCAAAAATCAAGAACAACCACATGTATTGGGACTAAATTTCCTAGAGGGGCATATGAGTCCTAGTTAAGGGTTTTTGCAAAGATTTCAAAGAATTCTAAGTGAAAGTTATGCTTTTTGGTTTGTATGATGTCTAGGCAAAGTGAAAATGTAGATTTCAAGTCAATTTAAGTGATGCAAGAGACAAAAATGCAACTTATATGCACTTTCACTAATGCAAGATTTAGAAACCCTAGAATGCCAATTAACTAATACGAACCCTAATGTAAAGTTAATGCAAGCTAGATCTAGGATGATGATGCACTCCAAATAAAAATTAAGATGTTCTAAATGCAAGTTCACAAAAATGTAATAATGGAAATAGGGTGTTCCACCTTTTAGGAGATGAAGCACAATGAGGGTGGTTCCTATTTAGCTCTTATTACATTCAAGGAAACCCTAGAGATCTCAATCCAATGATAGAATGAAAGAGAGAGAGATCTGATAAAGGTTGTCCTAGAGCATGATTGACAACTGAAGAGGGGTTCAACACCAAGCTAGGGCTTGGAAAGACAAGTAATATGCAAGACCTCATTATGGACCTTAATGATATGCAAGACTTGAATAAAAGTCCTAGAAATGACTATAAATCATAATAGAAAGCTAAGAAACTAGAAATGTGCACCTAGAAATTTGTAGAGGCATGAAACAAGATCTAAAATGCTAGAAAATTTGGATTTAGGGCACACTAGGACTCATACGCCACTTTTGGCATATCAGTCCCAGTCTAGGGTTTTTGGACTGGAACAAGAATCAAGAAGTGTAGACTCATAATCTTCATAAATCTAGAAATTTTCCTATAGTGGGACTCATACGCCACTTTTGGCATATCAGTCCCATTCTACATTTTTAGAAATTTGGAATCTTTATTCTTCCTTCCCAATCTAATTTCTCGATCTAAACCTATAAAAAGACCTACAAAATAGAATGTAGTTTTGATTTTCTTATGGGGGGTTTGTCTCAGTCAAACCCCTAATTCAATAATTAAACCTTGATGGAAACAATGGCTCTTGAATGAAAATGTGAACATAAACCCTAACCTTAAGTGTATCTAAGATTAGGAAATATAAAATGCAATGCAAACCTATTATATTGTGCTAGAATGAGATGTATGAATGAAGCATGAAGATGGATGACTCACTTTAAGAAATACCTAATCACCGAGATGAGCCCTAATAATGTGTGTATCTTCCTTAGGTTGAATGTATAATGAAAATGGAGGATGGAATCACTTAGGAAATAAGTCATTAGGCTTGGCTTGATGGCTTGTTGCATCTCCCCAACCTAGAATCCATCATGATTCACCATATGCAACCATAATCAATCCTTGACAATGCTATATCTTGAATGAAAGAGAGCTTGAAGACCCGCAAAAATACAATAATGTTGCTCCAAGACTTCAACTTTACTTACCACTTTCTCTTGAATTCTCTTCTGAGAGAATGCTTGAATGCTTGTGAATGCTTAGATCTCAAAATTGCTCTACTAGATTGAAAATAATGACTTAAAAGCTTGATTATATAGGAATTACACCTAATTTACCATTATTTAGATCTCAAAAGATGAAATAAACCAAAAATTAAAATTAAAAACTTGAATTTCCCACTCCAACTCTAAAAAGGGGCCAAATGGGACTCATATGCCACTTCTGGCATATGGGTCCCACCTAGGGGGACTCATATGCCCAAGGTGGCATATGAGTCCCACCCTAGTTTTTTTGGATGGTTTCTTAGAAATTTTAATGCTTTTGATGATTTTGTCAAGATTTTAGTCAAAATAGGCTTTGAGATCCAAAATAAAGGGCCTTAGGGGCCTATTAATGGTGATTTAAAGGGTGTTTAATGTAAGGGTACTAAAATAGGTCCAGATTAAATGAGAAATTGTACCATGTCCAAAAAGGGAGTACAATTTCCATCATTACATATTTCATGTTAACATAGGGTAAACATTAAACATCAAGTTAAATTGTTCAAATGATAAAAGGAACCTAATAATTCCTTAATCCCCCACATACTACACAATACTTGCTCCTTTATATGAAATAAATTTCACCTTCACGAATAATTTATAATGTGGTTGAAGATAAATAAATGGATAAAATTTAAGACTCTATCTTACAAAAAAAAATAGGAAATCCTCATGTATTTGATTGTTGAATTCATTATCTATTATTAGTAAAATCACAAAAAAATAAAGATAAAACAAAGAAACTTTCTATTGTATCGGATTTTCTAAAGCAATTACAAAGAGCCCATGAAGAAGGAAGTCTTTCTTGGGGAAAAACCTTGACACTCTTGAGGGACAAGAAAAATAATATACCATAAAAATATTATAGAATGAATACCCCTTGAACATAAGAAAATTGGGTTCAACGTTTTGGGAGATGGAACTAGAGTTAGGACCTATTTCACTTTTAGTTCATTAGGAAACCAAGATCCCTCAACCAAGTGACTCAATTGAGGGAAGGATACAAGAGGGGGTGGTTTCCTTAGGTGTGATTAAATGGGGGGTTCACCATTTAAAATGAAGCTTCAAAGGAGCAATGCAAACTCTAATGCACTAAACCCTAGAAACTTAATAACATGAAATCAAATTGAGAAATATAAATTAAACAAAAAGGATCCTAGAAAATTAATGAATTAAAAACAAGGTTTGTAACACTAAAATTCTACTTTTTAAAGTGCACTGGGACTCATATGCCAGGCTGGGTGATTTAGTCCTGCTATAGGAATCTGGGTAGAATCTGGAATCTTCAACTAACAAATCAGGATCTACAAAAAACTAACAAAATGAAGTATACGAGGACTCATATGCCCATAGGGGTGATTTAGTCCCAGTATTAGGGCTTGACTAAAAATTATGTAGCCTTGAGTGAACTTTTGTAGCCTTTTTCTTTTCTAATCTCCAAGTTTGAAAATTTTTAATTTTGATCTGTAGGTGAGTTTCCGCGAAGATGACAACTTTTAAAAATTTCTTCAATCTTGCAACTTTGTCTTCAAAGGATCTTCAATATTTAAATCACCTAGATTGACAACAACACATGAAAGAGGGGAAAATGTTGTGTTAGGGAATAGGGGTTTTCCTTGGTCAAAGCTTGTTTTGGTAATCAAACCTTGAAATGAAATGAAATAGCATGAAGAAAAGATGAATGAACAATATGCAATATTGCAACTCACCAAACCCTTAATATAAAGGCTGAAAACTTGTGTGAAATGGCTCCAATGGATGTGGATCTTGAATCTTGATCTTGATGTGAGATAATTTCTTTGAATTCTTTCTTGAATCATGAAAACCTACATCACAAATGTTAGCTCAAAAACACACATGATGCATGAAGACTTTGACATGATGCTTGGATCTTGAATGATGCTCTAAATGCTTGATAATTTTTTCTTGAATTCTCTTGAATACTTGAATTCCTTATATCACACTTGCTCATGAAAATTTCTAGAAGACTTGTAAACTTGCTAGGAGAAAATATGTGAAATAACCTTGTATTTGTATAAGCGTAAAATTGCACCCCTTGCAATTTCACATACATTCTTGTGTTTTCTTTAGAGTCCACTCCCTTAGCATCTTGAGTAGGCTCATTTTAGCCCTTGCATCAGCCTTTTCCCTTCTCAGGATGCTCCAACACCCCTTTTTAGCAGTCACCCTTGCATGTTAGTTTGCATCAAACTTTGTGCTTCTTCCATTCTCGTTGTTTTGTAGCATGACACGTCTAGACACTAGCACACCATGCAAACATCTGCACACTACGCTAGCATCCTATGACATTTCAATGCTCAAATGACCATTTTTGAGTATTCTTTCCACTTGTCACCTCCTTCGGTCGGTGGTAATGGCTAAAGATGCTTTGTAACCTCCTAGGAAGCTTCCTTTTGCTTCTTTTCTCTCTTTAAAAGATGTATTTTCACTTCATTTGCAACTCTTCCTCCATTTTCTAGCTCCATTCTTCTAATCCCATCTTCACTCTAGCTTTGGCTTCAACCTTCTACACTTCAACTTTTCTTGCATAGCTTCATATAGCTTGTTGTAGCAGCTTCAAGCTCTCTCAAGCTCCCTTTAAAACATTCTTTGTAGCTCTATCTCCTTTTCTTTGCACTTGTGAGCATCTTGGGATTCCATATCCCTTTCATTTGCATTTTTACTTTGTGATACATGTTCTCCTCCTTGAGCAAGGATTTCTTTAATCACCTCTTTTGTGATATGGGTTCTCCTCCTCGAGCGGGGTTTTCTTTTATCACTCTTACTTGGTGGTGCGGGTTCTAATCCTGAGCAGGTTTTGCTTTCACCGCACGCTTTGTTCATTTCTCTCTTTTTGTATCTTCTTGGTTGTCTGTGGAGGTGGGAACACCAAAATGGGGTTTCAACCAAGGCGAAACCCTATATAGCCCCAACACTTTCTCCAGATAACTGACAGACATATGTTTTGAAGACATTCGTTAGGTGGAGGCTTCATCACTCACATGGTTGTAAGTATTTCTTTCCTTTCTTCTCCTTATCTCTAACATTTCTATTTCACTTTATTCTAGTTCTATTACATTCTACTACTTTATCACATTCTATTAGTTCCTAGTAATCTATTTGCTAGTAATCATTTAAGTATTTTTTGTGACATCCTCTCTTTTTGGTCCGTGCGAGACACCAATAATCCTCTAGGATGCTAGTGTGCCACACTGTCATCTGTATTTTGTGTTGTCTTCCTTTGGTCAAGATCTTGTCAGTTTGTCTAGAAAATCTTTGTGACCTGCACTCTCAAATTCTAAAACTCTTGCTATTGTTCTTGAGGTAGTTTAGGGCAGTTCGCCCCATGAGGCTCTCTGAATGAAGAGAACTCATGAGTATAAAATCCCCCTCTTCTACATTTTGGTGAACCTAGCATGAAGAGATAAATCTTCCAAAAAAACTAGAAATCTATTTACCCCTACTTGGCAGGCTCATAACTTTTGACTCGGTGCTCGGAATTTAGAACCGTTTGCATTGTTGGAAAGGTCTCCTAGAGAAGTAGTTCAATCCCTAAAATACAAGGGCCTTCAGCAATTGAATTTTAGGGACCAATGCAAGTTCTGACCTCAAATTCCACTCCAAAGACCTTTGAAAATGCACATTACTAGAACATAGAAAATATCAAAAAAATTGTAATGAATTTAATATCTTCTTTTATTAGTTCGGTATCTAATTTTATTCAAACTATTAATGATGTTCCATTTAATGCATGTGATGGTGACTTGGATTTTCCTATGTCACTTGATGTCTTTGATCCTTCTCACAAATTTCCACTTGCTTTAGAGGATATTTTGTTGCGAGAAGATGAAATCCTTGATAAATTCCTTAATATTACTCTACTTCTATTCATTCCAATGTGCTCTCTTTTGGAGATGATTCATTTTTGAATGATGAATCTACCCATCATTCCAATGCACTCTCTTCTAGGGATGTTTCATTTGTGAATGATGAGTCCTATCTTTGTTCCAATGTACTCTCTTCTAGAGATGATTCATTCGTGAAGGAAGAATCTCTTATACCTTATGATGCACTCTCTTCTAGAGATGTTACATTTTTGAATGATGAACTTCTTATCTATTTGAATGCACTCTCCTCTAGAGATGATACATTAGTGAATTATAAGTCTCCTTCCACATTTGATCTTGTTTGGATCGATGTGTAGAATATGTATTAAAATAATTGTTCTACTAGCTGTGGTGATTCTGTAAATGTAGTCTATGTCTCTACTACCTCTCAAAGGACTAAGAGACCAATCATTTACATGACTCCAAATAGTCCTCCTAAAAGGGTTTGTTCTATTAATGGTGTTCCATTTGATAGTAACTCTCTTGATGTTTCTAAGACTCCCTCTTATAGAGTGGTAGCCCATACTTATGAGAATAGGATGAATAAACAACCAAGCCTTCCTCAAGCACCTAAACTTGTGACTAAAGCACCTAGTGATTATGATTTTGTTGGTAAACTTTGGGTTACTCCAACTAAGATCTCACTGTAGGACTTGCTTCAGTCTACTCTAGTTTATCAAGGTATGCTTCAGGAAGCATTTCAAAAGATCATATTGCCTTCTTCTACAAGGTTGATGAATGCTAACACGTTGATGTCATATATTCATGCGGATTCACCGAATATTACGTTCTATCTATAGGAGCTCCTACCTTTAGAAGTACAGAAGCAACCAGATCCTCTAATGATCATAGTTAACATTAGTAAAATCAGTATTAGACGTACTCTCATTGACACTGGTTCGACACTCAATGTGTGTAGTATTGATCTATTTCCTAAGATTAATATTGATGCATCTTCTCTTAAAGCTTCTTTTGTTGTTATTCATGGGTTCAATAATGTTGGGTGGAAATCTCTAGGTACAATAGTATTACCTTTGCAACTTGGACCCATTACTATACCCACCCTTGTATATGTTATGCCAGAAAAGCTACCATATAACCTTCTTCTTGGTAGACCATGGATTCATGCTATGGGAGAATCTTGTCTACCTTGCATAAATCTATTAAGTTCATTGCTAAAAATAGAGTAGTCACAGTCAAGGTTGACCCTAAGGCTATGCACTTATGTGAGATAGCAGTTGTTGGTCAAGTCTTTTTTGTGCCTACTCTTATTCCTTTAGTGTCTTCTAGTGTGTTGATGTTTACTCCAACAATGTCTACTACAAAGGATACTCTTGAGATAAATGTCCCTAAAGAAGATTCCCTTGAAGCAAAGAGTAGTAAGTCTGCTCCTTCTACCTCTTATCCAAAAAATGCATGTCTTGGTGATGATTGGGGTTCCTTAGACTTTACAAATTCCTTCATTCAAGAACATAAAGTTGACCCAATCCACTTAGACCTTCTGATAACATCATCCACACTTGCTATTGAAGATGGTTATTCTTTTGTATCACAAGGTAGTGTGAGCAATAATTGCAATGTTCTTAGTGTTGATTCTCCTTTTGAGGAAGATGACCACACTTTTATTAAAAAGGTTAACTTTTGTAGTCCTATAAATAAGGTAGATGGTGATCCCATAGAAGAGTATGTTCCCCCTCACTGGAATAACGCTCCCTATGGAGATCCTCCTCCTTTGTCTTCTACCTTCGTATCTTCTTCTTGTGAGAAGTCAAACCTTTCTCCAGAAGAGAAAGGGTTGCTTCTTGCTCCTCATCCTTTATCTAAGCAAGAGTGTATTTTGTTACAGCTTCTAAAAGCCCACTTAATCACTCTTCCTTCTCCTACACGTAATAAACTTCATAAACATGATGAAGAAAAACAATCTTTTTGTGCATACCATCAGGTGCCTAGCCATTCCACTAGTGAATGTAAGGCCTTGAAGGATAAAATACAAAAAAAAATTGATTTAGGTGCCATCAAAACTCCCATTTTATTGATGCACTTTCCTTTTCTTTGCATGAAAAGTGATATCGAGGTTTACCTCTATCCTGCATGTTCTAAGTATCTTGCACATTTTTCCTCCCCCGTATGTTGGGGGTAGTAATAACTCATTTTGGAGACATACATCCTTCTTAAGGACCCCCTCTCTTCTCCCTATCTTTCAATTAAAGTGTCCCTTGAGTGGACCCCTTGTCTTTTGAGGGGTTCTTGAGGGACCCCCTTTGAAAGACTTTCTCATAAACAAATTCATTAGCATCTAGCTCGGGGGCAGCCTGACTAGACATATTTCATATCTTCACGTCTAGCTTGGGGGAATCCTGACTAGACCCATTTCATACAGTCACATCTAGCTTGGGGGAAGCCTAACTAGATTTATCTTTTCTATGACTATCTTGCAATGCAGCTTGTAACAACCACAAGATTCTCTAATTTTTCTTGCTCTGCAGGACTGAGAACCTATAGAGCTCCTTTACATCCTTATTTGGTGATATAGGTTTTCCTCCTCGAGCAGGGATTTCTTTTTATCACCTATATTTTTTGATACATTTTTTCCTCCTCGAGTGGGGATTGCTTTTATCACTCTTGCATTCATTTCATTTTTATCTCTCTCTTCTCAACTTGTGTATACCGGATTGAAGATCTACATCTTCTTCATCTTGCATATATGCCCTTCCACTCTTCATTTTTCTATATGTTATTTCTTAATTCAGGGATGACACATAGTACTAAGACAACCTTATAAATCGAGGTCTCTTTTACTTTGTTGACTCAAATCCTTTAGCTTTTTATGTTCTAACATTATTTTCTGGTGTAGGTTTTTCTTGTCCAATGTATTGGTTTTCTAGATCATCAGCTTGGGGGAATGCTTTCATGGTTCAAAGGATTATCTACTTCCTCTATAGTATCCTTTTGGTATATGATGTTATTTATGCTTAGTAGATTTCCTTTAGCATGCATATTAATGTAGATTCAAATGCCCGCTAAAGTGGGGGGAAAATGTATAGGAGTAAAATTGCACCCCTTTCAATTTCACATATATTCTTGCATCTTCTTTAGTGTCCACTCCCTTAGCATCTTGAGTAGGCTCATTTTAGCCCCTACATCAGCCTTTTCCCTTCTCAAGATGCTCCAACACCACTTTTTAGTAGCCACCCTCGCATGTTAGCTTGCATCAAACTTTGTGCTTCTTCCATTCTCATCATTTTGTAGCATGGTGTGTCCAGACACTAGCGCATCGCACAGACATCCACACACTACGCTAGTGTCCTACAAAATTTCAATGCTCAAACAACTGATTTCGAGAATTATTTCCACTTATCACCTCCTTTAATCAGCAGTAACGGCTTGAGATGCTTTGTAACCACCCGAGAAGCTTCCTTTTTCTTATTTTCTCTCTTTAAAAGGTGTCCTTTCACTTCATTTGTAACTCTTCCTCCATTTTCTAGCTCCATTCTTCTAATCCTAGCTTCACTCCAACTTTGGCTTCAACCTTCTACAGTTCCAATTTTCTTGCATAGCTTCATATAGCTTGTTGTAGCAGCTTCAAGCTCTCTCAAGCTCCCTTTAAAACGTTCTTTATAGCTCTATCTCCTTTGATTTGCACTTGTGAGTATCCTAGGATTCCATATCCCTTTCATTTGCATTTTTACTTCATGATACGGGTTCTCCTCCTTGAGTGGGGATTGCTTTTATTACCTCTTTTGTGATATGGGTTCTCCTCCTCGAGTGGGGATTGCTTTTATCACCTCTTTTGTGATACAGGTTCTCCTCCTCGAGCGGGGTTTTCTTTTATCACTCTTACTTGGTGGTGCGGGTTTTTCTTTCTCCACACACTTTATTCATTTCTATCTTTCTCTATTTTCTTGGTTGTCTATGGAGGTGGGAACACCAAAATAGGGGTTCAACTGAGGTGAATCCCTATACAACCCCAATACTTTCTCCATATATCTGACAGACACAGGTTTTGAAGACATTCATTTGGTGGAGGCTTCATCACTCATGTGGTTGTAAGTAGTTCTTTCCTTTCTTCTCCTTATCTCTAACATTTCTATTTCACTCTATTCTAGTTCTATTACATTCTACTACTTTACCACATTCTGTTAGTTCCTAGTAATCTATTTGCTAGTAGTCATTTAAGTTTTTTTGTGACATCCTCACTTTCTAGTTCATACAAGACACCAGCATGCCATGTTGTCATCTATATTTTGTGTTGCCATCCTTTGGCTGAGAGCTTGTCAGTTTGTTTAGAAAATATTTGTGACCTGCTCTCAAATTTTGAAACTCTCACTATTGTTCCTAAGGTAGTTTAGGGCAGTTCGCTCCATGAGGCTCTCTGAATGAAGAGAACTCTTGAGTAGTGAATCGCCCTCTTCTACAATATTTATACTTTTTTATGCCAAATTTTCATAAATACAACACAACAAGCCAACATCAAATCTAGGATAATAAACTCCTACCAAGAAATTTATTTAAAATATTTCTTGGTTAAAGCAATACTTATATGCCAATTGGGGCATATGAGTCCCAGTATCTTAAACACAGGACACAAACTCCAAGAAATTTTAATTTCAATACAATTTTTAAAATCAAGCCCCGAGACCCAGGTGGAACTCATATGCCCAAGGTGGCGTATGAGTCCCAGATCACCAAATTTGGAACACATGACCTCAAACATTGAATTATAATTTTCCAATTGTTAAATGTCGAGATTATCCATAGAAAAATGCATTTAATAAGGCTTGTGGATGTAAAATAGGACCAATTAAAGCATAAAGAAGGAAAAATCTAGTAGGGAGGGCCCAAACAAGTGTGAAAATGTAAAGGGATACATTTTCCTACACTATATTTAGCCCCCATTTTAGTGAGAGGAGGAACTTGCTTCAAACTCACACTAAAGTAGATAAATTTTCATCAAGAGGGGTCTAAGTGTAGCAATGCTAGTGAGATAGGATGACAATGATCAAGAGGGATGATCAAGCCCCAAGGATCAAGATCCTATGGCAAACCAACATAGGCACAAAAGAGCATGTATGAGAATGATGTATGTAGCAACAACAAGGCACAAGTATTGTTGGTGTAAATAAGTATTTCACTTATTACACTTTATTTAAGCTTTTATGGGATGCATATCATTGTAGTTTTCACTTGTGACACCTAGTTATTTGCATCTTGCATCTAGGTTTGTGCATATATTGAGAGATGTGATTAGGACACTTAGGGAAGTGTGTGTAGGAGAAATTCCACTCTTTGTGGTGTGATCTAGTTATCACTTTTTCATCTCCACTTTTCGTGACATGATAATTCCAATTTAGGTGGGTGATCCGCCTTTCATGGAATTATCTATTATTTATTTCTACCTACCCTACACATGATTGAGACACTTGTCTCATTCATGGCCCTTCATTGTGTCCTAGCTTGTCTTTATAAGCAAGCCTTGTACGTATTTGTAATTGAGCATCTTCATGCATATTGAGAATACAATAATCATATTCTCTCATATTATCTCTCTTTTTTTCTATCTTTTATCTCTTGATCCTAGTGCTCCTTTTCATAAGTTCTTACATGGTATCAAAGCGGTTGGAGGTTCCTTGCATAGCCATTGTTGGGAGATCTCAGTTTGTGTGAAGGTGGTCAAGAGGAAAATATGAGGAGAAAAAACATTTTGGTGTGTCCTAGACCAGATCTAACTTCAAGTTAAAATTTAGAAGGCCATTTCCAATCAAGATAGCCTTTCGTTTTGTCGAAATCTGACACAGGGAGCTCTAGATCAAAAAATTGCCTATTTTGGTATTTTTTCAATTTTTTGAATTTTTCAATACTTCTGGAAAAATTATTTACTCAAAAAATTTCCAGTTTTTAAATATTTTCTGGCAAAAAAATATATTTGTTAGTCATAATATTTTTGAAAAATCAAAAAAATTGTATTTTCCTTTTTTTATAAATCAAAAAATCAAAAATAAAAAAATTTAAAGGCAGGTCATACCTATGACCTACACAGTCTGCAGACCACAAGTACCTACGAATGTACAATGGGGTCCACCTCTACCATGCAACCCACTCAAAATTTGCAGCCCCACATAAGTCAACTGGCTTGCTAAATCAAAAACTTGTGCCATCAAATAAAATTATGGCAGCTGCATTTTGCAAACCGGCGGGGAGTTTAAAAATCATCCAACCATTTTCTAAATACCAGTAGCAAGGATCCTAATGGGAATCTTGGAGATTCCCTCAAGATTCTGGTGGAAGCATATTCTAGTAAAAAAAAGAATATTCAAACAGCATATTCTGGTGAGGGTGAATTTCAGCGTGACATCCAAGAAGCCATCAATTTTAATTGCTTATTTTGCTGACATCATCATAGCATCAGTGATGACATCAGTAATTTAAAAAACAATTGCCCCCACACCATTGGGATTTTTCATTTTGTAGTCCGACTTTGAAGGCTCATAACTTTCACATTTTAACTCCTTTTTCTGACCAATTTTTTTTATTTGGGCTACTTTTTCATGTACTTCACAGCCGTGTGGTTGGTTTCTAATATTGGTGGACATATTTTCCAATTTTTTTAGTTTTTCAACATTGTACCTGTCTAATCCTCAAATTTTGCAACTTTCAAGGCCCCGTTCAAGAACATATGAACTCCTTTTCAGGTGCCTTTTTTTTTAAGTACATTATTTTTTGTCTACTTGAATCTACAATCAGTTTGAAGTGATATTGAGTGAATTTTGTAATTTTAGCATATGGTCTTTTTTGGCCTATTTGGCACTTGTATTGCATAGATCTAAACTTAGGCCTTTGCTTCACTGTTCTAGTCTATTCTCATCCTATTTGTGGAAATTTATAAATCATAAATCATAAGTCCACTTAGCCAAGTTGCAAGTGGCCTATTGTACATGCACTAAATTATAAAGTACCAAAATCATCTTTTTGGGGGGTGTACTTTGATTAAGTGAATTTGGGGGGGTGTCTTTTGTGTGATTATACCTATTTCTCTCTTGTGCTCTTGCATTTCATCATGGGTTCATATAAAGTCTTGTTCTTAACTACACACAATTATGCTACATGGACAATACGTGCATGGAGTAAACTAATGGAAAAAGGTTTAATTTACTATATTGATGAAACCATAACTACACCTTCAGATCCTAAGGAAGATCCAACTACATATATGGATTGGCTCACTAAGACTTCTATGGAATTGGGTACACTTAGAAATTTCATTTCAGATGATCTCATTTTCCATGTTGATAAATGTACTACAACTGAGGAAGCTTGGGATAAGCTTGCTACTTTGTATGGCAAGGTTGATAAGGTTAAGGGATACAAGCTTTAAAATGATCTCCTAAGCCTTGGTCCCAAGAATTTTGACAACATTCAGGATTATGTCACTAAGGAAAATGAGTTAAGAGCACAACTAAAGGATTGTGGTATTGAGAAAGAGGGTGATCAATTGGTCTTCAACTTGTTGGACAATCTTCCAGTCGAGTATGCATCCTTTGTTTCAAGTTTTCAAACTCAAAGATTGACAATTAGCAACTTCACATCACCATCTTTTGAGGCTCTCACAGATCTTTTGATTGTTGAGCAAAATAAGTTGATGAAAATGGGCATTCTCAAGTCTTCAACTTCAAAAGCATTGGTGGTCAATCATGGAAACAACAAGCAAGGAAAAGGGAAAGGACAAAAGTAATCTTCACCAAAGCCACAAGGAGGGACACAACAATCCACTCCTCCACAACAAAGCTCAACTTCATCTTCGAACAACAATTCAAGCAAGAGGGAGAAACCAACATGTGCATATTGAAAAAAGATTGGTCATGAGGAGCATCATTGCCATGCTAAGAAAATTGATGAGTTAAAAAACATCCTTAAGAAGAAGAACATCAACTTGCTAGATGCATATTAGGAGAATGACTCATCTCCTTCCACTTCTACTTCTAAGGGAAAAGGCACAATTCTCATGGCAACAACATCAAGCTCATATCCTTCATCTACATCATCTCAACATGAGAAACGTAAGGGGCTATCATTTCTTGTAGTTGTAGATTCCAATTCAGATAGGTGGATCCTTGATTCAGGAGCTTCACATCATATGACTTCTTCCAAGGATATGTTCTATTCATTTGATTCTTGTTCATCACCAACCATTTTGTTGGCCAACAACACTTCTTTGGAAGTTGGTGGGAAGGGGTCTATTGACATTGAAGGTGGATCATTTAATGATGTTCTATGTGTTCCTACTTTGCAATGGAACATCATTTCCATCTATCAGATTACACATAGTCGTTGTTTTGAGTCAAGAAGGTAAGCCTGTTGCCTATTTTAGTGAGAAGTTAAATCATGCTAATAACAAATATTATGTCTATGATCATGAGTTTTATGCTATAGTTTAGGCTTTGAAGAAATGGAGACGCTATTTTTTTCCAAAAGAATTTTTTTTGTATACTGATCACCAGGCTTTGCAGTATCTCAATAGTCAAGGAAAGTTAAATCAAAGGCACTTTAAATGGTTTGATTTTTTGTAGATTTATACTTTTGTTTTGAAGCATATGAGTGGAAGGTCAAGAAAATTTGTAGATTCCTTGAGTAGAAGGAAAAAATTGTTGATAAATATGAATATAGAGGTTGTTGAGTTCAATGAACTAAAGAGTTTGTATCCTTAAGATCCAAACTTTACAAAAGCATGGAAGGCTTGTTTGGAACCTGTTACATTGGATAGGACAAGATGGTTGGATTTCCTAATCCAAGATTGGATGTTTTTTAAAGGAAGCCAATTGTGCATTCCAAGGAGTTCTATGAGAGTGGATCTAATCAAGGAGAAGCATAGTGGAGGATTGGATGGGCATTTCGGTCAAGATAAGACCATTGCTCTTGTTAGTGAGAATTATTACTGGGTATAGCTACAACAAGATATGAATAAGTTTGTACAAAGTTGTAGAGTATGCCAGATGGTGAAAGGAACAAGTCAGAATACTGGATTGTATTAGCCATTACCCGTACCTGAGAGGCCATGGGAGGATAATAACATGGATTTTGTTATTGGCTTGCCAAGGAAACAAAGAGGGCATGATTCCATATTTGTGATGGTGGATAGATTTTCAAAGATGGCACATTTGATTCCATGTCATAAAACCAGTGATGTTGTTCATATTGTGGAGTTGTTTTTCATAGAGGTGGTGAGACTACATGGTCTACCAAAGAGTATAGTTTTAGGAAGACATACCAAATTTGTTGGTTATTTCTAGAGGACATTATGGAAGAAGTTGAAGAAAAATTTGAAGTTCAATTTTACACACCATCCATAGATTGATGGACAAATGGAGGTGGTGGACATGAGTTTGGGTAACCTGCTAAGATGCTTAGTAGGAGATAATCCCAAGGGATGGGATTTGATTATACCATAGGAAAAATTATCTTACAACAATTATATCAACAAGAGAACTAGTAAATCTCCATTCCAGATTGCGTATGGGTGTAGTCTAAGAGCTTCTTTTGAAATGAGAAATATGGATAAGGGGGAGAAGAGTAGTGCTGAGGATAAAGATTTTGCTGAGCACCTAAAACATTTACATGAACAGGTGAAGAAACATATCAATAAGATGAAATCACAATATAAGGCTAAGGTAGATTAGAAAAGGAGGTATAAGGAATTCCAGGTAGGAGATGAAGTCATGGTTCATTTGTGAAAGGAAAGGTTTCTAGTTGTACATACAACAAGTTAAAGACAAAGAAGTTTGGACCATGCAAGAACTCGAAGAAGCATGATTTAGGAAATGCATATGAGGTAGAGTTGCTTGATGAAATTCATATTTCACCTATGTTTAACATTTCAAATTTAACAAAATATTAGGGAGGAATTGATGAAGAAGCAATGGAAGCATGGTGGAATATCCCAACACCTACTTCAAAAAAGGAGGATATAGAAGAAATATTGGATAGTCATGTGGGTAGAAGCACAAGAAATAGGCAATATGCAGAGTACTTGGTGGAGTGGAGAGGAAGGCCTATTAAAGATTCATCGTGGTTGTCTAAGGCTGAGGTTAACCATCTTGTGTTTTCTATAACTCCTGAGAAGTGATAGGGTCACTTTTCAAATTACCCTAGGTGTCTGATGCAGGAGCATCTAAGGTGTAAGAGAAATCTTGCATCACCCAAAAAAATTGTTGTTTATTTACAATAAGGGCTAAATTTCGTAGGGTTACTATTTTTAGTAAGTTTTCATTTACACATGGTTGGACACAAAATCTTACATAGGGGTATGTGTAGGATCATCATGGAAAAAATAGGCCCTTAAGTGGCAAAAAAATTAGAAAAATCAGAGTTAAGAAACCTGACGTAAATTGTTTAATAAGTTATCTATATTATTTCAAAAATATGTAAGAATAAAATATATAGAAAATTGAATGTAGTTTCTAAAATACTAGGTTTGTTTAAAAAAGAAAAATCTATTTGGTGAAAATTTTAAATTTCATGCGAGTACTTAAATTTCGTGAAAAATAAGAAGTAGGTGTCTATCGACCACCCTAACCACAATAAAATGAATATATATTTTTATAAGATTTTATATATAAGTAGAGGACTCATGTCCCGATGTGATGCATATTTTTTTGTAATTTTTTTCTGAGTAAATAATCAATTATAAAATTTTTATTACAACTTTTAAAAAAATATAAAAACTCATATGTCTGACCACCTTAACTTGGTCGAAACTTTATGAAATTTAATTTTTCTTTTTTTAATCCTATAGTATGTGAAACATAGAATGTGATGTATATTTTGGATTCAAAAAGTGTGATACTGCTTGAAAGCTATAGATGTTTTTCAATCAGCCTATCAATCAGGACTTTAGTCATAATTCAAATAAAAAATGAATAATAATTACTTATTAAATTCAAAGTAAGGCATAATTTGTATTTTTGGAAAGCTGAGAATCTCCTTTAAAAACCCTTTTCGTTTTATCAATTTTGGGTAAAAAAAAGTCGTCAGCCACATACCCATCATATTGCCACTTTTTGGCCCATCATGATCCTGCACATACCCATAGACATCTAGAATGGTAAATTGAAGCCAATGGCGAAGAAATCACTTCAATACCATTTGTCATTTAAGAGATATTAAAATTTCAATTTCTGAAAATCCTATTAAATGAAAGTGGTCGGCCTATAGGCCTCAATTTTTGGTAGAACATTTCTTGAGAGCTTTCTGAAAAGGTATTATAATAGAAAATCTGACTGTCGGATAAAAAGTTATGACCCCATGAAGTTATAATACCAAAATTAATAAAATTTCAAAATATCTTCTTGAGGAAGTTACACCTTCCAGAAGATTATGGGGTGGTTACACCTTCCAAATAAAGGATGTGAAAGGGGGGCTACAGAAGGGCGGTAGAGCATCGTAGATGGTTTCTCCAATTTGCAGATTTGCAGATTTATGTAATCAGAAAGCCCATGTGATAGAAAATATAATGTAATTTCATTTTTCATTTTAGTGATAATAGAAAATACTTTCTTCCTTCTTGCATTTTTTTTTGTCGTTATCTTTTTTTTTTTGTGAATTTTAGATTGTAAGTGGAGTACCCTTCATCAAGTATGCATCATGATATATATGAAAAATAAAAGTGTAAGCATAACAATAAAAAAATATCATCACCTAGATCCCCTAAAGGTTGTGTAAAGACAACCTCATCCTGTGTAGGAGGCATTGAGGATGTGCTAGCCTCTCCATGCTCATATGTGTTGGCACATGCTATGACTACTAACTGTGATATGGTAACACGAGTAGGAGATGGATCTCCCCACTCGTGGGCAACTGGACCATCGTTTATCATATCACTACCCTCACTCATCAGATGTTCCTCCTACTTGTCCTTGTCCTCCTCTCCCTCATAATCAGGGTCTACTCCCTCATCGTAATCCTCATCTATATCATCTACAAATTAATCTAATGCCCTGAGCCCTTTATCCTCACCTATATCATCCTCCTCATTCCTCTACTCTAGAAGTGGTCTTGCAAAGCCTATAGGCTGAACCATCGAGAATATAGGAGTTGGTCATGCTACTACCCACCACTCCTTGTATGCATTAGTAGCATTGACATCATCAGTGTTAGAGACTTGGGGCATGTCAAGATCTATGTTCTCTGAATCACTAGATCTAACATCATCCATTATAAATCGCCTAGTATCTTCTAGCCTTCGGGCACTCCGAACTGATCACCTATAAAATGGATGTGCTACTAGTGGTACTTATATCTATGCAAACTTTCACATCACACGATCATAGTAGAATGGTATTACTATGTAATCATGTCTCCCCTGAAGAAACCTATCCCTCTACATCCTCCTCAACTGTTAGGTATCATCAGGCCACTATGGTATTAGCTAGTATGGTCTTCAAAGGACCTCCTCCCGATCTAGTTAGTTAAATCGAACTCTTCAAAAATGTAAATCTCCATGTTTCCATGAATTCCTCAGTGGATAATTAAATGCGTGTGGACATCCTAGGGCTGATATAGATGGAAACCTTGTCAGCCTAGTGCATGTGATATGCTCTAGGCACGAAACCTATAGTAGTGTACAATATACCATGTTGTTGACCTCGTGGTATGCAAACCACCCTAGATCATAATATAAATGTGCAAGGATGCTACAACCCTAGGCATATACAGTCTTGTGGTGCAATGGCTTGTTACCTAATTTACTTACTTGTATGGTGTAAATTTAGAAGTTTTTACTACATTGAAGGATTGGCATGTTACATGTGGTATCAAAGCTACCAGGTTTTGCACTAAAACCTATGATCTCATTACACAACAATGCATAAACCTTATCATAAGATAATGGTTGAAAAGTTATTTTTCCACAACGACAAGAGAAAAGAACATAGGGAAGTAAAAAATAGGATGAGATTCTACCTTGCAAAGAAAAGAGTTAGTACGTAGGAAAAGAGAAAACTAGAATGATCAAAAGGAAGTAATCAACGACATGGGCATGATTCCACCAACCAACATTGATGAGATTATTTTGGATTTTTGATTAAACTGAGAAAAAGAGACCAAAAAGCTTTGGTATCTCTAAAGGTTATGAGAGAATGATATTCCAAACATTGGAATAAAGACACTTGAAAAAGTGATTGTGAGAAATAAATCTATAAAGATTAAACTAGTTGGTTTGAGAAAAGGTTTAGATAGAACATAGATTGGATGGAGTATAAGATGAACTCACCGACATGTCTATGAAAATCAATTTTCGTTTAGAAGTTCCAAAAGGAAACAAAATACAATAAGCCACTATCTGTCAGATCAATAGAAGTTGTAAGGAAAACAACATTCTAAGTTGAAAGGTACATCACCAAAAGAGGCTTGTAAGCATGGATATCCCTCCACCAAAAAGGATAATGGAAAGAGAATTGGGATTATCAGTGTGCCTCTTAACTTCTAAGTTTTTGATTATTCATTAGATATTTTATTAAAATTGTTGATGCCTAAAATTTCTAGACACACAACCTTATGGGAAACTCAGTTAATGGGGGGGACCAATTGCACTAAACTGAGTAACCTTTGAGTTTTAAAGAAGCCAGATCTTCATATATTGGGGGGTGAAAAGGGAAAAGAAAGCAGATATATTAAAATAAAATCTAATCTAAGGTGATGCACCAAGATTTAAGTAAATAGACACAGGAAATCTTCCTTTTGAGTGAGATTTGAAGGCCTGCACAATAGTTCATATGCCCAAAAAAATAGAAAGTAGAGATAAAAGTTTGAAGAAGTCAATCAAATAGAATGATATTACTTCCATATGCATTTACTGAATGAGAAGAGTACAAACATGATCTGAACAACAAAATGATATTGAAATTATAGAAGCTTTAATAATAAACAACTCATTACAACAATACTAGCGTGTCATAGAAAAAAGGACCCTTTTCTTGACATGGGATTAATTCATGATAAAATGGACTTAATAAGGCCTTAATCCAGCGTTGTGAAGCATTTTATGCATCCACACTAACTCTTGAACCTTTGTAAACTAAATAAAATGCTTTTAATGACGTCTTGTAAAGGTGTTGTAGATTCTTGTAAAGGACTTCCACGCTTTTCTAGACCTAATGAACCCATTTCTCCCTAATTAAACATTATAAAACATATTTAAATACATCTTCACATCAATCTAGAAGGCTTATAACTTAAACTTAATGTTAAACTAGTGTTGTAATGTGTCTTGCATGTTCACATTAGTTCATGTACCTTCCTAGGCTATGTGGACCTCATTTTAGTGTTGTAAAGTGTATTTAATTATACTTTCACATTGATTTCTATGTCCCAAGCCCTATTTTACATTCACATCATCAATAATAGACCTCTTTTACCCCATATTGTGCATGTTGAGGCTTAAATTTATCAAACACCCAATAAAGTTGCAATTTAAACCTTATTTCCTTATCCCTTAGCCTCTTAGCTGTCAAATTGGCCCATGTGGGACCCATTTTCCATGCATGGAGAATTAGTCCCATCCAAGTGCTACCCATTCGCCATGTGTGGTGAACGAGTCCTATTTGGCCCCCATTTTGACCTTTGAGCGGGAAAAAGTGAAATTTAAAGTTTATTTTCACTACATGTCAGCTTGTGATGAGGTATTATTAGGTACTAAGGCACAATTATCTATAAATAAGTTTTTTTATCCTCATTTTATGCATCTTATATCATTATTACATCTTTCATCTTTAATTCATCATCTATCTTATCATCCAAGTCAAGCAAGTTAGGTTTTCTTCATTAGAAGTCATCAAGTTAGCTTTCTAAAGCATTCAAGTGTTGAATCTTCATGTTATGTTATATACTTTCAAGATCTATCATAATGGAAAGGTAATAAATTCCATTTTTCATGCTTTATTACATTCTTTCATCATTTTGGCTTAATTACCTAAAAGGGGTTTGACTAAGGAAAACCCCCATGCCCTAACATTCAACATATCTCTCTTTTGTCTCATTTGTATGTAGATTTAGATCTCTTGGAAGCTTTGAAATAATTGAAGATCAAGTTGAAAATTCATTCAAGTAATCTCTTCATCATTCAAGTCAAAATATCAACAAAAGATTTCAAACCCAAATACGACAATTTCAGAAGTAGACACTTGTAGGAAGCAAAAGTGTAGACCGAAAGCCCTAAAATCCACCTTTGAATATTCAAAAGTTCAAAAGTGGACTCATTCACTATGGGTTGTGAATGAGTCCCATTCCAAGGTCAATTTTATGATTTCTACATTTTTTGATACCCTTTTGTCATAAATTGGTTTCAACACAGTTTACCAAAACAAGGATTGATTTGCCCTAGGTGGCAAATGAGTCCTATCAGGCTTGAAAATTAGCAAAATCAGCATTCCAGAATCCATTTCTAGTATTCATCAAGGTTTCAAATGCACATTTTTAGTCTAGTTTATTTTTGTTACAGTTTGCATTCATTTATTAGTGTTTTTGCAATACATAATATGTTTTCAATCAAGTCATATTTCTTAGGTTTTGCATGTTTAATCAATCAATTAGTTCATATAACTATATTTAGATAATCTCATTTAGTCATAAATATATCACACATATCTTAATTTTAATGAACCTCTTATATTTTGGGTGTGGGATCTATCTCTTTCCATTAGGTGAAAGATCCTAATTGAGTAAAAGACACAAAGCATTCCTAGTCCCTAAAATCTACGGTTCATTTGGTGAACTTGATTTTTGAATACTTATATTTTCTGATTTGGAGTCCTTCATCATCATAGATCTAGTTTGCATTAGGATTTGCATGATTCATTTGCATGCTAGGTGTTAAATTTTGCATTCATAAAAAGTACACAATAGGTTGCATTGTTCAATCTTTAATCATTGAAAAGTTTTAAAATTATACATTTTCCATTTAGGTCTGCATCATAGCACTCAAAAAGCATCAACATCAGTCAAAAATTTCTAAATTTTTTTGAAAAAAGTCCTTACTGGGACTCATTCACCACCTTGGGCGAATTAGTCCCTTCTGACCCCTGAAACAACATTTTACAGAACTCAAAAAAAAAAAATTAGGCTTTTGTTTGGTGCCTTGACCTATATATATATTAGTTAGTTGCATTTATGTAACATGCATTTTATTAAATTTAGCTTCAATTAGCTCATTTCATGCATTATTTAACTTCACATCTCCTACATTTCATTTTTCAGATTATTGCATATTGCAATCAACAATTTACTTTGTTTTATATCTGAAACTTACATTGCACTTTATTTACTTTTCCATAACATGTTTTTAAATGTGCCTTTGATTTGATTAAACATGGATTTTTTAAGCATAACATTCCCTCTTATGAGTTATATTTTGATTACAACTATGAGGAACATAGTGGAGACCAAAATATTACATTACCCATTGGTGTGAATGGAGGTGTAGACAATCCTAACACACATACTTGTTCTTCTCCTAATACCTCTCCTATTAGTGACAAAGGTATCTTGGTGAAGGAAGTTACAAGCATTGCAAGTCTTGATTGTCCATTTTCTTATTCCACTTTGGATGATGTTAGCAAAAAAGATGATGAAAACAAAGAAACATTCTTGAATACCACTTCATCTAATCTTCATAACCATGACAATCAAACTTTTCCATATCCTAATATCCATCCTCGATGTCAAGAGGATAGGTTGGTATTAGAAGACACCCCTATTAAGAGTCATGAGAATCTTGACAACCCCTTCCCTAATGCTCCTCCCATTTGGGATAATCTATTTGAAAACCATAGTGATCCTTCTCTTGATGCCTCTCTCACTTGTGATGAAGCTGCTTTACACACTTCAAACTTGGATGAACATATTACAAGCTCTCCTAGTCGGCTGGATAACATAACACAAGAGAATGAGATCTCGAAGACAATAGGTATTCATCTAATACCTTCCCCTAATCATCCCCCTCTTGACACTACCATCTATGATCATTCCCCTATTAGTGATGAAGTCATTTTGGAAGAACCTAGCCCTACTTGTAATGAATATGTGGCTTGTGGCTCTCCTTCTATGGAGAATCTCATGATGCTAGAAAATGACAACAATCATAGAGTATCTTCCTTCAATAAACAAGTGGTTCTTGATTTCCCTTCATTAGAGCTACACCAAACCAAGACCGCTAAAGTTATGAATGTACAAGTGTGCATTAGATCCCCCTCGATCAATGAACTGCATACATACCCCATGAGACATCCAAAGAATCCTCTAATTCTCTACGCACCTTCACACAAACAACAATCTCAACATAAACCTAAACTCACCCTTTACCCACCTTCACATCCACTTCATCCTTCCAATAAACCTTGCTACACACTTTACCCACCTTCACATCTACTTCATCCTTCCAATAAACCTCAAACTACTATGTCGCAACAACTAAGTCATAATACCATTGCTCATACATATAACACTTGAAATAATCCGCAATTGCCACAACCAAACCCAACCCCTTCACCTTTACCAAATCTGCCTAGTGCTCCTCATTGGATCCCACCCACAAAGGAGTATGATCTTGTAGAACAATTAAAGAATACTCCTGTAAAAATTTCCCTTTGGGATTTACTTCAGAACTCACCAAATTACAACACTATTCTTCAAACAACTTTACAAAAAATTGCAGTTCCTCCTAGTACAACTTTGAATGATGTGGAATCTTTAATCCATAGCATGAATCTCGACATTACTTTTCAACAACATGAGCTCCCTCCTTTAGAGTTGTGAAAACAAACCGATGCTTTCATGATCATTGCTCAATACAAAACAACCAACATAAAGATAACTCTTATATACAATGGATCTTCTCTTAATGTGTGTAGTGTGAGTCTTTTGGATAGGCTCGACATTCATAGATCAACCATTCGACCTTCTTCTCTATCTATTAAGGGATTTGACAATATTGCAAAGGAATCGCTCATGGTAATCATTATACCTCTTAAAGTTGGAGTGGCCACCTTAAATACACCAATTCATGTCATGCCTTATGAACTTTCATGCAATCTTATCTTAGGTAGATAGTGGATCCATGCCATGAATGGTTTACCCTCCACTCTTCATCACAAAATGAAATACATTTACAACAACAAAGTTTACACCCTTGACGCTGACCCTGAACCTTATAGTCTCTTACAACTTGACAAAACCAAAGAGAACCCCTTGAACACATTCACACCAACCATACAAGTGGAACCTACTGAACAAAATGAAAACAACATTGAACATCACATGAAATTATCCAAAGATGATTGGGGTTCCTTGGATTTTACACCTGACTTCATGGGTGAATGTAAAATCCTCCACAAAGATTCAAAAAATGGACAAGACACAACAATCATGTCAACACCAACTTCAAAAGACCTTTCTAAAGCATCCACCTCAACCACTTTAGACAAAGAATAAAACTAAACAACAACCTTTGATGAACACAATAACGAACAACCACTCAATCCAAGAGCCATGAAAATGCTTTGTGGAAAATTTTATGAGTTTTTGAAATGGCTTAGATATAATGGAAAAGGATGTGGCACTAACAAACAAGGTATCCAAAACCCTATAGATCCCCTCACACAACAAACAACTCATGGTCTCTGTTATTGTCCCCTGATCGAGATCACTAAACCTCCACCCTCCATCAATAATATCACACAAAACCCTTCTAAATCATCCTTAACAACTAGTGGTCTTGAACATCCTCCTTCATAAAGTATGCAACGCATGCCTACACCTTCACTTAATGTGAATGTCATCTCACAAAATTTTCATGATTTGAGTTCATTAGATTTTATACCTTCCTCTAATGGAAAGAATAAAATCTCGCAATCTAGTGACACTTGTGAAGGTATGAAATATACTAATAAGCAAGATGTATCTTTGAAACACACCACAAGACCACCTTCTCCCATTGATCAAGATGGTATCTTGTCGAGACTCCTTCAAGATCACTTGGTCACCCTCCCTCCTAGAACTCAAAAGAAATGTTATAATAAGACTTTTTTTTGTGCATTTCATAGAGTTCATGGTCACTCCACTAATGAATGTAATGCTTTGAGTCATAAAATCCAACATTTTCAGGAGTTCGGTATGCTTCCCAATGTGGGGGCATCTAATTCCTCTAATTTCTATTGATTTTCACTCTAGCATACATTTCACCAATCCTTTTGGCTCACCTTTGTTCCACACTAAGTGGGGGAAAAAGGTTTGATAGCCTTGTCCTTGTATGTCACTTGTGGTTGCCTCCTTTGGCTAGTCGTTAACCTTTCATGAACACATAAGAGCAAGCTTGGGATGTGGATGACATGCCTTTAGTTGGCTCGCATATGGCATACGTATTCTCTTTATGACGCAGCTTATCAGAAACATATGACTTGGCATAAGGCTTTTTGAGTAAGCTCTCATGTTCATCTTCTACTTTAAAGCAATTGCTCACAGTATGGGTGTTCACAAATGCTTTAAAGTGGGGGCATACATCACCACTCACATTTCATTGTGTGATTTCTTTCTTCTTTCAATGCATCCTTTTCTTGGTGGAGTCATTGGGTTTGATTCCCTCCAAGAGTGTGATACTTATTTTGCATTTATCCTCTGTTGGAGACATTAAGAAAAATGTCCCCTAAGATGAGACCTTGCATGAACAAAACAAAATCCCTTTGAACAATCCTTACACTATTTTTCATTAACAATGTCTATGAGTGTCAAGCATACCAAATTTTTCTTACTTCATAGAGCTCAAAAATATTTATGGCGCCTTACTAAAGTTATCAAGAGGTATAACTTTGATATGGTTGAGCGGGAAGCCCACCTAGCAGCATGAATTTTCCCCATAGCCACCTTTGTGTTTTTGAGTGCATACCAACTAGCATATGTATCTTACCTTTTTGGGATTTTTCACCCCACTGAAAACTAGTTTTGTGGCCCTAGAGTGAGTATACATCTGGCCTTTCTCACTTGACAGACAACCAAGAAGTTTTGTCAGCCCAGAGTGAGTACATCTTTTCCACCTTGTCTTTCTTTTTATCTTTCCATTGCATGATTTTGTATCTTGGGGGCTTGGCGTACATGTGGATCTCTCTTGAATGGCTACTTTAGTGTGAGTTTGAAACAGATTCATCGTCTCACTAAAGTGGGGGCTAAATGTGTCATAGAAAAAAGGACCCTTTGCTTGACATGGGATTAATTCATGATAAAATGGACTTAATAAGGCCTTAATCTGGTGTTGTGAAGCATTTTATGCATGCACACTAAGTCTTGGACCTTTGTAATCTAAATAAAATGCTTTTAACGATGTCTTGTAAGGACTTTCACACTTTTCTAGACCTAATGAACCCATTTCTCCCTGATTCAACATTATAAAACATATTTAAATACATATTCACATCAATCTAGAAGGCTTATAACTTAAACTTAATGTTAAACAAGTGTTGTAATGTGTTGCACATTCACATTGGTTCTTGTTCCTTCCTATGCTATGTGGACCTCATTTTAGTGTTGTAAAGTGTATTTAATTACACTTTCACATTGATTTATGTGTCCCAAGCCCTATTTGACATTCACATCATCAATAATAGACCTCTTTTACCCCATATTGTGCATCCCAAGGCTTAAATTTATCAAACACCTGACAAATTTGCTATTTCAACCTTATTCCCTTATCCCTTGGCCTCTTAGCTACCCAATTGGCCCATGTGGAACCCATTTTCCATGCATGGTGAGTCAGTCCCATCTAGATCCTTTGGCCCCCATTTTGACCTTTGAGCGGGCAGAAGTCAAATTTAAAGTTTATTTTCACTACATGTCAGCCTGTGATGAGGTATTAACGGGTACTAAGGCACACTTATCTATAAATAAGTGTTTTTATCCTCATTTTACACATCTTATTTCATTATTACATCTTTCATCTTTAATTCATCATCTATCTTATCATCCAAGTCAAGCAAGTTAGGGTTTCTTCATTAGAAGTCATCAAGTTAGCTTTCTAAAGCATTCAGGCATTGAATCTTCATGTTATGCTGCATAATTTCAAGATCTATCATTATGGCAAGGTAATCCATTCCATTTTGCATGCTTTATTACATTCTTTCATCATTTTGGTTTAATTACCTAAAAGGGGTTTGACTAAGGCAAACCCCCATGCCCTAACATTCAATATATCTCTCTTTTGTCTTGTTTGTATGTAGATTTAGATCTCTTGGAAGCTTTGAAATAATTGAAGATCAAGTTTCAAATTCATTCAAGTCAAAATATCAACAAAAATTCATTTTCATACCCAAATACGATAGTTTCAAAAGCGGATACATGTAGGAAGTAGAAGTGCAGACCGAAAGCCTCGGAATCCACCTTTGAATATTCAGAAGTTAAAAATTGGACTCATTCTCCATGGGTGGAAAATGAGTCCCATTCCAGGGTCAATTTTGTGATTTCTGCATTTTCTAATACCCTTTTGTCAGAAACTAGTTTCAACACAATTTACCAGAACAGGGACTGATTGACCCTAAGTAGTGAATGAGTCCTGTTAGGCTTGAAAATTAGTACAATAAGCATTCCATAATCCATTTCTAGTATTCATCAAGGTTTCAGGTGCACATCTTTAGTCTGGTTTATTTCTGTTACAGTTTGCATTCATTTCTTAGTGTTTCTGCAATACACAATGTGTTTTCAAACAAGTCATATTTCTTGGGTTTTGCATGTTTAATCAATCAGTGAGTTCATTTAACTACATTTAGATCATCTCATTTAGTCATATCTACATCACACACATCTTAATTTGAATGAACCTCTTAGATTTGGCTGTGGGATCTATCTCTTTCCATTAGGTGAAAGATTCTAATTGAGTAAAAGAGACAAAGCATTCCTAGTCCCTAAAATCTACGGTTCAAATAGCACAATATAAATTTTATCAATTAACTAAGAAATAAAGAGTCCAACAAATTCACACAATCTGTGAGCCTTAATACAATAATTAAAACAAACAATACAAAGGCTGAGAGTCTTTCTATCTTTTTCCTATGTATTTTCAAACCCTTTTTTAGAGAGATGAGGCAACATATATGGATTTTTCCACTGCCTCAAAGCCAATAACAAAAAGATTTCCTAGGCATGGTTCATGCCACTCGTTGCAATGATTCTCTCTAACTGAAATGGCATTTTGTTCCCTTGAACCAAGAACACCCCCTACAAATAATGAATGTGGTCCAAAAGTGAAAGCAATAGAAATCTCTTGATGACAAGTGTCACCTTCCCACAGAGTTGGTTAGGACATGTGGCATAGATATAGGGATTCATACTCATTTATCCTTTCGTTGTGATCAAAATCCTTGTGGAGATGACACGTGGTGCAACCTATCCATTAAGCTTTGACTGCGGGGCTCGCCCAAAAAGGTGTCTATAAAATGATGCAATGTGGCACATGAGTGAAGCCCAGGGATGAAACAAAGGAGAGAGAGTCTCCAAAGGTGTGCACTACTGACACATGGAACAAGGGTAGAGCTTGGAGGAGAAGCAAGGGAAGAAAAATTTCAAAGGCGCATGCAACTGACATGTGGTGCAAGTAGATGAAGGCACCACAAAAGAGGCCCAGAAATATGCAAACATACAAAGCGCCGGTCAGGACCATGCAAAACCAATAATATCAACTCGAAGGGAGCTTCAAGGATTTTTAAATCCATATTTTGGCGTCTATCAGTGGCATTTTTCCTGTGGAATGGGAACCTAAAATTTTTGGTTTGAAGACTAGAGCCTTATCCATTGGGAAATAATCAAAGCTTTGAAAGTGCAGTCTGCAGAGGCAACCAGTCCACCTCATATGGCATTGATAAGGTGAAAAAATTATCTTGCACCTCATGCAGATCAATAATTTCTTTGAAAGAAAGCTCCATGGAGATCTCAAACCCGGACTCAAGCTAAAAAAGAAGCCTTGCTATCTGATGGATGGCACTTTCAATTTCCATTGTTGTGGGAGGTTGATTGACTGATTGGAAAGTAGATAGATCTCGCTACTTTTCCTTGATCCTTATTACAATATATTCCACCATGGTCACTGAATCTTTAGAGAGAAAGGGGGAGGGAACCATTTGAGTCAATTGGGAGAATTGCATCCATATATTATTCATAGTCCAACTTAGTATGACCAAGAAATTGCTAGCCTAGAGGTTGGCTACATGACAATGGATGAATTCCTTTTCCTATTTAGCAGTCATCCTCCAGTCACCTATCCCTGCCTTTTCCAATTCTACATTTGTTACCACGTACAATTTGTCTAGCAATTTCTCAGACTCAGGCACCTTCTCAATAATAAACTACGAAACCTACTCAATCGTACCATGCACTTCCCTACTTAAATTTTCCACATCCATCATGAATTGGAGTGTTGGTTGCAAGGAAAAACAAAAATATTTAACCTTTAGGAAGATCTATTTGAGGAACATAGGGCTGGGAAAGAATCTTCAAAAAAATTATCTCTAGCTTCTTCGACCCGATTTCTTCCATTAACTCATCAATTTTCTTGTCAACTACAAAAATCCTTTCTTGTAGAGTTCCCAACTCTATAACTTTTCTTTTCAATAGCTCCTTAGCTTTATCTCGGGTTCTAGATTCATTTTATAGAGAGATTCATTTCCTAGATCTCCTTTTCGAATTGAGTCTGTTGGTCCTGGAGCTCCTTGTTCTGCTGTTGCATTTCCTATTCCAATTGAGCTCGCTAATCCTAAAGCTCCCTATTTTTCTCCTAGGTTTCTCTCTCCACTTGAGCTAGTCAGTCTTGGAGCTCTTATTTTTTTTGTTGTAGATTAGCAACCAAGTTCGGAACCTGGGACTAGAACTTTACAAGTTCCTCCTAGAGTTTGGCCTTTGCTGCCTGTGCTTGCTAATACAAGCATGTAATTTCAACGTACTTGGCCTTTTCCCTTTTCTATAGGATATCCACTCTTTCCTTAACATTCTTAAGTTCTTCTTCCCTCTTTTTCAGTTAACGACTATGCTTCAAAAATCCTGTAGTCACAACCCACTAAGTTTCCTCCATTGGCTCAACTTTGTCTTGTGGTCGGGCTACATGTAGATCAATCCCTACAACATGGATTGTATAATCATCAAGTTGCATCTACCCTTGCAGTTTGGTGATGTTAGGCTTCATGGTTGCAAACATTAACAACCCTTGAACTTCACTAAAGAGGGTCTACACGAATTTCTTGGAAGGCTTTGTTGCATCTTTTTCTTTTCTTTCCTTGGCTCTTCTAGCCCATGCCACCTTAGTCGTGATATTTTTCCTAATAAATTTTGCTAGTGACCTAATCAATTTGTCGGCGAAGGGTGCATCAAGAGGAAGAGCAAAAGGGAACTAAATCATTACAGACTTGGATGATGTTTTCTTTGGAAAAGCAACTGTCAATGGGGAGAAAGGGGGAATGTTATGCCAAGCTTCGATTGGGGAAGCGATGAAAGGAATCAAAAGGGGTAGTGGTGATAGCAGAGATGCAAAGGTTGTCATTTGTTGGGAAGATTGATTCAGAGCTAACACAATGGAAGAAAAAGGGCCTGCAATAGAAGGTTCAGATTGAGCCCTAACAAAAGATGGAAGAGACTGTGGGAGAGTAAAAGCTGCCTGATCCATTAAGGAGAAGGGAGACTAATAAGGACTTCTTGAGGGCATGGAAGCAAAAAATACTAGACTGACACTCGAAGTAATCAAAGATACGGACAGAATTGGGTTAACCAGAGACTAAGATGAGAGAAGAGGAGGAGAGAAAGATACATACGTCATAGAATACTATGATCCTTGGCTCGTTGTTGCAAGAACTTGTGAGCTTTCTCCCAGAGCAACATCAGTGTGCAGCCTCTTCTTAGGCAGGGAAGTGTCCACATCTATGACCTCCTAAGATTGTTGAGATGCTCTAGGTCTCTTAGTATCCCGTGTACGTGGTATCATGACTACCACATGGGACACTATTGCTTATGCATTCAGAGGATTTTCGTTGGGATGTTCCATTGCTTCTCCACCTCCTTGTATTGGGGCCTTCTTTGCCTCTCTCTTGCTCATTAGTGAAGCTACTTCTTCTGCTTCCATTTCTTCCTCATCATCATCAGTATCATCATTCCCTCTATCGCAAATATCATCAAACTTGTCGTCCATATATGACTCTAGGAACTTGGAATCAAGACACTTGGTCTCTTGACAATAAACCTAGAAGTGGGAAATCTTCTCATCACTCCACCGGTAGTTCTTGACCAATTGATTATAAAGGGTGGCTCCAATTTTTCACTTGTCATTGGTCTTGGCCAAAGGGAAATAAAAATAAAGCCATGGTGGTCTTCATTCATCTATGGGAATATAAGGGTCTACAAGGATATTTTTGTACCCTGACTATAGACTCTACCAAGCTTCCCAGTAGGGTTGGGGGCTATGAGTCACTTTGATATTGAGACCTGCTAAGTCATTTTTTGGATTATAATCCCATTTGTAACAAATCAACACTAGCCTCAAATGAGCAAGCTTCACAGATAGCAGACCGTGTGTCTACTTATTTTCCATTATTACCATACCAAAGCTTAAGGGGCATTTGAAAAAGTTTTTCTTATTCTTTCCCCCAGAAAACATGCGGTCTATAATTGCTAGTTGCCTAAATACCTCAAGGGCCAACACCTTGTTTGTGACAAAGACTAGGAGCTAGAATGGTTCCTTGGTAAAACCATGCAACCTGACAAATGAAAAATCCTCTCCAAGGAACCAATCATAAGGAGGAACAAAATCTTGCATCCATCTAACTTGCTCAACGGAGAACCAATAACAACCAAAATCATGCTCCTTATTTAAATCTTGGAATATTGGAGTTAGGAAAAACTCAGAAAATGTATAGTAATCATGAGTTATGGAAAGGAGAGGAGTCCACACATAAACTATCTTCCTTACCCCACTTTCATAAAAGATAGACAAACCCATATAGTTTCTAAAGAAATCAGGGTTTTGGTGTAAAAACATATGGGCAAGAAAAGAAGAAAACTTGAATCTGTATTGTGTGTGATACTCCTTGAATTGGTCCAGCATCTCTCAAAAAATGGCCTTTTTGAAGTCATATCAAAATAAGGTATGATTTATTCTTAACTAAAATCCTAAAACCATTTGAAATTCTTGAACCTCTTTGTCACCATCTAGGCCACAAACGAAAGTCAACATAGAGAAGACATCTTGCATGTCTAAGTTGAAAACATTGTGCCCAACCAAAAACTATGGCGGGCACTTATCTTACTTGGACCTTTTTGTTTCTTGATTATATAAACTCAAAGTGAGGGTTCTAGTTCTCTGGAATTTTTTTGAGCCACCTACAGTGAATTTCTCTGGCGCTTCTACCCCTTGCCTCATAGGAATACATAGCATATCCCTAATAGGTTTAATGCTAATCACCACTTTCAGGTTCTACCCCTTGCCTCATAGGAATACATAGCATATCGAGATTGAAATTTTGGGCACATTCATGAACTAGTTTCAAAAATTGATGCACCAAGGGAACCATATACTATGGAAGACCATAGAACTACAACTTGTATCGCAAAGACTATTGGTCATTAGTAATTTTTCATTCTCAGAGGTTGCTTCCCTAAGACTCTTAGGGTTGGTTTTGAGCTCAAGATCATAAATATTATCCCACTCTTCTGCTATTTGGGCTTTTCTCCTGTGGGTAGTCTTCTGCACAACTTGTGTGTGAGGCCACTTTGGCTTTTTTGGCATCTCAGGCAAGGCATAAGAGATGTTACTAAAAACATTGGCCATTGGTGCCATCAAGATGGCATCAGAAAAGATTACAATCACCTCTCCTTGCGATACCATCTCAAGATTCTGTGCCATTTCAGGATTCTATGGAAACTCTTGCAAACGCTTAATTTTTTGTTTGCAACTCACACTTGAATTTTCCTCAGAAAACTATGCACTCAAAACTCTTCATAGTGTTGTTCTTTTGCATGCAAGATAACCCTTTTCTAAAACTAGAGTTGGAGACAATAGCTTCCTTTTAGCAATAAATTCCACATGTACCGCCAACTCTTTTGTTCATGCAAAATGAATTCTTACATTTTGAAAAGACAATAATTCATAATGATGATTAGCCATTATGTCCTACGGTGCCATCCCTTGGGAAATTGAGTAGGTAATTGAAGGCGTACAACACCTTTCACATGCCTTTTCATTTAATAACTTAAGTAGAATAATTTTAAAGAAAATGGCATTATGAGTACACAAAATATTTGATCCTAGAGACTAAAAAGCATCCACAACTTGACACTCGACACTTGACCATGCAAACTACCACTTGCACCTACTGCAAGTTTTTAGTTGATTGATTACCCCACCTTAATTTGCATGCAACAATTCATATGCAACAAACACAACCTGGTGGGATTTTCAAGTTTTCTCCTGGTGGTATTTTTGAGTTTGTACCTCAATCAACATCATGCTTATCGCATGCACTGTACTCCAACTACCTCTATAAGTAGACCTAAAGATAACAACAAAATTTACACTTGTTAATTGGGCTTATTGATAGAGGAAATGGATACTCCCATTAAGCTAACTAGCAATAGGTCTTGGGTCACTTTCCTAGGAGAAGTTTCCAGTAGGTGTTTGAAGCGTATGACCAAGAATAAACATTGTGTAGCCATAGTTTCAATAAAATGGGTGCTAGGAGAGACTGTATAGAGTATGAGGACAAATATTGAGTAAACACTGATATTTGTTCTCATTTTGTCACCTCTCTTGAAATTTAGGTACTAAAATAGATGATACTAAGGCTTACCATGGAAATTTTTCCCAAGCACTATCTCAGAGGCCTTGGTGAAATTGCAACAAATGCAGTATATGGCCTTGGTATTCCAACAACAAGTAATCTCCATTGTCATATTGAAGAGGATGTGGTGGTGCCTTGGGTGCCATTTTTTGAGTGAATTTTGCATGTTGACCATTGGAGAACACCATCAAAAGGTTTCACGTTCCTGCCACTTCTTGCTAAGATGCTACAATATAGTGCTTTTCTATGACATGGAGTGGTATATTGATTTCAAAAATGTGGTGTATCCTCCTCCACTTGTTGTTGCTACTGTCAAAGCTCATGCCCTTCCTGTTGAACCTGCTACTCTTGCTAATGATGAATCTCCTACTATTCCAGTTGACCCTGCTGAATAAATGAAAAAATTTCTCCTCTTTTTGTATATATATCTCAAAAAGCTCCTTAATATATATATATTCTCCAAAAGCTTGGCCTAAGAGCCATTTTGAATTGTAATACCCCAAAGTAAATATTACCATATAATGAATATATAGATCTTTTTTCAAGTTTCTATCTCATTTTCTTTTCTCTACTTCTTGTATCATGGGTTCTGCTTATAAAGACTTGACCGAACAAAACACAAAAAATATTTACATTGTCAAATGGTTCAAAGCTAATTGGAAAGTTTGAGATGAATTCCATTGATAGGAATTCCCAATGATTCTTTTTCCATGTTCTCTAATTCAAATTCATTATGTTGCTTGCATTTAATAACACGATAAGGACCCTCCCATAGACTATCAAATTTTCCATGTTGGCCAAGCTTTGTGGCTCTATCATTGAATTTGAGCACCAAATCTCCGCACTTAAGACCCTAGTCAGAGGTTTTCTTGTCAAACCACTTCTTAAGCACCTATTGACAGTTACACATGGTCATAAGGGATTTTTCTCTTCTCTCTTGTACCTCCAACAACTCATCCAACTAGACCTCCATGGCTTCATTTTTCTCCACTTCTAGAGACTTAAGCAACTATAGTGCGGGAATTTCCATAGAGATAGGCAATAGTGCTTCGTTCCTGTATACTAGCTCATACGAGTAAGTCTTTAAGACTTGATTAGGAGTTATGTTGTCCACCCAGAGCACTACTTTGAGGTTCTTATGCCACTCTCTCAAGTGTTTTGACCTAATTATTTTGATGAGTTAGACTAAATTCTTATTATTCTACTCAGCCAAACCATTCCCTGCTGGTAATAGTTCAAAGATGTCTTTAGGAATATGCCATGCTCAAGTGTGAATTGACATACCTTCGAACCTAGGAATACTTTCATGTTTTTGGAGATGATGGTCTTTGGTGGGCTGAACCTTGTTACTAGTTCTCTAAGGAAATTCACAATCTTTGCCTTACTCACATTCTTCAAGGGCATGACCTCGGCCCATCGGGTGAAATAATTTGTGGCTGTAAGAATCTATTTATGCCTAACACTGGAGGTGGGGTTAATCATCTAGATAAAATCAAGGCCCCATTGTGCAAAGGGTTCCTCAACCACTATCAAATTCAGAGGCATTACTAAGTTCTTTTTCCTTCCTATGAAAAATTGGCTTTCTTTGTAGGATTTGAATAGAGAATGTAAGTCGTTGAAAAGTGTAGGCCAGAAATATCTTGCACACATAATTTTAATGGCAGTGGTCTTAGCAAAGAAATGTTCACTAGTGGGACTGTTATGGAATATGCCCAAAAAAATTTGTGCCAGCCCTTCAGATACGCACCGTAGAAGAACACCATTGAAATTCCTATTGAAGAGAACCCCTTTAGTGAGCACATATCTGTTGTTATGCAATCTATAAAATATTTTCTTCTAAGAAGGGAGGCCTGACAGATATTTTCCTATCTACATAAACCTCATTCTATCTACCAACTAGTAGCATTTTGGCTCAAATTCATTTAGTAGAACTAGCTCGGGTTGTTCTTCCTTAGCTATCATTTCTTTGTCTTATGCCAGATATTCACATAATCCTCTCCCACACATGGTCTTTGTGGGCTTGACCTCAATGTCATATTCAAGGATCTTAGTTATCTAGTTGGCCCTTTTTTTGATGATTTCTCCTTCCATAATGTACTCGCACACACTAGAATGTGCTACATATACAACCACCTTGTTGCAAGATATGAGGTGTCAAAACTTTGTAAGCCCCTTAACAATGGTGAATGCCTGTCTCTCAACGAAGTTATAGTTCGTCTTGTAGTCCTTTAAGGTCCAGGATTGGAAGCCTATCAGATGTTCTCCCTTCCCTTCATCATCCTTTCAGGTCAAAACAGTACTAATGCTAGATTTGATACTTAACACATGCATTATGAAGTCTTTTGATAGGTTTGGGTTTACCAACACATGCATTGAAAAAATAGCCTCCTTGACCTTCTCAAAGGATTCTCTTGCCTCCTTTGTCCATTTAATTAATTGATCCTTCTTGAGAATCAAGGTGATAGGTCTAATTAGACCTACAAAATAAAAAATGAATTTGCTTACAAAACTTACCTTTCCCAGGAAGGACTAAACTCCCTTTTTGTTGACTGGTAGGGGAAGTTCCCTGATTGACTTCACCTAATCTAGATCAATTGCAACTTCGTATTTGGACACTACATGTCCCAATAATTTTCCTTGAGGCACCCCAAAAACACATTTTTTAGGGTTTAGGGATATCTCAAACTCTTAGAATTTTTTAAAAACCATTTCAAGATGATCAAAATAATCATCTTTTGACTTAGAGAATACTTTTAGATCATCCAAGTAGATCAAGATGATCTTATTAATCATTTCTCTAAAGGAAATTTCCATTGCTCGCTGGAAGGTAGCTCCCGCATTTGAGAGGTCGAAGGGAATTTTTTCATAGGAAAAAATTCCCCACATGGTAATGAACGTTGTTTTGTGTTGGTCCTCCTCTTTGACCTAGATTTGGTTGTAACTGAATAAGTCTTCCAACAAAGAAAACATTTCTGATCCAGCCACTATTTGCAAGATTGACTCCATGGAAGGAAATGGGTAGTGGTCCTTCAGCGATGCCCTATTCATGTCCCAAAAATCAACACAGAGGTGGATGTCCCCATTTTTATTTCAGACCAAAACCAGGTTGGACACCCATATACTATGCTTGATTGAGATGACAATCCAAGAATGGATTAGCTTTGTCAACTCTTGCACCATTAATGCCTCAATTTTTGGGTTTACTGGCCTCTACTTTTGGCAGACACGTTTTTCACCTTCCATCAGTTCTATAGTATGTTGGATGACTTCGAGATCATATCCCTTGAGGTCATCATATGACCAAGCTACTACTCCATATTTTTCACAAAAATGCATGATCCTATCTTTATAATGTTGCAAAACATCTTTTCTGACCTTAAGCTTCCTCTTATCTCTAACTTGAAGATCTGCATAGTCGCTTTGTCCTCTACAAACTTCCTCTTGTCATTCCTTGCATTGTCACAATAGAATATATTTTTTACAGTGACCAATCCTTTTGGAAGCTTGTTGGACCTTAGTTGAATAATTTTCCCTTCATAAGCTTCTACAATTTTCAGTTGGAGCTGATCGGAAAACTCTCCTAAATGCTGAATGAATGAGGTGACTTTTTTGTCACTTTTGAACACTTGCCAACTCTATTCATTATCTAGGACTGCAGGTTGGAAAATCACTTGCACAAAGTGTATGTTATCAATTAAGTCATAAACAGGGTCAAATTGAGATCCTATTGCCACCATGCGATCCGCAGCTACATTATGCTCTCTAGGCACCAGTCGGATACTGAAGGCTTCAAAGATTTCAATTAGGTCCCAGACTCTATGTCTATAAGATCTCATGTAGAAATTCTTCATTGTATAGACACCTCAGACTTGATTAACTACTAGCTCAGAGTCTCTAAACACCATTTTTTTTTAACACCCATTCGCTCTGTAAGACTTAGACCTTGCACAAGGCCTTCATATTTAGCTTCATTGTTTGAATAGGAAAATTGAAAGTGAAAAGATCTAGGTGTCTTTTCATTGGATGGGGATGTCAAACATATCCTTGCTCCTACACCAACTTTGCATTGTGCTCCATCAAAATGTAGTGTCCATAGCTCGGAGGCATGATCACCCTCGGGTTCTTTCATTACCTTTAGAATCACTTGATCTTCATCATAGATGACATAAGTTCCCAATCTATTGGCATGACAATTTCCAAAAGAATTAGTGTCTATAAATTCAATCAAGAGAACTTCCTCTTTATCGGTCTGATCTCTGGTCACCTTCTCATCCTCAAGTAACTCAATACAATACATCTCACCTTTGCTAATAGAGGTATGAGTAGCCTCAAAATTTATCATGGCTTCATCTGCTACATGTTCTGAATACAAAGGTTCAGACACTATCTTCATCTTAGCTCCATGCTTGGTCCTAAGAATTAAGTGTGACCAATCTAAAGAAAGGTACCCACCTATCTTGGCAATGAACTCCTGGGATAAGCAAAGACTGAACATGGGAGGGATGTCAATGATCACGATATCTTGTGGGACTGTGATACTAAGGCAAGAGAAAAAAAATCAAGGGCATATTCTTGATGACACCTACAGTTTCAACCTTATTTCCATCAAGCTGCATAACCCCTTTGTTTAAAGGTTCATAGCGAAGTCCTAAGGCTTCAACTATCTACTTGGGCATGACTATGGTGCTAGCACCAGAGTCAATCATAGAATTGTGTAACAATTTCTTACCCACAATGATAGTTAAGAAAAAAGGTTTTAGTTTCACCTTACCTTTATTTTTGAAAGAGGCTTCTTTTCCATTTTTTATGACTTTGGCATGAGATGATGAATCAATGACCTTTTCCTTGGATGGTTGCTCTATTGGCCCTATGCTTGCATCTTCCAGTAGGGCCTTCTGCAGTAACGACTTCTACTCTAGAATAGCTAAGATATCCCAAAGGGATACATTAGAAGAGGCTTTCTTCAACTATTCCACCACATTGAATGGTGGTGGATTCAAAGAATTTTGCTCCTTAGACTTTGTTATACCAATCTTCTTGTGTGGCTGAAATTGTTGTGCAATTACAAAAGAACTAGGATCACCCGTGAATCTCCTCTTTGAGCAAGTGTTATAATTCGATTGCACTTGCAGGGCCTTTAATGTGGTAACCTCATTTACAAACACTGCCTCCTCTTCTTCCATTCATGAGAAGAGCACGTGATCAAGAGCTATATATGTTTCTTGCTCTAGGGACATTCCTTGCATTTGCGTGGTGAGTACCATGTTTTCCATTTATGGAGAGGTATAGACATAACCTCCTAAGTCTAGTGTGACACCTTGATTGTGCTATTCCACCACTCTTTGTTGTAAATTGCCATGTGGACAATTTTGGGGCATATGTGCTTCGTTGCAGGGGAAGCACCAAGGATTGATGTCATCAGGGAGATTATTTTTCCCCACTACCAACTCTCTATTCAAACTTGGTTGGACATTCTGTAGTGGAGTAGGCATCGACACAATCTGATTACTTGATTGAGTCCATGGATTTGTGCATGAGCATCCTTGGAACTGGTTTTACTGGTAGGAAGATCTTCTACCTTGGTAATTTTGAAAAGATGGCTTCACAGGCATAGATTGTTGTTGCTTGATACTATTTATTTCATTTGAGAAGTTTTGCAACAACTCCCTAATGCCGTTCATCTCATATTTTGAATGCACAAATGTAGAAGCTCAAAATTTTATGACATGCTCAGATATGCGTACATAGACTGGGGAGGAGAAAATACACTGGTAGAGGCTTCTCCTGGGTGGGAGCTAAGAATTCTACAAATATAGGCATAGTGGGCTGAGGGGGCAACTTTCTAGCATCAATCAAATTATTCTCTGCTTTAATAGCGATGTTATATGCATCTGGAAAGGTGTTCCCACCAAGGGACTGAATCATCACCGAAATGTTGATGTTGAGAGATTTTAGGTAGAACATGAACGCCAAATCAATAAGAGGATGAATAGCCATTTGGATCCTTTTTCCAAGTTGTGTGAAACATGGAAATGAAGTCCATCATGGCCTCTTGAGGGGCCTTCTTTATGGTCGCTAGATGTTGATATAGTGAAGACCGATCTCCATTATTTGAAAATAGCTCATAAAAAGGATCTTCGAGATAATCCCAGGTGTTGATGGTATTAGCTTCTAGAGTGTGGTACCAATCTAGTGCCTTTCCTTTGAAAGAGGCTGCAAGCAACTTAGTGCTACATTTTAATCAGTGACACCATGCACCAAGCACACATCCACCACATCTTGCAGATGGTTGGATAGTGTTTTTGAGCCTTCGCCAGTGAACTTTGGTAAATATTTTAGAGTAGATGAAGGGATAGGATCCCACACAGGCAATGCTACTAGTGCTATGAGAGGACTTCCAGCATCCCATGCTACCAATTTTTTGTTATCCATTGGTAGTAGGACCGGTGGAGGGGTCAGGATGTTTACTGGATGGGCTCTTGCTTGTACTGTTACTAGCAGTGGCACTAGTAGGCTAGGGTTATTTGTTGTCTAGGATCTAGTAACAAGTCTATGACTCATACACCCACTTTAAATTTAGATATATTCAAACAAAGTCCCACCGATCATGCCAGAAAAAAGAATTGTTGATGCCTAAAATTTTGAGACACACAGCCTTATGGGAAACTCAGTTAATGGGGGAACCAATTGTGCTAAACTTAGTAACCTCCAAGTTTTAAAGAAGTTGGATCTTCATATATTGGGGGGTGAAAAGGGAAAATAAAGCAGATAGATTAAAATAAAATCTAGATAATCTAAGGCGATATGCCAAGATTTAAGTGAATAGGCATAGGAAATCTTCCAAGTGGGTGATATTTGAGGGCTTGCACAATAGTTCATATGCCTAAAATAACAGAAAGTAGAGATAAAATTATGAAGAATTCAATCAAACAGCATAATATGACTTCCATATACAGTTACTGAATGAGAAGAGTACAAACATGATCTAAACAAAAAAATGATATTGAAATTATAGAAGCTTTAATGATAAACAACTCATTACAATAAAACTAGCATAGTATTAAGTTTATCAATTAACTAAGAAACAAAGAGGTTGACAGATGGGCACAGTATGTGAGTCTTAATACAATAATTAAAATAAACAGTACAAATACCAAGAGTCTTTCTATCTTTTTCCTATGTATTTTTTGAACCCTTTTTTAGAGAGATGAGGTAACATATATGGATCTTTCCACCACCTCAAAGTCAATAACAAAAAAATTCCCAAGGAACGAGTCATGCTACTCATCACAATGATTCTCTCTAATTGAAATGGCATTATGTTCCCTCGAACAAAGCACACCCCCTGCAAATGATGAATGTGGTCTGAAAGTGAAAGCAACAAAAATCTCATGATGACATGTGTCACCTACCCACAGAGTTGGTTAGGAAACTTGGCACAGAGACAAGGCTTCATACTTGTTCATGCTGGTGCAGCCCATGCATTAAGATTTGAATGTGGGGCCCACCCAAAAAGGTTTTTTCAAAATGATGCAATGTGGCACACGAGCAAAGCCTAGGGATGAAACAAAGGAGAGAGAATCCCCAAAGGCACACATTGCCGACATGTGGCACAAGGGTAGAGCTTGGAGGAAAAGCAAGGGAATGAAAATTCTGAAGTGTGAGCGGCTAACATGTGGCACAAGTGGATGAAAGCACCACCAAAAGGGGCTTAGAAATATGCAAACATACAAAGCGTGGGTCGAGACCATGCAAAACCAACAATATCAACCTGGAGGGAGCTTCAAGGATTTTTAAATCCACAAAAAATGATCCAAGACATTGAATCTACTGGATTAGAAATCAATGATGAATCTAACTTTTGGAAAAAGTATATTCAAGTATACCATTGAGTTAGGAAAAGGCAAAAAGAAAGTCAACAACAAGGAATGACAAATTATTTCAAAGAAGCAAGTATTACTAGGAGTTCAATTTTGAGTCCAACAAATATTGTGGAAACACTAAGGGGGGAAGGAAAAGAGTGGTTTGACTTCATTAAGTACCCCAACCAATGAAAATCGTGAATATATTTTCAATTTTGGAAGAACTAATGACTTCTTTATAAGTCATGATGTCGATTAAGTCATACATTTTATGACCACAAGGAAAAGGTATTGGGATTTTTGGAGAAAGATAAATGAAAAGATCAAGGATTATAACCTATTATTATCCCATACCTTATATTTATTTGATTGGAAGATCAAACGAAATTATTATTGATTCCTTAGAAAAGGATAGGAAGATAACTTGATCATAATAGGGAAGATCATTATCTATGGGATTGGCAAGGGAATATCTAGGTTACCCATGAATTGGAAGAAAGTGTTTTTACACTCCTATATACCTTATATTGGAATTTAGATAACGATGTAATTTCTATATATAAGTAGTAATACTAATATTGTGAAATATATCCATGTCATAAAGCAACTTGACACCATAGCTTACTAAGATAAGAGACCTAGGGATGATATGGTTTAGCTATTAAGCCATAGAGATGGTGTGAAAGATAAGGTAGGATGTGGTGTTATGTGAACCACATTAAAAATGTCTTTATGAGAATGATTATTTGATCATACTTTTTACTTGAATGAAACCCTAGGTTTAGAATAACCTGATTGGGATGAGAAGTTCATTTGAATAAAAAGAGAGACCTTAGGTTAACCTATTGGGTTGGAATATGTACTAGACTACTCATTAACACCTTTAAGTTGGACATAACTTACTTGGTTGTGTTGTACATTTGGTCTTGAATGGAGCATATAGGGGTAGTGTAACCTATAACAACAGACTAGTCATTGATTGAGGACTCTATCCTAAGAATTGGAAGGGAATACTGTGATCAAGATTCGCCCATGTGGATGTGTAAATCACTTGAGATTATGAAATTCTATCTAATTGGAAACATAGTTGGGATACCTAGTGAATAAAGCAGCCACCATGACCTCAATGAATTTTGAAGAATTGATGCACTGAGAATATTGAATAGCTTAATGAGGACTTAGAATGAATATTATATTGAACTGTGGAAACAATAGAGTAAGAGGTTGCATTGAATGTGGAAAGATAATGTTTAGTATGCCAGGAAATGAAGACCAGATTTCATCATTGGTAGGACATGTGTACTCTCTTGAGATTTCAGAGGGAAAGTGGTAGAACACAAGATAGATCACTCTATCTATGTCGGTGAGACTGACATAATGTTCTAGTGGATAGACTCACCAAAGTAACCAACACTATTGGAAACTTGATTTATAGGATTTTGGTCCTAAATAATATATTGTGGGAAGTAGTTGCTTAGTAATCCTATGAAGGATATCTCAGTTATGAATGGAAAATGATAGGGTTGTGTAAACCATGATCATACTATGAGACATTCAGTTGAATGAATGCACAATATATTATTATAGCCAAATAGGTAAAAAAAAATGGTAGACTAAATCTTGAATGATTTATAAACTTCTAACATTGCTTGAACCATTGGGTGATCCCACAATAGTGGTTTACAATTTTTGGCCAAACCGACACTAAAATTATTTTTGTAGTAATGAAATCTTCACTTTCTGGGCACCTATACGGCTAAACTCTGGAGGAATTTGAAGCGATGCTTGAGTTTCTTGAAATTTTGTCTATAGATTCTAAGTATATTTTTTTCAAAAATTTTGGAATCAGATTGCACTTCTTTTTCCATCTCCCTCAAAAACTAGTTTTTTTTTCAGAAAAAACAACATTTTTTAAAAGTGACACCACCGCATAATGCATAATTTTTTCCATGAAGGATAAAATTACAATTCTTTCAAATTTAGACTTGTAACTCCGATATCTAGTGCCTAACTTGGTTAGATAGTTTCATTGAATTTTTTTTTTAATCAAGTTTTGAAGTCAAACCAATTACACCCGTATATAGCATGACTATATAATGTGTAACATTTTTTGTATGTATCAAAATTCAATTTGTTTTGTTGGATCAAGGACTTCACAATCGGTGTACCCATTTTCAATTTTTTGATAATCCGCTATTTTTCCATATGTGCATAATGTAGGAGCTTGATTTTTGGTGAAAAACCTATGTTTAATAAAACTTAAAAACAAATACATACAAAACCAACACATTAAAATTATATTCATTGATAGCCTGCCCAAGGACTACTTGATTCCGCTCAAATTTATGAAGTCTCCATTTTCATGTTCAAACCTGAAATTCAAGTGCAAAAATTTTGATTTTTTTTGTGAACAAGGTAAAAAATCAGAAAAAACAGGGGTTCGCTCGAACGAGGGGGTTCGAGTGAACCCCCTTCCCAAAAGGGGTTTTTATTTTCTTTTTGTCCATGCATGCATTAAATAGGTTTGCTCAAACCCTGGTTCAAGCAAACCCTTTTTTGGTTCGTTCGAACCAACTTGTTCGTGTGAACCCCCAGAATGAATTTTTTTTGCATGGGGTCATTTTTTACAAGTTTTCCTTCCTCATTTGAATTGTAAACCACTTTTGTTGGTTTACCCCATTATATGAAAGGAAAGGTTTGAAACTCTATTAAGCTTAAATAGGCTTAGAAATAGGGTAAACCAAAGACTTGATAGCATGTCAAAAAGGAGTAATAGATCAAAGAGATTGATGAAACTTTATCAATACAAAGCTTAAGTACAAAGCAGTATCATAATTTGACAAGTGTCCAAGAGCAATGTTATGCTTAAGATGGATGAGTAATCAAGAACAAGTACTTTATGGTAAGGAAAATTGATGTGTAAGTGATGGAGGGACTTGGTTTATGAGTTGTCTAAAGGTGTAAACACCAAAGGGGAAGGATGGGATACATAATGCAGTGTACAATGCATTGACATTCCTTATCTATTTGGATTATACTAAGGATAAATTCATGGGCCAATGATTTCTGATCACTATGTCTTAGGTATTATGTATAGTTACTATTATATCTAGAATGTATATATATGATAATTTATGAAATCTCTTTGGGAGAGTATGTGTGAGGAATGCAAGTTTTCCCTATGCGATAGTGAGGGCACTCGAAACAAGTTCCAGGGAGGACAAGGTTGCTACATAGGATGAATGTTTTATAAATCTTACTTATTTTAAGAATAGTAATTAAAACTTTATTTGACGTTACATGTATGTTAAAGTGTTATATATCATCAGGGATGATGATTCACAAGGGGGGAAGTATGTTATACCCTAAATTGTGAAGTTACTATTTACTATTACTACATCTAGGGTAAATATGAATGTAATGTGAATTCTAGAGATGAATAAAATATGCTTGTGCCTTGTTATCAATATGAATGTTATCTCATTTGATGTTGTCTCAATTGTTGTTAATCATGGTGAAATAATGCATATATGTGAATAGATGGTTATTGAATTATTATTCTGACTTTGGAAATGTATATGTATACTACATATGTTGTGAAAAATTGTTTGTCGTGTGCATGTGTTAGTGGTTGCAGGTAAATGTTCATTTCTCTAGGGGGAGGGGAAGTATCACTCGAGAAAATATCTTAGTTGGGTAAGCAATAAAAGTAAACTATCTAAGCATATACACACACCACATTAGAAAGATTGAGTTGAGTCAATTTGTGGTTAATAGGTAAGTCATCCTTAGCCGATATGTCTACATTTAAGTCTTGTTTACTTTTGCATGTAGTGGGTGATGTTTATCTATTTGAGCTTACAATTTCCTCCCTTATATCTCTATGCTTGATTGATGAGTGTTTATATATATATATATATATATCATCTCTGAGTGCTGGACTACCAAAACAGTGGTCTATACTTGATTCTTGATTATTGAATAAGTTATGGCTTTGTACAATATGAGTTTTATATGCTTGGATATATTTATATATATATATACACATAAATACACATAAGCATTCATGCTTATATAGAGGAGTATTGTTATTTTTATGAGAATGTTACTCTCTTGTGTTCATCCATATATTGAATGAATACATTCTTGATCGACATTGGATATATATATATATATATATATATATATATATATATATATATATATATATATATATATATATATATTAGTATATATATACTTAAACATATATGTATATATACGACATAGCATTCAATGCTATATATGTGTGTGTACATATGTATTCATAAATATATATATACTATATCTATAAGTAATATAATATATATAAGTGATTAAATGATTACATTACTATATATTTTTATTTACATAGCACTATATATATATACTATGTCTGACTTGTATAGGGGAATGCAAAGCATTCTGAAAGTTGAGTGAAACATAGTACAACTTTTTAGGAATGAAGAACCACATATACAAGCATAGGTGATAATAGCCAAACTCCATGGCGTGTATAGTTGCGCATAAATTGATGAGAACTAAGTGTGGGATCCAAACACAAGATATGGTAAGTATGTTGTAAAGAAAATAAGGTGCCACCTTGGATATGAGAATACCATGCATAAAATAATAGGCCAAGACAACAATAAATAGCAGTTGATTATTGTGCTCAATACGTTGGTTGTCATAGTCAATAGAAACTATGTGAATGGAGGTCAATGTAGACCATGTCTATAGAAGCCGATTTAATAAATTTAGACTGTAAGTGGAAACCAATTATCATAGTGAATGGCACACGATTTGTGGCGCAACATTGCATTTGATATTGTTGGGTGTAGAATCCTTGACTTGGTCGATGTATTAAATGAGACCTTGCTTGACTTAGTCTCACGTATTAATCTATTTTTGTTGATTCATACAACATTTGGAATGATTGAAGTATGTTGTCATATTATGGATATTGAATGAGTTTGATGGCACCAAATTTGAAGGAAGAAGAATAGCAGATGGAAGTGTTTTTCGATTCTAGAGTTTTCTAAAAATGGTACTTCCTAGTGATGTCAGGGAATGGGAAGATAAACTTGTTCCTATTCTACAACCTAATTTGAGTTGGCCAAAGAAAGAGCAATTTGACATCATCTCTCAGTTGCGTTCGCTAGCCTGGAAGGAGAAAACTAGCTATGTTGGGTACAATAGGGTGATCCTTGTTTTGGAAGAAGAAGAATAATGTGCTAAATTTCACAATTTAGTTATGGAAATGAAATTGGAGTTGTATAGAGTTCTGGCACCTTCATCATTTTGGCGACATGTATGGAATCTTTTTGTGATAGAGAATAATGACGTCTTTTCTAAAAACAGTTTTCGTTTCATGATCCTTGTCATCAGTCATTTTCAAGACCATTACTTTTGTAATGTAATAGTTTTGGAGTGCATGTATATATAGGCCTCCAAGTTTCTAGTAGTGGGATCTTTTGGCTATTCCCAGAAATAGGGGAAGTAGGGCCAGTCTTGGGTTCTCTTTCAATATAGTTGGTTGTATAGGGTGTTTGGCCTTTGTGCTCACAATTTTGATATTGGAAAAATAAAGAAAGTTTTTGCAGATCTTTACATTTGCAAATGTTTCTTTTGATTTTCAATAGATTTTGGGCTTTTATAATTTCTTTCCAATATTGATTCTATTATATCAAACTGTGTGTGCAATTATTTTTGGAACTTTGAATGCAAAATAATTCATCTATTGAAAGGGAAATTTACTGCTCATTCTTTTCTTGTTTCTCATTGTGGGTGTGGAATAAATGGGCTTTGTATCATTTGTCTGCATTCACTTCATTATGAATCAATTCATCACATTTACTTTTATGGTTATGGGTAGATATTAGTATTCCTTTCTTGCTTTCTGGTTAAATGCATACCCCAATATTTTACATTCATTGCATATCTTTTAAAGGTAGTTGCGCCTTGTAAAATAAGCAGAGAGCACTTGCAAATACCATTGCAAGTGACTGAACTGTTAATACTATTTGTTCTTCTTGTTGGGCATTCTGAGTCATTTTTCTTCATTGGCGACTCCATTCGGGAATCGAAGTGATTGGTGTTTTGTTCGCCCAGAAATTTGAGGGTACCTCCCAGAGGATGGAGGTTAGCAACTCTGTGTTTATGAAAGATATTTTTCGTAGAAGAATTCCAGTGTTATGTCATGGCTTTGTTAGCATCCCAACCATGGGGAACCCAAATTGGACCATTTGCTTTGCTTCAATATACACCCATACCTTAAGGTTCAAGAAAATATTTCCCTAAATTTTCTGGTGAAGATTCTCAAGATCCAAATCATCATATTCAAGCCTTCACCATTGCATGTGGAATCCTTGGAGTTCAAGAAGAAGATGTGTTTATGCGGTTGTTTGTTGAGAATCTCATCGGAAGAGTAGCAAACTAGATTCAAAATCTAGAAGATGGATGCATTAGTGATTGGGAATTGTTAAAGAATAAGTTATTGGAAAGATATAAGGGCCATGTTGATGAAGTTTCCCTATTGAATCAATTTTTCAACATCTATAAGCAAGAAGTTGAATTCGTCAAAGATTTTGTGGATAGATTTAACTGGCTGCTGAAGAAAATTCCCACCCCCATAAAACCAAGTGAGTGACTTCAGTTTTTTACTTTTACTTCCTCTTTGCATTATGATGTTCAATTTGAACTAAAAAGAAGTAGAGTAAATGATATTCAAATTGCTCAACAAGAGGTTGTAAAGATTGAAGACAATTTAATATTAAGTGGATTATGGAAAGAAAATCAGGTTGCAGACTATTTGCAATGTGAATTTATGAGGAAGCATGTCATGTAGAAGTCAATCCCTCAACCTATAGATTTTCAATATATGCAACCTACTTTTGTTGAATGTCTTGACCTCACTATTTTTTATTCAAAGAATTTTGGTAGAAATAAAGGGAATGTTGTTGAAACTGAGCCTCGTATAAAAGGAAGAATTGAAGCTTTTTACTTCATCATGAACCTGAAAATCCTTCACAGAGTAAAGAAAATGAATCATCCTTCCACGATGCAAGGTATAGTGAGGGTAATGAGAATAATGTTTCTCTATCATCTTTATCTATTTTAGAAATGGAAACATTTACTTTTGTCAGTGATGAGGAATAATTTTAGGATGCCCAACATACAAACGAGGTGTTGAATGTCTCTCCTCTAATTTTTATGCAAACTAGATATGAAGCCTTCACATTTCCTAAATCAGCTGATGTTAAAGCTATAAACATGAATAATGAAATGATTCAAGGAATGGCTAAATCAAATGTTGTAAAAGAAAGTGGATTTTTCCAGTCAAGGATAGTTCTCAATCATACACTGCCAAAAGAGTGGATTGTACCAAAGGGAGGTTCTCATCTAATAGTTTATATGTGGATTGTCCAATTTGAGGGATGATTACTCCTTGCTTGTATAGTCAAGTGCATCACAATGTCACATATGAAATTATACAAATTAATGTTGTCAATCATCCGTTGAGTAGTCTAGATGTGAGTCATCAAATTAAAGAAGAATTACAATCAAATCATGAAAGATGCATTCAAAGACTTGAGATTGCCATACTTCAAGCCATACAGGAAGAAGTGTTTCTCAACATGCATAAGGAAATTGAAGTGTTATCTAATTCATATACTTTTCATGAGGAACAACTTTTTGGATTCAATATTTTATCGAGAGGATCTACATATATCAAAGATCACACAGTTGCTATTCAAAGCATCAAGTTGCAGCTAAGTATGGTAACACCCCATTGGCATAGTCATTTCTTTCATTCTAGCATCTATTTTTCTGAACCTGTAAACGGATTTGCATAGTTCCATAAGATAATTGGATTTTTTGCACCTAGCCCGAGTGCATATAGGAGTCTTAGGCTTTTCTTTCCTTTCTGTTGTTTGGTTGGTTTCCATTTTGGTTTTGGTTTGTGCCCGATTCCCCTCCACCCTACTATCCCCTGTCCTTTTCTTTTCTTTTGACTCCATACCCAATGAACTTGGACTGGTCTTCCCTAATGATTTTGGAGTTCTCTACATTTCTACAAAAATACAGTCCCCAATCGGAGCCAATGTTAAGGTGTATGTAGGATCACCAGGAAAATAGGCTCAAGTGGCAAAAAATTCAAAAATCAAGAGTTATGAAACCGACGAAAAATTTGAATGTTATCCATTATTTCAATATAAGAATAGAATATATAGAAATTGAATGTAATTTCTAAATTAATAGGTTTGGTTAAAAAAACAAATCTATTTGTGAAATTTTGAAATTTCAATGCAGAGGCCTTAAATTTCGTGGAAAATACAGGGTAATCATTCACTCACCCAACCACAATAAATGATACATTATAATAATTTAGATACAAGTAGAGTACCCATGTATTGATGTGATGCATATTTTTTTGTAATTTTTTTTCCAAGTAACAATTACCTAGATTTTTTATTACAACTTTTAAAATATATAAAACTTGTATGTCTTAACACCTTAACTTGGTCAAAATTTATGAAATTCAATTTTTTTTTTAATCCTATAGTATGTGAAGTATAGAATGGATGCATTTTTGGATTCAAAAATGTGATACCGCTTAAAGCTATAGATGTTTTCAATCATCCTATCAATCAGGACTTTAATTAAATTCAAATGAGGAAAAATGAATAATAATTACTTATTAAATTCAAAAGTAAGGTACAATTTATATATTGCGGAAAGTTGAGAATCTCCTTAAACCCTTTTTGTTTCTTCAATTTTGAGTTAAAAAAAATTCATCAGCCACATACCCACTATATTGCCACTTTTGGCCCATCATGATCCTATATACCCTACCTCAAAATTTTATTCCAAGTCAATTTTTTTTAAAGCTTCTCCTTTCATGATAATTTTTAAAATTGTGCATTTATGTCTAAGTAGTGGCTTTTACAAATCTTATAACTATCATAGTCCGGTCAAGTTCCCCAACCAAGTCGCTAGGTTTTGAAATTTCAAAGTCCACCTTCTTAAACTCAGTGATGTTATGTTTTGATATCGATAGTTCTTGAAATGCTAGAACTTTCGACCCATGGTTACAAAGTTCTAGCTCGTAGCAATGAGGCGACTTCAATGAGATATACCATTTCCAAAGTGTTAGTGTATTTAATGAATTGTACGATTTATTTAAGGAATTTCTTCTCAAATGTCTTGAGACATCAATAGAAAGTTTAACATAATCTTTAAATATCCTCTAAAAGGACATCTCTTTAATAAGGAAGTTGGCGAAACAGTTTGACATATTTTGCTTAGAAAAATAAATGACCACTCTCTACTGCCAAAGTTAAATAAGCCTACATGCAAAGGAAGGTGGCAGTGTTTTTTTATTCCAAAGTTTTCTCAAAATGGTACTTCCTGGTGATGTCAAGGAATGGGAAGATGAATTTGTGCATTTTCTACAACCTGATTTGAGTTGGCTAGTTGACATCATCTCTCAGCTATGTTCGCTGGCCTAGAAGGAGAAAACCATCTATATCAAGTACAATAGGGTGATCCTTGTTTTGGAAGAAGAAGAAGAAGAACACTTTGAATTTCACAATTTAGTTATGGAAATGCAATTGGAGCTGTATAGAGTTTTGGCACCTCCAGCAGTATAGCGACATGCATGGAATATTTTTGTGAGAAAGAATAATAACATCTTTTCTAAAAATGGTTTCCATTTCACAATCCTTGTCATTGGTCATTTTCAAGATCGTTACTTTTGTAATGTAATGGTTTTGGAGTACATGTAATATAGGCCTCCAAGTTTCTAGTAGTGGGATCTTTTGGCTATTCTCAGAAATAGGGGAAGTAGGGGCAGTCTTGGGTTCTCTTTCAACACAATTGGTTGTACAAGGTGTTGGGCCTTTGTGCTCACAATTTTGATATTGGAAAAATAAAGAAAGTGTTTGCAGATCTTTAAATTCACAAATGTTTCTTTTGATTGTTGGGTATGTGTAGGATCATGATGGGCCAAAAAGTGGCAATATGATGGGTATGTGGCTGATGACTTTTTTTTACCCAAAATTGATGAAACAAAAAGAGGTTTTCAAGGAGATTCTCGTATTTTCCACCAATATAAATTATTATTTACTTTGGAATTTAATAACAATTATTATTCGTTTTCTATTTGAACTCACTAAGTCCTACTCTGATATGCTAATTGAAAAACATCTATAGCTTTCTAAACCAGATTGCCATTTTTGAACTAAAACATTGGCTACATTCTATGTTTCATATACTATAGGATTTAAAAACAAAAATTAATTTCATGAAGTTTTAAATTGCTAAGGTGGTCGACATATGAGTTTTTTTTAATTATAATAAAAATTCATAATTAATTATTTACTTGGAAAAAAATTACAAAAATATGCATCACATTAGGACATGAGTCCTCTACTTATATCTAAAATCTTATAAAAAATATTATCATTTTATTGTGGTAAGGGTGGTCGACAAGATACCTACTTATTTTTTAATTCAAATTTAAGTACTAATCGCATTGAAATTTCAATTTTCACCAAATAGAATTTTTTAATTAAATAAAACCTAGTAGTTTAGAAACCACATTCAATTTTCTACAAATTTCATTCTACACATTAGCCACAGATAACTTATTCAAATTTTACATCAAGTTGCCTAACTCGTTTTTTCTAAATTTTCGCCACTCTATACCTATTTTTCCATAAGATCCCGCACATACCCTCGGCCACAGATTTTTGGTTTTTGAAAATATTCCAATATTGATTTCATTATGTCAAACCTATGCAATTATTTCCTGAACTTTGAACGCGTATTAATTCATCTATTGAAATGGAAATTTACCGGGCCATTCTTTTCTTTGTTTCTCTTTGTGGGTGTGGAATAAATGGTATTTGTATTATTTGTCTAATTCACTCTATTTGAAATCAACCCATTTAATTTTATGGTTATGTGGGTGATATTAGTATTCCTTCCTACTTCTCAAGTTAAAAGCATGTTCTACTTGTTAGGGTTAGAAATGGTAGATATCTAACAATTAAATGTAGATTTAATTAATAAACAGAGAAACTAAAACTCACATAGAATAAATTATAACACAGATAATTTAACGTGGTTCTTCCAATCCAGTCTACATCCACCAAACTACAGCCATTCAATGATTTTATTATCCAATAAAAAACCTATTACAATCTCTATAATAATCGCGCTTTTCATCAATACAGTAATCACCTATCCGAACCCCTTTTAACGAAAGCTTAGAAGCTTCCGCATTTTAGGTTTCTACAAAATCAGATTTTTCTTTTTTCATTGATTTTCCTTTTCGTGATCACGCCGAAAAGTAGGGAAAAAATTTCGAGGGCTGCTGCACTTGAACTCCCCGCCTGGGGGTCTGCCCGGCCCCTGCACCCCTGTGCCAGTGATAGGGGCTGTGGTGTACAGATACCAGCTGGCCATACAAGATAGCATGATTAGTCACCACATACCAACACACTATTTTCCATTCATTGCATATCTTTCGAAGGTAGCTGTTCCTTGTAAAATAAGCAGAGAGCACTTGCAAATACCATTGCAAGTGACTCAATTGTTAGTACTATTTTTTCTTCTTGTTGGGAATTCTGAGTCATTTTTCTTCATTCATTTTCAAAGGAAAAATCTGTTAACTAACACTTTTGAATGACGAGTCTTGCATGCATGGTTGATATGTCTTACCCAGTATATGCATTAGAGAAATTAGAAAAGGAAATTGAATCTATTATGTTGTTTTCATAATGTGTTTTTAAGTACTCCATGATAGGAGAGATTTCTTGACATAGGTATTTAAATATACTAGATATATGTTGACAACATAGGTATTTAATTATATTGGATATGTTTGAACATGGGTTACTCATAGCTAGTTATTTGATTAATATAGATAACTATTGGGTTAGAGCTGCTAATTGAATTGTGACAATACACACTCAAATACAAAGATATTGTATTGACAAGAGTAGGCTCATAGTGTAAACCATTTTTAGTCAAAGAGATCTGATACTCTCGAATGGAGTCCTCTTTTACTATGATAATTCTTCGATTGAGACCATGCAATGTGTTTCTATTTTACTCCATAGTAGGAGATGGGTTTTTTTTATAGGTATTATTTACTACGCTTTATTAAACAAGAAAGGCACATATGGTACACTTAGCTAAGTTGTTGATTTAACTAGGAAAGCTTGTGTTTACTCCTAGGATAGATAATCCAATATGGGAGGGAGTTTGTGCACTTGTGTGTAAGTAGACTTTTTTGAAGATAGGTTATCTAGGATGATGCACTATCCATTGAAGGATATACCTAGCTTGTGTACTTGCTAGTTAAGTAGGTTTGTTCCAAGTAGATTGTTTTGAAGATAGGTTATTTGGGATGATAGACTATCCATTGAAGGATATACCTAGCTTGTATACTTGCTAGTTAAGTAGGTTTATTCCAAGTAGATTATATGGTGATAGGTTATCTAGGGTGAAGGACTATCCATCAAAGGATATACCTATGCGTAGCTTAAGATAGCCTTAAGTCAAATTGGCCCTGAGTGGTGTATGCAATAGATGACTTCATTCAAATTATTGAATGAGGACTCTTTGATCAAAGTAGTGTGAACGTACAAGACTCCACTTAGTTGTGTGACTACTGAGACTACACTGTGAGTTAATCGTGATCTAGTATTACATGCTAGACTGAGATTGTAGGGTTACAAGTTCTAGTTATGTAGGACACAACACTATGCTCAATTGGTTGTCATTATAGGTTACTCTACCAATCTCTTCATCAAGGGGAAGGGCCATCTATCAAATGATAGATGTGGGAGGGACAACATTATGAGTCCATGGTTGGCGGAAAAGTGCTTGAGTGATGCTTCTCCTCCATAGTAGGCAATAGAAAAACCAAGATTTGAAAGGAAGGATCTTAGACCATCTTACAGTTATTTGTTCTAAAGCTCATTGGAGCTATGTATGTAAATGTATGTATTGTTGTATTATTGTAACTTGTGAAGTTATTGTAAATAAATAGAATCTTTATTGTAAGTTGATATGGAATCTTGTTTGTATATTCTCAATAAAGAAAGAAAAAAAATTATCTCAATGGCTTGTACCTAATTTACTTACTCGTATGATGTAAATTTATAAGTTTTTATTGCATTGAAGGGTTGGCACGTTACAAATAGTAACTAATCTCATACAATAGATCTGCTTATTCCATGTTACATTGCTTGTTATTCTAATTTACCTTAAATAACCATTTCATTATCAATGTAAATTATTTTTAATACAAATCTTACAAAGACCAATGGACATAAGATATATCTACTAACTTTCCATATTATTTTTTATTGAAACAATCAAAAATAGGGGGGCTTCCACTCTTTTGGAGATGGAACACACGAAAGGGGTTTTGGACCTTTCTCCTATTTCCTTCAAGTTTCATTCAAGGAAACCTTAGAGATATCAATCTAGGGATGGAATTAGGGAAAGAGATTTACAATAAGGTGTCTTAGGGTGTGATTAAAGACAATAAGGGGGTTCACTACCAAGGAAAGGCTTGGGAAGACAAGGAATGAAAGTAACATGCAAAACCTAACTAAATGACCTAGAAAATGAACTTAAATCATAATAACAAAATGGAGATAAACAAAGGTGCACCTAGAAAACTAAAGAGGCTTGAAACAAGGTCTGCAACCCTAAAATTATGACTTTTGAAGCACACTAGGACTCATACGCTAGTAGGGGCGATTTAGTCCTAGTTTAGGGTTTCAGGTTGAATCTAGAATTTGAAACTGCTAAACCAGGATCTACAAAAAATGATTGAATTATGGTATATTGGGACTCATATGCCACAAGTGGTGATTTAATCCCAGTATCAGGATTGATCTAAAACTCTGATATCCTTTGTTTTTCTCCTATAGCTTCTCTCCCTTCTAATCTCTGAGTCTAAAACACTGAATTCTAATCTGTAGATGACTTTTCATGATCTTGCAATGTAGATGACAACTTTGAAAAAATTTCTCCAATCTTGCTCTTCAATGGATCTTCAACCTAGATCTGCAAATCACACATCAAAGAGAGGGGAAAATGATTTTTTGTTAGTGGATAGGGTTTTTCCTTGGTCAAACCCCATTTTGGTAATCAAACCTTGAAATGAAGTAGAAAATAATGAAGGGATGATGAATGGACAAATATGTTATGTTGCAACTCACCAGACCCTTGAAATAAAAGGTCACAATCTTGTAAGTAATGGCTAGCATGAATCTAGATCTCAACTCTTGACTATATGTTATGGATCTTTTCTTGAATACTTTCTTGAATCATAAGAACCTACATCACAAATGTTAGCTCAAAAACAAATATTCAATGCATGATGACTTTGACATGATGCTCCAAAATGCTTGATGATCAAATCTTGAATGCTCTTGAATGCTTAGATCACACTTGCTCATGAATATTGCTAGATGACTTGTAAACTTGCTGGGTAAAAATATGTGAAATAACCTTGTATTTATACTTTTTTATGCCAAATTTCCCAAAATTACAACACTACAAGCCGACATCAAATCTAGGAGAATAAAATCATGCCAATAATTTGAATTTAAAATATATCCAAGCTAAGTGGGACTCTTAGGCCATTTGGGGCGTATGAGTCCCAATAGGCTAAGCTCAAGACACAAATTTCAAGAAATATTAAGTTCTATGCCAAATTCAAGACCAAGCCCCGAAACTTAGGTGGGACCCATATGTCCAAGGTGGTGTATGAGTCCCAGATCACTAAATTTGGGCCATACAATTTAGAATCATTAAATTAGGATTGGTCATTAGATATATGTAAAGATTATCCTCAGAAAGATGCATTAAATAAGGCTTGTGGATGCAAAATAGGACCAAATAAGGCATAAAGAAGCCCAATATCAGTAGCCTGGAGGGCCCAAACAAGTGTGAAAATGTAAGGGGATACATTTTCCTCCACTACAGTTATGACCACAATTATTGGATTATTCTAATTTAGTTTCTATTTTTGCACATTAGCTACTTATTCTACATGACATTGCTTATTCTTCAAATGCCTAAAATAACCATTTAGTTATTAATGTGTGTTATTTTTAATACAAATCTTACAAAGATCAATGGATACTTGAGATATACCTACCATGAAAACTTTGGTGTTGAAATGTGTGTACAAGGATTATTGGTGAGAATTGTTTTCCATGTCAAATTAGTTTCCTAAATGGTCTACTATATAGTGATTTCTCTTTGCAAAATTGACTTTACAAAAATGAATGTGACACCTCAAATGATATTAATTGATTTTTTTTCCAAATTTAGACAATGATTGGTGGCATTTCCAAGCAATATTATTACACTATTGAGTATGTTAATAATGCATTACAAGATTTATGAAGCCTATGTTGGGGATTCTTGTGCAATGTATCTAAAACAACAGTGTCTACACACTCAAAGGTATTTTCTATATGCTATCTTAGTTGACCTTATCATGCATGGCACACACAAGAGAACTTTGTACATTGTTTGTACTAAGACCTATCATTTAGCTTACATTACTTGCCAAAAATGGCATAGGTGTGACATTTTCTTAGTGGACATGCACCCAAGGATAGCAACTTTAGTTCTCTAGGTTCACCTGCATGTACATACTCTAATGTGCAAATACTATGATGATATGATGCTTATAGGAGCTTGAAATACATTGATATGCTAGCATGGCATGCCATGTCTTGAAAAACTTGATGAAGAAGACACATATACTCATTGCATAAAAAAGGGATTATCCTTTAAGCTAAGACTTCCTAGCCTACAACACATATAGGTATCTCAAAAAAATGCTTCAAGAGTGAAGAGTGACTCCATGTCAGTTCACTCAATTAAAAAGTGATTCAAAGGCCTTTTGAAATACCTCCCTGTATAAGAGGTATAGGGATCAGTTAGATGCAATCAAATTAAATTCCAAAAATTTTATCTATCCATTCATCATAATAATGAAATAAAAGAATAAAAAATAAGTAAATGCAAATATAAGGAGACAAAAATTTACAAACAAATTTCCACAAAAAGGAATCACGATTGTAACAAAATCTCTTCATTTGGGCTTAGATGATAATAATTTTGTATTACATGTATGCGATACAAAAGTATTCAGAAACCTCAAAAACAAACACAAAATTTTGAAGTTATTAATAGGCAACAAAATTTAATAGAATGTAGTTCTCTAATGGGATAAAACAGATTACAAAACCAAAACCCAAAAAGTATTCAATAGGAAAAAATAGATAAAAATAACCCAATAGTATGATCCACACAAAACTAAAAACAAAACTTATATTCAATAAAAACCCAGATCACCTAAAACCCTAATCTGAAATCGATCTAAGTGGAAATCAAGAGAGAGGAAAAAAGATATTTTGGGTTGATTGATGTGCACCTATATTTTGGTGTGTTGTGACCTCTAATGTTCACCTCCTCATCTCACCTTCGCCTGTACATGAAAATGAAAAACTTTTTATGTTCACCTCCTCTCACCTTCGCTTGTGCATGAAAATGACATAAATGTGTTCATGTGACTAAACTTATGACCAAAATGGGAATATTGAAATAGTGTAAGAAAATCCATTATAGTGTAAAGGATAGAATAATTTAACAAATGTTTCATTTGTAACTGTATCGATAGACATGCATGCAAAAGAGGGAGCATAGAATAGTCATTCAAACTACTTGGAAAATACTGCTAAGGGTTGCTTTCATAAGCAACCATTTTCCAACATAGCATGCTTTGATTTTCTTAACAAAATTTAGGGTTGTACAAGAGAGGAGAGAGGACATGGGTGTTGGTGCATGTGCATCATCTTTCCACTTTTGATTACATTTCGCAACACCAATCATTTAAGCACTAGGGATTTTTCTTAGTTTGAAGAGGGTTTGTACTCAAGGTAGCCTCTATACCAAATCATTTGAGTTGTCATAAATGGTTTCTATTTTGAATACTTATATGGCCAGTGATAAGAAAGTCTACTAGTATTCTTAGAGGTTGTAAGCTCATAGGGAAAATTTCTAATGATCACAAAACCTCTTTGATAACAAAAATAATGATAATTGTTTTCATGAACTTATTTTTGGTTGTGCAGCCTTTGCAATCCTTCACCTCACCCTATGGAAATGCCAGAAATGACCTTCGCCTTATTTGAAAAAATGACCTCACTAGAAATGCATGTCAAATGAGGGAGGGGAAATGAATGAGGAGAGGGAAATTTTTAAAATTATTTTAGAAAAAGTATTTTTTTATTGTCTTAATTTAAGACAATTAGAAAATTAAAAATATAATTTAAACATAAAATATATATTTAAGACAAAATTAATATTTTTTTCTTAAATTAGTGTCTTAAACCCCCCTCTATGTAGTAGTTTGAGGTCTTGATTGAGGAATATATGTTAAAGTATGGGACTAATCAACTTGAGATGCATATACGAGTAGTACAACTTGGTGAACGTGCCCTTGTTGTTGATGATCTGATCACCACTAGAGGAACCTTGTGTCCATCCATGAGGTAGTTAGAAGAAAAAATTCTTGACCCGATGATCTTCAATGGCGTGAAGAAAGCAACAGTGAATAGGTTGCATTAGGTTGAGCCATATATATGACCTTTGGATATCCAAATTTAAAAATTATAAGGGATCTGAATTACAACATAGGATACAAAATGCTAGATAAGTAAAGGATTCTTTTGAGTGAAAATTTTTTCATTAAAGAGGTTTTTGGGACAATATTGTACCATTTGTATTGAATATTTCATACATGAGATTGTTATAATTGATTTCCATTTCTTAAAAGGAAAAAAAAATTTGTGGCTATTTGTACTTTGAGCCTTTATATTTGGAGGCTAGTGGCATTCGAGGATGGAGGAATTTTCATCATCTCAAGTTAGCTTCTCACTTTGAGATGGTGCTTTGCATGGGAAACATTTTTTCTTCCCTTCATACTTTCCTTGTTAATGCTAATGGATTTACATATATTCTGAAGTTTAATTTTTGGAGATAGGTAAGGTATTTAGTGTTGAAGATAATATGGATTGTTGTTTGGAAAGTTTACGAGACTATGTAAAGATTGAGCATTATACCCTTACAAGAGTCAAGAGACAACTTGATGGAGCCCTATGTTTGCAAAGCTCTATATAGATTGTTGTCCAATAAATTGGTGTCTATGATTTATGAGTATATGGAGATGGAAGTCCAAGAACTTTGGAATTTAGCTCAAAGCTACACCCTTCTAAGGGTCATGAGGCAACTTGATGTAGTTCCACTTGATTCAGGATTTTTTTCTTCAAAGGAAGATCTTCTCAAGAATGTATATCTATTTTGTAATCAACAAGTTTTGTTATGTAAGCCTAAAGGGGGTTCCCTTAGCAAGATGAAATTTGAGTTTTCAAGGATGCTTTTACAAGAGCAATGTAATAAGGGAGAATTTTATCATAAAAAAATTGTTATTAAATTGGTAGGTTATGGTTATTCCTATTGGTTATCCCTATTACATGTAGTTATATAATTATCAACTATATCTCCATATATAAAGTCTCTTATGTTAATCAAATGCATAATCAATTATGATTTTTCCCTTCACTTTTCCCTTTCCCAATCATGAACCTAAATTTTTGATATTTTACATAAAACAATGTTATAATATAAAATCTCCTTCTAAACTTATTTCATCGTGAATGTTCATTTTAATTTGACTTTATGTGAGCTTTACTTTATAAAATATTCTTATCTAATTTTTTTAAAACTATGAGGCTACCTACAGTATTAGGTTTTCACTTAGATAAAGTTATTATTTTATCTTTTAAAATTATGAGTTATCAAAGGGTTGTATTTCAATTGGTAAGGATGATGGTATGTTCCTTCAATATGAAATCCACTAAAATTCAAATTTCTAGAGGTGATATGGTGAAATGGGATCTATGCCAAGTACCTAACCTAAATCACTCATTTCACTATAAACATTGGGGGACACAAAAGTAACTAATAGAAACTATTTGGCTATTGTCCTCAAGGGAGAGCCAAACAACTAGTCAAGGTTTTAGTCCCCTTTTTGTTAGAATGGTTGAATGGGAATATGATGTTTGATTATAAAAAGTTGCAATCTAGGAGAACTAAGACTAGAATAATGAATCATTATAGAATCTAAAAAGATTAGAGCAAAAAGACAAAAGCAAAGAGAAAATATGGAAAATGTAGTTAGAGAGGAACTTGGCATTCAAATATAAGGAAAAACCAATAGGATAGAGGTGATGGGTTTCCTTGTCCAAAAGTGTTGGATTTTAGGGTTTGAAAGTTGGCATAGGCATTTGAATAATCAACTTGTCCCAAGTTGGTACATGTGTTTGAATAATCAACTTGTCCTTAACTAAATGTTATCTTCTCTATCAAACTTTGAAACTTTGAATTTTAAGGGATATTTCGGAGAGAGATAAAACTATCTTTAAACAAAAAAAAGTTTTTCTTACTTTTTACTATTAAAAATATTAACAAAATCTATATAAATCTCTCTTCCCATAGATTTCTTTTTCCTTTAAAAATGATTTATTTTTTTCTTTAAGGTGTAAATTTGCACTTCCAAAGGAGGATAGATCTCTACAAAATTCAATTCAACCAAGAACTAATTTTCCTCCAACATTTTAATTATAATAAAATAAAAGAAATGCACATTTTAATTTGACATGCCTTTCACTCTTTATGCATAATTTTAAAATTTGTGATGCAAACTTATTTACTCTTCCACTTTCAAGGATATATGGTCTCTTTACCTACCTTCCATTTTTTGAAGATGTTAATGGTGACAAGTCATTTTTCTTTTACAACAAGTAGCTTAAATTACCACCACCCAAATTTTTCTCCATTTGTTATTCTTGTTGTCCCTTGTAAATACATTGATGTTTACTTTTGTTGATCAATAATTGTTATTTGTAGTGACATTTGTTAAACACTATATAGGTTCATATTACTAATTATATATATATATATATAATCTCCTTTTTTTACTATACTATGGGGTGATCCCACAATAGTGGTTTACAATTTTTGGCCAAACTGGACACTAAAATAACTTTTTTTTAACTAAATCTTCACTTTCAAGCACCTATAACGACTAAACCGTGAGGAATTTGAAGATGATGCAAACTAGAGTTTAGTGACATTTTGTCTGTGGATTCTAAATATATTTTTTTCAAAATTTTTGGAACTAGATTGCACTTCTTTTTCCATCTCCCTCAAAAACTAATTTTTTTTAGAAAACAATATTTTTAAAAAGTGACGCTCACCGTATACACATAATTTTTTTTCCATGAAGGATAAAATTCTAATTCTTTCTAATTTAGATTTGTAACTCCAATATCTAGTGCTTCCACTTGGTTAGATAAGTTTTTATTGAATATTTTTTCTTTAATCAAGTTTCAAAGTCAAACTAATTACAATTCGACATAGCACCCACCATATAACACGAACTTTTTGTATGAATCAAAATTCAAATTTTTTTGGATCAAGGACTTCAATATCTCGTGCACTCATATTTTTCAAAAAAAAATTGATAATCTGCTATTTTCATGTGCGTAATAGAGAGCTTGATTTTCAGTGAAAACCTATGTTTAATAAAACTATAAAAAATACATAATAAAACTAAAATATATTAAAATTATATTCATTGATAGCTGCTCCAAGAACTACCTAATTCCAGCTTTCTCAGGAATTCTACCATTTTCATCTTCAACCCAGCTCAAGTGCAAAATTTTGAGTTTTTGGTGAACAAGGTCAAAAATCAGGGAAAAGGGGGTTCGCTCGAACAAGGGGGGGTTCAAGCGAACCCCCTTCCAAAATAGGATTTCCATTTTTTTTTTGGCTGATTGGACTATACATGCATTAAATGGGTTCGTTCGAACCCTGGTTCGAGCGAACCCTCTTTTGGTTCATTCAAACCAACTAGTTCGTTAGAACCCCCAAAATGAAAAATTTGGCATGGGGTCATTTTTTACAAGTTTTCCTTCCTCATTCAAATTGTAAACCACTTTTGTGGGTTTACCCTATGTTATGTTATCTTTTGTGCAAACTATTCTATACAAGAGGCTCTTGTAGACTATTGTGGTATCTCAAGTTGCTAGTATCATTTTCTTCCTCTCTTTCTTGGATTTTTGAGTGGTATTTCTCCCATGTTATTTGAGATGAGTCTAAGGCTTCCTCTTTTGTTTATCTATGCATACTTGGACTAATATGTATGAATGTTGGAAATTAATGTCATTCTGAGCAATATTCTAACAAAATAGAAAACACTATGAGAGCATTGTAATGCTTGTACTAACTGGAACTTTATTTTTTATGATTTTTAATGAATCAATAGTTTTGATTACATTGTAATAATATGATGTTTTAATTTAAACGATGTCAATAATTGCATGATATAAACTCTTCTATTTTTTAATGAAATGTTAACATTATAAAATTTGTGTTTCTACAACTAATTTTTCTTTCAAAACAAATATATTTTTATTTATTTAGATACCATTATAAAATAAAAAATCAAATATAAAAAAAATAATAAAAATTTACATATACAAATAATAAAATAACACATAAAATAACTATAAACTTTCTATTTTAATTAGAATAATGCCTATTATAAATATCTACATGTCTTCAATAACCATTTGTCCCATAAAAACTCACTATTAATTATCCAACACAAACAATAAAACATTAAACAAACACTCTATTAACTAAGAACCACACACTCTAGCTTATAAACCTAACAAACACACCTAACAAAGAATACTTGCTTAACTAGGATATTCAGTAGCGAGCCTCCATTTAGGGCAAGCAAACAGCGGATTTTTTCTTGGAACAGTTAATCCATACTCTTCCGCCATATCTACCTCGCTCTCCACAGTCCAATCAAAGCAATGAAGTAGCTGAGCGAGTGCCAACTCAATAAGAGAAAGAGCCATGGAAATCCCAGGGCATCCTCTTCTTCCTGTTCCGAAGGGCAGCAAATCGAAGTCCTGACCTCTCACATCCTTATTATTGCCCATAAACCGCTCGGGCTTGAACTGATGAGCATCTTTCCAAACGTTCTCGTCCCTTCCCATCGCCCACACATTCACAAATACCCTCGTCTTTGGCGGAATGAAATATTCTCCCACGCTGCAGCCTTCCATGGACTCGTGGGGAAGCAGCAGAGGAAATGGCGGATGAAGTCGAAAGGTTTCTTTCACCACGCATCGCAAGTAGTCGAGCTCCATAACGTCACTCTCCTTTATTCTGCGACTTCTGCCCGCTACAGATTCCATCTCTTGCTGCGCTCGTGCCAACGTTGCAGGATTCCTCAGCAATTCACTCATCGCCCACTCTAGCAATGTCACCGATGTTTCCATTCCCGCGCCTAACATATCCTGCACATACATAATATATTTCCTGAAGTTTTGTGCACATTTCCTCTGGCGATAGTTAAAAACAAAATAGTTTAAAACAGTAAGTAATCAGATTTGTGAAAGCCAACACAGCCTTGATTATCAGACTTACCAAGATCAGGGCTTTGATGCGGTTTCGTGAGATTTTCTCGCTCTCCGTTTCGGCCATGCTGAGCAGCACGTCTACCATGTCTTCAACACGATCTTCGTTTTGTTTTCCTTTATCTAATCTACGGTGGATGTGCTCATCGATAACTTTTTCAGCAAATCCGTCCAATATTTTGTGAACTGCCTGCATGCGACGACGGAATCCTTTCAAATCGAGCCAGTCTAGAGAAGGAATGAAATCGCCAACGCAAAATGCACCGGCCACAGCAAATATCTCTTCAACCATTTGTTTGAAGCTATGCCCTCCATTCAAGTAGCTGTCGGAGTACGTCCTGCTGGCAAACATTCTGCAGGTAATATTTTGTGTGAGGAAGATGAGTCTCTTCTTCACATCCACACACTGCGCTCCGTGCCCGCTTTCCCTCCAGATGGAGCCGATCATGGCGGACACTTCTTCCTCTCTCACGAAACTGAAAGAATCGATTCTCTTCACTGTGAGCAGCTCCACCGTTAACAGCTTTCTACTCTGCTTCCAGTACGATCCATAGGGGCTAAACGCCACGTCTTTATGATCATAGCATATATATTTCCCCGTTGCACAGTTTGGTCTGGTTGCAAAGACCAAATCATGGGTTTTTAAGAACTCTTTCGCCATGGCAGGCGAAGACACCAGAACAGTGGGGACGGAGCCCAAGCGAAGAAACATAATGGATCCGTACTTCTTTGCCAGCGCCGCTAGAGCCTGATGAGGAAGGCTTCCCAAGAGATGGAGACTTCCTATGACAGGCCATGGACGTGGTCCGGGGGGCAATTTCAATTTGCTGCCATTGCTCTTCAGCTTACACAGAAAGCAGTAGAGGAGAAAGATGATCCCAAATCCTATGGTGAGTGGCTCATTCAGGAAGCAAGTCAGCGATTCCATGCTGGGAGAAGAGGGAAATCCGCAAGCCTACAGCCAATTGAAACCCAAAATCCAACCCTTTTAGTACCGTCGATAAGGTTTACGATAAGGTTTACGTTGCATCACGGGCGCATCCCATCACTGTAGTTCTGAATTCTTACCACAACGCAAATAACGATCTGTGCGAAAGTTACCCTGATTACATAGATTTTTGTTAACCATTTAGTTTCATAGGCATGTAAACCATTGAAAAATTAACTTAAAAATCGGATTTTGTGGTAAAACCTCTTAAATGATTAATTGAATTTCGTATAGATACCATTAAGATGGAGACAGTGAAGCTCATCACAGAGAATTTCTTTGATAAATGCAAAATATTATCAATATGAACCTACAATTCTTATCTAACTTTAGTTAGAATATATTTTTTATTAGGTAAGAAAGTCCATTGATTCTATCATGTAGAGCCATAGCATCTTTAATGATATTTGACCCTTGTGACATAAATCATTTAGCCATTGCTTTATAGCATTTGAAATATATTTCATTTTCTCAATGGTTGAGGCATCTTCTTGAGAAACTATGATAGGGGCAACAATGGACACATCAAAAGATTGGAGAAGTCCAACCAATTATTAAAATCCCCTTGACTTTTCTTAAGTTTTGACTGAGGATAGAGCTCATACACATTCTTTTGTACCACTCCTACACCCACTACTCCATTTTTGGTTGATTCAAGAAAAATAGCCCTCATTGCCATTAGATAAACAATGTAAGAAGTCATGGATAACTTCCTAGTTTCTTGAACTTTATGAGCAAAAATGTCACATGAGGGTTTTGAAGGATTGTGGGATTTCAACTATTCAAATTAAAGGTAAATTTATCTATATAATCAAATAAGCATTTTTAAATTGCTTATTCCATGTGTGAAGTAGTTTAAGGAAGCGGAAATCTCCTTGGAGGTTATAAATAGAAGAGTCACTGATAGTAACTTGACTTAGCTCAATAAGAAATTGGAAGACCACAACCTTGATATCAAAGAAGCATCCAAAGACAATATAGCTTCAAAGGATCATCCTAAGAAGGAGGCCGAGAGAAAGAAAGAATCCCTATAGCTAGGGCTTCCAAATTTGAGCATTTTAGATATGGAGAAAGAAGTAGAGATGAAAGAACAATCACTTTAGAGAAAGAAGGATCCAAAATATGTTTTTAAGGTTATGGAACCCTTTGAGGTATACAAAGAAGGGGCAACCTCAATATCCCTTCATGGAAGAGAAGTTCCTTACTCAACCTCTTCTCCCATCTCCTCCAAATTCACCCCTTGTTCCTCCTATGCAAGAGAAAACCCTTATGATCCTAGAGGATTCTCTTGGAAAGGTGATAACTCTTAAAGGATCACCATCAAGAGGGAAATCCCTTGAAGACCTTATTCCTAAGATCCCCTCTCCTCTTTGATCTTCTAAGAGATTCCCTTCTAAACATTTTCCTCCACATGTTTCTCCTCCTCTCTTACAATCCCATGTGCAAATTCTTTACGACAATGAAGAAAAAAAAGAAATTTTCAAAATAAGATTCTGGTTGTAGTTCCCACTTGGTTGGACCTTACAATCAAGAAGAGAGAGAACATCAAATTCCTTTGCTGATGATTTATTTTCCATTATATTAAAGATTGAGAAGCCATGTCAAAGTAAAAGATTTAGGGTTATCTCTTCCATTTTGAGAAATGCACAAGGATCAAGAGTTGTAGAGGTTGCTACTCTAATGGTTGACAAAGATAACATAGAATTAATACCATTTTACAATAAAATATTTGGGGTCAATTTGTATAAGCAAACAAGACACTCTAAAATTGAATTTATGCAAATAGTTATCATCACTATCATCTTCAAAATGGATAATGATTATAAAATCAAACAACAATTGAGGGAGCAAGTGAGACAAATGACCTATTATATAATAATTGGTTGGAATTCTCCAATCTTTTGATGTGCCAATTGTTGCCCCTATCATATTTTCTCAAGAAGATCCCTCAACCATTGAGGAAGTGAAACATATTTCAGATGCTATAAAACAATAGCCAAATGATTTATATCACAAGGGTCAAATACCATTAAAGATGTTATGGCTCTACATGATAGAGTCAAACGGGCACTCTTGATAAAAAAATATTCTAGCTAAATTTAGATAAGAGTTGTAGGTCCATATTGATAATATTTTGCAAATCAAATAAATTCCAAAGCTTAGCTTGGAACCTCTTGTGTCAAAAGATAGTTTCAATAGAGCAAATGAATCCTTTATTATGGAATTGTATTAAATCATAAAGCTAAGGATTGAATTTCTTGTCATTTTAAGATGATCCTCTCTCCCGTATTTAAATCGACAAATGAATGCCTTTAAATACTAATATATAACAATAAATTGTGCAAACATATATACTAAATTGATTCAAAAACTAGCCAAAAATACCAGTAAAAAAATTTAAATTTCAAAAATTAATTGTGGCATTGATTTGAACTAAAAGTTCCATCAAGCACTTGAAAAATATAAAATTTAAATTTGAAAAAAGTCCAAGATCCCATTTCAGTGTTATATACATGAAATCTACAATATTGATCTAAGAAGAATATGTGAAAATAATCACCCAACACAAACAATCAAAACTATTTTTCCCAAAAAATTAATGGGTATGAACTGGAATATTTTATGTGGAAATATCCACATACAAAGGATTTCATTCTAGAAAGAAATCATACAATTATTTGAAAGAAATCTTTTGTTTTAACTTTATGGAACTGGAGAAGCCACAAGAATGGCGGTTGTGATGTACAGAGGAAAAGCAAATTCCATTGATTAAGCTGCAATACTTGTTTTTACAACTTCAAAAACTGTTTGTGCCATGCGGCAGGATCCACTTCTGTGAGATTGGCACAATCAAGGAAGTACACGCCTGCAATAATATATACACACAATATTATTTGAGCAGCCTTCACAGACTCAACAGCAGTACTGAGAAAATATTATAATTTTCTTACTTTCTTCGATCTTCCATCTTGAATATGTGCATAAACAATCCCCACTGCTAATACCAACAGCGCAGAAAAAAAAATTCAATGCTTAGAGTGTGCTGGTTAAACCAGACCGGAATTCTATTGCAATCTAACTTTCCCATAACCATGTCAGTTACTGCTACACTCTGGAGCAGTGGTGGGAGTTAAGAGCCGTACCGCATTGGTTAGAACGGATTGGGTCACCCTGATTATGTATGGAGTTCAGAATTGTGGTCGAGAGCTTGACTATAGAAATTATTCCCTAGTTATAGTTGAGGTCCACCACCAAGTCTACCAGTAGGTCCACTGCCTATCTATAGTAGGGGGCGGGGGCCTGATAAGCATCCATGACCGTAAACGATCCATCTTATATCCACGATGTATTATTTCAAACAAAATCAATGACAAGTATGTTAGCGATTACCAACCGTAAACAATTAAAAAAAATCAAACTTTAAAGATATGATGTTGAAAGTAATGGTTTTTTATAATTACAAATACTGTAATAATAATTAATTTTAGATTTTCGTGAGATTTTATAATTTATATAAAATAATAAAATTACTTTCAACGTTATTGAAATAGAATCTTTGAGGGGTCAGGAGGTAGACATTTTAAATAAGAAAATTACTTTCAACATTATTGAAAAATAATCTTTGAGGGGTGAGAGGTAGACATTTTAAATAAGAATATTACTTTCAACATTATCAAAAAAAGAATCTTTGAGGAATCAAGAGGTAGACATTTTCAACGTAAGTATGGCATAGAATTTTATCATATAAAGGAGAAGAGTATTATAGTAATTAATTTTAGATTTAGGATTTCTTCATAGGATCTAATCTTGTCATATTTTGTAATTTATATAAAATAAAAAATTACTTTCAACATTATCGAAAAAGAATCTTTGAGGGGTCAGGAGGTAGACATTTTAAATAAGAAAGTAATACTTTCAATTTTATCGAAAAAGGATCTTTGAGGGTTCATGAGGTAGACATTTTAATAGAGAATTACTTTCAACATTATTAAAAAATAATCTTTGAGTGGTCAAGAGTTAGACATTTTCAATGTAAGTGTGGTACATAATTTTATTTTATAAAGGAGAAGAGTATCATTTACTACAATATAAATTTTTATATAGTAAGAATTCCATAAATATTAGGGGAAAGGTTCCAATTACCATCCATGTTCCAATAATAGTTTATTAATACATGTTAATTAAAATTTCACTATAAAATTCCAAATGTGTCAATAGTTGTTCACTTTATATCCAGAAGTTACCAAAAAAAATACTTTATTGAAGGAATTGTGCAATTTTATTGGTACCAATATTGCATGATTATTGGGGCATTTGTGCATATGTATTGGATCAATTGAGAAAAATTTGTGGTGGTCAAAGTGAATTATTATCAAGGCATTAGAGAATATGTATCAAATGTCAACTTGAGATAACCACTTTTTGACCTTTGTGTACATAATGAATACTCATGTGTTCATCGTAACTACCCATAAGCCGAAACAATAGCTGTAAGCTCTTAAGGAACATACAAAGAAACCCAAAAAAAAATTTTGTCAAAATTCGATTTAACAGCTAGTAGTACCCTTCCCCTAACTATTATATTTATTTATATTTATGAACTTTGTTTTTGATATTCCTTCACTTTCAATCACTACAATGTCCACAAAAATTTCCTTAAAAGAAGTGGGAGAACTTGGGAGACTTAGAAAATACAAGATATGGGAAGAAGGGATGCATTCTCTACTTTTATCTTACAACTATCCTATTCACCTCCTTATATTATGTTTTAATTCTAATTTTGTGTCTTTAATAGAAATCAAAATATGTTTTAATAAAATTTCAAGATGTATTCTTCATATTGTACATAGAATATTTTTAAATATAAGATAGAGTAATGTCTTGCACAATTATATATTATCTTAAGAATAATAAAATTGAATTTTAAATTTGAGGTTTCTTTTTAAATGTTATAGAATTCATTTCAAGCGGTGTATATAAATTTGGCTAGTGAAATAGTGAACGTTTAGATAGAGAGTGGATACATTAAGATTGGTGTAAAAGGAGAGTAATAATGAGAAGTACATGGAAAATAAATAGGAATAGGTTAGGGAATCCACCAAATCAAGGAAAATAGTGTGTCACTTGCCACTATATAATTGCGTTAAATTCATTCTCTAAGGTACACACAAGTCCAAATGAAAATCAACAAAAATATTCTAATTTAATATGAAAACCCATAAGAATTCAATATAAATCTATTAATAATTGAATTTTATTGAAAAGGTTATTTTAGGTTCTTTTTACATTAACATATTGACCATTATATATTTATTTGTCATAAAGAAACCAACAAAATTAATATAATTTTATAATGAACTTAAATTTTTCATATTTCATAGTTATTTAACAAGTTCTTAAATTAATTATCTATATTTTTGTATAGTTAATTCTAGGCGTTTATTTAAAAAAACAAGGAAGGACCCTAAATAAATAAGTAATATAATTAAATTTTATATCATTTCCAATATTAAATGATGAATTTAGGCATTTTAGCAAAAAAAATCAAGTATTTTGTAAAAGGATGTTGATTTTCTTAAAATTTATATTAAAAAAAAAAGTTGATATAAGTATATGAGTTTCTTGGGTTCCATAAAATATATTGATATATGAAAATGATATTTTTGAATTGAACAAGCTTGGAATGGTGTGTGAAGCATAAAATATTATTTTAAGATAAATGAGCTTTAAATTTTATCCTATAAAGATACATTTTGGAACACTTATCTTAATCTCAATGATGAACTAAAATCACCTCTATTGAGGAAAATTTGGCTTTCATGTCTAACTAAATTTTTGAAACATGATGAAGTAATTTAAATCTATGTTTGAATAAGCCGCATAATGATGAACTAAAATCATCTCTATTGAGGAAAATTTGTCTTTCATGTCTGACCAAATTTTTGAAACATGATGAAGTAATTTAAATCTATGTCTGAATAAGCCACATACTTTTGTTCTAAATGAAACTTTTATAAGAAATAATTCATGATAATTAATTATTTGATACAACTAAAGGGGATTGATTTTAATAATGATATTGGAATGGAAATATTCTATGTTATCTAATAATTGAATACTTCTAGGCCTTCCATACAAATGGGAAAACATGCACAATCTTGGTTGATATATGGGCCACAAATTTGGGTGTGTGAGCATAAACAATTAGATTAAGCATTTCATCTAAATCTCTAGATAGTTTAGAATATAAATATTTATGATGCATTTAAGGATTATGCACATTAGTTATTAGTAGTTATGAATGAGATACTTCTAAATTATCTACCCAAGATCATCCACTCATGGTCATGGATTTAGATACTAAGGGTTTAGGCATCAATTAAGTAATTAATTTAGTTCTCTTTATTTTTTCAATGGCTATCATACCCTTATAATACCTGTGTGTGTGTGAAATGTGGAAAATTAGTAAATCAACACAAACCTTAATTAAACGAATTATATCAAAGATTCAAAGCAAAGAAGCTACTCTAAATTGCAGTTTAACAAATCTTTTAAGAATGTCTCATTGTCTTCTATTCTTAAAGATTCCATTAACCCTTTGGCCCTCAAATTTCTATGTGCACAAAGGCTATTAGAATGAAATTTAAGAAATGAGATTAGTATTCAACATGCAAGCCAACTAACTCCCTACATGAAACTATACAATGGAAAGGATAATGGGTACTATGATGAATGGATGATGGTGTTAGATGATTCAAGGTAGATACTATGGTAGTGAGATGTAATGATTCTACATATGCTTAAATGCAAACTATGGAAAACCAAGATGATACTCCATATGCTCAAATGCTAACTATTAATATGCTAATCTAAAATGCAACTATGAGGAAAAGTGTTAGTCTAAGATTTAACTATGATGCAAAACATGATATAAAATGTAACTATAAGACTCCATAATTCCCCCAAGCTCAAACGATATTCCTGCATGATAACTCTATTCAAAAGTGGATGCAAAATCCAATGCCAAAGGGTTGTATTTATAGCCTTTTCCAAGCATTTGATGAGGTGGCAACGATCAACAGTCTAGATTCAAACAAGAAGAATGAACAGTGGAGATGGAGAGAATCAAGATGTTGTCCCCTTGACCAAAGACAACATTCCAAATGGATGGAAGAATCTCTTGACTAATAGGCAACATGCCAAATGGATGGAAGACTCAAGTGTGGGAAGAAAAGACCATGTATTTGAAAATTGGTGGAAGTGTGAGGAACAAGCCATGTGCTTTTAAAAATTGGTTGAAGATATTTCTAATTAAAAATTAGAATTATTTAATTTCATATGACCTTGGTGAGATGACACAAAAAGTTGTAGACATGTGCTTGAATTCCTAATCAAGATTAGTGAAGATTAATTAAATAAAACAAGTTTATGAAATTTTGTTTATTTAATTAATTTAGAAGAATATGATTTTAGATTTGGAGAATTAGAGAAGGGTGAACAATATAAATAAATTGAGAATTTATTTATACGTAGTCGAATATTAATTAAATAACTGGTATTTAATTAATTAAATGCCATGACCATTTTTAAGTGTATAAATTTTGCCCCTCTTTGAAGTAATGTTTTTACATGTTGCTTCAAAGAAAAATTTGATATTGATGCCGAGAAAATTTTCAATGCTCCAGACGTTGATTTTCAAGTATTGACAGATATATGCCCCCTCAAGAGATAAATCAGTGAATTTTGGAATGTTGATGATTTTTCGATGATGTGATGATGATTTGATGATGATTCAATGTTAAACCAATGATTCCTTGATAACAAACGTGATTTATCTCTCAAAATTTGATTCCAAGCTTGCTCCTTTAATATTTTTGATTAGTTGAAGCCCATTTTTGGTAAAAAAAAGAAATAAATCTCACCATAATTCCCTCCATTAACCTTTAAAAAGGTAAAAAGTGGGAAAAGTGAATTCATTTGCACATTGTGATTTTGGAGAATTTGGAGAGTGGAGAGCTAGAGGAAGATGGTGATCCCATATCACAGGCATCGTTGCGAGCATGTTCGCTGCCATAGTCGCCCTATTGCAGCTAAACCTTCAGTACACATTACGAGAAACCTCCTTTAGTCATTTTCTTGCCTTTTTTGGTGTTTTGAACTTGGTAGATAGGTGTTGTTTTCCATTTAAGGTCATTTTGCACTTTTGGGGGGGGTAAGTGCACCAAGATGGTTCCCAAAAAGGGGGCTTAAGTGGCCACTTTTTTTTGAAATCAAGAAATGCTGACCTTGGACGTGAAATTGAGGATAGTTACAC
>VDFB02373365.1:26507985-26801682 GCA_007258455.2 Sequoia sempervirens | reverse complement strand
CATCTAATTCCTCTAATTTCTATTGATTTTCACTCTAGCATACATTTCACCAATCCTTTTGGCTCACCTTTGTTCCACACTAAGTGGGGGAAAAAGGTTTGATAGCCTTGTCCTTGTATGTCACTTGTGGTTGCCTCCTTTGGCTAGTCGTTAACCTTTCATGAACACATAAGAGCAAGCTTGGGATGTGGATGACATGCCTTTAGTTGGCTCGCATATGGCATACGTATTCTCTTTATGACGCAGCTTATCAGAAACATATGACTTGGCATAAGGCTTTTTGAGTAAGCTCTCATGTTCATCTTCTACTTTAAAGCAATTGCTCACAGTATGGGTGTTCACAAATGCTTTAAAGTGGGGGCATACATCACCACTCACATTTCATTGTGTGATTTCTTTCTTCTTTCAATGCATCCTTTTCTTGGTGGAGTCATTGGGTTTGATTCCCTCCAAGAGTGTGATACTTATTTTGCATTTATCCTCTGTTGGAGACATTAAGAAAAATGTCCCCTAAGATGAGACCTTGCATGAACAAAACAAAATCCCTTTGAACAATCCTTACACTATTTTTCATTAACAATGTCTATGAGTGTCAAGCATACCAAATTTTTCTTACTTCATAGAGCTCAAAAATATTTATGGCGCCTTACTAAAGTTATCAAGAGGTATAACTTTGATATGGTTGAGCGGGAAGCCCACCTAGCAGCATGAATTTTCCCCATAGCCACCTTTGTGTTTTTGAGTGCATACCAACTAGCATATGTATCTTACCTTTTTGGGATTTTTCACCCCACTGAAAACTAGTTTTGTGGCCCTAGAGTGAGTATACATCTGGCCTTTCTCACTTGACAGACAACCAAGAAGTTTTGTCAGCCCAGAGTGAGTACATCTTTTCCACCTTGTCTTTCTTTTTATCTTTCCATTGCATGATTTTGTATCTTGGGGGCTTGGCGTACATGTGGATCTCTCTTGAATGGCTACTTTAGTGTGAGTTTGAAACAGATTCATCGTCTCACTAAAGTGGGGGCTAAATGTGTCATAGAAAAAAGGACCCTTTGCTTGACATGGGATTAATTCATGATAAAATGGACTTAATAAGGCCTTAATCTGGTGTTGTGAAGCATTTTATGCATGCACACTAAGTCTTGGACCTTTGTAATCTAAATAAAATGCTTTTAACGATGTCTTGTAAGGACTTTCACACTTTTCTAGACCTAATGAACCCATTTCTCCCTGATTCAACATTATAAAACATATTTAAATACATATTCACATCAATCTAGAAGGCTTATAACTTAAACTTAATGTTAAACAAGTGTTGTAATGTGTTGCACATTCACATTGGTTCTTGTTCCTTCCTATGCTATGTGGACCTCATTTTAGTGTTGTAAAGTGTATTTAATTACACTTTCACATTGATTTATGTGTCCCAAGCCCTATTTGACATTCACATCATCAATAATAGACCTCTTTTACCCCATATTGTGCATCCCAAGGCTTAAATTTATCAAACACCTGACAAATTTGCTATTTCAACCTTATTCCCTTATCCCTTGGCCTCTTAGCTACCCAATTGGCCCATGTGGAACCCATTTTCCATGCATGGTGAGTCAGTCCCATCTAGATCCTTTGGCCCCCATTTTGACCTTTGAGCGGGCAGAAGTCAAATTTAAAGTTTATTTTCACTACATGTCAGCCTGTGATGAGGTATTAACGGGTACTAAGGCACACTTATCTATAAATAAGTGTTTTTATCCTCATTTTACACATCTTATTTCATTATTACATCTTTCATCTTTAATTCATCATCTATCTTATCATCCAAGTCAAGCAAGTTAGGGTTTCTTCATTAGAAGTCATCAAGTTAGCTTTCTAAAGCATTCAGGCATTGAATCTTCATGTTATGCTGCATAATTTCAAGATCTATCATTATGGCAAGGTAATCCATTCCATTTTGCATGCTTTATTACATTCTTTCATCATTTTGGTTTAATTACCTAAAAGGGGTTTGACTAAGGCAAACCCCCATGCCCTAACATTCAATATATCTCTCTTTTGTCTTGTTTGTATGTAGATTTAGATCTCTTGGAAGCTTTGAAATAATTGAAGATCAAGTTTCAAATTCATTCAAGTCAAAATATCAACAAAAATTCATTTTCATACCCAAATACGATAGTTTCAAAAGCGGATACATGTAGGAAGTAGAAGTGCAGACCGAAAGCCTCGGAATCCACCTTTGAATATTCAGAAGTTAAAAATTGGACTCATTCTCCATGGGTGGAAAATGAGTCCCATTCCAGGGTCAATTTTGTGATTTCTGCATTTTCTAATACCCTTTTGTCAGAAACTAGTTTCAACACAATTTACCAGAACAGGGACTGATTGACCCTAAGTAGTGAATGAGTCCTGTTAGGCTTGAAAATTAGTACAATAAGCATTCCATAATCCATTTCTAGTATTCATCAAGGTTTCAGGTGCACATCTTTAGTCTGGTTTATTTCTGTTACAGTTTGCATTCATTTCTTAGTGTTTCTGCAATACACAATGTGTTTTCAAACAAGTCATATTTCTTGGGTTTTGCATGTTTAATCAATCAGTGAGTTCATTTAACTACATTTAGATCATCTCATTTAGTCATATCTACATCACACACATCTTAATTTGAATGAACCTCTTAGATTTGGCTGTGGGATCTATCTCTTTCCATTAGGTGAAAGATTCTAATTGAGTAAAAGAGACAAAGCATTCCTAGTCCCTAAAATCTACGGTTCAAATAGCACAATATAAATTTTATCAATTAACTAAGAAATAAAGAGTCCAACAAATTCACACAATCTGTGAGCCTTAATACAATAATTAAAACAAACAATACAAAGGCTGAGAGTCTTTCTATCTTTTTCCTATGTATTTTCAAACCCTTTTTTAGAGAGATGAGGCAACATATATGGATTTTTCCACTGCCTCAAAGCCAATAACAAAAAGATTTCCTAGGCATGGTTCATGCCACTCGTTGCAATGATTCTCTCTAACTGAAATGGCATTTTGTTCCCTTGAACCAAGAACACCCCCTACAAATAATGAATGTGGTCCAAAAGTGAAAGCAATAGAAATCTCTTGATGACAAGTGTCACCTTCCCACAGAGTTGGTTAGGACATGTGGCATAGATATAGGGATTCATACTCATTTATCCTTTCGTTGTGATCAAAATCCTTGTGGAGATGACACGTGGTGCAACCTATCCATTAAGCTTTGACTGCGGGGCTCGCCCAAAAAGGTGTCTATAAAATGATGCAATGTGGCACATGAGTGAAGCCCAGGGATGAAACAAAGGAGAGAGAGTCTCCAAAGGTGTGCACTACTGACACATGGAACAAGGGTAGAGCTTGGAGGAGAAGCAAGGGAAGAAAAATTTCAAAGGCGCATGCAACTGACATGTGGTGCAAGTAGATGAAGGCACCACAAAAGAGGCCCAGAAATATGCAAACATACAAAGCGCCGGTCAGGACCATGCAAAACCAATAATATCAACTCGAAGGGAGCTTCAAGGATTTTTAAATCCATATTTTGGCGTCTATCAGTGGCATTTTTCCTGTGGAATGGGAACCTAAAATTTTTGGTTTGAAGACTAGAGCCTTATCCATTGGGAAATAATCAAAGCTTTGAAAGTGCAGTCTGCAGAGGCAACCAGTCCACCTCATATGGCATTGATAAGGTGAAAAAATTATCTTGCACCTCATGCAGATCAATAATTTCTTTGAAAGAAAGCTCCATGGAGATCTCAAACCCGGACTCAAGCTAAAAAAGAAGCCTTGCTATCTGATGGATGGCACTTTCAATTTCCATTGTTGTGGGAGGTTGATTGACTGATTGGAAAGTAGATAGATCTCGCTACTTTTCCTTGATCCTTATTACAATATATTCCACCATGGTCACTGAATCTTTAGAGAGAAAGGGGGAGGGAACCATTTGAGTCAATTGGGAGAATTGCATCCATATATTATTCATAGTCCAACTTAGTATGACCAAGAAATTGCTAGCCTAGAGGTTGGCTACATGACAATGGATGAATTCCTTTTCCTATTTAGCAGTCATCCTCCAGTCACCTATCCCTGCCTTTTCCAATTCTACATTTGTTACCACGTACAATTTGTCTAGCAATTTCTCAGACTCAGGCACCTTCTCAATAATAAACTACGAAACCTACTCAATCGTACCATGCACTTCCCTACTTAAATTTTCCACATCCATCATGAATTGGAGTGTTGGTTGCAAGGAAAAACAAAAATATTTAACCTTTAGGAAGATCTATTTGAGGAACATAGGGCTGGGAAAGAATCTTCAAAAAAATTATCTCTAGCTTCTTCGACCCGATTTCTTCCATTAACTCATCAATTTTCTTGTCAACTACAAAAATCCTTTCTTGTAGAGTTCCCAACTCTATAACTTTTCTTTTCAATAGCTCCTTAGCTTTATCTCGGGTTCTAGATTCATTTTATAGAGAGATTCATTTCCTAGATCTCCTTTTCGAATTGAGTCTGTTGGTCCTGGAGCTCCTTGTTCTGCTGTTGCATTTCCTATTCCAATTGAGCTCGCTAATCCTAAAGCTCCCTATTTTTCTCCTAGGTTTCTCTCTCCACTTGAGCTAGTCAGTCTTGGAGCTCTTATTTTTTTTGTTGTAGATTAGCAACCAAGTTCGGAACCTGGGACTAGAACTTTACAAGTTCCTCCTAGAGTTTGGCCTTTGCTGCCTGTGCTTGCTAATACAAGCATGTAATTTCAACGTACTTGGCCTTTTCCCTTTTCTATAGGATATCCACTCTTTCCTTAACATTCTTAAGTTCTTCTTCCCTCTTTTTCAGTTAACGACTATGCTTCAAAAATCCTGTAGTCACAACCCACTAAGTTTCCTCCATTGGCTCAACTTTGTCTTGTGGTCGGGCTACATGTAGATCAATCCCTACAACATGGATTGTATAATCATCAAGTTGCATCTACCCTTGCAGTTTGGTGATGTTAGGCTTCATGGTTGCAAACATTAACAACCCTTGAACTTCACTAAAGAGGGTCTACACGAATTTCTTGGAAGGCTTTGTTGCATCTTTTTCTTTTCTTTCCTTGGCTCTTCTAGCCCATGCCACCTTAGTCGTGATATTTTTCCTAATAAATTTTGCTAGTGACCTAATCAATTTGTCGGCGAAGGGTGCATCAAGAGGAAGAGCAAAAGGGAACTAAATCATTACAGACTTGGATGATGTTTTCTTTGGAAAAGCAACTGTCAATGGGGAGAAAGGGGGAATGTTATGCCAAGCTTCGATTGGGGAAGCGATGAAAGGAATCAAAAGGGGTAGTGGTGATAGCAGAGATGCAAAGGTTGTCATTTGTTGGGAAGATTGATTCAGAGCTAACACAATGGAAGAAAAAGGGCCTGCAATAGAAGGTTCAGATTGAGCCCTAACAAAAGATGGAAGAGACTGTGGGAGAGTAAAAGCTGCCTGATCCATTAAGGAGAAGGGAGACTAATAAGGACTTCTTGAGGGCATGGAAGCAAAAAATACTAGACTGACACTCGAAGTAATCAAAGATACGGACAGAATTGGGTTAACCAGAGACTAAGATGAGAGAAGAGGAGGAGAGAAAGATACATACGTCATAGAATACTATGATCCTTGGCTCGTTGTTGCAAGAACTTGTGAGCTTTCTCCCAGAGCAACATCAGTGTGCAGCCTCTTCTTAGGCAGGGAAGTGTCCACATCTATGACCTCCTAAGATTGTTGAGATGCTCTAGGTCTCTTAGTATCCCGTGTACGTGGTATCATGACTACCACATGGGACACTATTGCTTATGCATTCAGAGGATTTTCGTTGGGATGTTCCATTGCTTCTCCACCTCCTTGTATTGGGGCCTTCTTTGCCTCTCTCTTGCTCATTAGTGAAGCTACTTCTTCTGCTTCCATTTCTTCCTCATCATCATCAGTATCATCATTCCCTCTATCGCAAATATCATCAAACTTGTCGTCCATATATGACTCTAGGAACTTGGAATCAAGACACTTGGTCTCTTGACAATAAACCTAGAAGTGGGAAATCTTCTCATCACTCCACCGGTAGTTCTTGACCAATTGATTATAAAGGGTGGCTCCAATTTTTCACTTGTCATTGGTCTTGGCCAAAGGGAAATAAAAATAAAGCCATGGTGGTCTTCATTCATCTATGGGAATATAAGGGTCTACAAGGATATTTTTGTACCCTGACTATAGACTCTACCAAGCTTCCCAGTAGGGTTGGGGGCTATGAGTCACTTTGATATTGAGACCTGCTAAGTCATTTTTTGGATTATAATCCCATTTGTAACAAATCAACACTAGCCTCAAATGAGCAAGCTTCACAGATAGCAGACCGTGTGTCTACTTATTTTCCATTATTACCATACCAAAGCTTAAGGGGCATTTGAAAAAGTTTTTCTTATTCTTTCCCCCAGAAAACATGCGGTCTATAATTGCTAGTTGCCTAAATACCTCAAGGGCCAACACCTTGTTTGTGACAAAGACTAGGAGCTAGAATGGTTCCTTGGTAAAACCATGCAACCTGACAAATGAAAAATCCTCTCCAAGGAACCAATCATAAGGAGGAACAAAATCTTGCATCCATCTAACTTGCTCAACGGAGAACCAATAACAACCAAAATCATGCTCCTTATTTAAATCTTGGAATATTGGAGTTAGGAAAAACTCAGAAAATGTATAGTAATCATGAGTTATGGAAAGGAGAGGAGTCCACACATAAACTATCTTCCTTACCCCACTTTCATAAAAGATAGACAAACCCATATAGTTTCTAAAGAAATCAGGGTTTTGGTGTAAAAACATATGGGCAAGAAAAGAAGAAAACTTGAATCTGTATTGTGTGTGATACTCCTTGAATTGGTCCAGCATCTCTCAAAAAATGGCCTTTTTGAAGTCATATCAAAATAAGGTATGATTTATTCTTAACTAAAATCCTAAAACCATTTGAAATTCTTGAACCTCTTTGTCACCATCTAGGCCACAAACGAAAGTCAACATAGAGAAGACATCTTGCATGTCTAAGTTGAAAACATTGTGCCCAACCAAAAACTATGGCGGGCACTTATCTTACTTGGACCTTTTTGTTTCTTGATTATATAAACTCAAAGTGAGGGTTCTAGTTCTCTGGAATTTTTTTGAGCCACCTACAGTGAATTTCTCTGGCGCTTCTACCCCTTGCCTCATAGGAATACATAGCATATCCCTAATAGGTTTAATGCTAATCACCACTTTCAGGTTCTACCCCTTGCCTCATAGGAATACATAGCATATCGAGATTGAAATTTTGGGCACATTCATGAACTAGTTTCAAAAATTGATGCACCAAGGGAACCATATACTATGGAAGACCATAGAACTACAACTTGTATCGCAAAGACTATTGGTCATTAGTAATTTTTCATTCTCAGAGGTTGCTTCCCTAAGACTCTTAGGGTTGGTTTTGAGCTCAAGATCATAAATATTATCCCACTCTTCTGCTATTTGGGCTTTTCTCCTGTGGGTAGTCTTCTGCACAACTTGTGTGTGAGGCCACTTTGGCTTTTTTGGCATCTCAGGCAAGGCATAAGAGATGTTACTAAAAACATTGGCCATTGGTGCCATCAAGATGGCATCAGAAAAGATTACAATCACCTCTCCTTGCGATACCATCTCAAGATTCTGTGCCATTTCAGGATTCTATGGAAACTCTTGCAAACGCTTAATTTTTTGTTTGCAACTCACACTTGAATTTTCCTCAGAAAACTATGCACTCAAAACTCTTCATAGTGTTGTTCTTTTGCATGCAAGATAACCCTTTTCTAAAACTAGAGTTGGAGACAATAGCTTCCTTTTAGCAATAAATTCCACATGTACCGCCAACTCTTTTGTTCATGCAAAATGAATTCTTACATTTTGAAAAGACAATAATTCATAATGATGATTAGCCATTATGTCCTACGGTGCCATCCCTTGGGAAATTGAGTAGGTAATTGAAGGCGTACAACACCTTTCACATGCCTTTTCATTTAATAACTTAAGTAGAATAATTTTAAAGAAAATGGCATTATGAGTACACAAAATATTTGATCCTAGAGACTAAAAAGCATCCACAACTTGACACTCGACACTTGACCATGCAAACTACCACTTGCACCTACTGCAAGTTTTTAGTTGATTGATTACCCCACCTTAATTTGCATGCAACAATTCATATGCAACAAACACAACCTGGTGGGATTTTCAAGTTTTCTCCTGGTGGTATTTTTGAGTTTGTACCTCAATCAACATCATGCTTATCGCATGCACTGTACTCCAACTACCTCTATAAGTAGACCTAAAGATAACAACAAAATTTACACTTGTTAATTGGGCTTATTGATAGAGGAAATGGATACTCCCATTAAGCTAACTAGCAATAGGTCTTGGGTCACTTTCCTAGGAGAAGTTTCCAGTAGGTGTTTGAAGCGTATGACCAAGAATAAACATTGTGTAGCCATAGTTTCAATAAAATGGGTGCTAGGAGAGACTGTATAGAGTATGAGGACAAATATTGAGTAAACACTGATATTTGTTCTCATTTTGTCACCTCTCTTGAAATTTAGGTACTAAAATAGATGATACTAAGGCTTACCATGGAAATTTTTCCCAAGCACTATCTCAGAGGCCTTGGTGAAATTGCAACAAATGCAGTATATGGCCTTGGTATTCCAACAACAAGTAATCTCCATTGTCATATTGAAGAGGATGTGGTGGTGCCTTGGGTGCCATTTTTTGAGTGAATTTTGCATGTTGACCATTGGAGAACACCATCAAAAGGTTTCACGTTCCTGCCACTTCTTGCTAAGATGCTACAATATAGTGCTTTTCTATGACATGGAGTGGTATATTGATTTCAAAAATGTGGTGTATCCTCCTCCACTTGTTGTTGCTACTGTCAAAGCTCATGCCCTTCCTGTTGAACCTGCTACTCTTGCTAATGATGAATCTCCTACTATTCCAGTTGACCCTGCTGAATAAATGAAAAAATTTCTCCTCTTTTTGTATATATATCTCAAAAAGCTCCTTAATATATATATATTCTCCAAAAGCTTGGCCTAAGAGCCATTTTGAATTGTAATACCCCAAAGTAAATATTACCATATAATGAATATATAGATCTTTTTTCAAGTTTCTATCTCATTTTCTTTTCTCTACTTCTTGTATCATGGGTTCTGCTTATAAAGACTTGACCGAACAAAACACAAAAAATATTTACATTGTCAAATGGTTCAAAGCTAATTGGAAAGTTTGAGATGAATTCCATTGATAGGAATTCCCAATGATTCTTTTTCCATGTTCTCTAATTCAAATTCATTATGTTGCTTGCATTTAATAACACGATAAGGACCCTCCCATAGACTATCAAATTTTCCATGTTGGCCAAGCTTTGTGGCTCTATCATTGAATTTGAGCACCAAATCTCCGCACTTAAGACCCTAGTCAGAGGTTTTCTTGTCAAACCACTTCTTAAGCACCTATTGACAGTTACACATGGTCATAAGGGATTTTTCTCTTCTCTCTTGTACCTCCAACAACTCATCCAACTAGACCTCCATGGCTTCATTTTTCTCCACTTCTAGAGACTTAAGCAACTATAGTGCGGGAATTTCCATAGAGATAGGCAATAGTGCTTCGTTCCTGTATACTAGCTCATACGAGTAAGTCTTTAAGACTTGATTAGGAGTTATGTTGTCCACCCAGAGCACTACTTTGAGGTTCTTATGCCACTCTCTCAAGTGTTTTGACCTAATTATTTTGATGAGTTAGACTAAATTCTTATTATTCTACTCAGCCAAACCATTCCCTGCTGGTAATAGTTCAAAGATGTCTTTAGGAATATGCCATGCTCAAGTGTGAATTGACATACCTTCGAACCTAGGAATACTTTCATGTTTTTGGAGATGATGGTCTTTGGTGGGCTGAACCTTGTTACTAGTTCTCTAAGGAAATTCACAATCTTTGCCTTACTCACATTCTTCAAGGGCATGACCTCGGCCCATCGGGTGAAATAATTTGTGGCTGTAAGAATCTATTTATGCCTAACACTGGAGGTGGGGTTAATCATCTAGATAAAATCAAGGCCCCATTGTGCAAAGGGTTCCTCAACCACTATCAAATTCAGAGGCATTACTAAGTTCTTTTTCCTTCCTATGAAAAATTGGCTTTCTTTGTAGGATTTGAATAGAGAATGTAAGTCGTTGAAAAGTGTAGGCCAGAAATATCTTGCACACATAATTTTAATGGCAGTGGTCTTAGCAAAGAAATGTTCACTAGTGGGACTGTTATGGAATATGCCCAAAAAAATTTGTGCCAGCCCTTCAGATACGCACCGTAGAAGAACACCATTGAAATTCCTATTGAAGAGAACCCCTTTAGTGAGCACATATCTGTTGTTATGCAATCTATAAAATATTTTCTTCTAAGAAGGGAGGCCTGACAGATATTTTCCTATCTACATAAACCTCATTCTATCTACCAACTAGTAGCATTTTGGCTCAAATTCATTTAGTAGAACTAGCTCGGGTTGTTCTTCCTTAGCTATCATTTCTTTGTCTTATGCCAGATATTCACATAATCCTCTCCCACACATGGTCTTTGTGGGCTTGACCTCAATGTCATATTCAAGGATCTTAGTTATCTAGTTGGCCCTTTTTTTGATGATTTCTCCTTCCATAATGTACTCGCACACACTAGAATGTGCTACATATACAACCACCTTGTTGCAAGATATGAGGTGTCAAAACTTTGTAAGCCCCTTAACAATGGTGAATGCCTGTCTCTCAACGAAGTTATAGTTCGTCTTGTAGTCCTTTAAGGTCCAGGATTGGAAGCCTATCAGATGTTCTCCCTTCCCTTCATCATCCTTTCAGGTCAAAACAGTACTAATGCTAGATTTGATACTTAACACATGCATTATGAAGTCTTTTGATAGGTTTGGGTTTACCAACACATGCATTGAAAAAATAGCCTCCTTGACCTTCTCAAAGGATTCTCTTGCCTCCTTTGTCCATTTAATTAATTGATCCTTCTTGAGAATCAAGGTGATAGGTCTAATTAGACCTACAAAATAAAAAATGAATTTGCTTACAAAACTTACCTTTCCCAGGAAGGACTAAACTCCCTTTTTGTTGACTGGTAGGGGAAGTTCCCTGATTGACTTCACCTAATCTAGATCAATTGCAACTTCGTATTTGGACACTACATGTCCCAATAATTTTCCTTGAGGCACCCCAAAAACACATTTTTTAGGGTTTAGGGATATCTCAAACTCTTAGAATTTTTTAAAAACCATTTCAAGATGATCAAAATAATCATCTTTTGACTTAGAGAATACTTTTAGATCATCCAAGTAGATCAAGATGATCTTATTAATCATTTCTCTAAAGGAAATTTCCATTGCTCGCTGGAAGGTAGCTCCCGCATTTGAGAGGTCGAAGGGAATTTTTTCATAGGAAAAAATTCCCCACATGGTAATGAACGTTGTTTTGTGTTGGTCCTCCTCTTTGACCTAGATTTGGTTGTAACTGAATAAGTCTTCCAACAAAGAAAACATTTCTGATCCAGCCACTATTTGCAAGATTGACTCCATGGAAGGAAATGGGTAGTGGTCCTTCAGCGATGCCCTATTCATGTCCCAAAAATCAACACAGAGGTGGATGTCCCCATTTTTATTTCAGACCAAAACCAGGTTGGACACCCATATACTATGCTTGATTGAGATGACAATCCAAGAATGGATTAGCTTTGTCAACTCTTGCACCATTAATGCCTCAATTTTTGGGTTTACTGGCCTCTACTTTTGGCAGACACGTTTTTCACCTTCCATCAGTTCTATAGTATGTTGGATGACTTCGAGATCATATCCCTTGAGGTCATCATATGACCAAGCTACTACTCCATATTTTTCACAAAAATGCATGATCCTATCTTTATAATGTTGCAAAACATCTTTTCTGACCTTAAGCTTCCTCTTATCTCTAACTTGAAGATCTGCATAGTCGCTCTTGTCCTCTACAAACTTCCTCTTGTCATTCCTTGCATTGTCACAATAGAATATATTTTTTACAGTGACCAATCCTTTTGGAAGCTTGTTGGACCTTAGTTGAATAATTTTCCCTTCATAAGCTTCTACAATTTTCAGTTGGAGCTGATCGGAAAACTCTCCTAAATGCTGAATGAATGAGGTGACTTTTTTGTCACTTTTGAACACTTGCCAACTCTATTCATTATCTAGGACTGCAGGTTGGAAAATCACTTGCACAAAGTGTATGTTATCAATTAAGTCATAAACAGGGTCAAATTGAGATCCTATTGCCACCATGCGATCCGCAGCTACATTATGCTCTCTAGGCACCAGTCGGATACTGAAGGCTTCAAAGATTTCAATTAGGTCCCAGACTCTATGTCTATAAGATCTCATGTAGAAATTCTTCATTGTATAGACACCTCAGACTTGATTAACTACTAGCTCAGAGTCTCTAAACACCATTTTTTTTTAACACCCATTCGCTCTGTAAGACTTAGACCTTGCACAAGGCCTTCATATTTAGCTTCATTGTTTGAATAGGAAAATTGAAAGTGAAAAGATCTAGGTGTCTTTTCATTGGATGGGGATGTCAAACATATCCTTGCTCCTACACCAACTTTGCATTGTGCTCCATCAAAATGTAGTGTCCATAGCTCGGAGGCATGATCACCCTCGGGTTCTTTCATTACCTTTAGAATCACTTGATCTTCATCATAGATGACATAAGTTCCCAATCTATTGGCATGACAATTTCCAAAAGAATTAGTGTCTATAAATTCAATCAAGAGAACTTCCTCTTTATCGGTCTGATCTCTGGTCACCTTCTCATCCTCAAGTAACTCAATACAATACATCTCACCTTTGCTAATAGAGGTATGAGTAGCCTCAAAATTTATCATGGCTTCATCTGCTACATGTTCTGAATACAAAGGTTCAGACACTATCTTCATCTTAGCTCCATGCTTGGTCCTAAGAATTAAGTGTGACCAATCTAAAGAAAGGTACCCACCTATCTTGGCAATGAACTCCTGGGATAAGCAAAGACTGAACATGGGAGGGATGTCAATGATCACGATATCTTGTGGGACTGTGATACTAAGGCAAGAGAAAAAAAATCAAGGGCATATTCTTGATGACACCTACAGTTTCAACCTTATTTCCATCAAGCTGCATAACCCCTTTGTTTAAAGGTTCATAGCGAAGTCCTAAGGCTTCAACTATCTACTTGGGCATGACTATGGTGCTAGCACCAGAGTCAATCATAGAATTGTGTAACAATTTCTTACCCACAATGATAGTTAAGAAAAAAGGTTTTAGTTTCACCTTACCTTTATTTTTGAAAGAGGCTTCTTTTCCATTTTTTATGACTTTGGCATGAGATGATGAATCAATGACCTTTTCCTTGGATGGTTGCTCTATTGGCCCTATGCTTGCATCTTCCAGTAGGGCCTTCTGCAGTAACGACTTCTACTCTAGAATAGCTAAGATATCCCAAAGGGATACATTAGAAGAGGCTTTCTTCAACTATTCCACCACATTGAATGGTGGTGGATTCAAAGAATTTTGCTCCTTAGACTTTGTTATACCAATCTTCTTGTGTGGCTGAAATTGTTGTGCAATTACAAAAGAACTAGGATCACCCGTGAATCTCCTCTTTGAGCAAGTGTTATAATTCGATTGCACTTGCAGGGCCTTTAATGTGGTAACCTCATTTACAAACACTGCCTCCTCTTCTTCCATTCATGAGAAGAGCACGTGATCAAGAGCTATATATGTTTCTTGCTCTAGGGACATTCCTTGCATTTGCGTGGTGAGTACCATGTTTTCCATTTATGGAGAGGTATAGACATAACCTCCTAAGTCTAGTGTGACACCTTGATTGTGCTATTCCACCACTCTTTGTTGTAAATTGCCATGTGGACAATTTTGGGGCATATGTGCTTCGTTGCAGGGGAAGCACCAAGGATTGATGTCATCAGGGAGATTATTTTTCCCCACTACCAACTCTCTATTCAAACTTGGTTGGACATTCTGTAGTGGAGTAGGCATCGACACAATCTGATTACTTGATTGAGTCCATGGATTTGTGCATGAGCATCCTTGGAACTGGTTTTACTGGTAGGAAGATCTTCTACCTTGGTAATTTTGAAAAGATGGCTTCACAGGCATAGATTGTTGTTGCTTGATACTATTTATTTCATTTGAGAAGTTTTGCAACAACTCCCTAATGCCGTTCATCTCATATTTTGAATGCACAAATGTAGAAGCTCAAAATTTTATGACATGCTCAGATATGCGTACATAGACTGGGGAGGAGAAAATACACTGGTAGAGGCTTCTCCTGGGTGGGAGCTAAGAATTCTACAAATATAGGCATAGTGGGCTGAGGGGGCAACTTTCTAGCATCAATCAAATTATTCTCTGCTTTAATAGCGATGTTATATGCATCTGGAAAGGTGTTCCCACCAAGGGACTGAATCATCACCGAAATGTTGATGTTGAGAGATTTTAGGTAGAACATGAACGCCAAATCAATAAGAGGATGAATAGCCATTTGGATCCTTTTTCCAAGTTGTGTGAAACATGGAAATGAAGTCCATCATGGCCTCTTGAGGGGCCTTCTTTATGGTCGCTAGATGTTGATATAGTGAAGACCGATCTCCATTATTTGAAAATAGCTCATAAAAAGGATCTTCGAGATAATCCCAGGTGTTGATGGTATTAGCTTCTAGAGTGTGGTACCAATCTAGTGCCTTTCCTTTGAAAGAGGCTGCAAGCAACTTAGTGCTACATTTTAATCAGTGACACCATGCACCAAGCACACATCCACCACATCTTGCAGATGGTTGGATAGTGTTTTTGAGCCTTCGCCAGTGAACTTTGGTAAATATTTTAGAGTAGATGAAGGGATAGGATCCCACACAGGCAATGCTACTAGTGCTATGAGAGGACTTCCAGCATCCCATGCTACCAATTTTTTGTTATCCATTGGTAGTAGGACCGGTGGAGGGGTCAGGATGTTTACTGGATGGGCTCTTGCTTGTACTGTTACTAGCAGTGGCACTAGTAGGCTAGGGTTATTTGTTGTCTAGGATCTAGTAACAAGTCTATGACTCATACACCCACTTTAAATTTAGATATATTCAAACAAAGTCCCACCGATCATGCCAGAAAAAAGAATTGTTGATGCCTAAAATTTTGAGACACACAGCCTTATGGGAAACTCAGTTAATGGGGGAACCAATTGTGCTAAACTTAGTAACCTCCAAGTTTTAAAGAAGTTGGATCTTCATATATTGGGGGGTGAAAAGGGAAAATAAAGCAGATAGATTAAAATAAAATCTAGATAATCTAAGGCGATATGCCAAGATTTAAGTGAATAGGCATAGGAAATCTTCCAAGTGGGTGATATTTGAGGGCTTGCACAATAGTTCATATGCCTAAAATAACAGAAAGTAGAGATAAAATTATGAAGAATTCAATCAAACAGCATAATATGACTTCCATATACAGTTACTGAATGAGAAGAGTACAAACATGATCTAAACAAAAAAATGATATTGAAATTATAGAAGCTTTAATGATAAACAACTCATTACAATAAAACTAGCATAGTATTAAGTTTATCAATTAACTAAGAAACAAAGAGGTTGACAGATGGGCACAGTATGTGAGTCTTAATACAATAATTAAAATAAACAGTACAAATACCAAGAGTCTTTCTATCTTTTTCCTATGTATTTTTTGAACCCTTTTTTAGAGAGATGAGGTAACATATATGGATCTTTCCACCACCTCAAAGTCAATAACAAAAAAATTCCCAAGGAACGAGTCATGCTACTCATCACAATGATTCTCTCTAATTGAAATGGCATTATGTTCCCTCGAACAAAGCACACCCCCTGCAAATGATGAATGTGGTCTGAAAGTGAAAGCAACAAAAATCTCATGATGACATGTGTCACCTACCCACAGAGTTGGTTAGGAAACTTGGCACAGAGACAAGGCTTCATACTTGTTCATGCTGGTGCAGCCCATGCATTAAGATTTGAATGTGGGGCCCACCCAAAAAGGTTTTTTCAAAATGATGCAATGTGGCACACGAGCAAAGCCTAGGGATGAAACAAAGGAGAGAGAATCCCCAAAGGCACACATTGCCGACATGTGGCACAAGGGTAGAGCTTGGAGGAAAAGCAAGGGAATGAAAATTCTGAAGTGTGAGCGGCTAACATGTGGCACAAGTGGATGAAAGCACCACCAAAAGGGGCTTAGAAATATGCAAACATACAAAGCGTGGGTCGAGACCATGCAAAACCAACAATATCAACCTGGAGGGAGCTTCAAGGATTTTTAAATCCACAAAAAATGATCCAAGACATTGAATCTACTGGATTAGAAATCAATGATGAATCTAACTTTTGGAAAAAGTATATTCAAGTATACCATTGAGTTAGGAAAAGGCAAAAAGAAAGTCAACAACAAGGAATGACAAATTATTTCAAAGAAGCAAGTATTACTAGGAGTTCAATTTTGAGTCCAACAAATATTGTGGAAACACTAAGGGGGGAAGGAAAAGAGTGGTTTGACTTCATTAAGTACCCCAACCAATGAAAATCGTGAATATATTTTCAATTTTGGAAGAACTAATGACTTCTTTATAAGTCATGATGTCGATTAAGTCATACATTTTATGACCACAAGGAAAAGGTATTGGGATTTTTGGAGAAAGATAAATGAAAAGATCAAGGATTACAACCTATTATCATCCCATACCTTATATTTATCTGATTGGAAGATCAAATTAAATTATTATTGATGCCTTAGAAAAGGATAGGCGGATAACTTGATCATGATACAAAAGATCATTATCTATGGGATTGGCAAGGGAAGATCTAGGTTACCCATGACTTGGAAGAAAGTATCTCTACACTCCTATATACCTTATATGGGAATTTAGATAATGATGCCATTTCTATATATAAGTAGTAATACTACATATTATGAAAAATATGCATGTCATAAAGCAACTTGACACCATAGCTTACTAAGCTAAGAGACCTGGGGATGATAAGGTTTAGCTATTAAGCCATAGAGATGGTGTGAAAGATAAGGTAGGATGTGATGTTATGTGAACCACATCAAAAATCTCTTTATGAGAATGATTATTTGATCATACTTTTTACTTGAATGAAACCCTAGGTTTAGAATAACCTGATTGGGATGAGAAGTTCATTTGAATAAAAAGAGAGACCTTAGGTTAACCTATTAGGTTGGAATAAGTACTAGACTACTCATTAGCACCTTTAAGTTGGACATAACTTACTTGGTTGTGTTGTACATTTGGTCTTGAATGGAACATTTAGGGGTAGAGTAACCTATAACAACAGACTAGTCATTGATTGAGGACTCTATCCTAAGAATTGGAAGGGAATATTGTGATCGAGATTCACCCATGTGGATGTGTAAATCACTTGAGCTTATGAAATTCTATCTAATTAGAAACATAGGTGGGATACCTAGTAAATTAAAGTAGTTACTTGGTTGATTACTTTACACTCTATAAAGGAAGTCATAGTGTTGATAAGACTCTACTTTGGCTCTTATATTAATAGGGATACACTTCCAAAGAGAAGCATCTATTGTTATGTCTTGACAACATAAAATTTTCAATTAACGTGAAATGTTGGAAATTTTTCTAAGTAGAACACTGAGGTTGTTACTTATGCTCAAATCAGTATACCAAAGTTGGGACTCTCCTATATGATTAAGTGAATTCATGGAGCTAACAGGAAACGTTCGTGCTTGGTAATTAGATATGAAACTAAATTTGATCTCTTCTAGGGACCAACATGATTGAACAAGGATTAATACTTGAAATTACTACCAAATCTTATTGAGAAAATTAGATTGAGTTGAAAGATGGATTACATCCTTGAAAATAATCTGAGGAAAAAAGAAATCCACTGTATGTATGTCCTAAGATGAATGGGATTTATCTCCGTAAAACTTATAGCCATTATTACATGGGATTTAAAGATGGCATGAGATTGTAAAATAGGTTTTCATTTAGTCAAAGAATAAACTACTATTGGAAATAAAAGAACCTATGTACCCAAAATTTTGGAAGATTCAGGAATGAAACGAGGAAATTAATATCAGAGTTAGGACATTGGAATGACAAAGTGAATTGTCGGATGAGGATGCACTATAACTAGGGAAATGATAGAGTAAGAGGTTGCACATAATGTGGCAAGATAATGTACAGTATGCCAAGAAATGAAGACCAGATGTCATCATCGGTAGGACAAGTATACTCTCTTGAGATTCTAGAGGGAAAATGGTAGAAGACAAGACAAATCAATCTATCTATGTCAATAAATCTGACATAATATTCTAGTGGATAGACTCACCAAAGTAACCAACGCTATCTGGAAATTTGAATTATAGGATTTTGGTCCTAAATAATATATTGTGGGAAGTAGTTGCTTAGTATTCCCAAGAAGGTTATTCACTTTTTAACAAGCAAATAATGATAGGGTTGTGTAAACCATGATCATACTATGAAACATTCAGTTGAGTGAATGTGCAATATATTATTATAGTCATATAAGAAAAAAATGGTAGACTAAATCTTGAATGATTTATAAACTTCTAACATTGAAGTTTGAACCATTGGGTGATCCCACATTAGTGGTTTACAATTTCTGGCCAAACTAGACACTGAAATTATTATTTTTAACTAAATCTTCACTTGCAGGCACCTATAGTGGCTAAACTGTGAGGAAATTGAAGATGATGCAAGCTTGAGTTTCGTGAAATTTTGTCTATAGATACTAAATATATTTTTTTCAAAATTTTTGGAATCAAATTGCACTTCTTTTTCCATCTCCCTCGAAAACTAGTTTTTTTCGGAAAACAACATTCTTAAAAAGTGACACTCACCCTATAATGCATAATTTTTTTTCCATGAAGGATAAAATTATAATTCTTTCAAATTTAGATTTGTAACTCTGATATCTAGTGCTTCCACTTGGTTAGATAGTTTTTTATTGACTATTTTTTCTTTAATCAAGTTTTGAAGTCAAACCAATTACAATTTAGACATAGCATGATTGTATAACGCATAACTTTTTTTGTTTGTATCGAAATTCAATTTTTTTTTGTTGGATCAAGGACTTCAATATCTGGTGCACTCATATTTTTCAATTTTTTTTTGATAATCTGCTATTTTTCCACGTGCAGAATAGAGAGCTTGATTTTTGGTGAAAAACCTATGTTTAATAAAACTTAAAAAACAAATACATAATAAAACCAAAACATATGAAAATTATATTCATTGGATAGCTAGTTCCAAGGGCTACTAGATTCTAGTTCGGTCTATGAAGTCTCTGCCATTTTCATGTTCAAACTGAGCTCCGAAGTGCAAAAATTTTGATTTTTTTTGTGAACAAGGTAAAAAATCAGAAAAAACAGGGGTTCGCTCGAACGAGGGGGTTCGAGTGAACCCCCTTCCCAAAAGGGGTTTTTATTTTCTTTTTGTCCATGCATGCATTAAATAGGTTTGCTCAAACCCTGGTTCAAGCAAACCCTTTTTTGGTTCGTTCGAACCAACTTGTTCGTGTGAACCCCCAGAATGAATTTTTTTTGCATGGGGTCATTTTTTACAAGTTTTCCTTCCTCATTTGAATTGTAAACCACTTTTGTTGGTTTACCCCATTATATGAAAGGAAAGGTTTGAAACTCTATTAAGCTTAAATAGGCTTAGAAATAGGGTAAACCAAAGACTTGATAGCATGTCAAAAAGGAGTAATAGATCAAAGAGATTGATGAAACTTTATCAATACAAAGCTTAAGTACAAAGCAGTATCATAATTTGACAAGTGTCCAAGAGCAATGTTATGCTTAAGATGGATGAGTAATCAAGAACAAGTACTTTATGGTAAGGAAAATTGATGTGTAAGTGATGGAGGGACTTGGTTTATGAGTTGTCTAAAGGTGTAAACACCAAAGGGGAAGGATGGGATACATAATGCAGTGTACAATGCATTGACATTCCTTATCTATTTGGATTATACTAAGGATAAATTCATGGGCCAATGATTTCTGATCACTATGTCTTAGGTATTATGTATAGTTACTATTATATCTAGAATGTATATATATGATAATTTATGAAATCTCTTTGGGAGAGTATGTGTGAGGAATGCAAGTTTTCCCTATGCGATAGTGAGGGCACTCGAAACAAGTTCCAGGGAGGACAAGGTTGCTACATAGGATGAATGTTTTATAAATCTTACTTATTTTAAGAATAGTAATTAAAACTTTATTTGACGTTACATGTATGTTAAAGTGTTATATATCATCAGGGATGATGATTCACAAGGGGGGAAGTATGTTATACCCTAAATTGTGAAGTTACTATTTACTATTACTACATCTAGGGTAAATATGAATGTAATGTGAATTCTAGAGATGAATAAAATATGCTTGTGCCTTGTTATCAATATGAATGTTATCTCATTTGATGTTGTCTCAATTGTTGTTAATCATGGTGAAATAATGCATATATGTGAATAGATGGTTATTGAATTATTATTCTGACTTTGGAAATGTATATGTATACTACATATGTTGTGAAAAATTGTTTGTCGTGTGCATGTGTTAGTGGTTGCAGGTAAATGTTCATTTCTCTAGGGGGAGGGGAAGTATCACTCGAGAAAATATCTTAGTTGGGTAAGCAATAAAAGTAAACTATCTAAGCATATACACACACCACATTAGAAAGATTGAGTTGAGTCAATTTGTGGTTAATAGGTAAGTCATCCTTAGCCGATATGTCTACATTTAAGTCTTGTTTACTTTTGCATGTAGTGGGTGATGTTTATCTATTTGAGCTTACAATTTCCTCCCTTATATCTCTATGCTTGATTGATGAGTGTTTATATATATATATATATATATCATCTCTGAGTGCTGGACTACCAAAACAGTGGTCTATACTTGATTCTTGATTATTGAATAAGTTATGGCTTTGTACAATATGAGTTTTATATGCTTGGATATATTTATATATATATATACACATAAATACACATAAGCATTCATGCTTATATAGAGGAGTATTGTTATTTTTATGAGAATGTTACTCTCTTGTGTTCATCCATATATTGAATGAATACATTCTTGATCGACATTGGATATATATATATATATATATATATATATATATATATATATATATATATATATATATATATATATATTAGTATATATATACTTAAACATATATGTATATATACGACATAGCATTCAATGCTATATATGTGTGTGTACATATGTATTCATAAATATATATATACTATATCTATAAGTAATATAATATATATAAGTGATTAAATGATTACATTACTATATATTTTTATTTACATAGCACTATATATATATACTATGTCTGACTTGTATAGGGGAATGCAAAGCATTCTGAAAGTTGAGTGAAACATAGTACAACTTTTTAGGAATGAAGAACCACATATACAAGCATAGGTGATAATAGCCAAACTCCATGGCGTGTATAGTTGCGCATAAATTGATGAGAACTAAGTGTGGGATCCAAACACAAGATATGGTAAGTATGTTGTAAAGAAAATAAGGTGCCACCTTGGATATGAGAATACCATGCATAAAATAATAGGCCAAGACAACAATAAATAGCAGTTGATTATTGTGCTCAATACGTTGGTTGTCATAGTCAATAGAAACTATGTGAATGGAGGTCAATGTAGACCATGTCTATAGAAGCCGATTTAATAAATTTAGACTGTAAGTGGAAACCAATTATCATAGTGAATGGCACACGATTTGTGGCGCAACATTGCATTTGATATTGTTGGGTGTAGAATCCTTGACTTGGTCGATGTATTAAATGAGACCTTGCTTGACTTAGTCTCACGTATTAATCTATTTTTGTTGATTCATACAACATTTGGAATGATTGAAGTATGTTGTCATATTATGGATATTGAATGAGTTTGATGGCACCAAATTTGAAGGAAGAAGAATAGCAGATGGAAGTGTTTTTCGATTCTAGAGTTTTCTAAAAATGGTACTTCCTAGTGATGTCAGGGAATGGGAAGATAAACTTGTTCCTATTCTACAACCTAATTTGAGTTGGCCAAAGAAAGAGCAATTTGACATCATCTCTCAGTTGCGTTCGCTAGCCTGGAAGGAGAAAACTAGCTATGTTGGGTACAATAGGGTGATCCTTGTTTTGGAAGAAGAAGAATAATGTGCTAAATTTCACAATTTAGTTATGGAAATGAAATTGGAGTTGTATAGAGTTCTGGCACCTTCATCATTTTGGCGACATGTATGGAATCTTTTTGTGATAGAGAATAATGACGTCTTTTCTAAAAACAGTTTTCGTTTCATGATCCTTGTCATCAGTCATTTTCAAGACCATTACTTTTGTAATGTAATAGTTTTGGAGTGCATGTATATATAGGCCTCCAAGTTTCTAGTAGTGGGATCTTTTGGCTATTCCCAGAAATAGGGGAAGTAGGGCCAGTCTTGGGTTCTCTTTCAATATAGTTGGTTGTATAGGGTGTTTGGCCTTTGTGCTCACAATTTTGATATTGGAAAAATAAAGAAAGTTTTTGCAGATCTTTACATTTGCAAATGTTTCTTTTGATTTTCAATAGATTTTGGGCTTTTATAATTTCTTTCCAATATTGATTCTATTATATCAAACTGTGTGTGCAATTATTTTTGGAACTTTGAATGCAAAATAATTCATCTATTGAAAGGGAAATTTACTGCTCATTCTTTTCTTGTTTCTCATTGTGGGTGTGGAATAAATGGGCTTTGTATCATTTGTCTGCATTCACTTCATTATGAATCAATTCATCACATTTACTTTTATGGTTATGGGTAGATATTAGTATTCCTTTCTTGCTTTCTGGTTAAATGCATACCCCAATATTTTACATTCATTGCATATCTTTTAAAGGTAGTTGCGCCTTGTAAAATAAGCAGAGAGCACTTGCAAATACCATTGCAAGTGACTGAACTGTTAATACTATTTGTTCTTCTTGTTGGGCATTCTGAGTCATTTTTCTTCATTGGCGACTCCATTCGGGAATCGAAGTGATTGGTGTTTTGTTCGCCCAGAAATTTGAGGGTACCTCCCAGAGGATGGAGGTTAGCAACTCTGTGTTTATGAAAGATATTTTTCGTAGAAGAATTCCAGTGTTATGTCATGGCTTTGTTAGCATCCCAACCATGGGGAACCCAAATTGGACCATTTGCTTTGCTTCAATATACACCCATACCTTAAGGTTCAAGAAAATATTTCCCTAAATTTTCTGGTGAAGATTCTCAAGATCCAAATCATCATATTCAAGCCTTCACCATTGCATGTGGAATCCTTGGAGTTCAAGAAGAAGATGTGTTTATGCGGTTGTTTGTTGAGAATCTCATCGGAAGAGTAGCAAACTAGATTCAAAATCTAGAAGATGGATGCATTAGTGATTGGGAATTGTTAAAGAATAAGTTATTGGAAAGATATAAGGGCCATGTTGATGAAGTTTCCCTATTGAATCAATTTTTCAACATCTATAAGCAAGAAGTTGAATTCGTCAAAGATTTTGTGGATAGATTTAACTGGCTGCTGAAGAAAATTCCCACCCCCATAAAACCAAGTGAGTGACTTCAGTTTTTTACTTTTACTTCCTCTTTGCATTATGATGTTCAATTTGAACTAAAAAGAAGTAGAGTAAATGATATTCAAATTGCTCAACAAGAGGTTGTAAAGATTGAAGACAATTTAATATTAAGTGGATTATGGAAAGAAAATCAGGTTGCAGACTATTTGCAATGTGAATTTATGAGGAAGCATGTCATGTAGAAGTCAATCCCTCAACCTATAGATTTTCAATATATGCAACCTACTTTTGTTGAATGTCTTGACCTCACTATTTTTTATTCAAAGAATTTTGGTAGAAATAAAGGGAATGTTGTTGAAACTGAGCCTCGTATAAAAGGAAGAATTGAAGCTTTTTACTTCATCATGAACCTGAAAATCCTTCACAGAGTAAAGAAAATGAATCATCCTTCCACGATGCAAGGTATAGTGAGGGTAATGAGAATAATGTTTCTCTATCATCTTTATCTATTTTAGAAATGGAAACATTTACTTTTGTCAGTGATGAGGAATAATTTTAGGATGCCCAACATACAAACGAGGTGTTGAATGTCTCTCCTCTAATTTTTATGCAAACTAGATATGAAGCCTTCACATTTCCTAAATCAGCTGATGTTAAAGCTATAAACATGAATAATGAAATGATTCAAGGAATGGCTAAATCAAATGTTGTAAAAGAAAGTGGATTTTTCCAGTCAAGGATAGTTCTCAATCATACACTGCCAAAAGAGTGGATTGTACCAAAGGGAGGTTCTCATCTAATAGTTTATATGTGGATTGTCCAATTTGAGGGATGATTACTCCTTGCTTGTATAGTCAAGTGCATCACAATGTCACATATGAAATTATACAAATTAATGTTGTCAATCATCCGTTGAGTAGTCTAGATGTGAGTCATCAAATTAAAGAAGAATTACAATCAAATCATGAAAGATGCATTCAAAGACTTGAGATTGCCATACTTCAAGCCATACAGGAAGAAGTGTTTCTCAACATGCATAAGGAAATTGAAGTGTTATCTAATTCATATACTTTTCATGAGGAACAACTTTTTGGATTCAATATTTTATCGAGAGGATCTACATATATCAAAGATCACACAGTTGCTATTCAAAGCATCAAGTTGCAGCTAAGTATGGTAACACCCCATTGGCATAGTCATTTCTTTCATTCTAGCATCTATTTTTCTGAACCTGTAAACGGATTTGCATAGTTCCATAAGATAATTGGATTTTTTGCACCTAGCCCGAGTGCATATAGGAGTCTTAGGCTTTTCTTTCCTTTCTGTTGTTTGGTTGGTTTCCATTTTGGTTTTGGTTTGTGCCCGATTCCCCTCCACCCTACTATCCCCTGTCCTTTTCTTTTCTTTTGACTCCATACCCAATGAACTTGGACTGGTCTTCCCTAATGATTTTGGAGTTCTCTACATTTCTACAAAAATACAGTCCCCAATCGGAGCCAATGTTACCCCTAAAATTTTATTCCAAATCATTTCATTTTAAAGTTTCTTCTTTCATGATAATTTTTAAACTTGTGCATCCATTTCTAAGTCGCGGCTTTGAAAAATCTTATAACTATCGCAGTCCTATTAGGTTTCCTAACAAATTCACTAGGTTTTGAAATTTCAAAGTTACCTGACCTTCTTGCAACCTTTGGAAGTGATGCTTTATGTTGTTAGGATATCGACAGTTCTTGAAATGCTAGAACTTCTAACCCATGGTTACAAATTTCTAGCTCATAGCGATGGGGCGACTTTAGCGAGATATACCATTTCCAAAGTGTTGGTGCATTTAATGAATTGTATGATGTCTTTAAGGAATTTCTTCTCAAATGTCTTGAGACGTCAATAGAAATTTTAACGTAATCTTTAAAAATCCTCTAAAAGGACAGCTCTTTAATAAGGAAGTTGGTGAAATGGTTTGACATGTTTTTCTTAGCAAAATAAATGACCACTCTCTGTTGCCAAAGTTAAATAAGCTTGCATTCAAAGGAAGGTGGCAGTGTTTTTTGATTCTAGATTTTTCTCAAAATGGTACTTCCTAGTGATGTCAGGGAATGGGAAGATGAATTTGTGCATGTTCTGCAACCTGATTTGAGTTGGCTAGAGAAAGAGCAATTTGACATCATCTCTCAGCTGTGTTCGTTGGCCTAGAAAGAGAAAACCATCTATGTCAAGTACAACAAGGTGATCCTTGTTTTGGAAGAAGAAGAAGAACATGTTGAATTTCACAATTTAGTTATGGAAATGCAATTGGAGTTGTATAGAGTTCTGGCACCTCCAGCAGTTTAGTGACATGCATGCAATCTTTTTGTGACAAAGAATAATAATGTCTTTTCTAAAAATGGTTTCCATTTCACAATCCTTGTCATTGGTCATTTTCAAGACCGTTACTTTTGTAATGTAATAGTTTTGGAGTGCATGTATATATAGGCCTCCAAGTTTCTAGTAGTGGGATCTTTTGGCTATTCCTGGAAATAGGGGAAGTAGGGGCAGTCTTGGGTTCTCTTTCAACATAGTTGGTTGTACAAGGTGTTGGGCCTTTGTGCTCACAATTTTGGTATTGGAAAAATAAAGAAAGTATTTGCAGATCTTTGCATTCACAAATGTTTCTTTTGATTGTTGGGTATGTGCAGGATCATGATGGGCCAAAAAGTGGCAATATGATGGGTATGTGGCTGATGACTTTTTTTTACCTAAAATTGATGAAACGAAAAAGGTTTTATAAGGAGATTCTCAACTTTCCACCAATATAAATTATTCTTTACTTTGAATTTAATAAATTATTATTATTCATTTTTTATTTGAACTATGACTAAAGTCCTGCTTGATATGCTAATTGAAAAACATCTATAGCTTTCAAATGCTATCACATTTTTTGAATCCAAAACATTCGTCACATTCTATGTTTCACATACTATAGGATTAAAACACAAAAATTGAATTTCATGAAGTTTTGACCAAGTTAAGGTGGTCAGGACATATGAGTTTTTTAATTATAATAAAAATTCATAATTAATTATTTACTTGGAAAAAATTACAAAAATATGCATCACATCAGGACATGAGTCCTCTACTTATATCTAAAATCTTATAAAAAATATTATCATTTTATTGTGGTAAGGGTGGTCAAACAAACACCTACTTATTTTTTTACCTAAAATTTAAGTGTACTACTGCATTAAAATTTCAAATTTTCACCAAATAGTTTTTTTTTTTAATTAAATAAACCTAGTAGTTTAGAAACTACATTCAATTTGCTACAGATTTTATTCTTACATATTTTTGAAATAATATAGATAACTTATTCAAATTTTTACATCAAGTTGCCTAACTCTGCTTTTTCTAAATTTTTCGCCACATAAGGGCCTATTTTTTCCATGATGATCCTGCACATACCCTGTCAATAGATTTTGGGATTTTGCAATTTCTTTCCAATATTGATTAAATGTTATATCAAACTGTATGTGCAATTATTTCTAGAACTTTGAATGCAGAATAATTCATCTATTGAAATGGAATTTACTGCTCATTCTTTTCTTGTTTCTCATTGTGGGTGTGGAATAAATGGGATTTGTATCATTTTTCTGCATTCACTTCATTCTGAATCAATTCATCGCATTTACTTTTATGGTTATGGGTAGATATTAGTATTCCTTTCCTTCTTTCTGGTTAAAAGCATACCCCACTATTTTCCATTCATTGCATATCTTTCGAAGGTAGCTGTTCCTTGTAAAATAAGCAGAGAGCACTTGCAAATACCATTGCAAGTGACTCAATTGTTAGTACTATTTTTTCTTCTTGTTGGGAATTCTGAGTCATTTTTCTTCATTCATTTTCAAAGGAAAAATCTGTTAACTAACACTTTTGAATGACGAGTCTTGCATGCATGGTTGATATGTCTTACCCAGTATATGCATTAGAGAAATTAGAAAAGGAAATTGAATCTATTATGTTGTTTTCATAATGTGTTTTTAAGTACTCCATGATAGGAGAGATTTCTTGACATAGGTATTTAAATATACTAGATATATGTTGACAACATAGGTATTTAATTATATTGGATATGTTTGAACATGGGTTACTCATAGCTAGTTATTTGATTAATATAGATAACTATTGGGTTAGAGCTGCTAATTGAATTGTGACAATACACACTCAAATACAAAGATATTGTATTGACAAGAGTAGGCTCATAGTGTAAACCATTTTTAGTCAAAGAGATCTGATACTCTCGAATGGAGTCCTCTTTTACTATGATAATTCTTCGATTGAGACCATGCAATGTGTTTCTATTTTACTCCATAGTAGGAGATGGGTTTTTTTTATAGGTATTATTTACTACGCTTTATTAAACAAGAAAGGCACATATGGTACACTTAGCTAAGTTGTTGATTTAACTAGGAAAGCTTGTGTTTACTCCTAGGATAGATAATCCAATATGGGAGGGAGTTTGTGCACTTGTGTGTAAGTAGACTTTTTTGAAGATAGGTTATCTAGGATGATGCACTATCCATTGAAGGATATACCTAGCTTGTGTACTTGCTAGTTAAGTAGGTTTGTTCCAAGTAGATTGTTTTGAAGATAGGTTATTTGGGATGATAGACTATCCATTGAAGGATATACCTAGCTTGTATACTTGCTAGTTAAGTAGGTTTATTCCAAGTAGATTATATGGTGATAGGTTATCTAGGGTGAAGGACTATCCATCAAAGGATATACCTATGCGTAGCTTAAGATAGCCTTAAGTCAAATTGGCCCTGAGTGGTGTATGCAATAGATGACTTCATTCAAATTATTGAATGAGGACTCTTTGATCAAAGTAGTGTGAACGTACAAGACTCCACTTAGTTGTGTGACTACTGAGACTACACTGTGAGTTAATCGTGATCTAGTATTACATGCTAGACTGAGATTGTAGGGTTACAAGTTCTAGTTATGTAGGACACAACACTATGCTCAATTGGTTGTCATTATAGGTTACTCTACCAATCTCTTCATCAAGGGGAAGGGCCATCTATCAAATGATAGATGTGGGAGGGACAACATTATGAGTCCATGGTTGGCGGAAAAGTGCTTGAGTGATGCTTCTCCTCCATAGTAGGCAATAGAAAAACCAAGATTTGAAAGGAAGGATCTTAGACCATCTTACAGTTATTTGTTCTAAAGCTCATTGGAGCTATGTATGTAAATGTATGTATTGTTGTATTATTGTAACTTGTGAAGTTATTGTAAATAAATAGAATCTTTATTGTAAGTTGATATGGAATCTTGTTTGTATATTCTCAATAAAGAAAGAAAAAAAATTATCTCAATGGCTTGTACCTAATTTACTTACTCGTATGATGTAAATTTATAAGTTTTTATTGCATTGAAGGGTTGGCACGTTACAAATAGTAACTAATCTCATACAATAGATCTGCTTATTCCATGTTACATTGCTTGTTATTCTAATTTACCTTAAATAACCATTTCATTATCAATGTAAATTATTTTTAATACAAATCTTACAAAGACCAATGGACATAAGATATATCTACTAACTTTCCATATTATTTTTTATTGAAACAATCAAAAATAGGGGGGCTTCCACTCTTTTGGAGATGGAACACACGAAAGGGGTTTTGGACCTTTCTCCTATTTCCTTCAAGTTTCATTCAAGGAAACCTTAGAGATATCAATCTAGGGATGGAATTAGGGAAAGAGATTTACAATAAGGTGTCTTAGGGTGTGATTAAAGACAATAAGGGGGTTCACTACCAAGGAAAGGCTTGGGAAGACAAGGAATGAAAGTAACATGCAAAACCTAACTAAATGACCTAGAAAATGAACTTAAATCATAATAACAAAATGGAGATAAACAAAGGTGCACCTAGAAAACTAAAGAGGCTTGAAACAAGGTCTGCAACCCTAAAATTATGACTTTTGAAGCACACTAGGACTCATACGCTAGTAGGGGCGATTTAGTCCTAGTTTAGGGTTTCAGGTTGAATCTAGAATTTGAAACTGCTAAACCAGGATCTACAAAAAATGATTGAATTATGGTATATTGGGACTCATATGCCACAAGTGGTGATTTAATCCCAGTATCAGGATTGATCTAAAACTCTGATATCCTTTGTTTTTCTCCTATAGCTTCTCTCCCTTCTAATCTCTGAGTCTAAAACACTGAATTCTAATCTGTAGATGACTTTTCATGATCTTGCAATGTAGATGACAACTTTGAAAAAATTTCTCCAATCTTGCTCTTCAATGGATCTTCAACCTAGATCTGCAAATCACACATCAAAGAGAGGGGAAAATGATTTTTTGTTAGTGGATAGGGTTTTTCCTTGGTCAAACCCCATTTTGGTAATCAAACCTTGAAATGAAGTAGAAAATAATGAAGGGATGATGAATGGACAAATATGTTATGTTGCAACTCACCAGACCCTTGAAATAAAAGGTCACAATCTTGTAAGTAATGGCTAGCATGAATCTAGATCTCAACTCTTGACTATATGTTATGGATCTTTTCTTGAATACTTTCTTGAATCATAAGAACCTACATCACAAATGTTAGCTCAAAAACAAATATTCAATGCATGATGACTTTGACATGATGCTCCAAAATGCTTGATGATCAAATCTTGAATGCTCTTGAATGCTTAGATCACACTTGCTCATGAATATTGCTAGATGACTTGTAAACTTGCTGGGTAAAAATATGTGAAATAACCTTGTATTTATACTTTTTTATGCCAAATTTCCCAAAATTACAACACTACAAGCCGACATCAAATCTAGGAGAATAAAATCATGCCAATAATTTGAATTTAAAATATATCCAAGCTAAGTGGGACTCTTAGGCCATTTGGGGCGTATGAGTCCCAATAGGCTAAGCTCAAGACACAAATTTCAAGAAATATTAAGTTCTATGCCAAATTCAAGACCAAGCCCCGAAACTTAGGTGGGACCCATATGTCCAAGGTGGTGTATGAGTCCCAGATCACTAAATTTGGGCCATACAATTTAGAATCATTAAATTAGGATTGGTCATTAGATATATGTAAAGATTATCCTCAGAAAGATGCATTAAATAAGGCTTGTGGATGCAAAATAGGACCAAATAAGGCATAAAGAAGCCCAATATCAGTAGCCTGGAGGGCCCAAACAAGTGTGAAAATGTAAGGGGATACATTTTCCTCCACTACAGTTATGACCACAATTATTGGATTATTCTAATTTAGTTTCTATTTTTGCACATTAGCTACTTATTCTACATGACATTGCTTATTCTTCAAATGCCTAAAATAACCATTTAGTTATTAATGTGTGTTATTTTTAATACAAATCTTACAAAGATCAATGGATACTTGAGATATACCTACCATGAAAACTTTGGTGTTGAAATGTGTGTACAAGGATTATTGGTGAGAATTGTTTTCCATGTCAAATTAGTTTCCTAAATGGTCTACTATATAGTGATTTCTCTTTGCAAAATTGACTTTACAAAAATGAATGTGACACCTCAAATGATATTAATTGATTTTTTTTCCAAATTTAGACAATGATTGGTGGCATTTCCAAGCAATATTATTACACTATTGAGTATGTTAATAATGCATTACAAGATTTATGAAGCCTATGTTGGGGATTCTTGTGCAATGTATCTAAAACAACAGTGTCTACACACTCAAAGGTATTTTCTATATGCTATCTTAGTTGACCTTATCATGCATGGCACACACAAGAGAACTTTGTACATTGTTTGTACTAAGACCTATCATTTAGCTTACATTACTTGCCAAAAATGGCATAGGTGTGACATTTTCTTAGTGGACATGCACCCAAGGATAGCAACTTTAGTTCTCTAGGTTCACCTGCATGTACATACTCTAATGTGCAAATACTATGATGATATGATGCTTATAGGAGCTTGAAATACATTGATATGCTAGCATGGCATGCCATGTCTTGAAAAACTTGATGAAGAAGACACATATACTCATTGCATAAAAAAGGGATTATCCTTTAAGCTAAGACTTCCTAGCCTACAACACATATAGGTATCTCAAAAAAATGCTTCAAGAGTGAAGAGTGACTCCATGTCAGTTCACTCAATTAAAAAGTGATTCAAAGGCCTTTTGAAATACCTCCCTGTATAAGAGGTATAGGGATCAGTTAGATGCAATCAAATTAAATTCCAAAAATTTTATCTATCCATTCATCATAATAATGAAATAAAAGAATAAAAAATAAGTAAATGCAAATATAAGGAGACAAAAATTTACAAACAAATTTCCACAAAAAGGAATCACGATTGTAACAAAATCTCTTCATTTGGGCTTAGATGATAATAATTTTGTATTACATGTATGCGATACAAAAGTATTCAGAAACCTCAAAAACAAACACAAAATTTTGAAGTTATTAATAGGCAACAAAATTTAATAGAATGTAGTTCTCTAATGGGATAAAACAGATTACAAAACCAAAACCCAAAAAGTATTCAATAGGAAAAAATAGATAAAAATAACCCAATAGTATGATCCACACAAAACTAAAAACAAAACTTATATTCAATAAAAACCCAGATCACCTAAAACCCTAATCTGAAATCGATCTAAGTGGAAATCAAGAGAGAGGAAAAAAGATATTTTGGGTTGATTGATGTGCACCTATATTTTGGTGTGTTGTGACCTCTAATGTTCACCTCCTCATCTCACCTTCGCCTGTACATGAAAATGAAAAACTTTTTATGTTCACCTCCTCTCACCTTCGCTTGTGCATGAAAATGACATAAATGTGTTCATGTGACTAAACTTATGACCAAAATGGGAATATTGAAATAGTGTAAGAAAATCCATTATAGTGTAAAGGATAGAATAATTTAACAAATGTTTCATTTGTAACTGTATCGATAGACATGCATGCAAAAGAGGGAGCATAGAATAGTCATTCAAACTACTTGGAAAATACTGCTAAGGGTTGCTTTCATAAGCAACCATTTTCCAACATAGCATGCTTTGATTTTCTTAACAAAATTTAGGGTTGTACAAGAGAGGAGAGAGGACATGGGTGTTGGTGCATGTGCATCATCTTTCCACTTTTGATTACATTTCGCAACACCAATCATTTAAGCACTAGGGATTTTTCTTAGTTTGAAGAGGGTTTGTACTCAAGGTAGCCTCTATACCAAATCATTTGAGTTGTCATAAATGGTTTCTATTTTGAATACTTATATGGCCAGTGATAAGAAAGTCTACTAGTATTCTTAGAGGTTGTAAGCTCATAGGGAAAATTTCTAATGATCACAAAACCTCTTTGATAACAAAAATAATGATAATTGTTTTCATGAACTTATTTTTGGTTGTGCAGCCTTTGCAATCCTTCACCTCACCCTATGGAAATGCCAGAAATGACCTTCGCCTTATTTGAAAAAATGACCTCACTAGAAATGCATGTCAAATGAGGGAGGGGAAATGAATGAGGAGAGGGAAATTTTTAAAATTATTTTAGAAAAAGTATTTTTTTATTGTCTTAATTTAAGACAATTAGAAAATTAAAAATATAATTTAAACATAAAATATATATTTAAGACAAAATTAATATTTTTTTCTTAAATTAGTGTCTTAAACCCCCCTCTATGTAGTAGTTTGAGGTCTTGATTGAGGAATATATGTTAAAGTATGGGACTAATCAACTTGAGATGCATATACGAGTAGTACAACTTGGTGAACGTGCCCTTGTTGTTGATGATCTGATCACCACTAGAGGAACCTTGTGTCCATCCATGAGGTAGTTAGAAGAAAAAATTCTTGACCCGATGATCTTCAATGGCGTGAAGAAAGCAACAGTGAATAGGTTGCATTAGGTTGAGCCATATATATGACCTTTGGATATCCAAATTTAAAAATTATAAGGGATCTGAATTACAACATAGGATACAAAATGCTAGATAAGTAAAGGATTCTTTTGAGTGAAAATTTTTTCATTAAAGAGGTTTTTGGGACAATATTGTACCATTTGTATTGAATATTTCATACATGAGATTGTTATAATTGATTTCCATTTCTTAAAAGGAAAAAAAAATTTGTGGCTATTTGTACTTTGAGCCTTTATATTTGGAGGCTAGTGGCATTCGAGGATGGAGGAATTTTCATCATCTCAAGTTAGCTTCTCACTTTGAGATGGTGCTTTGCATGGGAAACATTTTTTCTTCCCTTCATACTTTCCTTGTTAATGCTAATGGATTTACATATATTCTGAAGTTTAATTTTTGGAGATAGGTAAGGTATTTAGTGTTGAAGATAATATGGATTGTTGTTTGGAAAGTTTACGAGACTATGTAAAGATTGAGCATTATACCCTTACAAGAGTCAAGAGACAACTTGATGGAGCCCTATGTTTGCAAAGCTCTATATAGATTGTTGTCCAATAAATTGGTGTCTATGATTTATGAGTATATGGAGATGGAAGTCCAAGAACTTTGGAATTTAGCTCAAAGCTACACCCTTCTAAGGGTCATGAGGCAACTTGATGTAGTTCCACTTGATTCAGGATTTTTTTCTTCAAAGGAAGATCTTCTCAAGAATGTATATCTATTTTGTAATCAACAAGTTTTGTTATGTAAGCCTAAAGGGGGTTCCCTTAGCAAGATGAAATTTGAGTTTTCAAGGATGCTTTTACAAGAGCAATGTAATAAGGGAGAATTTTATCATAAAAAAATTGTTATTAAATTGGTAGGTTATGGTTATTCCTATTGGTTATCCCTATTACATGTAGTTATATAATTATCAACTATATCTCCATATATAAAGTCTCTTATGTTAATCAAATGCATAATCAATTATGATTTTTCCCTTCACTTTTCCCTTTCCCAATCATGAACCTAAATTTTTGATATTTTACATAAAACAATGTTATAATATAAAATCTCCTTCTAAACTTATTTCATCGTGAATGTTCATTTTAATTTGACTTTATGTGAGCTTTACTTTATAAAATATTCTTATCTAATTTTTTTAAAACTATGAGGCTACCTACAGTATTAGGTTTTCACTTAGATAAAGTTATTATTTTATCTTTTAAAATTATGAGTTATCAAAGGGTTGTATTTCAATTGGTAAGGATGATGGTATGTTCCTTCAATATGAAATCCACTAAAATTCAAATTTCTAGAGGTGATATGGTGAAATGGGATCTATGCCAAGTACCTAACCTAAATCACTCATTTCACTATAAACATTGGGGGACACAAAAGTAACTAATAGAAACTATTTGGCTATTGTCCTCAAGGGAGAGCCAAACAACTAGTCAAGGTTTTAGTCCCCTTTTTGTTAGAATGGTTGAATGGGAATATGATGTTTGATTATAAAAAGTTGCAATCTAGGAGAACTAAGACTAGAATAATGAATCATTATAGAATCTAAAAAGATTAGAGCAAAAAGACAAAAGCAAAGAGAAAATATGGAAAATGTAGTTAGAGAGGAACTTGGCATTCAAATATAAGGAAAAACCAATAGGATAGAGGTGATGGGTTTCCTTGTCCAAAAGTGTTGGATTTTAGGGTTTGAAAGTTGGCATAGGCATTTGAATAATCAACTTGTCCCAAGTTGGTACATGTGTTTGAATAATCAACTTGTCCTTAACTAAATGTTATCTTCTCTATCAAACTTTGAAACTTTGAATTTTAAGGGATATTTCGGAGAGAGATAAAACTATCTTTAAACAAAAAAAAGTTTTTCTTACTTTTTACTATTAAAAATATTAACAAAATCTATATAAATCTCTCTTCCCATAGATTTCTTTTTCCTTTAAAAATGATTTATTTTTTTCTTTAAGGTGTAAATTTGCACTTCCAAAGGAGGATAGATCTCTACAAAATTCAATTCAACCAAGAACTAATTTTCCTCCAACATTTTAATTATAATAAAATAAAAGAAATGCACATTTTAATTTGACATGCCTTTCACTCTTTATGCATAATTTTAAAATTTGTGATGCAAACTTATTTACTCTTCCACTTTCAAGGATATATGGTCTCTTTACCTACCTTCCATTTTTTGAAGATGTTAATGGTGACAAGTCATTTTTCTTTTACAACAAGTAGCTTAAATTACCACCACCCAAATTTTTCTCCATTTGTTATTCTTGTTGTCCCTTGTAAATACATTGATGTTTACTTTTGTTGATCAATAATTGTTATTTGTAGTGACATTTGTTAAACACTATATAGGTTCATATTACTAATTATATATATATATATATAATCTCCTTTTTTTACTATACTATGGGGTGATCCCACAATAGTGGTTTACAATTTTTGGCCAAACTGGACACTAAAATAACTTTTTTTTAACTAAATCTTCACTTTCAAGCACCTATAACGACTAAACCGTGAGGAATTTGAAGATGATGCAAACTAGAGTTTAGTGACATTTTGTCTGTGGATTCTAAATATATTTTTTTCAAAATTTTTGGAACTAGATTGCACTTCTTTTTCCATCTCCCTCAAAAACTAATTTTTTTTAGAAAACAATATTTTTAAAAAGTGACGCTCACCGTATACACATAATTTTTTTTCCATGAAGGATAAAATTCTAATTCTTTCTAATTTAGATTTGTAACTCCAATATCTAGTGCTTCCACTTGGTTAGATAATTTTTTATTGAATATTTTTCTTTAATCAAATTTCAAAGTCAAACAATTACAATTTAGACATAGTGCGACCGTATAACACGTAATTTCTTTGTATGAATCGAAATTCATTTTTTTTTTGTTGGATCAAGGACTTCAATATCTAGTGCACTCATTTTTATTTTTTTTAAATGATAATGCTATTTTTCCACATGTGTAGAATAGAGAGCTTTATTTTTGGTGAAAAACCTATGTTTAATAAAACTAAAAAAAAAAACATAATAAAACTAAAATATATTAAAATTATATTCGTTGGATAGCTCATTCCAAGAACTACTTGATTCCAGTTGGGTCTGTGAATTATCTACCATTTTCATCTTCAACCCAAGCTCTGAAGTGCAAAAATTTTTATTTTTTTGGTGAACAAGGTCAAAAATCAGGGAAAAGGGGGTTCGCTCGAACAAGGGGGGGTTCAAGCGAACCCCCTTCCAAAATAGGATTTCCATTTTTTTTTTGGCTGATTGGACTATACATGCATTAAATGGGTTCGTTCGAACCCTGGTTCGAGCGAACCCTCTTTTGGTTCATTCAAACCAACTAGTTCGTTAGAACCCCCAAAATGAAAAATTTGGCATGGGGTCATTTTTTACAAGTTTTCCTTCCTCATTCAAATTGTAAACCACTTTTGTGGGTTTACCCTATGTTATGTTATCTTTTGTGCAAACTATTCTATACAAGAGGCTCTTGTAGACTATTGTGGTATCTCAAGTTGCTAGTATCATTTTCTTCCTCTCTTTTTTGGATTTTTGAGTGGTATTTCTCCCATGTTATTTGAGATGAGTCTAAGGCTTCCTCTTTTGTTTATCTATGCATACTTGGACTAATATGTATGAATGTTGGAAATTAATGTCATTTTGAGCAATATTCTAACAAAATAGAAAACACTATGAGAGCATTGTAATGCTTATACTAACTGGAACTTTATTTTTTATGATTTTTAATGAATCAATAGTTTTGATTGTTGTAATAATACGATGTTTTAATTTAAACGATGTCAATAATTGCATGATATAAACTCTTCTATTTTTTATTGAAATATTAACATTATAAAATTTGTATTTCTACAACTAATTTTTCTTTCAAAACAAATATATTTTTCTTTGTTTAGATACCATTATAAAATAAAAAATCAAATATAAAAAATAATAAAAATTTACATATACAAATAATAAAAGAACACATAAAATAACTATAAACTTTCTATTTTAATTAGAATAATACCTATTATAAATATCTACACATCTTTAATAACCATTTGTCCCATAGAAACTCACTATTAATTATCCAACACAAACAATAAAACATTAAACAAACACTCTATTAACTAAGAAACACACACTCTAACTTATAAACCTAACAAACGCACCTAACAAAGAATACTTGCTTAACTAGTTTTTTGGTCTGCAAAATGCGCCAAAATAGATGCAATATGTGCCAGAACAAGTGCGAAATGCACTAGAATACATGCAAGATGTGCCAAAAAAAGACAATATACGCCATAATAGGTGCAAGATGCACCAAAACAAGTGCAAGATGTGCCAGAACAAGTGCAAGATGCGCCAAAACAGGTGCAAGATGTGCCACAAAACTTGCAAGATGCACCAGAAAGTTTAATAAGGCTTTGTAAGCAAGTTTTGACTTGGGTAACTTGGATAGTGTGCCTGAATACAAGTGCAAGATGTGCCAGAAGGCAACCAAGATGTGCTAGAAGGTTTACAAGATTGCCCAAAATGGGAGAACAACACCATTTCTTGAAAGTTTGTTTGATTCTTTAAATTTTCTAGTTGGAGACTTGGTTGTTTCAATGAATGTTATTTTGAATCAAGGTTTTCTCTTTCGACATGTGATGTTTTGTTTGAAATTTGTTTTGAAAACACTTTGATAAAGACACATCAAGCAATGTACAATCCTAAGGCTGTGAAAGACTATATTCTTTTGGATTCCATGCGAGTTTTACCCCAACTGCACTTATTCTTAGCAGATGAATTTAGAAGCTTGGCCACACGGGCTCCCGCTTATAGTGCACTCACTTCTCAAGTCAACCAAGCTTCCAGCCCCCATAAAACTCCCATGGCAAGCTAATCGTCTCTACTAAAAATTGTGAGAATATGGATGCCTTTGCAACGACCATTGTTGCACCAAAGAATAGATAAAGGTTTTTGGCCAAACTATAACAAGGGTTCTAATACAGATATTTTGTTCATGGCGGATAATCCATGCGATGAGAGACCATTGTTTCCCTTCTCGTTGGAACTATCCTCGTGATACTTTCCTTTGTTCAAGTACCCACATTTATATACTAGCTGGAAGTCGTTTGGCTTTAGTGTGTTACCGGTTGGGTCGTCCCCTTGGGTGATTACTTTTTCCCACAAGGCAGGCCATCTAAGATAAACAAAATCAAGCAATTATACCTATAGTTCGATCAATCTTTATTATGCATGAATAAAGAGAGAACACATGTTGTATACTCCACTCACACTCATAGATAAACACAAATGGGTTTGGATTTTTGGTCACCCAGTCAAGGGGAGAGCATATGCCTACCATCTGTCAAGCATGAAAGACATGGGGTTCATTGACCTTTTAATTAAGCTATGTTCCTAACTTAACCAAAAGGAAAAAATTAAATCGCTTCCAGCCCCTGCAATATATCACTAGTTTATGTTTGAGTCTTTGATAATGAATCTGGGAAACCTCCAAAACGAAAATAGAGTATTAGCCTTTGGATTTAGCCAAAAATAGGGAAACTACAAAATGTGCCAGAATAGAGACAAAACATGCCAATCTAGAAGCAAAATGTGCCAAAACACATGCAATATGCGCCAAAACATATGTAATATGCACCAAAACTCATGCAATATGCTCTAAAACTCAAAAAACATGTTTTTGAACCCTGGTGAACTTTTCTAAAAATCTACAATATGCATCATTTCTCATGCAAGATGCACCAAAACTCATGAAATATGTTCCAAAATAGAGACAATATGCACCAAAATAGAGACAATATGTGCCAAAACTCATGCAATATGCTCCAGAGAAAGTGTTGTTTGTGCCAAAAGTCTCACGTCCGAACCTACCAACATAAATTTTCTAGAATGTTAAAAAAAATGGGGTAGGGCCCCATGGTGGGTGCCATTTTGTGTGTATGTGAAATGTGGAAAGTTAGTAAATCAACACAAACCTTAATGAAACAAATTATATCAAAGATGAACAAAGCAAAGAAGCTACTCTAAATTGCAATTTAACAAATCTTTTAAGAACGTTTCATTGTCCTCTATTCATAAATATTCCTTTAACCCTTTGGCCCTCAAATTTCTATGTGCACAAAGGCTATTAGAATGACACTTAAGAAATGAGATTAGTATTCAACATGCAAGCCAACTAAGTCCCTACATGAAACTATACGATGGAAAGGATAATGGATACTAAGATGAATGGATGATGGTGTTAGATGATTCGAGGTAGATACTATGGTAGTGAGATGGAATAATTATACATATGCTCAAATGCAAACTATGGAAAACCAAGATGATACTCTGTATGCTCAAATTCTAACTATGAATATGCTAATCTACAATGCAACTATGATGCAAAGGATGACATAAAATGCAACTATGAAGCAAAGTGCTAGTCTAAGATTTAACTATGATGAAAAACATGATATAAAATGTAACTATAAGACTCCATAATGCTCCCAAGCTCAAATGATATTCCTACATGATAACTCTATTCAAAAGTGGATGCAAAATACAATGCCAAAGGGTTGTATTTATAGCCTTTTCCAAGCATTTGATGAGGTTGCAATGATCAACAGTCTAGATTCGAACAAGAAGAATGAACAGTGGATATGGAGAGAATCAAGATGTTGTCCCCTTGACCAAAGACAACATTCCAAATGGATGGAAGAATCTCTTGACCAATAGGCAACATGCCAAATGGATGGAAGACTCAAGTGTGGGAAGAAAATACCATGTGTTTGAAAATTGGTGGAAGTGAGTGAGGAATAAGCCATGTGCTTTTAAAAATTGGTTGAAGATATTTCTAATTAAAAATTAGAATTATTTAATTTCATGTGACCTTGGTGAGTGTTAGCTCTCAAAAATGCAGGTAAAGATACCTCAAGAGGCTGCCAATCTCTTGATATGTTTTAGGGTAACAGACAAGGTCAAGAGAACTCAACCTTCTACTCTTTAGGTGCTACTAAACCTAGGCGGGTGTACCTTTCTTAATGAAGTAGACTTGACTTATGATTATCTTTCTTGCATAATGATTTGTCCACAATGGTAGATGGTAGTGAACAAATGAAACCAAACTTGATAGCAATCTTCTGATCTAAATCCTAAAATGCTTAATAAACATATGTAAAGAAACTGAATGAATCAAATGATGAAATGCAGAGACTAGTGCCTTGTTGGGTATGCGGAGTCAGATGAAACAGAAGTGAGCAACTTATTCTGGCATATGATCTATTCATAACTTGTATAAACATGCAAGATTATGACCACTAAGCTCTACTTTAATAATCCAGATGAATCTTCCTAATTACTGTGACCAACGAAAAGGATTTAATCTCTACTTGAGAGAACTAGTCAATTAATCACACAGATATAGCAAATGTGCACTGATAAACTAAGAATAAACTTGTTATTTCAATTTAAACAACTAGAAAGAATCAACTTGGAGACAACTTAGCAATGCTTTTCAATAAACTCAACATACAATTGACACAAGAAATAACTTGCCACACCAGCTGACTTTTATTGGATTCGCCATTTTAAAACATGCACATAGTCTCTAATAAGAGAAAATTATTCTACTATAGCCATTCCTAATCTACTGTATATGATCTAAAATCTGATATCTCTCAATTATAATCCGGGTGCATATTTATACCCAGCATGAGAAAATAAAATATGTTGAAATCATATGTCGGCCTTCCATAGAATTCAGGCCCCAATCAAGCTGGCATGCAATGGCTCTCAAGCATTATACATGTCGGCCACAAGATTTGTATTTTGTTATTCACCAATGAACAGCTGGCGAGACACACAGAAGGTATGCCGAAGGCAATTCAAACGCTAATCATCCTGTGCTCATTCTGTTTCACCGTGACCCTGTGATGTCAATGAGACATCTCACAGATTGCATTACATTCTATCAATACATATTTCCTTAATGTTTTTACCAGTCGCTAAGACACGAGCATATCTCTTTCCACCGATGCATTCCTCTTGTTTTATTCACTATCGCCATAGCTTTGTGATGTCGGGAAGACCTCTCGCAAACTTCACATTACTTCACCGAAAATCCTTATCAATCTTGAATGTCGCCGTGACATTATGTATCTCCCACCAAATTCAAAAGAGTATCCCTCGTCGCTATGACTTTCATCCATCAGGGAGATCTCACGTAGACATCATTTTGTTACACCGAAAGGCCCCATTTGTTTTCCCAATCACCAAGACAATAAAGTATCGAGGAGAGGTCATATAGAGTGCCAACATTATACTGAAAGGTCACAACCATCCTTGAGTGTTGATGTGACATTATGTATCTCCCACCGATAAGTGCCCATCATGAATGTTGCCATAACATCCAACGATCGAGGAGACCTCTCGTAGAGAGCTCTTTTCTTTATCGAAAGTCACCATGCACTCTGAGTTGCCGAGATAAGATCACACTCCTGCCAATAAGAATCCTCCAAACCCTCCATCGGCGAGACTGAAGGTCACTCACCTAGACCTTACAGCAATCACCCCAACCTATACCGATATGCATCCCAAACTTACTAGTCGGCAAGACAAAACGAAATTGCCAAGACCTTCCACTGATAATCCAACTCTCGCCGAAGACTACCATATGCACAAGTCGGGGAGATAGATTGAGTTTGATAAGACACTGCCCCGACAACGAAACCTCTGTCGAAAGATGCCTCCACTGTCGTCGGAACAACATGGATGTTACGTCGATAGCCAACCACAGACAAATGCAAGTTGCCATGACAATGAGAAAGTCTTGTTGACCACCTGAAACATAAGATTTTAGCAGAAAAAATATAATGGGTCGAGGAGACAGTCACGGACCTTCGCCGATAGGAACCAGAATGCACAAAATGTAAGACCTAATGGAACATATGACGCAGCATGGTAAAATATGGGCAGAAAGTGCTCAAGAAGGCACTTAATTGGAAAATTATGAATGGAAAACCTGTGTAAATATCAGATTTTTACAGTTCCAATAGTGAGGTAGCACAAAAAGTTGTAGACATGTGCTTGAATTCCTAATCAAGATTAGTGAAGATTAATTAAATAAAACAAGTTTATGGAATTTTGTTTATTTCACTAATTTAGAAGAATATGATTTTAGATTTGGAGAATTAGAGAAGGGTGAACAATATAAATAAATTGAGAATTTATTTATACATAGTCGAATATTAATTAAATAACTAGTATTTAATTAATTAAATGCCATGACCTTTTTTAGGTGTATTCAATACCAATAGACATACACTCCTCTTGATTAGGAAAAAATATATCATCCAATGCTTTCTATTTAACCAAATTATACATATGAGATACTTGTAAAGAAAAGAATATTGAAACATATATGGTTTGGAAGACCATACATAATATTTTCAATAATTCCTTTCTAGTAGTGAGAGTTGAGGAACAAAATTAGATAATTTACCTCTACCAACTATAAAACATATAAAATATAATTTATAGATTTTTATACCTTTGTGTCTTGTTCATAGAATTCAAATTATTCTTTATTTTCATTAAATCATTATATATTAGTTTGAGTGTAGCTCTTAATTTGAGGCTTCTAATCACTTATTTTTATAATTAGGGTTGTATTTTATGTATCTAGATAGTATATAAAAGCCATTCTTCAACAAAGTTAATAAACAATAGTTGAGTATGCATTAAAATTTGAACTATCAAATTTTAATATTTTAAATTCATGGAAAAGGTTAAACCCACAAAAGTGGTTTATAATTCGAGTGAGGAAGGAAAATTTGCAAAAAATGACCCCATGCAAAAAAATTTGGTTTTTGGGGTTCAAATGAACCCTTTAGTTTGCACGAACCAAAAAAGGGTTCGAATGACCCCTAGTTCAAGCGAACCAATTAAATGCAAGGTCCCACCATTCTTTCCAAAAAACACAAAGAAAACATTTTTTGAAACGAGGTTCGAATGAACCCTGGTTGGAGCGAACCCCCTTTTTCCCACCTTCTCACCCTCAGGCACCAAAAAAGTCCAAAATTTTGCACTTCGAAGCTCAGGTTGAAGATGTCGGTATTGGCATGGTGTGATGGTTTAAAGGTGATATTGTTGTTCTTGCCACCAAGGTTCAAACCCCATTGGGGTGGTATTGTTGAATGGTTGTATTCCGGTTCATAGCTCTGGTCAAAAGCGTTTACCCCTTGAATAAAAAAAAAGCTTAGGTTGAAGATGAAAATGGAGGAGACTTCACAAACCCAACTGGATGATCGTAGTCCTTGCAACGAGCTATCCAATGAATATAATTTTAATATGTTTTGGTTTTATTATGTATTTGTTTTCTTAGTTTTATTAAACATAGGTTTTTCAATGAAAATCAAGCTCTTTGTTCTACACATGTCGAAAAATAGCAGATTATCAAAAACAAAATTTGAAAAATATGAGTGCACCAAATATTGAAGTCTTTGATCCAACAAAAAGAATTTCGATACATACAAAAAAAGTTATGCATTATACGGTCTTCCTACATCTAAATTGTAATTGATTTGACTTTGAAACTTGATTAAGGAAAAATATTTAATAAAACACTATCTAACCAATTGGAAGCACTAGATATCGTAGTTACAAATCTAAATTAGAAATAATTATAATTTTATCCTTCATGGAAAAAAATTTATGCGTTATACAATGAGCATCACTCCTTAAAAATGTTGTTTACTAAAAAAAAAACTAGTTTTCAAAGGAGATGGAAAAGAAGTGCAATATGATTCCAAAAAATTTGAAAAAAATATATTTAGAATCTACAGACAAAATCTGACAAATCACTAGTTTGCATCATCTTCAAATTCTTCACATTTTAGCCGCTATAGGTGCCCAAAAGTGAAAATTTAGTTAGAAAAAATTATTTCAATGTCTAGTTTGGCCAAAAATTGTAAACTAGTATTGTGGGATCACCCAAAAAGAAGTACGTTGGATATTATATATAAATTTTCTTGTACATCTATATTATTTAGTGGAAAACCCCCTTTTAATTTAGGAAACCAAATCTAAAAGATAGTAAGAAAATTAATTAAAAATGGTTGTGCATATTTGTAACCAACCAAAAATCCCCATCGTGAGTAAAGTGTCTTAAATTTATGCAGTTGTAGTCACTCAAGTATGATTATTGTTGAAAGCTAAATGCATAAACTTGATTGTATATTATTTGAGCAATACGTCTGCATATATATGACATAGAGGAAGTGGTTAAACAAAGTTTGAATGGAGGCAGTTGAGTAGGACAATTACAATCAGTTAAGTATGCACACCCTGCCAATTCCATCCACCACATACAATGTAATATATAATAATAATGCTAACATTCCCCCCTTATTACATTGTTCCTACAAATGTATCCCCTAAAAGCTCTTACTCACTTTGCCAAGGGACCCTCCTTAAGGCTTACATAACAAAAAAAATTGAATAAAAAATGTATATACATATTTGTGAAGATCTTCCTTGAAAAAACAAATAATGAATTGGGTGGAGCTCCATGAAGCTATCTCTTAACCCTCGTTAAAGTGTAGCCCCTAGCCGAATTCCTGAGTTCTTCCTCCCATGAACTCTTGAATCACAAATTCTCAAATTGCTCAACAACAATCTATATTGATTTCTCCAAACACATGACTCCATGAAGTTGTATAATCACCCTTGAAAGGGTATAAATTAGATCACAACATCGAGTTCTCATTGGATAACCATCCATATTGAGCTCTACACCAAACCCCATACCTCTCTCCAAAAATCAAACTTCACAATATATGCATTCTTCAAATCTGTCAGCATTAACAAGAAAAATAAACTAAAGCCAAAAATGCTTCTCATGCAAAGCATTGTCTGAAAGTGAGAAGCTAACTTGAGATGATGGAAATTCCTCCATCCTCTAGTGCCACCAACCTCCAATAGATCCTATTACACTTTATCCATTTAATATCTTGAATAAGTCTTTGGAGGCTTCATCAGAGGTTGCAAAGATAGCCCCAATCTGAATGAAATTTATATAATGTTCTTATTTCTAATGTAACAACCCTTGATATAGCCAAAAAAAATTCCCCTCTTTGGATCTAGCTTCACCAAAAGCAGTTCAAAATCTCATCATAAATTCACTCTCTCAAACACCAATAGTAAGAAGATAGAGTACTTTGAACTCCATGTTATACATTTCACTTCTTACAAAGAAAATATCCCCTTTTCTCATTGGATGATAAAAGTAAAACAAATAGAACTTTGAATAGTCATAAAACAAATTCATGGTGACACTCTTGATGGTATAATCAATGGAAAAGACATAAATGCACTTACCATATTTAACATTAGGACATTCATGACAGTAACCACATCTCCCATATGCATCCAACATATAACATTCTTTGCAATGACTAGAAGAACAACATCTTCAACTCAATAGTCTCAACATTAAAACTGATAATGGGAATGGAAGCAATGATGACATCAAGTTTCAATCTTATAGTGCTTGAGATAATCCCCAATTCACGAATTCCATCTTAGAGCCCATACCATCTTTTCCATAGATTTCACCATCAGTAATGAAATGAAAAAGTGTTTTCTCGATAGCCATGGTTTACACCAGCAACATATTACAAATCAATTGGAGATGAAAAAACAAACCCAAGAAATGTACTTCACCATTATTTCCTTAATGATAACAGGTATGAACAGAGATGAGCAACACACAAAATTCAATCAAACTTAAAATGCCTTCAATGCCAATCTTGCACATGCCAATCAAAAACTTTGCACCAAGAGGCTCATTCTGATCGCAACTTACCAAAGATTTAACTTGATGTATTATAGTTTCAAATTATCACATTATTATATTTGTATTTCATCACTCTTGATAAATAGTAAATCTTTCAACAACAAAAAAATATTTTTCCAATCTGCCTATACTTTAAGGAGTAGCCTTCAAATGGCCTAAAACCGCCCAGCTAATCACAACAATATGTCTTCCAGCAATTTTTTTCATTTTTCACTGCAAAAGAGAAGCACCAGAATCCTCTTATCCCGCCATAGCCACATGAGTACCAGAGATCCATGATCAGGAGGTCAAGAATACTTTTGTCTGGGGGCGCGACTTTTGTCATCTCCTATGCTCTTCTGTGACAATCCATTATCAAAGCATCCGCACACCTAATAAAGAACGATGGTTTTTAACTGCTCTGATACCAAATGAAAGTTAAATGTATAAAACTTGATTGTATATTATTCAAGCAATGCATCTGAATATATATGACATAGAGGAAGCGATTAAATGGAGGTTGAATGGATGTAGTTGAGTGAGATAGTTACAATCGGTTAACTGTATACACACCATACCAGTTACACCTGCCACATACAATGTAATATATTGTAATACTAATAATGTTAGCAATTGTGTAGAGATTCAAAATATGGAACTAGTTGCATATTGCATGGATACAATAGAACAAAATAGTCATTGCATCTCCATTTTAATCCTCATTATTCAACATAAATAATTATGGTTGAATTAAAATTATTTTCATTCCAATCCCTTAAGAAAAAATCCTTAATTTTTTCATGTTATTAGATATGGAATAAAAAATTATTAATAAATCCAAAAAATCCTTAAACATGGTCTTAGTAATATCCCTTGTAATATAAATCCCATGCAGCATTATATTCCATCTCATATATCTAGCTTATTAACATGTAAAACTTATAATCCATGCCTAATCAAATTGACTAAAAAATAAGACATCTTTAAAAATAAGGTTTCTTCTATTGTATCCATTGCATTAGGAGGGAAGGGGAATAAAATGAAGTTATGGTAATTTCATGATTCCTAGAATCTTTAGAATGATAATTTCACAATCCATAATAAAATAAATGGAAAGAGGATAGTTAAAATTAGGATATTCTTAATGAAAAATGAAAAGCTATAAATATCTTAAAATAAATAAATGTTAAGGAACTAACCTAAAAGATAGATAAAGAAAAGTCTATCTTGAAGTAATTGAGCTCCACAAGTGCCAACCCTTTGAAATTTTTTATATTATATAATTATCCTTAGTGTTAACCATTGGATTCCTCAATAGATATCGACTTTAAAAAATGTCAAAATCGCCTACTTAAATGATCAAATGGATTTTTTTCCTTTAAAATTTGAACAAATGTTTACTACTTTCACATGTGCACATGAGGTGATAGGAAGAATTATAGGAGCATCATTGAATGATTCTTAAAAAAATTCACATTATTCTGTAATGATGGAAATAGGGTGCTTCGCCTTTTAGGAGATGAAGCACAATGAGGGGGGTTCCTATTTCTCTCTCATTACATTCAAGGAAACCCTAGAGATCTCAATCCAATGATAGAATGAAGAGAGAGATATGATAAAGGTTGTCCTAGGGTATGATTGACCATTAGAGAGGATTTCACCACCAAGCTAGGGCTTGGAAAGACAAGTAATATGCAAGACCTAATTATGGACCTTAATGATATGCAAGACTTGAATAAAAGGCCTAGAAATGACTATAAATCATAACAGAAAGCTAAGAAACCAGAAATGTGCACTTGGAAATCTATAGAGGCATGAAACAAGATATGAAATGCTAAAAAACCTAGATTTAGAGTACAATAGGACTCATACGTCACTTCTGGCATATTAGTCCTAGTCTAGGGCTTTTCGAACGGAACAAGAATCTGGCAGTGTAGACTCATAATCTTCAGAAATCTAGAAATTTTCTTGTAGTGGGACTCATATGCTAGTTCTAGTGTATCATTCCTATTCTTCTTTTTTGAAAAGTCAAAGTTCAGGCCTACTCTCCTATCTTTGCTCTTCCTTCAAAATTTGATTTCTGGATTTGAACCTATAAAAATACCTACAAAACATAATGTAGTGTTGATTTTCTTATGGGGGGTTTACCTCGATCAAACCCCTAATTTGATAATTAAACCTTGATGGAAATAATGGATCTTGAATGCAAATGTGAAAATAAACTCTAACCTTAAGTGTGTCTAATATTACGAAATCTAAAATGTTATGCAACCCTATTCTATTGTTCTAGAATGAGATGCATGAATGAAACATGAAGATGAATTACTCACTTTGAGAGACCCCTAATCACTGAAATGAGCCCTAATAATGCATATACCTTCCTTAGGTTGAATGTAGAATGATAATGGAGGATGGAATCACTTAGGAAACAAGTCATTAGGATTGGCTTGATGGCTAGTTGCATCTGCCCAACCTAGAATCCATCGTGATTCACCATAGGCAACCATAATCAATCCTTGACAATGCTAGATCTTGAATTAAAGTGAGCTTGAAGACCTACAAAAACACAATAATGTTACTCCAAGACTTCAACTTTACTTGATACTTGCTCTTGAATTCTCTTGTGAGAGAATGCTTGAATGCTTGTGAATGCTTAGATCTTGAAATTGCTCTTTTAAATTGAAAATAATGACTTAGAAGCTTGATTATATAGAGATTACACCTAATTTACCATTATTTAGATCTCAAAAGCTAACATCAACCAAAAATTTGAATTAAAAACTTTAATTTCCTGCTCAAACCCTAAAAGGGGGCCAAATGGGACTCATACACCCAAGGTGGTGTTATGGCGTATGAGTCCCACCCTAGTTTTTTAGGATGGGCTGTTAGAAATTTTAATGCTTTTGATTATTTTGTCAGCATTTTAGTTCAAATAAGCCTTGAGATCTGAAATAAAGGGTCTTAGGGGCCTATTCATGGTGATTTAAAGGGTATTTAATGCAAGGGTACTAAAATAGGTCCAAATTAAATGAGAAATTGTACCATCTCCAAGAAGGGAGTACATTTTTTTTCATTACATCTAGCCCCCACTTTAGCACCCATATGATTTTACATGAATATGCAAGCTAAAGGAATTCCAAACAATAAACTTCATTTCATAAAATAATACTCATATGGATTCATTCATAGTATGGGAGAATGAAGTCCCCATTGTAGCTATCTACAAAACCAAAATGTTAGGAACTACATCCTGCAATACCAATTCGTTAGTTGTCCCAAAAAATAATATTATCTAATTTCCCATAGAAATTAAATTTGAGGGTAGATGTATGCCCCCCCTCAATTTCTCTTGCTTTATGGAGGTGGAATCAAGGTAGCAATCTAATCACATCAAATTAGAGAGGTCATATCATAGGGTATTTCCAAGTACCATACCACATAATGATAGAAATTTGATGAGAATGGGAATGGAGTCATGAATTCAACGCAATAGATGATGTTAAAAATGGAGCTTTCTAGGCCCTGGTATGCTAGTTTGAATGAAAGAATGCACTTTTAACCCTAATATACTAAAAACCTAATTTGAACATATATAAATGTAAAAAGTGAAGTAATTTTTAATAATTTTGTCTTTTACCTTCTTGCAATTTGACTTTGTTGGAGAGTGATTGAAGATGTCGAGTTGATTAGAGTACGTGCCTCTAAGAATCAAGAGCTTGCAGGAGGAGATAGCTCGAGGCAAGCTATAGCATCCAGTGAGTTGATTTTTCTATGCCCTAGATTTTTTTTATGCATTTAATTTATATTTTACGCATTTCTAGATAGATTTAGGATCCCGGAAGAAAAGTTTGCAAAGCATCCCTTTTTTTTGCAAAGTGTCCCCTTTTTTCGCAAAGTGTCGCGTTTCTCCATGAAGAGTCCCAAAAGGGAAATAAAGTGTCTAGAACCCTTAGGAAAGTACACTAGAACAACTTTACTACACTTTTTGACTATTGATGTATAGGTTTAAGATTTTAGATTTCTTATAGGACATATTTTTTCATTTTTATTAGATTTCACCCCGATCATGACATCATCTCAGCGGTAGACAGTTTTTTCATTTACGAGACCTAGTCTTGACATTATCAAAGGCAAACACACGGATTTTACAGAGCACTAGTTTATACTAGGCGTACCTCATTCCTCCCATGAGGTACCATGACACTATGTTGATGTCATTGGTAGAGAGATGGGATGCAGACACCTGTACATTTCATCTTCCTACAGGCGAGATGACAATCACCCTGGAGGACATACATTGCATTCTTCGAGTTTTGATTCAAGGCAAGAGAGTCCATTTTATAGGGGATTGTTCATTTTGTGAGATGAAATATGATATACAGTTTTTCGTTGGAGGTCCAGTTCGAGATGGCATCATGGGGCCACACATTAAGTTATCATGGCTACTCTACTCATGATCATCACTTTTGATATGGATCATGATTTTCATAGTGACACTAGTACTCATCCCCGATGGCTAGGGAGCACATCTAAATGGAGGAATAGTCTACATGATACGATAGATGGCACAACAGATGGTCGTATATGCCTGGGTTCATAGCATCCTTGCACATTTGTATTATGATCTAGGGTAGTTTACATACCATGAGATCGACAGTATGATACATTGTACGCTACTATAGGTTTGTTGCTTGGTGCATATCACATGCACTAGGCCGACAGGGTTCCCATCTATATCAACTCTAGGATATCCATGCACATTCAGTTATCCACTGAAGTGATCATGGCAGTATGGGGATTTTCACTTTTGGAGGGTTAGATTTGACCAACTAGATTAGGAGATCTTATGGAGACCATACTAGCTAATACCACCGTGGTCAAATGGGACCCAATAGTTGAGGAGGATACAGATGGATAGATTTCTATTGGGTTGACATGATTGCGTACTAAGACCATTATACTATGATTGTGTTATGAGGCAGTTCGACCAGATATAGGTACCACTAGTAGTACGACCCTTCTATAAGCGATCAGTGTGGAGTGCTTGGAGGCTCGAAGATATGAGATGATTCACCTCAGATGATGTCTTTAGTGACTTATAAGATGATGATCATGACATGCCCCCAGTCTTCGAAACTGATGATTTCAATGCCATAGATGAATATGAGGAGTGGTGGGCAGTAGCGTGACCAGCCCTTGTGTTCCTAATGGATTATCCTATAGGCTTTGCAGGGCCACTTCCAAATCAGAGGGATGAGGAGGAGGAGACAGTTGAGGAGACATGGCTCAGGGCTACAAACCTATTCATAGATGAGATAGATGAGGACTACGACAAGGATGTGAACCTAGATTATAAGGGATGGGAGGAGGAGGAGGACAAGGAGGAAGAGGAGGAGCAACTGATGAGCGAGGGAAATGATACAACAGATAAGGATCTAGTTGGCCACAAGTGGAGAGAGTCAGTTTCCATCTGTATCACTAGATCATAGTCAGCAACCACAACCATCACCAACACCTATAGTCATGGAGAAGCTAGCACATCCTCCATGCCTCCTACATAGGATGAGGCTATCTTTACATAGCCAGCTGGAGATCTAGGTGATGATATTTTATTTTATTTTATGCTTTTGATTATGCTTATGCTTTTAATTTATATATATATATATATATCATGATGTGTACTAATTATATTTATGATTTCTATCTTGTAGGGTCCATGAGAGATTTACATGACATCTATCAATAGGTAGCTACAGAGATAGTGCCTTCATCAATCTTCAATCAGGCTATTGGTACAGGTTATGTGCCCTTACCCATCATGGAGCGAGACCTAGAGCTGTTTGAGCCTTATGTCAGACTAAGGGAAACATATGAGGGTGCAATGAGGTACACCGACCGAGCTAAGGATGCATATGAGGAGATTCATCCATCTCGAGATCCAACAAAGGTCGAGAGACTTCATGCAGAGATAGCTAGGCTATAGGAAGACAGATTGCATAAAGAAAGAGCGTTTAGAGGCCGTTGGATGATAGATTGTGGCTATTGGATGAGCACAGGGTCTATAGTATGCTTTGGATTCTCTTATCAATTCACGATCATAATCACATACTACCATCTGTCGATAGACTATCTCTAGATAGAGGTGATCACCAGATCCTAAGGGATCTAGTAGCCACAGGCCTCCCTAGCATTGTATATTTGATGACATGTACTCAAATGATATATATATATATATTGATCATTTGATGTTTGATTATTTATGCTTGTGTTTTTTAAGTTAAATTTCAATGCAATTTATCAAATAATATTTGTAAGAATATTTAATAAATGTCTCCATGATTTAACATGTTAAATATGTGATCTAATTAAAACTACTCTAGTTTCTTTTAGATATGACATTGTGATTGAGTATGTTATTCTAAATCAAATGCACCTATGATCTAATTATAGAACATTAAATGCATATTAGGATCTAATCTAACACAACATACAAGATTATCTTGAATAGTATGAAGCCTAAAGTAAACACTTAAAAATTAATTTAAATAAGTACCTTAGTATCCAAGACACCCAAATAATTGTTTTTCAAGAATGACGTAATGCGAGAGAACATAGAATGTTATCTATTAACTCTAACACCACTGCTTTATTATTCATACTATTCAAGAAGGTTAGATATAATACCGGTGCAGATGCACAACATTAATAGGTTCTTGAAAAGGTGTACCATCCATTTTTGTTAACATATATGCTCCAAACCTAAAATTTTCATCAATTCTATAAGGTCCTAACCAATTAGGGCTAAATTTTCCTTTTTTAGTTGATGCAACATTGATGTTATGTTGATTCTTGCATAAGACCAAATCACCTTTATTGAATAACTAAGGGACGTTATCATTGTAACTTCATTTCATTCTTTTAGAATAAGCTTGAAGGTTCTCAAGAGTGTTAATGCGTGGTTTTTCAAGCATTTAAAGCTGATGAAATCATTGTTCCTTATAAGTATTATCATCAATAAGCCCTCGAAGAGTGATTCTTAGTGAGGGAATCTCTAACTCTAAGGGCATTATCACCTTGGTGCCATAAACAAGGTTATAAGGAGTATTCCTAGTTGATGCTTTAATATTTGTAAGATAAGCCCATAACACATATGTCAACTATGTGTGCCAGTCCTTATTATGTTTGATAACTATTTTCCTTAAGATTTGTTCGAGGGTTCTATTATTTTATTCGGCTTGACCATTAGATTGTGGGTAGTAGGGTGTTGAAAAAAATGTCATATGTTAAATGTTTCTAAGAACTTCTTCTCATCCTTATTCCTAAATGGTGTCCCATTGTCCAAAACTAAAGTGGAAGGAAGTCCAAAGTGAGCAATAATGTATTCCAATATGAAATGGCATATTACATCAATGTTTGTTGAATGAAGGGGACTAGCTTCCACCCATTTTGTGAAATAATTTGTTGTAATTATAAAGGTATGTCTAGTAGAGGAGGGTGGTGAAATTTTTCCAATAATATCTAGGCCCCATGTCAAGAAAGGCCAAATAGGAACTTGTGTGTGAAGCTCGGAAGTAGAAGTGTGGATCAATTTTCTATGTTCTTGGAATTTGTGACATTTTTAACATATGCAAAGCAATCTTGTTCCATATTCCTCCAATAGTATCCTATACGAATTAACTTTTGAACTAATGATCTTCCTCTAAAATGCCCACCACAAGCACCTACATGGGCTTCCTAAAGTGCTATGGAGATTTCAGATTGTTTAAGGAATCTAAGCAAGATACCATCAAAGGACCTACGATACAACACATTGACAATAATTATATGTTTAGGCACAATTTTTTGAAGGTGAGCTTAAGTATTCTTAGTTGTCATCTCAAGAAAGGTACCATTTTTTAAATAATGAAATATTTGTCCATACCATTCACTAGAGCTTTCCATGGTGGTTGATATCACTTCTTCTACTTTAGATTCTATCGATGGTTTCATAATTGCATGCACAATAAATGTGAAATATTTTGAAGGATCTTGAGGAGATATTAGAGAAGCAACACTCGTCATTGCATCTGTGTGTCGATTATCTTTATGTGGGATGTTAACAATGGTGAATGAATCAAATATTTCTAAAAAAATCATTATGAGATCCTTATATTTTGATAATTTGTCATGTTTTTCTTGATACGTTCCATTTATTTGCTTAATGACTAATTGTGAATCACTGAATATCTTAACGTTTGAGCGCCTAGAGTTAAAACAATGTGTAATCCAACAATTAATGTTTCATATTATGTGGTTTTTTTTGTGCATAGAAAATTTAAATGATAGGACAAGGGAATAGAGGCGAAACTATTATAACTCTTGCACAGGAACTAGTTCTACACTTAGAGCTGTTAAAGTATAATTCCCATGTTCCTTCATCTTTCTGAATAGTCAACACATTCTCATCATGAAATGCTTCTATATTAGGTAATGCTAGGGGAGAAGGGGAATCCGCTTGGTGGTTACTTAAGGCTTGTCCTTTAATAGATTTTTGTGAAACAAACTTAAGGTCAAACTCATTCAACAACATAATCCACTTAGCTAAGCATCCAGATAAATATGTTTTGGTGAAAAGATGTTTCAAAGGATCAAATTTTGTCATCACATGTATTTCAACATTCAGTAAATAATGTCTAAATTTATTAGTAATGAATACAAGGGCCAAACATTGTTTCTCTATCATTGTGTATCGTGTCTCGTAATCAATCAGAGTTTGGCTAATGTAACAAATAGGATGTTCCTTACCACTTTCATCTTGTTGGGCCAATAGTGTTGTACGAGCATGGGTTGATGTTGTGTAAAGGATAAATGACTTTTCTTGCATAGCAAGTTGTAAAATAGGTGGAGTAGCAAGGTAATCTTTCAAACTCTCAAAAGCCTATTTACAATCGTCATTCCACTTAAAATGAACCTCTTTCTTAAGGAGATGTGTGAAGGGTAATTTTTGGTGTGCTAGAGATACAACAAAATGATGGATAGCCTGTATTCTTCCTTGTAAAGTGTGTAATTGAGAAATATTTCTAGGAGGTGGCATGTTAACTATAACATCAATATTCTTTGTGTCTACTTCAATGCCTATGTGAGATATGATAAAACCTACAAGTTTTCCACTATCTATTCCAAAGACACATTTTTATGGATTCAATCTCATGTTGTACTTTCACATTTGCTCAAAAATATTTTGAAGAATATTCACATTGTCTTTTCGAGTTAAAGATTTGGCAAGAATATCATCAAAATAATCTTCCAAGATCTTATGTATGTAATCATGGAATATCAATTTCAAAGCTCATTGATATGTTGTGCCTACATTCTTTAGTCCAAAAGGCATGACCTCCCAACATAATGTTCCCAAAACTATAGTAAATTCTATTTTGTATTGATCTTGAGGATTGATAAAGATTTTATTATAACCATCCATGAATGACAACAAAGCATGTCCTGCAGTCGAGTCCACTATCATGTCGATATTAGGAAGGGGAAAATCATTCTTTAGAGATGATTTATTTAAATCCTAAAAGATCATGCACATCCTAATACAATTAAATCAGGGATCATAATTGCAACAATGTTTGAGATCCAAGGAGAATAATCTATAGGACATATAAAACCAGCTTCGAGGAGCTTCTCAATCCTGGCTTTAACTAGCAAGGCTATCTTAGGATTCATCTTTCCTATCTTTTTTCTTACCAGTTTAACATTTTCAACAAGGACTATGTTGTGTGTTACTATCTTATTATCAATTCCCAGCATATCTGAATAATTCCAAGAAAAAAGTTTGGGAAAGTCATGAAGCAATGTTGCATGGTCTTCTTGTTCATCTTTGTCAAGGCACTTTCCTATCTTAATCACTTTTTCTTCATTGTTAATATCCATTGGTACATCAATTGTATCTCTTGAAGGAAGTTCACCTTGTTTCAAAAATTTAGAGTTGTATTCTTCATTGTCCTTATCAATCTCATTACTTTCCTTTTTTCCATCTTCTTTCTTAGCACTAATCATAGAACATGTAACCTGTTTCTTTCTAGGAGGAGTAGATGTCTTGTCATAAACTCCTAACATTTCTTTCAAGGTTTCATCATCTTCGAAGCATTCCCATTATTTTTTGTGCAAGTCATACCAAGTAATTTAGGTTGCTTTAAAGTGAGTTATTTTAGGATTGCATGTGATGAAATTTATGTTCAACAAGGGTCTTTTGTTTTCTTGCATTATCTTAGAAGGACAATCTCCCAAACCACTTTTTGTTTCTTGTGTGTTAGGCTCTATAGGAACAAAAAATCCTTGTTCTTTCTTTCCACATCCTCTTCCACTATAACCCAATTGTTTCATAAGCTTGTAACCTCTTCCATAAATTTTCTCCATTTCTCTTGGGTTTGGTGGTTGTTGATAATCTATTTCATCAAAGTGTGTTGTATAACTTGTATATTCTTCTAGAGTAGATGAGGTAGATGCTTGTGAGTTTTCTTATGAGTTCTGCATTGACATCACCATTGGTTGCTTTTGTTTTTCATCTTCTTTTCTTGTTATTATGTATTCTCCCATAAATGATGGTGTGAACTCTAAGGAACCCAAATCATCTTCCAATAACTTTGACGCCATTTCCATCTCTTATTTTTCTTCTTCCATAGGTTCTTTGTTCGATGTTGGGATTAATTTGTTTAGAGGACTTGTTCCTTTTTCAACTTTTAAGCAACTCTCAAGCTTGGGGTCTATTTCAATTTGGTATCTTTATTTTTTTAGGCATACTTCATTATATGATGAAGATTCAAAGGCACCACATGCATCTCATGAATTCAAGGACACCCTAAAAGAAGATTTTATGAGAGGTTATCAAGAATGACATGAATAGGAGTTTGCAAGGTAGCCTTTCCAACTATAAGAAGAAAAGTAATCACACCAAGTGGTTGCTTTCCTATATTATAAAATCCTCAAATCGACAAGGAATTGGGTTGGATTCTTGATTTATCTATGCCTAGTTTATCTGAAAGGGTCACACTACACACATTAAGGGTGAAGCCATTGTCAACAAAGGTTATTTTTATTCCCCACCCATCATAGGCAGCTATTATCATGAATGCATCATTTTTCTTTGTCACTTCCAAAGGAGGCAACTCATATTGATGAAAATTAATGTCTATGTTGACCTCATTCATTCCTTGAATTAGAGTTGCCACATCATTTGCATTTGTACTAGAGGAAACCACAACTTGTTGCAAGGCAGTTTGAAGCATAGTGTGATAACGAGGTAAACTTTGAATTAGATCCCATAGGGATATTTTCGTGAGAGTATTCTTAAGGTTTTTAAAAATATCATACTCCTTTCCACTATTCGAAGGAAAATGAGGGGCACTAGGAAATATGGAGTTAGCCAACGGTAAGGATGTCAAGGTTGTTTGTCTTGGTTGTGGATTATTTCTAGTGTTATATTTATGAGAAATGGTATTCTAACTTGATTGCTGCAAAAAAATGTTCTTAGGTGGTTCAAGGGTGAAAATGGGTTTGTTTTGAGTTTGAGGTTTATGTGAAGGTGGGTAAAGGATAAGTTGATGTTGAATTACATTAACTTCTCTTGGTTTAAATTTTTCCTAACAAGCCATAGTGGATGAACCTTGTGAGATGAAATCCTCAAGGGTTTCATCTAACATATCAAAGTCATAACTAATAAAAGGCTTGAGGGTTAGGTTAACTTGGAAAAAGAGATTTGGCATAGTCAAATAACTATGCTTTCTTCAAGTGGCTCATTGGTTTTAGGTGTTTTTTTTTTTTGTTTTCTAATGAATTCCAAATGTAACTTAATCTAATTGAACTATGAACTAATGTTGAAAATGGAAAGTATATTAATCTAATTCTATCCACAATTGAAATGAGTGTAAAATAAGCTAGATCTAATGAAATGAATGCAACATAAATTATACAAACTAAAATAAGTAACTAACAATACCAAATAGAAACAGAGAATTTCATGTTGTAAAATGTAGCTTAAAATCTAAAATAAAACTAAATTGGCCAGAGGGGTGTATGAGTCTCAAATAGGGTTTTTTAGAGGTTTGAATGTTGAATAACAATCACTAGAAAATACCCATAAATCAAGAAAAACTACATGTATTGGGGCTAAATTTCCCAGAGGGGCGTATAAGTCCTAGTTAAGGGTTTTTGCAAATATTTCAAAAAATTCTAAGTGAAAGTTATGCTTTTTGGTTTGTATGATGTCTAGGCAAAGTGAAAATGTAGATTTCAAGTCAATTTAAGTGATGCAAGAGACAAAAATGCAACCTAAATGCACTTTCACTAATGCAAGATTTAGAAACCCTAGAATTCCAATTAACTAATACAAACCCTAACATAAAGTTAATGCAAGCTAGATCTAGGATGATGATACACTCCAAATCAAAATTAAGATGTTCTAAATGCAGGTTCACAAAAATTTAATGATGGAAATAGGGTGTTCCACCTTTTAGGAGATGAAGCACAATGAGGGGGATTCCTATTTATCTCTTATTACATTCAAGGAAACCCTAGAGATCTTAATCCAATGATAGAATGAAAGAGAGAGATCTGATAAAGGTTGTCCTAGGGTATGATTGACAACTGAAGAGGGGTTCAACACCAAGCTAGGGCTTAGAAAGAAAAGTAATATGCAAGACCAAATTATGTACCTTAATGATATGCAAGACTTGAATAAAAGGCCTAGAAATGACTATAAATCATAACAGAAAGCTGAGAAACTATAAATGTGCACCTAGAAATATATAGAGGCATGAAACAAGATCTAAAATGTTGAAAAAAAATGGATTTAGGGCACACTAGGACTCATACTCCACTTCTGGCATATCAGTCCCAATCTAGGGTTTTTGGACTAGAACAAGAATCAAGAAGTTTAGACTCATAATCTTCATAAATCTAGAAATTTTCCTATAGTGGGACTCATACGCCACTTCTAGCGTATCAGTCCCATTCTACATTTTTAGAAATTCAAAATCTTTGCTCTTCCTTCCCAATCTGATTTCTCGATCTAAACCTATAAAAAGACCTGCAAAATAGAATGTAGTTTTGAGTTGCTTATGGGGGTTTTGTCTCAGTCAAACCCCTAATTCAGTAATTAAACCTTGATGGAAACAATGGATCTTGAATGCAAATGTGAACATAAACCCTAACCTTAAGTGTATCTAATATTAGGAAATATAAAATTCAATGCAACCAGGTATTCTATTGTGCTAGAATGAGATGTATGAATGAAACATGAAGATGAATGACTCACTTTAAGAAATCCTTAATCACCGAAATGAGCCCTAATAATGTGTGTATCTTCCTTAGGTTGAATGTATAATGACAATGGAGGATGGAATCACTTAGGAAACAAGTCATTAGGCTTGGCTTGATGGCTTGTTGCATCTCCTCAACCTAGAATCCATCATGATTCACCATATACAACCATAATCAATCCTTGACAATGCTAGATCTTGATGAAAGAGAGCTTGAAGACCTACAAAAATACAATAATGTTGCTCCAAGACTTCAACTTTACTTGCTACTTGCTCTTGAATTCTCTTGTGAGAGAATACTTGAATGCTTGTGAATGCTTAGATCTTGAAATTGCTCTTCTAGATTGAAAATAATGACTTAAAAGCTTGATTATATAGGAATTACACCTAATTTACCATTATTTATATCTCAAAAGATGAAATAAACCAAAATTTTGAATTAAAAACTTGAATTGCCCGCTCCAACTCTAAAAAGGGGCCAAATGGGACTCATATGCCACTTCTAGTGTATGGGTCCCACCTAGGGGGACTCATATGCCCAAGGTGGGATATGAATCCCACCCTAGTTTTTTGGGATGGGTTGTTGGAAATTTTAATGCTTTTGATGATTTTGTTGATATTTTAGTTGAAATAAGCTTTGAGATCCAAAATAAAGGGTCTTAGGGGCCTATTAATGGTGATTTAAAGGGTGTTTAATGTAAGGGTACTAAAATAGGTCCAAATAAAATGAGAAATTGTACCATGTCCAAGAAGGGAGTACAATTTCCATCATTAAAGATTTCATGTTAACATAGGGTAAACATTAAACATCAAGTTAAATTGTTCAAATGATAAAAGGAACCTAATAATTCATTAATCCCCCACATACTACACAATACTTGCTCCTTTATATGAAATAAATTTCACCTTCTCAAATAATTTATAATGTGGTTGAAGATAAATAAATGGATAAAATTTAAGACTCTATCTTACAAAAAATAAGAAATCCTCATGTATGTGATTGTTGAATTCATTATCTATTATTAGTAAAATCACAAAAAAATCAAGATAAAACAAAGAAACTTTCTATTTTATTGAATTTTCTAAAGCAATTAAAAAGATCCCATGAAGAAGGAAGTCTTTCTTGGGGAAAAACTTTGAAACTCTTGAGGGACAAGAAAAATAATATACCATAAAAATATTATAGAATGAATACCCCTTGAACATAAGAAAATAGGGTTCAACATTTTGGGAGATGGAACTAGGGTTAGGACCTATTTCATTTTTAGTTCATTAGGAAACCAAGATCCCTCAAACAAGTGACTCAATTGAGGGAAGGATACAAGAGGGGGTGGTTTCCTTAGGTGTGATTAAAAGGGGGGTTCACCATTTAAAATGAAGCTTCAAAGGAGCAATGCAAACTCTAATGCACTAAACCCTAGAAACTTAATAACATGAAATCAAACTGAGAAACATAAATCAAACATAAAGGATCCTAGAAAATTAATGGATTCCAAACAAGGTTTGTGACACTGAAATTATACTTTTTAAAGTGCACTGGGACTCATATGCCAGGCTAGGCGATTTAGTCCTGCTATAGGAATCTAGATAGAATTTGGAGTCTTCAACTAACAAATCAGGATCTACAGAAAACTATCAAAAAGAAGTATACTAGGACTCATACACCCATAGGGGTGATTTAGTCCCACTATTAGGGCTTGACTAAAAATTATGTAGCCTTAAGTGATCTTTTGTAGCTTTTTTCTTGTCTAATCTCCAAGTTTGAAAAGTTTGAATTTTGATCTGTAGGTGAGTTTCCACGAAGATGACAATTTCTTGAAAACTTTGAAAACTTTCTTCAATATTGCAACTTTGTCTTCAAAGGATCTTCAATCTTGAAATCACCTAGATCTACAACCACACATGAAAGAGGGGAAAATGTTGTTGTGTTAGGGAATAGGGGTTTTCCTTGGTCAAACCTCGTTTTGGTGATCAAACCTTGAAATGAAATGAAATAGCCTGAAGGAAAGATGAATGAACAATATGTAATGTTGAAACTCACCAAACCCTTAATATAAAGGCTGCAAACTTGTGTGAAATGGCTCCAATGGATGTGGATCTTGAATCTTGATCTTGATGTGATATAATTTCTTTGAATTCTTCTTGAATCATGAAAACCTACATCACAAATGTTAGCTCAAAAACACACACAATGCATGAAGAATTTGACTTGATGCTTGGATCTTGAATGATGCTCTAAATGCTTGATAATTTTCTCTTGAATTGTCTTGAATACTTGAATTGCTTAGATCACACTTGCTCATGAAAATTGCTAGAAGACTTGTAAACTTGCTAGGAGAAATATGTGAAATAACCTTGTATTTGTATAAGTGTAAAATTGCACCCCTTGCAATTTCACATACATTCTTGTTTCTGCTTTAGTGTCCACTCCCTTAGCATATTGAGTAGGCTCATTTTAGCCCCTACATTAGCCTTTTCCCTTCTCAGGATGCTCCAACACCCCTTTTCAGTAGCCAACCTTGCATGTTAGTTTGCATCGAACTTTGTGCTTCTTATTTTCTCATCATTTTGTAGCATGACATGTTTGGACACTAGCACTCCATGCAAATGACTGTGCACTGCACTAGCATCCTGCGACATTTCAATGCTCAAAAAACCATTTTTGAGCATACTTTCCACTTGTCACCTCCTTCGATTGGTGGTAACGGCTCGAGTTGCTTTGTAACTGCCTAGGAAGCTTCCTTTTGCTTCTTTTCTCTCTTTAAAATATGTCCTTTCATTTCATTTGCAACTCTTCCTCCATTTTCTAGCTTAATTCTTCTAATCCCAGCTTCACTCCAACTTTGGCTTCAGCCTTCTATACTTCAACTTTTCTGCATAGCTTCATATAACTTGTAGCAGCTTCAAGCTCTCTCACACTCCCTTTAAAAAATTCTTTGCAGCTCTATCTCCTTTTCTTTGAACTTGTGAGCATCTTGGGGATTGCTTTTATCACCTCTTTTGTGATATGGGTTCTTGTCCTCGAGTGGGGTTTGCTTTTATCACTCTTACTTGGTGGTATGGGTTCTACTCCTAAGCAGGTTTTTCTTTCACCACATGCTTTGTTCATTTCTCTCTTTCTGTATCTTCTTGGTTGTCCATGGAGGTGGGAACACCAAAATGGGGGTTTGACCGAGGTGAAACCCTATACAGCCCCAACACTTTCTCCAGATATCTAACAGACACAAGTTTTGAAGACATTCATTTGGTAGAGGCTTCATCACTCATGTGGTTGTAAGTATTTCTTTCCTTTCTTCTCCTTATCTCTAACATTTCTATTTCACTTTATTCTAGTTCTATTACATTCTACTACTTTATCACATTCTATTAGTTCATAGTAATCTATTTGCTAGTAATCATTTAAGTATTTTATGTGACATCCTCACTTTCTAGTTCGTACAATATGCCAACGTGCCTCTGGGATGCTAGCGCGTTGCGTTGTCGTCTGTATTTTGTGATGTCTTCCTTTGGTCAAGAGCTTGTCAGTTTGTCTAGAAAATTTCTGACCTGCTCTCTCATATTCTGAAACTCTTGTTATTGTTCTTGAGGTAGTTTAGGGAAATTCACCCCATGAGGCTCTCTGAATGAAGAGAACTCATGAGTAGAAAATCCCCCTCTTCTACATTTTGGTGAACCTAACATGAAGAGGTAAATCTTTCAAAAAAACTAGGAATCTATTTACCCCTACTTGGCAAGGTCATAACTTTTGACTTAGTGCTTAGAATTCATAATCATTTACACTATTTGAAAGGTCTCCTAGAGAAGTAGTTCAGTCCCTAAAATACAAGGGCCTTTGGCAGTCAAATTTTGGGTACCAATGCAAGTTCCGACCTCAAATTCCACTCCAAAGACCTCCAAAAATGTGCATTACTAGAACATAGAAAATATCAAAAAAATTGTAATGAATTTAATATCTTCTTTTATTAGTTTGGTATCTAATTTTATTCAAACTATTAATGATGTTCCATTTAATGCATGTGATGGTGACTTGTATTTTCCTATGTCACTTGATATCTTTGATCCTTCACACAAATTTCCTCTCGCTTTAGAGGATATTTTATTGCGAGAAGATGAAATCCTTGATACTTTCCTTAATATTACTCTACTTCTATTCATTCCAATGTGCTCTCTTTTGGAGATGATGCATTTTTGAATGATGAATCTACCCCTCATTCCAATGCACTCTCTTCTAGGGATGTTACATTTGTGAATGATGAGTTTTATCTTTATTCCAATGCACTCTCTTCTAGAGATGATGCATTCATGGAGGAATCTCTTATACCTTATGATGCACTCTCTTCTAGAGACGTTCCATTTTTGAATGATGAACTTATTTATTCCAATGCACTCTCCTCTAGAGATGATGCATTAGTGAACGATGAGTCTCCTTCCACATTTGATCTTGTTTGGATCGATGTTGAGAATAAGTATTCAAATAATTTTTCTACTAGTTGTGGTGATTCTATAAATGTAGTTTATGTCTCTGTTGCCTCTTAAAGGCCTAAGAGACCAATCATTTACATGACTCTAGCTAGTCCTTCTCCTAAAAGGATTTGTTCTATTAATGGTGTTTCATTTGATAGTAACTCTCCTAATGTTTCTAAGGCTACCTCTTATAGAGTGGTAGCCCATACTTATGAGAATAGGATGAATAAACAACCAAGCCTTCCACAAGCACCTAAACCTATGACTAAAGCACCTAGTGATTACGGTTATGTCAAGCAAATTTGGGTTACTCTGGCTAATATCTCACTGTGGGACTTGCTTCAATCTGCTCTAGTTTACAAGGTATGCTTCAGGAAGCATTGCAAAAGATCCTCTTGCCTTCTACTAGGTTGATGAATGCTAACACGTTGATGGCATATATTCATGCAGATTTTCCCATATATTACATTCTATCCATAGGAGATCTTGCCTTCAAAAGTCCAGAAGCAACCGGATCCTCTAATGATTATAGTTAACATTAATAAAATCAGTATTAGACATACTCTCGTTGATGTTGGTTCATCACTCAATGTGTGTAGTATTGATCTATTGCCTAAGATTAATATTGATTCATCTTCTCTTAAATCTTCTTTTGTTGTTATTCATGGGTTTGATAATGTTGGGTGGAAAGCTCTAGGTACAATAGTATTACCTTTGTAGCTTAGACCCGTTACTATACCCACCCTTCTATATGGTATGTCAAAAAAGATACCATATAACCTTCTTCTTGGTAGACCGTGGATTCATGCTATGGGAGAAATCCCGTCTACCTTGCATAAATCTATGAAGTTCATTGCTAAAAATAGAGTAGTCACAGTCAAGGCTGACCCTAAGGCTATGCACTTATGTGAGATAGCAACTGTTGGTCAAGTCTCTGTTGTGCCTACTCTTATTCCTTTAGTGTCTTCTAGTGTGTCGATGTTTACTCCAACAATATCTACTATAAAGGATACTCTTGAGATAAATGTCCCTAAAGAAGATTCCCCTAAAGAAAAGAGTAGTAAGTCTACTTCTTCTACCTCTTATCCAGAAAATGCATGTCTTGGTGATGATTGGGGTTCCTTAGAATTTACAAATTCCTTCATTCAAGAACATAAAGTTGACCCAATAAACTTAGACCTTTCAATAATATCATCCACACTCTCTATTGAAGATGGTTATTCTTTTGTATCACGGGGTAGTGTGAGCAATAATTGCAATGTTCTTAGTGTTGATCCTCCTTTTGAGGAAGATGATCACACTTCTATTAAAAAGGTTAACTTTGGTAGTCCTATAAATAAGGTTGATGGTGATCCCATAGAAGATTATGTTCCCCCTCACTGGAATAACGCTCCCTATGGAGATCCTCCTCCTTTGTCTTCTACATTCCTATCTTCTTCTTGTGAGAAGTCAAACCTTTCTCCACAAGAGAAAGGGTTGCTTCCTGCTCCTCATCCTTTATCTGAGCAAGAGCATATTTTGTTGCGGCTTCTAAAATCCCACTTAATCACTCTTCCTTCTCCTACACATAATAAAATTCATAAATATGATGAAGAAAAACACTCTTTTTGTGCATACCATCGAGTGCCTAGCCATTCCACTAGTGAATGTAAGGCCTTGAAGGATAAAATACAAAAACTTTGTGATTCAAGTGCCATCAAAACTCCCATTTGATTGATGCACTTTCCTTTTCTTTGCATGACAAGTGATATCGAGGTTTACCTCTATCCTACATGTTCTAAGTATCTTGCATAGTTTTCCTCCCCTGTATGTTGGGGGCAGTAATAACTCACTTTGGAGACGTGCATCCTTCTTAAGGACCCCCTCTCTTCTCCATATCTTCAATTGAAGTGTCCCTTAAGTGGACCCCCTATCTTTTGAGGGGTTCTTGAGGGACCCCCTTTGAAATACTTCCTCTCAAATGAATTCATTAGCATCTAGCTCAGGGGTAGCCTGACTAGACCTATTTCATATCTTCACGTCTAGCTTGGGGGCAACCTAACTAGACCTGTTTCATAAAGTCACGTCTAGCTTGGGGGCAACCTAACTAGACCTATCTTTTCTATGACTATCCTACAACGCAACTTTTAACAACCACAAGATTCTCTTATTTTTCTTGCTTTGCAAGATTGAGAATCTATAGAGCTCCTTTACATCCTTATTTGGTAATATGGGTTTTTCTCCTCAAGCGGGGATTTCTTTTTATCACCTATATTTTGTGATACAGGTTTTCCTCCTCGAGCGGGGATTGCTTTTATCACTCTCGCATTCATTTCATTTGTATCTCTCTCTTCTCAACTTGCGTATACCAGATCAAAGATCTATATCTTCTTCATCCTGAGTATATGCCCTTCCACTCTTCATTTTTCTATATGTTATTTCTTAATTCGGGGACGAAACATAGTATTGAGACAACCTTCTACATCAAGGTCTCTTTTACTTTGTTGACTCAAATCCTTTAGCTTTTTTATGTTCTAACATTGTTGTCTAGTGTAGGTTTTTCTTGTCTAATGTATTGGTTTTGCAGATCGTCATCTTGGGGGCATGCTTTCATGGTTCAAAGGATTATCTACTTCCTCTATATTATCCTTTTGGCATATGATGTTATTTATGTTTAGTAGATTTCCTTTAGCATGCATATTAATGTAGATTCATATGCCTACTAAAGTGGGGGGAAAATGTATAGGAGTAAAATTGCACCCCTTTCAATTTCACATACATTCTTGCATCTACTTTAGTGTCCACTCCCTTAGCATCTTGATTAGGCTCATTTTAGCCCCTACATCAGCCTTTTCCCTTCTCAAGATGCTCTAGCACCCCTTTTCAGCAACCACCCTCGCATGTTAGCTTGCATCAAACTTTGTGCTTCTTCCATTCTCGTTGTTTTGTAGCATGGTGTGTCTAGACACTAGTGCACCACACAGACGTCCACACACTACACTAATGTCCTACAAAATTTCAATGCTTAAACGATTGATTTTGAGCATGCTTTCCACTTATCACCTCCTTCAATCGGCGATAACGACTCTAGATGCTTTGTAACCACCCAAGAAGCTTCCTTTTTCTTCTTTTCTCTCTTTAAAAAATGTCCTTTCACTTCATTTGTAACTCTTTCTCCCTTTTATAGGTCCATTCTTCTAATCCCAGCTGCACTCCAACTTTGGCTTCAACCTTCTATAGTTCAACTTTTCTTGCATAGCTTCATATAGCTTGTTGTAGCAACTTCAAGTTCTCTCAAGCTCCCTTTAAAACATTCTTTGCAGCTCTATCTCCTTTGCTTTGAACTTGTGAGCATCCTAGGATTCCATATCCCTTTCATTTGCTTTGTTACTTCGTGATAGGGGTTCTCCTCCTTGAGCATGGATTGTTTTTATTACCTCTTTTGTGATATGGGTTCTCCTCCTTGAGTAGGGATTGATTTTATCACCTCTTTTGTGATATAGTTATCCTCCTCAAGCGGGGTTTGCTTTTATCACTCTTACTTGGTGGTGCGGGTTCTAATCCTGAGCGATTTTTACTTTCACCACATGCTTTGTTCATTTATCTCTTTCTCTATCTTCTTGGTTGTTTGTGGAGGTGGGAACACCAAAACAGGGGTTCAACCAAGACGAATCCCTATACAACCCCAACACTTTCTCTGGATATCTGACAGACAGAGGTTTTGAAGACATTCATTTGGTGGAGGCTTCATCACTCACGTGGTTGTAAGTATTTATTTCCTTTCTTCTCCTTATCTCTAACATTTCTATTTCACTTTATTCTAGTTCTATTACATTCTACTACTTTATCTCATTATGTTAGTTCCTAGTAATCTATTTGCTAGTATTCATTTAAGTATTTTTTGTGACATCCCTGCTTTCTAGTTTGTACGAGACACCAGCGTGCCTCTTGGATGTCATCATGCCACATTTTCATTCGTATTTTGTGTTGTCATCCTTTGGCTGAGAGCTTGTCAGTTTTCTTAGAAAATATTTGTGACCTGCTCTCTTAGATTCTAAAACTCTCACTATTGTTCCTAAAGTAGTTTAGGGCAGTTCACTCTATGAGGCTCTCTGAATGAAGAGAACTCTTGAGTAGAAAATCCCCCTCTTCTATGGTATTTATACTTTTTTATGCCAAATTTTCATAAATACAACAATACAAGCCAGCATCAAATCTAGGATAATAAACTCCTACCAAGAAATTTATTTAAAATAGTTCTTGGTTAAAGCAGTACTTATATGCCAATTGGGGTGTATGAGTCCCAGTATCTTAAACATAGGACACAAACTCCAAGAAATTTTAAGTTCAATACAATGTTTAAAATCAATCTCTAAGACCTAGGTGGAACTCATACGCCCAAGGTGGCGTATGATTCCTAGATCACCAAATCTAGAACACACGACCTCAAACATTGAATTATGATTTTCCAATTGTTAAATGTCAAGATTATCCATATAAAAATTCATTTAATATGGCTTGTGGATGTAAAATGGGACCAATTAAAGCATAAAGAAGGAAAAATCTATTAGGGAGGGCCCAAACAAGTGTGAAAATGTAAAGGGATACATTTTCCTACACTATATTTAGCCCCCACTTTAGTAAGAGGAGGAACTTGCTTCAAACTCACACTAAAGTAGATAAATTTGCATCAAGAGGGGTCTAAGTGTAGCAATGCTAGTGAGATAGGATGAAAATGATCAAGAGGGATGATCAAGCCCCAAGGATCAATATCCTATGGAAATCCAACATAGGCACAAAAGAACATGTATGAGAATGATGTATGCAGCAACAAGGCACAAGCATTGTTGGTGTAAATAAGTATTTCACTTATTACACTTTACTTAAGCTTACTTGTGAGATGCATATCATTGTAGTTTTCACTTGTGACACCTATTTATTTGCATCTTTCATCTAGGTTTGTGCATGTATTGAGAGATGTGATCAGGACACTTAGAGAAGTGTGTGTAGAAGAAATTCCACTCTTTGTGGTGTGATCTAGTTATTACCTTTTCATCTCCACTTTTCGTGACATGATAATTCCACTTTAGGTGGGTGATCCACCTTTCATGGAATTATCTATTATTTATTTCTACCTACCCTACACATGATTGAGACACTTGTCTCATTCATAGCCCTTCATTATGTCCTAGCTTGTCTTTATAAGCAAGTCTTGTACATATTTGTAATTGAGCATCTTCATGCATATTGAGAATACAATAATCATATTCTCTCTCTCTCTTTCATGTTATCTTTGATCTCTTGATCCTATTTCTACTTTTCATAAGTTCTTACATGGTATCAGAGCGATTGGAGGTTCTTTGCATAGCCATTGTTGGGAGATCTTAGTTTGTGTGAAGGTGGTCAAGAGGAAAATATGAGCAGAAAATTTTTGGTGTGTCCTAGACAAGATCTGACCTCAAGTTTGAATTTAGAAGGCCATTTCCAATCAAGATAGCCATTTTTTCATCGAAATCCGACATCGGGAGCTCTAGATAAAACTATCTACAGCTGTATGGCGGGCTCCACCTTTGCCATGTGACCCACTCAAAATTTGTGGCCCCACACAAGTCAACTAGCCGGCTAAATCAAAAACTAGTGCCATCAAATAAAATTCTAGTGGCTGCATTTTGTAAAAGAGTGGGGAGTTTAAAAATCATCTGACCATTTTCTTAAGACCAGTGGCAAGGATCCTAATGGGGATCTTGGAGATTCCTTCAAGATTCCAGTGGAAGCATATTCCATCAAAAAAAGAATATTCCAACGGCATATTCCAGTGAGGCTGAATTCCAGCGTGACGACCAAGAAGCCATCAATTTCAATCGCTTATTTTACTGACATCATCATAGCATTAGTGATAACATTAGTAGTTTAAAAAAAAATTCCCCCTCACCATTGGGCTTTTTCATTTTGCAGTCTGACTTTGAAGGCTCATAACTTTCTCATTTTAACTCCTTTTTCTAAGCAATTTTTTTTATTTGGGCTACTTTTTCATGTACTTCACAACCATGTGGTTGGTTTCAAATATTGGTGGACATATTTTCAAAAAAAAATAGTTTTTCAACACTGTACCTATCCAATCCTCATTTTTGCAACTTTTGAGGCTCCGTTTAGGTACATATGAACTCCCTTTTAGGTGCCATTTTTTTTTAAAGTGCATGATTTTTCGTCTACTTCTTGAATCTACAATCAGTTTGAAATGATCTTGAGTGGATTTTATACTTTTAGAATATGGTTTTTTTGGGCCTATTTGGCACTTGTATTGCATAGATCTGAATTTAGGTCTTTGCTTCATTGTTCTAGTATATTCTCAGCCTATTTGTGGCAAGTTGTAAATCACAAATCATAAGTCCACTCAGCCAAGTTTCAAGTGGCCTATTGTACACGCACTAAATTATAAAGTGTCAAAATCATCTTTTTGGGGGCTGTACTTTCATTGAGTGAATTTGGCGGGTGTCTCTTGTGTGATTGTGCCTATTTTCTCTCTTGTTCTCTTGCATTCCATCATGGGTTCATCTAAAGTCCCATTCTTAACTGCACACAATTATGCTATATGGAAAGTATGTGCATCGAGTAAACTAATTGAAAAAGGTTTAATTTACTATATTGATAGAACCATAACTACACCTTCAGATCCTAAAGTAGATCCAACTGCATATATGAATTGGCTCACTAAAACTTTTATGGCATTGGGTACACTTAGAAAGTTCATTTCAGATGATCTCATTTTCCATGTTGATAAATGAACTACAACCAAGGAAGCTTGGGATAAGCTTGCTACTTTGCATGGAAAGGTTGATAAGGTTAAGAGATACAAGCTTGAAAATGATCTCCTAAGCCTTGGTCCCAAGAATTTTGACACCATTCAGGATTATGTCACTAAGAAAAATGAGCTAAGAGCACAACTAAAGGATTGTGGTATTGAGAAAGAGGATGATCAATTGGTCTTCAACTTTTTGGACAAGCTTCTAGCCAAGTATGCAACCTTTGTTTCAAGTTTTCAAACTCAATGATTCAAAATTAGCAACTTCACATCACCATCTTTTGAGGCTCTTACAAATCTTTTGATTCTTGAGAAAAATAAGTTGAAGAAAATGGGCATTCTCAAGTCTTCAACTTCAAAAGCATTGGTGGTCAATCATGGAAACAAGCAAGGAAAAGGGAAAGGCCAAAAGTAATCTTCACCAAAGCCACAAGGAGGGACACAACAATCAAATCCTCCACAACAAATCTCAACTTCATCTTCAAACAACAATTCAAGCAAGAAGGAGAAACCAACATGTGCATATTGCGAAAAGATTGATCATGAGGAATATCATTGGCATGCTAAGAAAATTTATGAGTTGAAAAACATCCTCAAGAAGAAGAACATCAAATTTGTAGATGAAAATCAGGAGGACTCGTCTCCTTCCACTTCTACTTCTAAGGGAAAAGGAACTATTCTCACATCAAGCTCATCTCCTTCATCTACATCATCTCAACATGAGAAACGTAAGGGGCTAGCATTTCTTGTAGTTTTAGATTCCAATTCAGATAGGTGGATCCTTGATTAAGGAGCTTGACATCATATGACTTCTTCCAAGGATATATTCTCTTCATTTGATTCTTGTTTATCACCACCCATTTTTTTGGCCAACAATGTTCACTTCTTTGGAAGTTTGTGGGAAGGGGTCTATTGAAATTGAAGGTGGAGCATTTAATGATGTTCTATTTGTGCCTACCTTTTCAAGGAACATCCTTTCCATCTATCAGATTACACATAGTGGTACAGGAAAGCGTTTAGAGTTCACACTAGATTTTGTCATTGTTCGGGATTTGCTTAGTAGGGCTTGTGTTGCTATTGGGGAGGTCAATCATCATTCTCAATTCTACACCTTCTAATATTTTTCTCCTACTAATGATTCAGTTCACCCTTGTGTGGACACAATTGAGGAGAATGAGTATGGTTACTTGAATCTTGGAGTGCTCACTAGTCCTGAGGTTCTTGAGCCTATTGTTGATATTCCATCTCCTACATTGACTGATGTACCAACTGATACTTGTGTTCCACCAGTTTCAGTGCCTTGTGATTTATTGCAATAGTGCATACCTTGTCTTCCAGTAGTTTTTGCATGGGATGACTACTTGACAGACATTGGTAGCTTTTTTTTGGAGTCCTACATTGAAAATTTGGGAGACACATTTGATTACTCACATCTTCTCTTTGATGAAGGTGATTCTTCTTCAATTGTTGTGAGGGAATACTCTAAAACTCCTCTAAATGATCATTCTTTCAAGGTTGATGTGATTGTGGATGCATATGCACAATAGTTGGAGGAGGCCACTTTCTCTCTTGAGGAGACACTTGCACCTTTGGAGTATATTCTACCTTCATCCTTGCTAGATCTTGAGTTGTCTTTTTCAGCGAATGGGAGTGTTTTTGAAAAGGGTTTCTCACAAGTTACAGGAAGTGAATACACTGCGACCTTTTCACTTGCCATTATAGCTTCACATGGTTTTGGAAAGGCATCTTTTAGCATCAATCTAGGGAAATTTTAGTAGATTTCAAAGACTCCTTACATTTTGAGGGTTCTTTTTTCACTTGTGGATTGGGGAGACTTCATTCATGCACCTTTGGTATTGTTTCTTCCTAAGGGGAGAAACTTTTTTCAATGCTTATGGAGTAGCTTCTTCATTCCTTCTTGAGCATCTTCCATGGGTGAAAATTGTACGTTGAGGGGGGGCTACTTTGTCTCTCTTCTTCTCTTGTATGGGGGGGACTTTTTCCTCACATGGGGTTTTTCCCTTCTCCCTTTGTACATTTATTTTTTATCTTCTCTCTTTTGAGGGGGAGTTTTTCCCATCAGGTTTTCTCCCTTTCCTCGCTTGTGAGAGATTGCATTGCATTTGTACATGGGTACCTAACATGGCCCAGTTGTCAAAACCCATCTTGCATCTTATCTTGCATGGTTAGCTTGAGTCTTCATTCCCCCAGTTGCACTTAAGTGGGGGTGTTGGTGTAAATAAGTATTCACTTATTACACTTTGCTTAAGCTTACTTAGGGAATGCATATCATTATAGTTTGCACTTGAGACACCCAGTTATTTGCATCTTGCATCTAGGTTTTTGCATATATTGAAAGACGTGATTAGGAAACTTACGAAAGTGTGTGTAGGATAAATTCCACTCTTTGTGGTGTGATCTATTTATCACCTTTTCATCTCCAATTTTCATGGTATGATAATTCCACTTTAGGTGGGCGATCCAATTTTCATGGAATTATCTATTATTTCTTTCTACCTACCCTACACATGATTTAGACACTTGTCTCATTCATGGCCCTTCATTGTTTCCTAGCTTTCCTTTATAAGCAAGCCTTGTACATACTTGTAATTGAGAATCTTCATGCATATTGAGAATACAATAATCATATTCTCTCATATTCTCTCTCTTTTGTGCTATCTTTGATCTCTTGATCCTATTGTTGTTTTTCATAAGTTCTTACATGGTATCCAAGTGGTTGGAGGTTCTTTGCATAGCCATTGTTGGAAGATCTTAGTTTGTGTGAAGGTGGTCAAGAGGAAAATATGAGCAGCAACATTTTGGTGCATCCTACACTAGATCTAACCTCAATTTCAGATTTAGAAGGCCATTTCCAATTAGGATAGCCTTTCGTTTCATTGAAATCTAACACCGGGAGCTCTAGAACGAAAAATCGCCTATTTTGGTATTTTTTCAATTTTTTGAATTTTTCAATACCTCTGGAAAAATTATTTACTTAGAAAATTTCTAGTTTTTAAATATTTTCTAGAAAAAATATATATATATTTGTTAGTCATAATATTTTTGAAAAATCAAAAAAATTGTATTTGTTTTTTTTATAAATCAAAAAATAAAAAATTTAAAAAATTTAAAAATTTTGAAAATTTAAAGGCAGGTCATACCTGTGGCCTGCACAGTCTGCAAACCGCAGGTACCTATGGTTGTACTTTGGGCTCCACCGCTACCATGTGATCCACTCAAAAGTTGCAGCCCCACACAAGTCAACCAGCCTGCTAAATCAAAAACTAGTGCCATCAAATAAAATTATGGCGGCTGCATTTTGCAAACCAACAAGGAGTTTAAAAATCGTCTAACCATTTTTTGAAGACTAGTGGCAAGGATCCTGATGGGAATCTTGGAGATTCCCTTAGGATTCCAATGGAAGTATATTCCACCAAAAAAAATATTCCAATGGCATATTCCGGTGAGGGTGAATTCAAGAGTGACAACCAAAAATCCATGAATTTTAATCACTTATTTTGATGACATCATCATAGCATCAGTGATGACATCAGTAGTTTAAAAAAAAAATTCCCCCTCACCATTGGGATTTTTCATTTTGCAGTTTAACTTTGAAGGCTCATAACTTTCTCATTTTAACTCCTTTTTCTGAGCAATTTTTTTTATTTGGGCTACTTTTTCATGTACTTCGCAGCAGTGTGGTTGGCTTCAAATATTGGTGGACATATTTTCAAAAAGAATTAGTTTTTCAACACTGTACCTATCCAATCCTCATTTTTACAACTTTCAAGGCTACGTTTAGGCACATATGAACCCCTTTTCATGTTCCTTTTTTTTCAAGTGGATGATTTTTTGTCTACTTGAATCTACAATCAATTTGAAGCAATCTTGAGTGGATTTTGTACTTTCAACATATGGTCTTTTTTGGCCTATTTGGCATTTGTATTGCATAGATCTGAATTTAGGTCTTTTCTTCATTGTTCTAGTATGTTCTCAGCCTATTTGTGGCAAGTTGTAAATCATAAATCATAAGTCCACTTAGCCAAGTTTCAAGTGGCCTATTGTACACGCACTAAATTATAAAGTGTCAAAATCATCTTTTTGGGGGCTGTACTTTCATTGAGTGAATTTGGCGGGTGTCTCTTGTGTGATTGTGCCTATTTTCTCTCTTGTTCTCTTGCATTCCATCATGGGTTCATCTAAAGTCCCATTCTTAACTACACACAATTATGCTATATGGAAAGTACATGCATCGAGTAAACTAATGGAAAAAGGTTTAATTTACTATATTGATGGAACCATAACTACACCTTCGGATCCTAAAGCAGATCCAATTGCATATATGGATTGGATCACTAAAAATTTGATGGCATTGGGTACACTTCGAAAGTTCATTTCATATGATCTCATTTTCCATGTTGATAAATGTACTACGACCAAGGAAGCTTGGGATAAGCTTGCTACTTTGTATGGAAAGGTTGATAAGGTTAAGGGATACAAGCTTGAAAATGATCGCCTAAGCCTTGGTCCCAAGAATTTTGACACTATTCAGGATTATGTCACTAAGGAAAATGAGCTAAGAGCACAGCTAAAGGATTATGGTATTGAGAAAGAGGATGATCAATTGGTCTTCAACTTGTTGGGAAAACTTCTAGTCGTGTATGCAGCCTTTATTTCAAGTTTTCAAACTCAATAATTGACAATTAGCAACTTCACATCACCATCTTTTGAGGCTCTCATAGATCTTTTGATTCTTGAGCAAAATAAGTTGATGAAAATGGGCATTCTCAAGTCTTCAACTTCAAAAGCATTGGTGGTCAATCATGGAAACAAAAAGCAAGGAAAAGGGAAAGGCCAAAAGTAATCTTCACCAAAGCCACAAGGAGGGACACAACAATCAAATCCTCCACAACAAATCTCAACTTCATCTTCAAACAACAATTCAAGCAAGAAGGAGAAACCAACATGTGCATATTGCAAAAAGATTGGTCATGAGGAACATCATTGGCATGCTAAGAAAATTTATGAGTTGAAAAACATCCTCAAGAAGAATAACATCAAATTTGTAGATGTAAATCAGGAGAAGGAATCATCTCCTTCCATTTCTACTTCTAAGGGAAAAGGAACTATTCTCACATCAAGCTCATCTCCTTCATCTACATCATCTCAACATGAGAAACGTAAGGGGCTAGCATTTCTTGTAGTTGTAGATTCTAATTCAGATAGGTGGATCCTTGATTAAGGAGCTTGACATCATATGACTTCTTCCAAGGATATATTCTCTTCATTTGATTCTTGTTTATCACCACCCACTTTTTTGGCCAACAATGTTCACTTCTTTGGAAGTTTGTGGGAAGGGGTCTATTGAAATTGAAGCTGGAGCATTTAATGATGTTCTATTTGTGCCTACCTTTTCAAGGAACATCCTTTCCATCTATCAGATTACACATAGTGGTACAGGAAAGAGTGTAGAGTTCACACTAGATTCTATCAGTGTTCAGGATTTGCATAGCAAGGCTCTTGTTGCTATTGGGGAGGTCGATCATCATTCTCGATTCTACACCTTCTCATATTTTCTTCCTATTGATGATTTAGCTCACCCTAGTGTGGACACAATTGAGGAGAATGAGTATGATTACTTGAATCTTGGAGTGCTCATTGCTCCTGAGGTTCTTGAGCCTATTGTCAATATTCCATCTCCTACATTGACTGATGTACCTATTGATGCTTGTGTTCCACCAGTTTCAGTGCCTTGTGATTCAGTGCAATAGTGCATACCTTGTCTTCCAGCAACAGTTTCATTGGATGACTACTTGACAAACATTGGCAGCTTGTTTGTGGAGTCCTACATTGCAAATTTGGGAGGCACATTTAATTACTTACATCTTCTCTTTGATGAAGGTGATTCTTCTTTAGTTGTTGTGAGGGAACACTATGACCCTCCTCTACATGATCATTCTTTCAAGGTTGATGTGACTGTGGATGCATATGCACAATAGTTGGAGGAGGCCACTCTCTCTCTTGAGGAGAAACTTGTGTCTTTCGAGTATATTCTACCTTCATCCTTGCTAGATCTTGAGTTTTCTTTTTCAGTGGATGGGAGTGTTGTTGAAAACTGTTTCTCATAGGTTACAGGAAGTGACTACACTGCGACCTATGCACTTGCCATTGTAGCTTCACATGGTTTTGGAAAGGCATCTTTTAGCATCAATATAGGGAAATTTTAGTAGATTTCAAAGACTCCTTACATTTTGAGGGTTCTTCTTTTTTCACTTGTGGATTGGGGAGACTTCATTCATGCACCTTTGGTATTGTTTCTTCCTAAGGGGACTAACGTTGTTTGATGCTTTAGGAGTAGCTTCTTCATTCCTTCTTGAGCATCTTCCATGGGTGAACATTGTACGTTGAGGGGGGGCTACTTTGTCTCTCTTCTTCTCTTGTATGGGGGGGACTTTTTCCTCACATGGGGTTTTTCCCTTCTCCCTTTGAACATTTATTTTTTATCTTCTCTCTTTTGAGGGGGAGTTTTTCCCATCAGTTTTTCTCCCTTTCCTTGCTTGTGAGAGATTTCATTGCATTTGTACATGGGTACCTAACATGGCCTAGTTTTCGGGACTCATCTTGCATCTTATCTTGCATGGTTAGCTTGAATCTTCATTCCCCCAGTTGCACTTAAGGGGGGGTGTTGGTGTAAATAAGTACTTCACTTATTACACTTTACTAAAGCTTACTTAGGGAATGAATATCATTGTAATTTTCACTTGAGACACCCAGTTATTTGCATCTTGCATCTAGGTTTGTGCATTTATTGAGAGATGTGATTAGGAAACTTACGAAAGTGTGTGTAGGATAAATTCCACTCTTTGTGTTGTGATCTAGTTATCACATTTTTATCTCCACTTTTTGTGGCATGATAATTCCACTTTAGGTGGGTGATCCACCTTTCATTGAATTATCTATTATTCATTTCTACCTACCCTACGCATGATTGAGACACTTGTCTCATTCATGACCCTTCATTGTGTCCTAGCTTGCCTTTATAAGCATGCCTTGTACATACTTGTAATTGAGAATCTACATGCATATAATAATCATATTCTCTCTCTCTCTTTTGTGGTATCTTTAATCTCTTTATCATATTGTTTCTTTTCATAAGTTCTTAAAAGCATACACTACCAAAGACATAAAGAAGTAAGAAAAATGAAAAGAGGGTGGATCAAGCCTCGACAATTTGTCCAACATGATGTGGACTTTGTCTAAGTTGTTTTTCCAAAAAAAATGTTTACAACTAGAACACGATGTCCACTATGCAAACAAACACACGCTCACATAGGATAGTGGAACCTTAGGCTGTCCACTAGGTGAACCCATAGAGACACATATGCACATGGCCAATATGCACTCAAACAGACAAGAAAGTGGCTATGGGAAAGTCACGCATAGGTCAGCTCCTATATGCTAACCATACCAAAGCTATACCTCTTGATAAATTTGATAAGGTGTCACAACATGAACAATAGGAATTCATGAGGCAAGAAAAACTTTGTATGCTAACACCCATGAACAAACAGGATGGCTCCACAGGAAATTAAAGTGTGTTATGCAAGGTGGCCATATAATAGTTATTGTAAGTGAAAAATAGTGTAAGGTATGCTCAAAGGAGTTTTTCTTAGTTCATATAAGGTCTTAACTTAGGGAACATCATTCCTAATGTCTCCAAGAGAGGACCAATCAAAGAATAGAAGATTCACAACATAGGGGATGCAATGTGTTGCATCAAGCCACTAAGAGGAATATAATATGCTAAGAGTGATCACACTCTTGAAGGACATCACACCTAATGTCACCATAAAGAGAAAGATGCATCGCATAAATTAAGAAGACTACATAATGAAACATGATTTCTAATATTCAAAAGAATAATTTCAATGTATGCCCCCACTTTAAATAAATTTCTAAACACCATGTTGTGAGAAATTACTTTAAAGTCGAAAATACTAAATGCTAAAAGGACATGAGAGCTTATTTGGAAAGCCCTATTCCAATTCATATGTTTCCAAATTAAACTACATCATGAATAAAGGGTTTCCCCCAAAATGGAATGCTAAAATAGTACATCACATGTGAGCCAACTTAAGGCACTTCATCCAGATCCCAAGTTTTCTAGCCAAAAGAGACAATGACAAGTGACATACCAAGACAAGGCTACCTAACCCCTTGCCCCCAATTAGTGCAAGACAAGTATGAGCCAAGATGATTGATGAGAAACATTAGAAATTAGTGTCAATTAGAGGAACTAGGTGCTTCAACATAAGGAAGAGCACCACAATCCTTAATATGTTGAATTTAATTATCCAAAGCCTTACATTTATTAGTAGAATGATGATGAACTCTATGATATGCACAAAATGGACTCTTTTTGGACCATTTCTTTCATGTTTTTGGAGGGAGAGATATCAAGTGATCTTGGAGGAGTCTCAACAAGATACTCGCTTGATCAATAGTAGGGGATATTTCTTTCTCAACACAAGTTTTCATGCACACAATAAATGATAAGGCCTTAGATGAAGATGGAGATAGAAGTGGTAAACCTAGATTTTTCTTGAAAAGCTATGGTATAGAATTCACTTGTTCCCTATCATTTTGCTCCATGTTTTCATTGTACCTATTCTTAGAAAGGGGTTTGTATCCAAGATCACAACATTCTTCCTACTTAGACGAAGGGATTTCATGCTTTAGAGAAGGATTGACTTCTTCAAGAACACAAATCCTTTTTAGGTTTTGTAGTGTTGAAAATTGTACTCCCTTCTTGGAGATAGTATAATTTCACACTTAGTTTGGACCTATTTTAGTACCCTTGCATTCATGAAACTTTAAATCATCATTAATAGGCCCCTAAGATCCTTTATTACAGATCCCAAGGCTTATTTTGATTGAAATCCTAACAAATTGAACAAATACATTCACTTTTCTAATACCTCAATATTTTGTCACCCTAAAAAGCTAGGGTGGGACTCATACACCACCTTGGGCATATGATTCCCCCTAGATGGGACCCATACACCACCTTGGGTGTATAAGTCTTGTTTGACCCCCTTTTAGGGTTTTGAGTAGGAAATTCAAATTTTCAATTTAAATTTCACAAATGTCGGCATTTGGGATCTAATAAATAGTAAATTAGATGGATTTCCTATCCAAATAAGGTTTCAAATCAATAATTCACCTAGAAATTTTCATCTAAGTAACCTAGAATTTTCAAGCAAGAGAGAGATTCAAGAAATTATATTCAAGAGCAAGGAGCAAGTAAAGTTGAAGTCTTGGAGTATCATAATAGTGTTTTTGTAGGTCTTCAAGCTCACTTCATTTCAAGATCTATCATTTTCAAGGATTGATGATGGTTTCCTATGGAGGAACATGATGGATTGTAGGTTGGATAGATGCAACTAGCCATTGAACCAAGCCTAATGACTTGTTTCCTAAGTGATTCCATCTTCCCTTATCACTCTACCTTCTACCTAAAGGAAGGTACATGCATTATTATGGCTTATTAGGGTGATTAGGGATCTCCCAAATTGATTCATCATCTTTATGTTCCATTCATGCATCCTATTCTAGCACATTAGAGTAGGGTTTGTTGCATTCTAGCTCTCTTAATCTTAGATGTACTTAAGATTAGGATTTCACACACATTTCCTTTCAAGATCTATTCTTTATATCAAGGTTTAATTACCAAAGTATGGGTTTTACTAAGGAAACCCCCCCATAAGAAAAAAAACACAATATTTTGTTTTGTAAATTTTTAGGAGGTTCGGATCTGAAAGCAAAATTTGGAAAACATAAGAAGGAAGTGCAGAGATAGGAGAATAGATTCAAATCTTGATTTTCCAAAAAAATAACAAAACTAAATTGCCACCTTGGGTGTATGAGTCCTAGTGTGGTAATTTTACTAGCTTCTAAAAGACTTTGATTTGTCACTATGAGATTCTAGTTTCTGCCTAGAAACCCTATACTAGGACTAAATCACCCAATCTAGTGCATGAGTCCCTGTACACATCACCAACAACAAATCTCAAGTTTTTTTAGGTCTTGTTTAGTCATCCTTGATCTTCCAGGTACTTTACTTTATCTTGTTGTTTAATGATCTAATTTCAAGTTTCATTTCTTAGGTCATATAGTTATATTTTGCAATAATTTCATCACTTTCTTTTTAAGCATTTGCTTAATAGTGAAGCCCCCTTTTAATCACACCTAAGGATACCTTGTTTCAATCTATTTTCCTAATTGGATCATTAGGTTGAGATATCTAAGGTTTCCTTTAATGACCTAGAGTAAAAAAGGGAAGGAGGATGCCCCCCTCTTTGTGTGTTCCATCTCTTAAAAGGTGGAGCACCCTATTTCCTTGTGTTCATTTTGGTGAACCTGACCTTTGAACCCTTTATTTCTAATTTGGAGTGCATTAAATTCCTATATCTAGCTTACATTAGCTTTACATGAGATCTTGCATTATTTAATTTTCATTTAGGGCTTCTAAATCTTACATTAGTGAAAGTGCATATAGATTGCTTTTTTGCATCTTAGATCATTCAATTTCACTAAAATTCTACATTTACAAATAGTCAAGACAACATACAAGCTAGAAACCTTAACATTCACTCATAATTTATTGAGTTTAGTGTCAAAACCCTCATTTGGGACTCATTCACCCACATGGGCAATTTAGTCCTGATATAAGTTATTTTACTTGATTTCTAGAAGTTTTGTATTGTGTGTTTTTCATTGCTAGAACCTTCTAAAAACCCTACCTGGGACTCATTCTCCCATTTGGGAAATGTAGTCTCATATCAGACATAAATCTCTACTTTACAACATTAAAAGATTCATTTATGTGTTTCAGTTTACTATTATTAGATAGCTATTTCAGTTTACTGAGTTTCTATTTCATTCATTTCCTTAGATCTAGCTTAATTTAGTTTCATTTCAATTGTGGATAGAATTATATTATTGCACTTTTATTTAATTTCTAGCATTAGTTCATAGTTTGATAAGATTAGATTACATTTGGCATTGATTAGAAAACAAAACCAAAACAACTATAAACCAATGAACCCCTTGGAGAAAGAATAGTTATTTGAGTATGTCAAATCTCTTTTTCCAAGTTAACCTAGCTTTGAAGCATTTTATTAGTGATGAATTTGGCATGTTATATGAAGCCTTTGAGGACTTCATCTCACAAGGTTCATCCACTAAGGATTTTTATAACAAATTGAAACAAAGAGAAGTTAATGTTGTTCAAATTCCACTCATCCTTTACCCACCTTCACCAAACTCAAACTCAAAAAAACCTAAACTCATCCTTAAACAACCTAAGAATAGTGTTTTGCAATAATCAAGTTATAATACCATTGCTCATACATATAACACTAGGAACAATCCACAACCAAGAAAAACAACTTCAACATCCTTACCTTTGCCTCAACCCATCTTTCCTAGTGCTCCTCAATTCCTTCACATGGTGGGAAGGAGTATGATCTTGTTAAGCAACTTAAGAATACTACCGCAAAGATATCCCTATGGAACCTATTTCAAAATTCACCTAATTATCATACTAAGCTTCAAAAAACCTTGCAGCAAGTTGTGGTTCCCTCTAGTGCAAATGTAAGTGATGTAGTAGCTCTAATTCAAAGAATGAATGTGGTTAACGTAAACATTACCTTTCATCAACATGAGCTACCCTTGGAAATGAGAAAGAAAAATGATGCATTCATTATAATAGCTAGATTTAATTGAATAGGAATAAAATGAACCCTTGTTGACAATGGATCTCCACTCTTAATGTGTGTAATGTAATCCTTTTGGATATACTTGGCATGGATAAATCAATAATTGAACCTAATTCCTTATCGATTCAATGATTTGAAAACATAGGAAAGAAGCCACTTGGTGTGATCAATTTTCCTATTTCAGTTGAAAAGGCTATATTACAAACTCATATCTAGGTTATGCCTCATGATCTTTAATGCAATATTCTTTTAGGAAGACCTTGGATCCATGAGATGCAAGTAGTGCCTTCAACTCTTCATCGTATCATGAAGTATGCCTATAACAATAAATTATACCAAATTGAAATAGATCTCAAGCCTGAAAGTTTCTTACAAGTTGAAAAAGGAATGAAAAGTCCTCTAAACACATTAATTCCAACTTCAAAGATAGAAGCTATGAAAGAAGAGAAAAAAGAGATGGAAAAAGTGTTGAAGCTATTCAAAGATGATTGGGGCTCCTCAGATTTCACATTAACATTTATGGGAGAATACAAAAAAATAACAAAAAAAATTGAAAAATAAAAGCAACCAATGGTAATTTCAACATAGAATTAGGAAGAAAACTCACAAACATCTACCTCATCTACTCTAGAAGAAGACACAAGCTATACAATGAACTTTGATGAGATAGACTAACAACAACCATAAAACTTGAAAGAAATGGAAATACTTTATGGAAAATTTTACGAGCTTATGAAACAACTTGGATTTAGTGGAAAATAATTTGGAAGGAAAGAAAAAGGCATCCTTTTGTTGGCATATAGTTGTCATTGATGTCAAACTGCAAATCAAGCAAAGGAGTTTATTGGCAAGTTGATAGAAGATGCAAGAGAGAGCAATGGATCTGTTGAAAAATTGAGTAGCAGATTCGATATGGGTTTTTTGAGAGCATTCTATAAAGGTATTGTGCTAGTCGAGAGAGTAAAGGACGTGGCTAGAAATGTATTACTTCTACTCTCAGGTGATTTAGGGTTTATCAGTTAAACCCTAGGTCATTTGCAGTCATGAAGTCATGAACAGATCTTCTATTTTCATGTTGACTGTCAATAGTAGGTTGTAGGTTACTTAGGTGATAAATTAAGTCATTCATCCCATTGTGGTGATCGGCCTCATCATCTAGGTTGGTAGTGTTCTTAAAGTGTATCAATGAGAGTCTGGGTGATGTCTCCACAATGAAACGATATGAAGAACTTTATCAGCATGACAAGTGCCCAATCAGTGGGAGTCAAGTTGGTGTCTCATCAATGGCCCGATGAAGGTTCATCGAAGTAACTAAATGGTTTTGATGGGACTAGAGAAGGCATCCCAGCAGTGATGGAGCGATGGTGTATGGTACCCGCAAAGGTTGACATGGAATGTGATAGTGCAGACATGAGGATGACAGGTGGAGTGTGGACCCTGAGAGAAGTATGAGAGTTTTATTGGTGTAAGCAAATGTCATATGTGGAACCTAAGATCTTATCCTCTCAACACAGCAATGAGAAAGTAGAGCTCTAAGTGGGACCCAATCATAATGGTGTGGGTGACTATGGTAACAAAGTGGATGTTTGGCGTAACAAGATTCTATGAACCGTAATCTATATCCTTGTTGTGGATTACGATGCAAACTTATGGCAACACATGGTAGGTTGAAACTAGTTAGTGAAGGATTTGACGATGAAAGTGAATGATAATCAATGGTGTGGGATGAAGAAGGTTGATTAGAAAATGTTGGTAATAAGATGTCACTGATGTGACTAAATGGTATCACTAGGACCTTGAAGCATGTCTCAGTGACAGAGTGATGGGTGAGTGTATATGCTTTATATGTGTGACATAGGTGCATCGGTAGGACTAGAGATGGTGTCCCCCCAATAGAATGATGAGGTGTTAAGTGGGACCTGAGTGTGATGATGGCAAATAGATGGCAACGAATGATTGCTTGATATGTCATTTCACATCGGTGTTGTGAATGACGTGGAGATGACATGGATGACATGTAGGTTGTGGACTCGATTACTTAACATGGCAAGCATATCGGTGTGACCTACATGTATCAGTGGGATTCTAAATGCATTCCCAATGACAAAGTGACATGATAGATCAACGATGGTGGTTAAGCGACCGATTATCCAATGGTCAGGGTTTAAAGACATCATAGTGAATTTTGATCACAAGATCAAGGCGTGAAGGAAAAGATCAACAGCCAGAGTTCAAACATAGAGATCTGAAATGGCTAACTCCATGTGAATAGGGGTTTGTGTCTGGTAACTGACATGAATAGAATTAGATCACTCAACTGCCCTAGTGAGCATTAATGAGGGTGATCTGATCTTTTGAGTGGCAGAAGTAGGAGTTTTGATCATTCAAGATCAAAGGATCAATAGAGAACATTAAATGCACAATCTGATAATGGGATTTGACAGAGAGAAGAAAGGAAAATTCTTAGAAAAATAATTTATTGTTGTGTGTGGCTCGATGTTCTGGCATTTACTAAAGTAGGTTGCAAGTAGAAAAACCCTAACGGTGATCCCAATATGTAATGAATTGAATGAAGGGAATCAAAGTGAGATAGAGAATGAATGAGAGTGTCTGAACGAAGAGGAAGGTGACCTGTAATAGAAATAAAAATATAAAAAATTCATGAAGCTGGTTACAGTGGAGTAAGGAAGAATAGAAAGAAAGAGCTTAGGAACTGAATTGATGAATTTTAGGTTGTGTAGAACCATTTGATGCATAATCTATTGCAAATCTTTGTAAGAGGTTTTCGCCTCCATTTTTACTAAGTTGTAGCTTAGATTAGGGTGTAGTAGCATCCTTGAAGTTGTAGCTTCTAAATAGGGAGTTGTTGCTTCCTTGGGTTGCAGCCCTAAACATTGTAACTGAACTTTAAAGCTTGTGAGGCTAGATTAGGATAGTAGATCCTAGCAGCATTTCTCACTATGGTTTTTCCCATCTTGGGTTTTCCACATACATACTGTGTTATGTGTTGATCTCTCTTGTTCTTATGACTATTATATCTGATATTATTTCAATCTACACATTTGAGGTTAAGTTTGAATCTAAAAAAGTTTTTAAGAGCTAAAAGTTTTAATATTTATTGATTCAACCCTCTCTTAGTAGATCGTTGTGTTCTAAAAATTGGTATTAGAGCCCCAGGTTCTCTAGGAGAAGCTTAACTAGCTCAGGTAGATCTTGGTTAGGTGAACACAATGGCATTTCAGGAAGGTTCAAACAAGCCACCTAGGTTTGATGGAACAAACTATGCTAAATAGAGCTCATTAATGGAAGGATACTTAGTTTCTCTTGGATCTTAAGTCTGGGCATGTGTTGAGACCCAATATACCATTATTGCTGCTATTCCTACTAATCCTATAGAAAATAAGATTCATGAGGACAATAAAAAAGCTTTGTTTGTTATTATGAACAATTTATTTGACTTTATGCATAGAAAAGTTAAGCATTGTAAAACTACTTATGATGTCTAGGAAAAATTGAAGATCTATGAAGGTGACACCAAAGTGAAGTTGGAAAAGTTACAAGTGCTAAGAGAAAAATTTGAAGACTTGACGATGATTGAAGAAGAGAAGATTGTAGACTATCTTCAAAGAGTTGATGATGTGGTAAATGGCATTAAAGGATATGGTGTAGATCTGAAAGATGAAGATGTTGTGTTGAAAGTTCTCAAGTCCATAACACCTAAATATGATGCCAATATTTCTACTATCGAAGAAGGAAGAGAAATTGATAAAATTACTCTTGCACAACATAATTATTGCATATGAGATGAGAATGACAAGTGTTGAATCATCTGGAAGAGAAGTTGCATGTAAGGTTATCAAGAAAGAAAAATATGAAGATGATAAGAAAGAAAAAGTTGTCATTGCATTTGATTATGAAGAAACTAATGAGGAAGAAGAAAACTTCATAAGAAGGCTAAGAAGAGGATCCAAAAAGTATAAAGGTAAGCTCCCTTTTAAGTGTTTTAACTATGGCAGAATAGGTCATTTTGCTTCAAAGTGTCCATATGATAAAGAAGGAAATTCCAAGCAAGAATTTGATAGTAGAAAGAAGAAAGAGTTCTACCCTAAAAGCAAGAACTTTAGAAAGAATAATAAGAGTTTGTATATCAATAAAGAAAGTGAAGTGTATGATGTTGGTGATTGTTCAAAAGAGGATCAAGGCCATGCTCTTGTAATGAGAGATGATAGAAGAGACTTTATATTCATGGCTAAAGAAACTAAGGACCAGGAAGAAGCACAAATTGAGGACTCATATGAAGGAGAAGAGGAGGTAGTTGTTGATCTTGAAGGAGAACTAATTAGCATTCTTGAAGATCTTGATGAACTAAGAGACAAATATGATGATCTTAAGAGAGAAAACAAGAAGAAAAAAAGGAATGCTCAAAAGGATATTCACAGATTAACACAAGAACTTGAAGAGTCCAATAAGGTGTTAGTAGGACTGAAAGTTCATGTAGAAGAGCTTAAAATAATTGAGGATGTCATGAAATCTAAATTGCAATCTAAGATGGATAGATGCTTGAAACTTGAGGCAGAAATAGTTTCCTTAAGGAAAGAATTGGAGAAGGCCAATGAGCATATCATAAATGGACTAAAGTTGAAAGGTGGTATAGATATTCTGAATGAGTTGATAAGCACACAAAAGCCTACAAATAAAGAGAAATCTAGTTCAGGTTTGAAAAAGGGAAGAATTCATTTGTGGATGTCTCTACAAAACTTTATGAAAGATTAGGAGAAAAATCAATCCCAAGTGAAGAAAGATATAATAAAGAGGAAGATCATAAAGATGAACGAAGATCTAATAAAGAAAAGAAATTGGTCGAAATCAAGGAGGACAACCAGATAGTTCTTGGTCAACAAAAGATGAAAAACATAAAAAGAGTAGACAATGATGGATTTACAAGAGTACGCTATCCAAGGAGGTTTGGAAAAAGAAGATCACCTCATCCAGCTAAAGGATACTCCATGACCAGGTACTTATCATACTTCAATGGGTATTTATATACTTGTAACAATTTTGGTCATAGGGCTAGAGAGTGTAAAGTTATTTCAAGGAGAAATACAAATTTCATAAGCAAAAATCCATTTGCTTTGTTAGTTGATATGACTGTAGTTTGTTTCAACTACAATAATTTTGGCCATATAGCTAGAAATTGTAGAGAAAACTTTGTAAAACCTAATGCTCAATTTGAGAAGAAGAAAATCATACCTCCCAAAGATGAAAAGAGAATTGAGGCCCTTGAGAAAAAGGAAGAAAAGGTTGACAATAAACTTATAAAGGTATGGAAGGAGAAAAAGAAAATTTTTGCTCAATCTATGATTTCTCAAATAGAATTGCATGCAAAGGAACAATATCTAGCGATAATTGATAGTGGTTGCTCCAAGCACATGACTAGAAATAAAAAAAAAATCATTAAGCTTGAAATGAGAAAAGGAGGTTCAGTAAGCCTAGGTGATAATACTATTGTTAAGATTCATGGTAAAGGAATTCTTAGCATAGATGGGAAGAACAAAACTAAAGATGCGCTTTATGTGGAAGGCCTAAAACATAATCTTCTTAGTGCCAGCTAGATGTGTGATAATGGATACAAATTTTTATTTGATTCTGAAGGTTGCAAGATAAGATTGAATGGTAAACCAATTGCTCAAGGGATAAAGACTGATAATAATCTCTATAATCTATGTGAAGTGGAAGGACAAGAATGTCTAATTAGCCAAGTAGATGAGAGTTGGTTGTGGCATAAAAGATTGGGACATGTAAAATTTGACAATTAGGTAAAGATAAGTTCAAAAGGTCTAGTAAGAAATATGCTTAATATTATAAAGCATGAAAATATAATCTGCAAAGGATGCCAACAAGGAAGGAAAACTAAGTTTAAGTTTTCTACAAAGGATTATTCTACTACAAAACCCTTGGAGATAATACATATTGATCTATATGGTCCAATGGAAACAAGGGCATTTCAAGGAGAAAGATATTTCATGTTGCTAATTGATGATTATACCAAAATGACATATGACATTTTTGAAGGAGAAGGTTGAGTCATTTGAAGCATTTAAAGGTTATAAGAAGCTAGTAGAAAATGAGACTGGGAGAAGAATCAAATGTCTCAGGTCAGACAAAGGTGGAGAATTTATTTCAAGATAATTCATGGAATATTGTGAAGATCATGGAATCAAATTCCAGTATTCAGCTCCAAGAACACCATAGCAAAATGGTGTGGTAGAGAGAAGAAATATAATTGTGAAGGAGATGGCCAGAGCTATGTTGAATGAGGAAAACTTGGCAGATACATTTTGGAAAGTAGTACAAAATGTTGTATACATTCACAATAGAGCACTTATAAGATTCAATAGTGGCAGAATGCCATAGGAATTATGGTTTGGTAGGCCCGCATCAGTCAAGCACTTCAAAGTATTTGGCAGTAAATACTATATTAAGAGAAAAGATGAAAATTTAGGAAGTTTTGAGTCAACATGTGATGAAGGGATATTCTTGGGATATTCCATCCAAAGCAAAGCTTATGTGATATAATAAGAGATTGCACAAAATTTTAGAGTGTACATGTCAGAGTTGATGAAAGTGAAAATCAAGGTGAGCCTAGTAGAAATAATTTTGAAAGAGAATTAGATGATGAGGAAATTGATGCAGTGGAAGAAGAAGAAGAATAAGAAGAAGAAAATGAGCAAAAGGTTGAATGTTCTCCTACAAAATATGTGCAAAGAGATCATCCTGTAGATCAGATAATTGGTGACAAAAATGCAAGAGTGAAAACTAGGAGAATTGCAAAGGACAAGGAGCAAGTAAACTTTAATCTCTTATCTCATATTGAACCAAAAGGTTTTGACGAAGCCAGTAAGGATGAAAGCTGGTTAAAATCAATGGAAGAGGAACTCAATCATATTGAAAAGAACAAAACTTGGGAATTGGTTCCTAGACCATCAAGCAAGAATGTAATAGGAACAAAATGGGTATTCAGAAAAAATTTGAATGAAGATGGAGTTGTGGTCAGAAACAAAGCAAGATTAGTGTGCAAAGGATATGCACAAGTAGAAGGGAATGATTTTGAAGAAACATTTGTTCTAGTTGCACGATTAGAAGCTATTAGAATGTTTCTTTCATTTTTTGTGTATAATGGTTTTAAAGTATATTAAATGGATGTCAAATCTACATTTTTTAAATGGAAACCTTGAAGAGGAAGTATATATTGAGCAACTGGAAGGTTTTCAGCTATCAGAGAATGATGATTATATCTATAAATTGAGAAAAGAATTGTATGGTTTGAAGCAAGCACCAAGGGCTTGGTATTCAATATTAGATCAATATCTACAACAACAAGGATTCAAGAAAGGTTGTGTTGATAGCAATCTATAACTCAAATCTGAAGGTAAGCAAATGATCATTGTTGTAGTTTATGTAGATGATATTATATTTAGTGGTAGTAGTGATGTAATGTGAAAAATCTTTGCTACAAACATGCAAGATGAGTTTGAAATTTCCATGTTAGGAGAACTCAGATTTTTTCTTGATTTGCAGATTACACAAACTGATAAAGTTATTTTCATATCACAAACCATGTATGCAAAAAAAATTCTTAAAAATTTTGGCATGGAGGATTATAAACCAGTCAGTACTACTAAGGTTTCTAGCTGAAAGTTGAGTAAATTAGATGAGTCACTTGATGCAAATCAGACATTGTATAGATAAATGATTGGAAGTCTATTATATCTAACTACATCCAGGCCTAATATAATGCAAGCAGTTTGTATGGTAGCTAGGTTTTAGGCAGAACCAAAAGAAGCACACGTCAATGCAATAAAGATAATCTTTAGATAAATCAAAAGTAATGTTGACTATGGTTTATGGTATACTAAAGGAAAATATTTCACCTTAACAGCATACACAAATGTTGATTGGGCAAGAAGTGTGGATGACAGAAAGAGTACTAGTGGAGGAGCCTTCTTTTTGGGAAATAGATTAGTTTCATGGATGAGTAAAAAGTAAGAGTTTTTCACTCTTTCTATAGTAGAAGTAGAATATGTTTCAGCAGCTATGTGTTGCACTATATTCCTTTGGATGAAGTATACATTAAAGGACATAAAGGTAGAGAACAATGAGCCTATTTGGATTCTTTATGATAACTCAAGTGTCATTAATATCTCAAAGAATCTAGTGATGCAATCCAAAACAAAGCATATATCAAACAAGTATCACTTCATTAAAGAAAAGGTTGCAAATAAGGAAGTCAGCATGGATTATGTTCCTACCAAGGAACAAGTGGCTGACATATTTATAAAGCCTCTTCCTACAAAGCAGTTTGAATATTTGAGGCAGAAGTTAGGAATAGTTCCTCCCACCTCATATCACTAAACATTAGTGATAGGACATTTATCCAAGGGGAGTTTCATTGATCACTTCTTTAACCTTAGTTAAGCATAATGTGATCAAATCATGAAAAATATTATTTTACATTTTCTAATGATTTGATGGTTGCAGAGTTCAAAATTGGAGCCTTTCCTCAGGGGGAGTGTACACTTTTCCATTTATGTCAAAGGGGAAGAAAGTTGATGCTAAATAGAAGAGATGAGATGTATGTCATAGGGGGAGTTGCAGTGTTACAATGTGTTAATCAAATTAGTATAGAGTTTCAATGGTGCCTGAGCGAATAGTTAGAGTTTTTCCATCAATGCCAAAGGGGGAGATTGTTGGAATATAGTTGTTATTGATGTCAAACTGCAAATCATGCAAAGGATTTTTTTGGAAAGTTGATAGAAGATGTAGGAGAGAGCAGTGGATTTGTTGGAAAATTGAGCAACAGATTTGATATGGGTTTTTTGAGAGCATTCCAGAAAGGTATTGTGCTAGTTAAGAGAGTGAAGGATGTGGCCAGAAATGTATTATTTATATTCTCAGGTGCTTTAGGGTTTATCAATTAAACCCTAGGTCATTTGTAGTCATGAAATCATGAACCAAATCTTCTATTTTCACATTGACTATCAATAGTAGGTTGCAGCTTACTTAAGTGATAAATTAAGTCATTCATCCTGTTGTGGTGACCAGCCCCATCATCTAGTTTGGTATTGTTCTTAAAGTGTATTAGCGAGAGTTTGGGTGATGTCTCTGTGATGGAATGATATGGAGGACTTTGTTGGCATGATGAGTTCCCATCGGTGAGTCAAGTTGGTGTCTCATTTATGGCCCGATGAAGGTTCATCGGAGTGACTGAATGGTTTTGGTGGGACTGGCAAAGGTGTCCTAGCAATGGAGTGATGGTGTATGGGACCTATAGAGGTTGGCATGGATGATGACGATGTAGACACGAGGATGATAGGTGGAGTGTGAACCCTAGGTGAACTATGGGAGCTTTATCAGTGTAAGTAAATTCCATTGACGGGACCTAAGATTGTGTCCCCCCAACGCAACGATGAGAAGGTAGAGCTTTGAGTCAGACCCAGTCATAATGGTGTGGGTTACTATGGTGATGAAGTGGACGTGTGGCATAACAAGATTGGATGAACTGTGATCCACATCCTTGTTGTGGATTATGATGTAGACTTATGGTGACACGTGCTAGGTTAGAACTGGTTAGTGAAGGATCTGACAATGAATGTCAACGACAATCAATGATGTAGGATGAAGAAGGTTGATCAGATGATGTTGGTAATAAGATGTCATTGGTGTGACTAAATGGTATTTTCAGGACCTTGAAGCATGTCTTAGTGATGGAGTGATGGGTGAGTGTATGTGATTTATCGGTGTGACATAGGCACATCGGTAGGACTAGAGATGGCATGTAGGTTGTGGGCCTGATTAGTTAACATGGAAAGCATATCGGTGTGACTTGGATGTATCGGTGGGAGTCTAAATGGAGTCCCAATGATAAAGTGATATGATAGATCAACGACAGTGGTTTAAGCGATCGATTATCCAATAGTTAGGATTTAAAGACACCATATTGAATGTTGATCACAGGATCAAGGCACAAAGGAATAGATCAACAAAAAGAGTTCAAACATAAAAATCTGAAATGGATAACTTCGTGTGAATAGGGTTTTGTGTCTGGTAACTGACATGAACTGAATTAGATCACTCAACTACCCCAGTGAGCATTAATGAGGGTGATTCAATATTCTTTGTGGTGGAAAGTAGGAGTCTTGAGCATTCAAGATCAAAGGATCAATAGAGAACATTAAATGCACAATTTGATTGCAGGATTCAACAAAGAGAACAAAGGAAAATTCTTTGAAAAATAATTTATTGTTGTGTGGCTTGATGTTCTGACATTTACTAAAGTAGGTTGCAAGTAGAAAAACCCTAATGGTGATCCCAATATGTAATGAACTAAATGAAGGGAATCAGAGTGAGATAAAGAATAGATGAGAGTGTCTAAATGAAGAGGAAGGTGAACTGTAATAGAAAGAAAAATCTAAAAAAATTATGAAGCTGGTTAAAGTGGAGTAAGGAGGAGCATAAAGAGAGATAGAACATGGGAAGTGAATTGATGCATTTTAGGTTGTGTAGAACCATTTGATGCATAATCTATTGTAGAGCTTTGTAAGAGGTTGTAGCCTGCATTTTTACTAAGTTGTAGCTCAGATTAGGGTATAGTAGCATCCTTGAAGTTGTAGCTTCTAAACAAGGAGTTGTTGCTTCCTTCGGCTATAGCCCTAAACATTGTAACTGAACTTTGAAGTTTGTGAGGATGGATTTGGACAATAAATCCTAGCAGCATTTCTCGCCATGGTTTTTCCCATCTTTGGTTTTCTATGTACATATTGTGTTATGAGTTTATCTTCTTATGCTTGTGACTATTATATTTGTTAGTATTTCAATCTACACATTTGAGGTTAAGGTTGAATATGCAAAAAAAATTAAGAGCTAAAAGTTTTAATATATACTGATTCACCCCTCTCTCTATAGATCATTATTTTCTAACATTGTGTTCCTATAGAGCCTAACACGGAAGAAAAAAAAGTGTTTTGGGGTATTTTCCCTCTAAGATAATGAAAGCAACAAAAATACCCTCACTAAACATCAACACCATCATGTATAACCCTAATAAAACAACTCTCGCCTTGAAGCATCTTGAATTGATTGATACAACTTGTGAAGAATCATTGGAATACTTTGAAGATGATGAAGCCTTGAAAGAAATGTTAGGATTTTATGACAAGAAATTTACTCCTAAAAATAAATGGGTTACATATGTTATGATTAGTGCTAAGAAAGAAGATGGAGAGAAGGAAAGTAATGATAAGGATAAGGAAAATGAAGAGTACAATCTTGAAATTCTAAAACACACTGCACTTCCTTTGGGAGATACAATCAACATACCAATAGATATCATTAATGAGGAGAAAGTGATTAAAATGGGAAAGTTCCTTGATGAAGATGAACAAGAGGACCATCCAACTTTACTTCATGAATTTCTTGAAATTTTTTCTTAGACTTATTTGGATATGTTGGGAATTGATGCTATGATAGTGACACATAACATAGTCCTTGCAAAGGATACTAAACCACTCAGACAAAAGATACAAAATATGAATCCTAAGTTAGATTTATTAGTTAATGCCAAGATATAGAAACTCCTTGAAGTTGGTTTTATATGATCTAATGATTATTCTCCTTGGATCTCGAACATTGTTGCACTCATGAAACCTGATAATCATATTAGGATGTGTATAGATTTTTGTGATTTGAATGAAGCATCTTTAAAAGATTATTTTCTCCTTCCTAATATTGACATGATAGTGGACTCGACTGTGGGACATGCTTTTTTTCATTCATGGATGGATTTTCTAGATATAATCAAATCTTTGTTAACCCTCAAGATCATTATAAAACAACATTTACTACAGCTTGGGGAACATTTTGTTGGGTAGTCATGCCTTTCAGATTGAAGAACACAAGTGCAGCATATCAAAGAGCTATGACATTGATATTTCATGATTACATACATAATATTTTGGAAGATTATGTTGATATTCTAGCCAGATCTTTAACTTGACAGGACAATGTGAATATTCTTTGAAAAATCTTTGAGAGAATTTGAAAATATAACATGAGATTGAATCTAAAAAGGTGATTCTTTAGTGTAGATAGTGGAAAAAATTTAAGTTTTATCATATCTCACAAAGACATTGGGGTGGACACAAAGAAAATTGATGCTATAATTACCATGCCACCTCCTAGAAAAATTTCTCAATTACATACTTTACAAGGAATAATTTAGGCTATCCACATTTTGTAGCATCCTTAATAGACTAAACATTACCCTTTATGCAATTACTTAAGAAATACTTTCAATTTAATTGGAATGAGGATTGTAAACATGATTTTGAGAGTTTGAAATATTATATCATTACTCCACCTATTTTACAACCCGCTATGCAAGACAAACCATTTATCGTTTATATAGCAGCATCGAACCATGCTCTCACAACAATGTTAGCTCAACAAGAAAAAAGTGGTAAAGAACATCATGTTTATTACATTAGCCAAACTCTGTTTGATTATGAGACATGGTATAGAAAATAGAAAAACAATGTTTGTCTCTTGTATTCGCTACTAGTAAATTGAGACATTACTTACCGAATGTTGAAATTCATGTGATGACAAAATTCGATCCTTTAAAACACCTTTTTGCTAAAAAAAATTTATCAAGACATTTAGCTAAGTGGGTTATGCTATTAACTAAGTTTGAACTTGAATTTTTCTCTCAAAAGGAAATTAAAGGACAAGCCTTGACTGACCAATTAGTTGATGCTCCCTCTCCTCTAGCATTACCTAATATTGATTTTTTCCCTAATGATAATGTGTTGATGATTGAAACTAATCCATGGGAGTTATATTTTGACGGCTCTAAGTGTAGAACTGGGTTTTGCATAGGGGTTATACTAGTCCCTTCTACGGGAAATCCTATTCCCTTGTCTTACCGATTAAACTTCCTATGCACAAACAACATAGCAAAGTATGAACTATTAGTTGTTGGATTACACGTAGCTTTAACTCTGGGAGCTCAAAGTATTAAAATATTCGGTGATTCACAATTATTCATTAAGAAAATAAATGAATCGTATCAAGCAAATCATGACAAATTATCAAAATATAAGGATCTAACAATGACTCTGTTAAACATATTTTATTCATATACCATTGATAACATCCCACAAAAAGATAATCAACATGTGGATGTGATAGAAAGTGTGGCTTCCCTTATATCTCCTCAAGATCCTTCAAAATATTTCACATTGATTGTCCATATAATTATGCAACCATTAATAGAATATGAGGTCAAATAATTGTTATCAACCACCACAGAAAGCTCTAGTGAATGGTATACACCGATATTTAACTATTTGAAAGAAGGTACCTTTCCTAAGCCAACAACTAAGAATACTCAAGCCCACCTTCGAAAAATTGCATCTAGATATATAATCCTTGCCTACGTACTATATATAAGGTCCTTTAAGGGTCTTTTTCTTAGATGCCTTAAACAATCTGAAATCCCCATAGCACTTGTGGAAGCTCATGTGGGTGCTTGTTGGGGCCATTTTGGTGGAAGATCATTAGTTCAAAAGCTAATCTACATAGGATACTATTGGAGACATATGGAACAAGTTTGCTTTGAATATGTTAAGAAATTTCACAAATGTCAGGAACATAACAATTTGATTCATGCTCCTGCTTTTGCACTTCATGCCCAAGCTCCTATTTGGAATTTCTTGGTATGGGGTCTGGATCTTATTAGAAGAATTTTACCACCTTGTTTCATCATACGTACATTTATAATTACTGTAACAAACTCTTTCACAAAATGGGTAGAATCCATTCCCCTTTTTTCAACAACTACTGATGTAATATGCCATTTCATATTGGAACACATTATTCCTCGCTTTGGACTTCCTTCCACTTTGGTTTCAGACAATGGGATTCCATTTAAGAATAATGATGTGAAGAATTTCTTAGAAACATTTAACATCCAACATCATTTTTCAACACCCTACTACCCACACTCTAATGGTCAAGTTGAATTGACTAATAAAACCCTTGAGAAAATCTTGGGGAAGATTATAAGAAAACATAATAAGGATTGGCACACATAGTTGACATATGCATTATGGGATTATTGTACTAGTATTATAATATCAACTTTAAATACTCCTTATAACCTTGTCCATGGTACCGAGGTGATAATTCCCTTGGATTTAGAGATCACTTCATTGAGAATCGCTCTTCAAGGACTTATTGATGATAATACTTATAAAGAACAATGATTGCATCAGCTTGAAATGCTCAATGAACAATGCATCAATTCTCTTGAGCATCTCCAAGCTTAATCTAGAAGAATGCAATGTATTTACAATGATTAGGTCATCCCTCATTCATTTAATAAAGGTTATTTTGTGTTATTTGAAAATCAATGTAACATCAATGTCACCCTGACTCAAAAAAGGAAAATTCAGCCCTAATTGGTTAGGACCTTACATAATTGATGAAAGTTATGGGTCTGGAGCATACACATTAACTCAAATGGATGATACAACTCTTAAAAACCTATTAATGCCACACATATGTGTTGATAGTATGTCTAACCTTCTTGAATAGTGTGAGTGATAAAGCAATGATGTAGAGTTAGTAGAGGGAATTCTATATTTTCTCGCATTGCTTCATTCTTGACAAACAGTCATTTGTGTGTCTTGAATACTAAAGCAAATATTCAAATTAGCTTTGGATTATTACTTTAGGTTTCATGCTATTCAAGTTAATCATGTATGTTGTGTTAGATTAGATCCTTAAATGTATTTATTATTCTACAATTAGATCATAGGTGCATTTAACTTAGCATAACATAATCAAAATATTGCATCTTAAAGAAAACTAAGATAGTTATAATTAGATCACATAAAATATGTTAGATCATGGAGACACTTATTAAACAATCTTACAAAGATTATTTCATAAATCACATTGCCATCTAACTTAAACACATAAACATAACTAATCAAACATAAATTTATATATATATATATACATAACCAATCAAACATAAATGATTATATATATATATATATATATATATATATATTTATTTATTTATACACACGTCATCAAAAAGTTTGAGGTACATATCCTCAAGTATACAAGGATACTATGGCCTATGAATACCGGATCCCTCAGGACTTGGTTAATGCATCCATCGAGAGACGGTCCATCGAGAGACGGTCCATCAAGAGATGATGGTATGCAATCATGATACAACTATGGAATCTAGTGCATCTTGTAGGCCCTATGCTTGTCCAACGACCCTAATCTCTCGTACAATAGCCTCCATGCACTATCGCTCTATGTGGTCTCTCTCCAGGTACAGTCTAGCAACCTCTCCATGTAGTCTCTTGACCTCCCCTAGATCTCAAGATGATCACAATTGATCATAGGCAGCCTGTAGTGATGATAGATCACCCATGGCTCAATCAGCATGCTTGGTAGCACTCTCATATGCTCCTCTCAACCTTTCAAAAGGATCGAATATCTATAGATGTTTCTCCATGATGGGTGGGGGAATATAGTCTATGGCCATAGCCTCTTATGTGAGTGAAGGAGGTACTATCTTTGTAGCAGCTCATTGATAGAGATCCTCCAGCTCTCTCATGGACCCTACAAGATAGAAAATATGAAGATAATCAATACACGTCATGACAAATATATATAAAGGAAAAAAATGAACATGAGCATAATCATAATCATAGATAATGTGTCATAACCTAGGTCTCCATCCTATTTTGTAAAAGCATCCTCATCCTATGTAGGAGGTATAGAAGATGTGCCAGCCTCTCCATGCCCATTACTATTGGCATGTGTTGCAGTTGCTAACAATGATCTGGTCACCCAAGTGGGAACTAAATCTCTGTACTCTTGGGAAACTAGACCCTCACCTATTGTGTCACTACCGTTACTCATCAATTGACTCTTATCCTCCTCGTCCTCCTTGCCCTCCTTATATTCTAATTCTACCTCCTCATTGTAATCCTCCTCTACCTCACCCACAAATAATTTTGTAGCCCTGACCTCCTCACCCATCTCCTCCTCATTATCCCTATGATTTGGAAGGTTCCCTAGGTAGCCTATAGGCCAATCCATAGGAAAAATTGGATTTGGTCATGCTACAGCCCACCACTCCCCATATGCATCTATAGTACCCACCTCATCAATGTCAAAGATTGGGGGAATATCGAGATAGTCATCATCTAAATCACCGGATACAACATCATCAACTATGAGTCATCTCGTATCTTCTGCCCTATGGGAACTTCACACTGATCATCTATAAAATGGTTGTGCTACTAGAGGAACTTGTAACTATCGAAACTATCTCATGACACGATCATATTAGAATTATATCACTATGTAATCATGTCTCCCCAATAAGAATTGATCCCTTTCCACCCTCGTCAACTGGAGGGTCTCATCTTGCCATTGTGTTATTAGCTAATAAGGTCTCCATAATATATCCTCTTGATCAAGATAGTCAAATATGACTCTTCAGAATAGAAAATCTCCATAATTCCATGGTCATCTCAATGGATAACTAAAAGAGCATGGATATCCCAGGGCACCTAGAGAAGGAAATCATATTGGCCTGGTACGTGTGATATGCTCTAGGTACCAAACATGTAATAGTGTACAATGAACCATTTTTTCCACCTCTTGGTAAGCAAACCATCCCAAATTATAATAGAGATATGCCAGTTTACTACAAACCCATGCATAAACGATCCTGTGCTACTCCATCTCTCATATCAGGTGCACTATTCCTCCATCTAGGTGTGCTCCTCAGCCATCTAGGACTAGTACTAATGTTATGGTAAAAAACATAATCTACCTCAGGAGTGGTGACCTTGTATAGAGTAGCCACCTTAGCTCAACACGTGGCCCCACAATCTCCTCCTGAATTGGACCTCCGAGACAATACTAGATATCTACTCTCATCTCCTAGTAAGAAAGGTCCTTTGTAATGTGAATGGTCTCACCTCAAATAGGAACTAGAAGAATGCGATGAACATCCTCAAGAGTGACATTCATCTCACCAATGGGTAGATGAAAGGTGCAAGTATCTGCATCCTACCTCTTTGCTAGTGCCATCAACATGGAATCTTGGTATCTCATGGGAGGCATGAGATACACCCAGTATATACCTATCTCTTATAATTTTTATGTGTCCTACTCTGACAGCATTGTAACTAGGTCTCGTAGGTGACAAAACAACCTATTGTTGACACAATGTCACGATTGAGGAGGAATCTAATAAAAAAGTAAAAAATATCACCTATAAGCATTTTGTTGTGTGGTATGACAAAAAACCCCATTTTTCTCCTTGGAAAAATGTGGAACCCCTTTTCTTGCTTCCTTGCTTTCCTTTTCTTTTCTTTTTCCTGCTTCAGTGTGTTGCTTTCAAAGGAAATTTTAAAATGCAAGTTTTGTTTTTGCCTGCTCGGTCATTGCTTAAATCCTTATCTTTCTTTGATTTGAGGTTTTTTGGTTCCTTTTTCTTAATTCTTATCAATTTTCTATAGCTCAAAGTCATAGAGTTGATGTGGTTTTGTCAAGGATATCGTATCTTTGGTTGGTCCTAGTTTCCTGCCTGGTGATTAAATTATCCCGATGTGAGTGAGTCCTTTTTTCTTCATCAATTAGTCTAATGGTTGCTATTCATTTCTTTAGTCAGAGGTTAGAAAGTGGAGGTTATATTGCAAGCATGTTTAAATCATTTTGGTCTTGCTCAAACCCAGTTCCTAGTTCCTCTATTTGCACTCGGTTCTCATGGACCTGGTGCATAAATGCCCTCATTCCCAATGATCTTTCAAAGGTCTGGTACTGGATGACTCAAATCTTGTGATCATCAATAGTCACGTATCCAAAGAGGTTTTTCCTTATAAATCCTTTACCTCATAAGAATCAAAGTGACACACAAGAGTGCCACATAAGTTTATGCATCATCTTCTTCTCTAGTAGTGGGCCTATGCAGAAACCAAGGTGTTCATGATTTGAACTCTAATTTTCCATGATTACACCTTTATTCAAGAAAATTAATGCATTGAAATAGGTAATTAATGAAGGTGGTGAACTAAACATGTACTTGGCACCACCTTGAGCATATAGTTACTTTTACAACAGTCTACCTCATGCCATACTGCTAATTTACAAGGACATTAAAAGATCAAGACCGATTTTGCAGCGTACAAAGAAAGGTAAACCTCGAGAAACCAAGAACATAGCTATCGAGGGTTTCAAAGGTGCATTATGAATACAATTCTTTTATCATCAACAAAATCATGTATGTTTTGGATAACCAAAATTTTTCTATTCTTTTATGCATGCATGTCTCGAGATAATGGTATTTCCTCTAGTAATTAAAGTATTGATTATTTTGAAAATGAATTTAACCAAATGCTAGATTGAAAGGTTTATGAATTTTTGAAGATAATTGGTTAAATTTAACCCTAACTCGCACACAAGGAACATATCTATAAAAAATGTAGCACAAACAGGTGAAAATGAGCACTTTCAAAGGAAGGCCAAGAAATGAGTTTCAGTATTTTTCTTCACAAGCTATACTAGTTGGTGGGATAGTTACTGATACCCATCCAAGATATTTTTCTGATGTCAAATTCATCACACGAGCCTATCAAGAGAACACATATCATTTTACAAAGAATTTCATAGCAAGTGGGTTATATTTAACAGGAGGGTTTCCGCTAGCAATGGAGGCCCCTGATCTGGTTATGAAGTGTTTGAATTGTTACAACCTTAATAAGAGTTGTTGAAAAGGAGGGAAGAATCTATGCAGATCTCTCTGTGAAAGGAATCGTATATACATTTTTGTACCATATAAAAATGGATCATTGACATTTTCATGGTTATTTAGATCTTTTTCCTATGATGTTTGACTTATCTTACTTTGATTTAATATTGCAATGTAACTTAAGCATTCACATTAGGTCCTAAATATTCAAATTATGATGTCTTTCGAAGGTGTTGTGAAATGTTGTAACACATTTCTACACTTTTCTAGACTCTTCTTATTATAACTCATCTAAAAATCACCTTTGTATTCCTTATCAAGTCCTATTTTAAAGTGTTGTAAAGTATTGTAACAATATTTCATTCTTTTCTAGGCTTGTTAACACATAAAAATCACTTTAAATTTTCTGAAAAATACAAAAAAAATCATCCCTAGACTCATTCACCACCTTGGGTGAATCAGTCTAGCTGCACATTTTGAACGACATTTTTAGGCATTTTATGGGTATTTTCTGCATTACAATTTTTTGTTATTACTTTCTATTATACTTTCCAAATTTATTGTTTTCTTCTCTTTCTTGCATATTAGTTTACTTTCATCCATTGTCATTGTGGCTTTTTGCTTTAGTAAGTTTTGGAATTCATTGAAATCCTTAGTAGACATGTCCAATTGTGCCTTTGTCTATGATCCTAATGACCTTAAGCTTCCTCATACTCCTTCAACTCATGAATGTCCTCCTCGTAATGTAGACATCATTAGAGAAGATGTTGATAGCATGAGAAAGTTCTTAAACAAATGTCTTGATAACCTTGAAGCCAATGCAGCTTTTTACCCATCCATGAAACATTCAAGCCTTCCTACTATTGCACCTTCTAATACATTTGGTTATCTGCATCCTAAAACAAATGAAGGACCTAAGTTCCCTCCATCAGGAAAACCTAGTTCCTCTAAACAACTAACTCCTCAACCATTTTATGATCATAAAATTACAAACACACCAATCAACCTTGAAGAAACATATGGCAAGGGCTTTACTATCTTAAGCAAAAAAGGTTGTGACACAACAACCGAGCATAACATTCAACAAATTTTGGAACAACGACCAACAGATGAAAACACAATAGGATTAGGATATCAAGATCCTCCTCATGACAACAAGTCTCCTTTTGAATATTGGAGACTTTGAGATGATGGTATAGTGATCTTTGATTCTCCTCTTGACTTGAATGTCCTCCTCCTAGGAGAAAAACCATTACCTGATTCTAATGACAAGCATGCTAGTATCCCCATGGGTCATCTTCCTCCAATTCATGAAAAAGGAAAATCTAGTAAACGCAAATGACCTTACAAACTAAAATAAATAAATTTTCCTCTCCATCCACCACCTGAATGTGAAAGGAAACTGCAAATCCTTCCAAACAAAGGTCGTGTCTTATACTCTTACCACCTTTGAATAGGTTGGTCATTCATCTCAAAGACTCTAACTTACCATATTGCAAATATCATCATTTTCTTGGACACTAAACTGATGAATGTCAGATATTGAAGGACATACTGAGTAAGTATCACTTCACTAATACCGATTGTTATCCTATCATCCCATAATTCCCTAAACTAATCCCCTCATCATGTGAAAGTTATAGAATTCTCCATTCTCACTATTGCATTACCTTTCCCATCATCATTCTCGGATCATTATTTCCTTACACTCCATGGGGGCACGAAGTTTTTAGCCTTTTCCTAGTTATACATTTGTCCTTGTCTCTTAACTGTGTTATTTCCCTTCCACTTATACCACTTGATATTAAGAAGCCAATAACTCCGTTAATGGTTGACTTGCATTTTCATTACTATCCTTTTACATTTTCTTTTGTATGTATGTATCGTGTTCCCCCATAATGTGTGTTTGAGGTTCTCTCTTTGTGCACTTCCTCTATTTGTACCTTGATTCTTCTATCTGTCATACATTTTACCTTACCCTTTTCACTTTTGTTTTGTGTTTTCCTTTTTGGGATGATGCAAAGCATTGAGACACCCTATGTCTCTTCCATGTTGACCCAATTGGTCACTTTTCCTTTTTACTTTGTCTTTTCTTGTCTTTTCCTTTTGGGGATGATGCAAAGTATTGAGACTGAAATGTCTCCTTCATGTTGACCCAAAATATTTTTCTTTTCTTTCACCTTTTTCATTTTATTTTCGCTTGTGTTTCTCCTTTTGGGGATGATGCAAAGTGTTGAGTCCACAATGTCTCTTCCATGTTGACCCAAAATGGATCTTCTTTTTCTTTCTTTTTTGCTCTCTTCGTGTCATTCTTCCAATTCTATTTATTTAGGGAATGATGATAGTTCTAAGCTCTTTAATCAAAACATTACAACAACGAACATACTGACCCCAAATCCATAGATGCCTTATGTGTTTGGTGTGTTCCTTTATAGGGGGAAACCCTCCTTTATTTTATGTCCTTTTTCATGACGTAGCCTTACTCGGAAATATATGACTTGGCATAGGGGCTTTCCAAGTTGGCTCTCATGTCTTGATTCCTTTTGCACTTTTCCTTTGCTACTTTAAAGTAATTGCTCACATAACAGTGTGTATCAATTCCTTTAAAGTGGGGGCATACATTGGCATTATTCATTTTCATTTTTCTTGGTTCTTAGTGTAGCTTCGTTACTTCATACGATGTGTTTGTCACTTTGTAGATGACATTTGGTATGATGTCCTTCATAAGTGTGATCTTTCTTAGCAAATTACATTCCTCTTAGTGGCTTGATGTGATGCTCTACATCCCCTAAGTTGCAAATATTCTATTCTTTTATTGGTCCTCTCTTGGATACATTAGACACAATATTCCCTAAGTGATAGACCTCGCATGAACTAAACAAGACTCCTTTAAACATCTTTTGCATTTTACATTTTTACATTTTTGCATTCACATAGCCACCTTGCATAACTCAGCTTGCATGCCTATGGCACCATCATGTTTGTTCACGAGTTCTAAGAATATGAATATTTTCTTGTCTCATGAAGCACAAACTGACATTTTCCTTTGTGGTGCCTTATTAAAGTTATCAGGAGGTATAAATTTGGTATGGTTGAGCAGGAAGCCCATTATGTGACACGACTTTCCCCATAGCCACCTATGTGTTTGTGAGTACATACCACCCAAGCCTATGTTTCTCACCTTTTGGGCCTTCTCACCCAATTTACAACCATGAGTTTCATTTCCCTAGAGTGAGTATGCATTTTCTTTTTCAAACAAATAGCCTAGATTTGATCCACAACTAATTGGACAAACGATGGAAGCTTGATTCGACCTTTTCCTCTTTCTTTGCTCTTCTCTTTCATATGTGTGTTCATTTTTCCTTATGTTTAATTTTCCATGGGATCTTCATCCTAGGGGCTTGATCATCCCTCTTGATCATTGTAATTCCATCTTGCTAGCATAAGTTCATTTGAATCCCTCTTGATATGCATGGCTACTTTAGTGTGAGTTTGAAGCAAGTTCATCCTCTCACTAAAGTGGGGGCTAAATTTACCATAGAAAAATGGATCATTGACATTTTCATGGTTATTTAGATCTTTTTCCTATAATGTTTGACTTATCTTGCTTTGATTTAATGTTGCAATGTAACTTAAGCATTCACATTAGGTCTTAAATATTCAAATTATGATGTCTTGTGAAGGTGTTGTGAAGTGTCGTAACACATTTCTACATTTTTCTAGACTCTTCTTATTATAATTCATCTAAAAATCACCTTTTTATTGCTTATCAAGTCCTATTTTAAAGTTTTGTAAAGTCTTGTAACAATATTTCATGCTTTTCTAGGCTTGTTATCACTATTTACACCTTTCTTATGCTTTATTTGACCCCTTTAGCACTTACAAGTCATAATTAAGTGTATTTTTGAATGTAAACCCAAAAAAAAATATTAAATGCAATTTAATTCCTGACACCCACTTACAAGCCTAGAGTGGGACCCATTCGCCATGGGTGGCGAGTGAGTCCCTCTTGGCTCCAAATAATTCAAAATTTCCTTCAGGTTTTTATTCAAAAAGACCTTATGTCAGCCTATGATGTTGTATTATTGGGTTATTAGGGCATAAATGTGTATAAATAAGTGTTTTTCTATTTATTTTATACCTAATTTATTCAATAATTCATCTCATTTACTCATTCAACATCAATTAGCATTCTTGCAAAGCATCATTCAATCAAGCAAACATCAAGCATCTTGGAGTAGCCATTGACATATCTTCAAACATCAACAATAAGGTTTTGGTGAGTTAAGACATTTGCATGTTTTTATTCATCATTTCTTTCTTCATTTCATTTCATTTCTTTATCAAGAGTTTAATTACCAAAGTGGGATTTGACCAAGGCAAATCCCTATACTCTAACCCTTAACCATTTCCCCCTCTTTGTGTGTGTTTTTGTAGGTATTATAGGAATATTTGGAAAAGAAATAGGTGTTGGAAAGTGGTCAAAAATTCATCAAAGTTTTTCAAGTCAACCAAACCCTAATTCAAGCTTGGAGACAACCTATAGTCTATTTTCTATAGATTTGGCTACATCAACCTGACAACAAGACAAGTGTAGATCTAGGCCCACAAAATTGATTCTTGAATTTCCAAATTTTTTGAGGACTGATTCGCCATCAGTGGTGAATGAGTCCCACTTGAAGGCTAGAAATTTTGATTTTGTCATAATTCATTTCTCGATAGCTAGAAAGATGTTTTAGGTCTTTTTACCAATAGGAGGACTGATTGGCCATTAGTGGCGAATGAGTCCCACTGGTGATAAATAGTGATTTTTTCCAATTTCCAAAAGCTTCTAGGATCAGCATTCAACTTCTAGGTGTACTTTTTTAAATCTCATGTAATTTTGTTTCCATTCTTTTATGTTTTTAGTTCATTTCTGCATATCACACTATGTTTTCAAGCATTGCATATTGCATTAGTTTTTCATTCATAATTATTCAATTTTATTAATTATTTGCACTTAGATCATTGAATTTAATCATATTTACATCATACATTCCTTAGTTTGAGTGAACCACCTCAATTTTAAGGGTCTATCTCTCTCCTTTTAGGTGAAAAACCCTAAGAGTGCAAGAGAAGTATATAGACTACAACCTTAAAATTGATGGTTCAATTTGGGCTCCTCAAATTTCCTAAGATGAATCTGATAGATTTAAAAGAAAATGCTAAAACCTACCTAAGCATCAAAGAGAATAATAGAAAAATTATGAGCACACAATGGTGCTAGGAGGAAATTACAAAGCAAGTGAAACCAATTCTAAGATCAATGTTCAATTCAGATGTTCAAGATGTTATAACTATGCTAAGTAGGATAGGTGGACTTAGATATTCTAGTAAATTTGAACCATGGATGTTTGTAATTATATCCAAATTAATGGAAGGTCGTGTGTAGATGCATTGGGTAGTTTTAACCAGTGACAGGCTACATGATCAGATGAAGGCATTTCCACAGTCAAGATGGTTTTCTATGTCCTCATATGTGATTTATTTATATGCCCTAAGTAAAAATAAGCAAGGTTTGAATAGAGTTGGTACCTTGGGTAGAGAAACTAGGAATTGTCTAATATATGCTCATTTACCCCAAATTACTATTCATGAATATCAAGAGCATTATCAGAGAGTGAATGATGTGTTTTCCATGAAGCTAGTAAGGATAATGGAGGGCGAAAAAGTTAAATGGTTGTCTCTAGAAGCATAAAAAATTATTAAGTAGGTTGGAGGTTGGTACATTCAGTTTCCCACTTTCACCTACATCAGGGTGCAAGTATTTGAAGGATTCCTTTCATGTTGCTGAGGTACGCAACAGATAAATTGTTACTATTGGAATTGGTAAGATAGATAGAGTCATTCCATTCTCTTTTCAACACAGCACATAAAAAGAGTTATGTAAAATTTCCCATCACAATGGGGAATTAAAAGTACAATGCAGCTAAAGTGGCCAATTTGTGTGAAGACAAATTATTAAAGATGTATAAATTAGAGTTCTTTACACTCTAAAGGAATAACTATGATCCAAAGGGGAATATTGCCAAGTGGATAGTTGGCAAGTGTGCCCATGTTCATCACTTAGAGTATTTCTCGCCCAATTCTGATGATGAACATGAAGTGAGGACAAGATCATATCAAAGGTTGTCATTACTATCAACATAGATTCTTAAGCTCCATGACATTCTAGATCAATTGGATGAAGATGATGGAGATGTTTTGAATCTGATTTATAATTTAACCAAGGTTCATGATGAACCCATTCTGGATCCAGATTATGAAAGCAAAGAAATAATGATTGTTGAGGAAATTTTTAAAAATGTTTTGATGCATACTCAATGATGGATTGATGATTATTGTAAAAGTATAAGAAATTTGGGGTCAGGCCAACATACTCACTCAAAACAAAGAAAAAATAGAGAGAAGAAGGTGAGTCTAGGTATGAGGAGCCTACTAAGAAGAAAAGAAAAGCTAGCAAGGAAGATACAAATGTGCATATTGAGGAGAGAACTCCTAATGCCTCAAGCCAGAGAGTTTCATTGGCACTAGCTAGCAAACATAAAGAAACTAGACCAAGTAAGTTCAAAGTGAAAGTGAAGCCTAGAGTGGCATCTTCTTCCATGAAAGAGTTGAAGATTCAGCCTATGATTGTTGAAGAGGTGAAAATTAATATGAACACTCATGCTCAGATAAGGCTTGCATCCCATAGTTTTACAACATTATTTACTTCTCCCCCTTCAGTCAATATGGCTATAGTAAAATAAACACTAGGAAAGACTCTTGTGGCTCTAGGAGAGAGTTCTAAATTAAATGAACAACAAATCAGGGAATAGTGGGAGAAATGGGGTGCCATGATGGAATGAGTAAAAGAGAAGAAATCTAAAGATAAGCCCATGGTACAACCAATTGTGGAAGAAATTTTGAATACAAGGTCAATTCCTATAGATGTTGAGGAAGAATTCATAAGAGGAACACTTTCCCTAGAGGTGAGAAACCCTAAAATACTTGTTGAAAAGGAGATAGGGGAAATTGCAAGATAGGTTCCCATTAATGATGTTGTTACTGAAGATATAATTTATTTCCAACTTCCTCTAGGGAATGGTGAAAATAATGTTGAACAACTGCAAGTTTTTGAAAAGACAGGAGAAGACCAAGTTGAAGTTGAAAATATAGAGCCTAGAAAAACTTTGGATGGTGGGGTGAGGAATGAAGAGAGTCCTTATGTAATAGGACATGAAGAAAGTGATGCCACGAAGATTGATATTGAGCACATGGCTGGACAAAAAAATATAATTCTTGGAAATGAAGAGACAGTGTTGAATCCTGGTAATCTAGAATTCATGCAGGTGAATACCAAAAATGTTCCAATTCAGGAGGACGTGATAGGCGAGGTTGAAAATGTAAGAGGAGAAGTTCCTGAGAATACTAGAAACCAGGAGCAAAGAAATGTTGTAGAGGTAGAATATAATGAAGATGCACCTAATTGGTTGGTAAAGGAATTAGCTTCCCTATTGGAAATGAAATTAGTACCTCTAGATCTCAAGAGCTTAATGCAATAAGTGGAAACTCCCAAACCTAGGCGAAGAGAAAAAAAAAACATGTTATGCAAAAAAATGCAGACAGAGGAAGGACACTCGATATGGCTGCTTCAGTAGTGGATAAAAGAAGACATGAAATAATGCCTAAGGAATATAGACTGACAAGTATCAATTTTGGACATTCATCCTAGGGATAGGAATTAGAAGAAATGAAAATGAATTTAGAGATAATTGTCACCAGGGTGCAGAAAAGTAAACAAAAGAAAAGAGAGTTGAAAGAATGTATTTCCCACCTAGAGAATTTTATCATATCATTATCCCAATATGGTCAAACACAAGCCAAATTTCCTCAGAATCTAGTACTCATGTCACAAGAGCAGGTGAATGCTATCACAACACTTCATTATAAAATGAGTGTGTTTGAAGAATAGATGGAGTAATTGGTAAGGCAAGGAGAATAATTAATCATAGATGTGATTGGGAAATACAAAGAGGCATACTGTTGGTATGAAAAGTCTAAAATATTAGAAGGAGAATGCAAATTTCTCTAGGAACAAATTGGTGCAAAAAGGAGAAACTTAAAGGATCTCATTCAGAAAGATTTCCAAGAATTGATAAGTGAAAAGATAATCATAGAATAAGAGGTTTTGATGTGTGGAAAAGGGAATAAATAGATAAATTGGGAAGGTGACACCATAGTGCAATGTGTTGAAGGATTTCAGAAAGTCACCAAGAAATGCAATAAATTGATTGATAGAGATCAAGGTTTCATTGAAATGCTAGCATGGTAGGATTGTGATTTTTGGATGCTAGGACAGGATTATAGAAAAGTAAAATATTTCAAGGAATGACTTGAGAGAGTGAATAAAGGCCATGTTTATTCACTAAACCAAGAACTCATTGATGTAATTATACAGTGTAGGAACTCCATGGTCAAATATGAAACAAACAAGATGCAAAGGAATGCAAACATCCTCTAGATATTAGAAGATTATACTAAGCTCAAATACAGTTGGAAGGTAATTCAAGGAATTTAAAAGGAGTGTATGCATCAAGTATTGGTGGCCTTTTAGGAGTATCAACTGAAGAAAGGTGAAGAAGAGTTATCAGAAAGTTTGATGCAAGGCAATGAATAACCAGATATCGAATACCAGAGGTTAGCACATGGATATGTTGTTGAAAGTAATTTTGTAGGCTTTTCTCGATCCCAATGGAGGTATATTATCCTAGAATGTGAAGAATACCAATATCCTTGTTTTGTGCAGAGCGCTTGTATACCGAAGATTGGAGTTGTTCAAGACTAATGTTGATGAACAAGTCAAATTTTTGACTTTGTTCAGAAGATTATAATGGCAACTGGCATCTGCCATGTGCTATTTTCTAATTTGTTGTTTATGATTCCCTTTCATAGACTTGAGTTTAAATTTTTGGGCCTTTTTCCTATAAAAGTTTGTTTAATGCTTTACTTTTATTTTTAAGTTCAAAATTTGTGGATGTTAGAAGAGCCAAAACTTCTTTAAGTTTTGTTCTTTTTTCCTATTTTTTGAATCATTCCAAATTAAAAAATTATATGCACATAGAAGCTAATCAATATCAAAGCTAATTTGAAAGCGACTACCTAGTATGAAATATTTTTTAGTTGGTTGTTTATTCAATTGGACAACACTATATGTTACATCATTTAAGGGTGCATATAGAACCTACTCGGTGTCTAAATAAACCTCCCTTTCTTTAAAATATTGCATCTTTCTATGCCTAGTTGTGAAGCAATCTGGTGAAGTATAGAGTGGTTTGCTTTGATTTGGTTAATTCTTGGGGCATGCATGAATAATACCTAGGAGCACATTTACTTTTCAAATATTTTTAATTCTTTGTTTTAAAATATTTTGGAGTCTTTTAGAGTCACTAGATCTTGATCTAGCAATCCTTGTGTAACTTAAGTCTAAGTGTTCTAAAGTATCCAGACTTCAAGGGTCTAGAAGTGCAAGTGTGATATTGCAAAATCTTATTGTTGTGATATACCTACCCCACTCATAGTAATGGCTTTCTTTAATGTAGAGTCACTAATCCAATTTTTTGTGTACAATGATCTTCTAAAAAATCTAGACAAATTGTGTCTTAAGTATTACCTTCACAAAGACATGGAAGAACATATCAATAACTTTAAGGATACATGTTTTAGAGAAAGGATACAACACAAAGACATCATATGTAGGTTGTTTTTGTATACCTTAAGTAGTGAAGCTTACCAATAGTACATCAATGTGCCTTATAACTTAGTTAGATCATAGCAAGATATGGAAATTCAATTTTTAGCCAGATTTAGAACATCAGTTGATCCTGCCTTGTTATATCATCAGTTTTCTCAAATCAAAATGTTTGATGGTGAACCTATAACTTCTTTTAATGGTAGGTTTCAAAAGGCTTATTCTAGGTTACAAGCACCTTATGTAGTGGACAATTTGTCTGCCATCGTGGTCTATTATATGGAAACAAATCCTTTAACTATTATTTTCGTGAAGTGAAGGGTGAATCCTCCCACTAATTTACTAGAAAGAATCCTATGTTGAAGTCGTAAGTGTAAATTTAGAAATGAAACACCTCAAAACCGGTTCACTTGTAAATGGAACAAATAGATTGAATATCATGTTTCGAGTGTGAATGGAGTCCCACTAAATCATCCAATGACTCCTAATTATTTTCCTTTAGTGGTCCAAAATGGGATATTTCCTCAAAATAATTTTTTTCAATTAGGAAATAGCTAAGCTTTAGTCCCTCACCTAGTCTAACTATCACAGATCTACATCCTAATGGAAATTCTTTCTTCTCGTAGACTCAAAAGAGTCAAAATTTCAAAACTCTAGACAATAATGAAGAAATTAAGGAAACCATAGCTCAACTCAAAATATTAACCACAAAAGTTATCTAATTGAGAAATCAGAATTTCTACTGTTAGAGTAATAACCAAAATTTGAAAATACAAGCATACAATGCTCCTAGACCACCTAGACCTTGGAATGCATGATCAAATGATGGAGGAATATCCACACCTTTAGATAAAACTCATTCCTCTTATGATAAACCTATGTAAAAGGTGAATTTATTTGATCTTATGATGAATAATTGGTGTTGAATCCACAACACAAATGCTCATTCTGAAGTGAATTGTCTACAATTTAAAACCACCTCAAATTTTTTTTTGCTACTACACACTACAATGAATAGTGTGACTCTCATCCTCATAAATGGAATGAATTAGTTCTATTAGGATATTATTCTACTTTGGTTCTTGGAAGTTACGAATGTGTTAAGTAACCTGTTGTCATCATGAGTCATACTTATGAACATGAAGGAGATAGTTCAACCATGACTTTAAAAACCTATATGTTTCCTTATCAAGATGAAAATGAGCCTTAGGGAAAAGCTAGTGAATTTCATGCTTTTCAACAATATCCGAAAGGACATAGCTATGACCTGAGAAGTAACGCAAATGGTGGAAATAAATTCAAAGGGTCGTTGACTATGTCAATCCCACTAAATAAATTTAATACTCCACCCAATGATAAATGAAGTAATACTCCCGGGCTACCCAAAGTGACCTCTCAATATAACTCATCAAACATTTCAAGAAGTTAAAAGGTAGATTCTGTTGATCAAAACAATTTGACTAATTATTTAGTGGAAGAGATCAAAAAGGTGAAAATCAACCTCTCTTTATCAGAATTGCTCAAGACGCCTATGATTAGGAAAGCTTTCTTGAATACCTTAGAAGATTTTCCTAAATAAATCAAATTCAAATAATCTTGGGCAAAGGATAACTCCATCAAGGGAAAAGAAAAAAATATTATTCTTATGGCAGATGCGCAAGTAGCCTTTTATAAAGGAAAAATAGAGTCCCCACCATTTTTGCTCACATTGAGAATATTTGGTAAAAATCTCGATAATTGTTTAGTAGATTTTGGAGCATCTACTAATGTGATGCCTTTGTCCATATATCAGATGTTAGGTTTAACTCTAGAAAATTCCTTGAAGAAAGTCACTCAACTTGACAAAACTGAAGTAAATGTAGTCAGACAATTAACCAATATTCATATGTATCTAGCGTTGAATCCTAGGATTCAATATTATATAGATATGCAGGTTGTTGAGATACCTGATACTTATGGGATGATATTGAGCAGGGACTGGTCTAAGCCTTTAAAAAAATACATGGCCACCGATTTCTCACATATGTGGTTACCATGGAAAGAATTTCCTAATCAAATCAGGATTGAGAGAGAGCCACACATGAAATATTTTATCATTGATTACAATCAAAAAAATGAAGTTCTATACATAGATGTAGAACTAGGGGTTTATAAAATTTGAAGTTCGGGAGTTAAAATAGAAGAAGTTTTCATGTGTAATTTTGAAAATCATAATCAGATAACTCCTAAAACAGACACGTTAGTCGAATCGTATTATGATTCTTTTGAAGAAGATGATAGTCATTTAGATAAATTTTGGAAGAATATTGTTATAGAAGCTTGAAAGAGCAAGAAAATTGAAAATTCACTAAAAAAAAATTTGTTGCAGGGTTGCTGTAGGTTACACAATTCTGTACACTCAAAAGACAGTTGCATGATGTGTTTGGAAATCATTCACATAATTGAAATCCAATATTTTTTAGAAAACATTACACTTAATAGGCTTGAAACCAAAGTACTTGGAGACAAAATGCAGGCCAAGTAGATTGAAAATGTTAATTTTTCCACTCTTAAGAACACTAAGCTCAAAGCTACTGAGAATCAAACTTGGACCCTTAAGTTCAATGGATCCAAATGGAAACAAGGAATTGAAATTGGAGTTGAACTCATCAATGCGCAAGGTAATTCCTTTCTTTTTGCTTACTGATTACAGTTCCAATGTACTAATAATGTGGAAGAATACAAAGCCCTTATTCATGGTTTGATACTCATGATCAAGAAGAAAGTCAAGATTCTCAAGGTGTTTGGTGATTCAAAGTTGGTGGTCAAGCAAGTTCAAAAGCAATATATTTTTTATTACAAACACTTTTCCAACTACCAACACAGAGTGTGGGATTTGATAGAATATTTTGATGCCTTTAACATTACTCACATCCCATGAAGATTCAAGCAGAGATTTGATGCTCTAGCTACTGTCGCTAGTGCTCTAGAACCTTTGGATGCTTCTGATTTGAGAAGGTTTATAGTTGAGATGGTGCAGTTACCCTCAGTTCCCGATAATGTTACAAATTTACAGGTGTTTGAAAATGATCATCACATATTGGAATTTATTACTAACACTGATATCTTTGAGGCACATATTATTGCAAAAATAGATCTCCTGAATGGTGAAATTCAAGATGAATAATTAGCTCAAGAAAAATATAATACTATTCCAAAAGGGATAATTGAATTTGAGAGATAGTTTGATGTAGATCAGAATGTCTAATAGAAAGACCTACCCAAGAGTGACAAAGGGCAGTATAAATTATATGATTTAAATACTAAAGAAGATCCTAAGAAGATGTTTATAGGGAAGGTATGTACTGAAGAAGAAAGAATTAATATTGCTCAGGCACTCAGAGATTATTGGAAGGTTATAGCATGGAAATATGAAGATTTGAAAACTTATGATACTTCCATCATCACTCATATGATCTCATTAAAGCCTGATGTAAAACCTTTTTGACAAAAAAAATAACCTGTAAATGCATTCTTAGAACCTTTGATCCAACAGTAAGTACAAAATCTCCTCTCAGCCTAAATATTTTTTCCTATTAGGCATTCCACTTGGGTGGTGAATTTGGTTCCTGTTAGGAAGAAGAATGGAGATATATGGTTGTGTGTGGATTTCTGGAATCTTAATAAGGCATTTGAAAAAGATAATTATCCTCTTCCTTCGTTGGAAGAAGTGTTGCAAATTTTTAATAGTTTGCAAATGATGTCCTTCTTAGATGGATTCTCTGAATAAAATCAAGTAATGGTCACGAAGGAAGATAGGATGAAGACAACATTCACTACAAATTCGGGAACTTTTGCTTACAAAAGGATTCCTTTCAGATTGATAAATTTTGGAGCCACATTCTAGAGAGCTATGGATTGTTCCTTTCAAGATTTTATAGGAAAATGTATCATCATATTCATGGATAACCTCGCAATATTTTCAAATAGCATAGGAGATCATGTCTGTGATCTTAGAGTGATATTACAAAAGTGTGAAACTTATGGAGTTTCACTGAATCCTAAGAAATTTATTTTCGGGGTGATTGAAGGAAAATTGTTGGGACACATTATTTCTAAAAGAGGTATTTCAATAGACCCAGACAAAGTGAGTGCTTTACTCAAATTACTGTTAGGGTTAGAAGAAAATATCTAACAGTTAAATGCATATTTGATCAATAAAATAGAGAAATAAAACACATAGAAAATTATAGAAGAAACAAGACAACACAAAGAATTTAATGTGGTTCACCCAATCTGAGCTACGTCCACAAAACTACAACCATCCAATTATTTTATTATTTAGTGCAAAACTTATTACAATCTCGCGAATAATCACCTTTTTCTACATACTATAACCCCCATCCTAACCCCTTACAACAAGCCTTTTAGAAGCTTCCAGAAATTAGGGTTTTACAAAGTCATTTTTATTATTTTTTAGTGATTTTTCCTTTTTCAATGACGACGTGAAAAAAATGGGAAAAAAAAAATTTCTCGGGGGCTGCCACCCCCAAGCCCCCACTCGGAGCCCAACCCAACCCCAAACCCTAGTGAGGATACATGTCGAGGTGTACAGTATAGCATGATCAATTGCCATATACCAACAATCTCCCACTTGGAGACTGATCAAACTCCACACCAACACAATCTCCCACTTGGAGACTAATCCTAGATGACACTGATGCACTTACAACTCCCACTGGAAATAAGTACCTTGGACTTGCTGCTCTGTTATACCTGAATTCAACCTTGGAGGCCAACTGAAGCTGAAAATGAGCTTAGCTTCTCCCTTGTCACCGCCTTCCTAAACATATCCACTGGATTGGAATATGAATGTATCTTTTCTAGCTTGACCTATCCATCCTCCAACACTGACCAAATGAAATGATATCTCAACTGTATGTGCTTTGTTTTAGAGTGCAAGGAAGAATTCTTTGCAAGATGTATAGCACTCTGGCTGTCCGTAAACAAGTAATTTTCAGCCTGTTATTTTCCCAACTCTTCCATGAAAATTTGGAACCATATCATCTCCTTTGTCACCTCTATTGTAGCAACATACTCTACCTCTATGGTAGATAAAGCAACCACCTTTTGCAACTAAGAAATCCAACTTACTATTGTCCCACCAACTATAAATACATAGTTTGTAGTACTCCACCTAGTTTCTATATCCCCTACCAAATTTGGGTCAACATAGCCTTTTAAATCAGTATTAGAGCCCCCAAAACATAAACATTTATTCGACGTACCTCTCAAGTATCTGAGAATCCATTTTATCGCATTTCAATGCTCAACGCCAAGATGACTCATATACTTGCTAACAACTCCTATAGCATGTGCAATATCTGGTCTTGTGCATACCATAGTGTACATTAAACTACCTATAGCTGAAGCATATGGTACCTTGGAAATTTTTTCTTCCTCCTCTTATGTCTTTGGACACACATCCTTAGTCAACTTAACATGACTAGGCAAAGGTGTGCTAATAGCTTTTGCATTGTCCATATGAAATCTCTGGAACACCTTCTCAACATAACCTGCCTAAGATAAAAATAATTTTCTATTTTTCCTATCTCTTGTAATCTTCATACCAAGGATTTTCTTTGCTGCCCCCAAATACTTCATAGCAAATGAATTTTCTAACTATTGTTTTAACACCCTTATGTGATCCATGTTAAGCCCCACTACAAGCATATCATCAACATATAAACATAAGATAATGTATCTATCATCATCTAACCTCTTAAAATAAACACAATGGTCTGAATTACACCAACTATAGCCTCGCTCAGCCATAAAACTATCAAATTTAATATACCATTGCTGAGGTGCTTGCTTCAAGCCATATAGACTTTTATTCATTCTACACACAAGTTTCTCCTTACCGTTGACCTCAAATCCTTGTGGTTGTTCCATATATATTTCCTCTTCCAAATCACCATGGAGAAAATTTGTTTTAATATCAAGTTGTTCTAAATGCAAATCTTCAGCAGCCACAATACTTAAAATAGTACAAATAGAAGTCATTTTAACAACTGGAAAAAAGATTTCATCAAAATCAATACCCTTTTTCTATGCAAATCCCTTTACAACTATTTTGGCTTTAAATATTTTTTTACCTCCATCCTCCTCTTTCATCCTATAAAGCCGTTTGTTTGGTAAAGCCTTTTTACCTGCAGGAAACTTGCATAATTCCCAAGTCTGATTTTTTAGCAAGGAGTCCATTTCTTCTTCCATTCCATTCTCCCACTAAACCTTGGTATCCACCTACATAGCTTCATCATAACATTTTAGTTCATAAGCATCAGTTAATAAAATAGAATACAAAGAGGGAGAAAATATTTCTGGAGGTCTACATATCCTTGAAGATCATCTAAAATTCACTGGAGTTTGTGGTATTTGTTGTTGTTATTGTTGCAGAGCATGAGGAACCATTGGAACATTTTTCTTTGGTGTATCATCCAACACTACATAATCATTTTATTTCTTCTCATGTTGTTGCATTGATCTTTGTACAACACTTTCTCATTGAATATGGCATCCCTGCTTCTCACAATTTTTTGATTTTCAAAATCCCAAAGCCTATAACCAAATTCATCAATTCCATATCCAACAAATATACATTTCTTTGATTTTCCATCAAGCTAGGTTCTATTTTCAAAATATGCATGTGCAAATGCTAAAAACGAAGGTTTTGAGAAAAGAATAACTCACCTTCTTACCCATCCATGCTTCCTCTGGAATACCACAACCCAAAGGATTAGAGGGACCTCTATTGATTAAATAAATGGTAGTGTTTACAGCCTCTACCCACATGTTTAAAGACAACCCAGCATGCAATATCATAGTCTATGCATGCTCCATTATTGTTCTGTTCATGCACTCAACCACTCCATTTTCCTGTGGAGTCCTTGGAACCATTTTTTTCCTACAAATACCATTAGAGGAACAATAATCTTCAAACTCTTTGCTACAATACTCACCACCATTATCAAATCTGAGACAATTAACTTTTTACCTATCTCATTCTCAACCAAGCTTCTCCATTTCCTAAAATTTTCAAATACATCAGATTTCTACCTAAGGAAATAAATGCATACCTTCCTTGTTACATCATCAATAAAAGTGACATAGTACAGAGAGCCATTGAGATAAGATAATTGAGCTAGTCCCCATACATTTGTATGCACAAGCTCCAATTTCTCATTGCTTCCCATCCTTGAGAAAACTAACTCTCTTTTTTTTTCTATACACATAACTTTCACATAAATCCATATTAACGCATTTCAAACCTGGTAAAACATTATTTGAATGAAGTACTTTCATACCTTTTGCACTCATATGCCCAAGTCTATTATGCCATAGTGTTGATTCAGAATCCACAGCAACTATCTGATTTTCTTCCTATTGAACTACAGCAACTATTCTTGAACATTGATGTTTATCTACAATAGCTAAAGTAGAAGGAACAATATGACCTATACAAAGATATAAGGTTCCTACTTTCACACCTTTTTCTACCACTAAGGCACCTTTTGTAACCTTCCATTTTTTATCACTAAATGTAACAACATAGCCTTCATCATCTAGTTGCCCTGCTGAAATTAAATTTATTTTTAACTTTGGAATGTGCCTTACCTCATGTAGTAGCCAATGATTCACATTCTGCAACTTAATCTTGATTCTTCCCATTCAAACAATCTGACAGGGTTCGTTATCTCCCAAATAAACTAACTCAAAATCCCCTTAGGCATAATCAAGAAAATAACTTCTATGGGGCGTAGCATGAAATGAAGCCCCTAAATCTAACACCCAAGAATCATCAACATTATCAAGAGAAAAAATCAAAGCATCCTCATCAAATTTATTACTTACCAAATTTTCCTCTTTATTGCCTTCTTTTTTGTCTCCTTCTTTATTTTTCTGAGACCGGCAATATTTTTTTAAATGACCTAGCTTACCACAGTACTAGCAATCCCTCTTGTCACTAGATTGAGACCTTTCATCCTTTGATTTTCCTCATGACTTCCCATGACTTCCAGAATTTTCCCCTCTTTTTTGTTCTTCCCCTGCTTTCTGCATTCAAAACATTTCCTGATGTGGATGTTCCACCTGAGTTTTTCCTACAAATTTCTTCGCTCAAAATAACATCATCAAATTTCAATGTATTCAAACTAAAAATAGAATTACTAATAGCCATGACCAAGCTATTTCAACTTTCAGGCAAAGAACACAAAATCAAAAGAGCCCTAACTTCTTCATCAAAGTTTTTATTTACAGAAGTTAATTGACTGGTAACCGTATTAAACTCATTTAAATGATCAAAAACTGACCCACCTTCTACCATTTTCATATTGAATAAACGCTTCATAAGAAATACCTTATTCGAAGAGGAAGGATTTTCATATAACTTCACCAAGGTTTCCATCAACTCTTGAGTTGTCTTTATTGTTGTAATATTGAATACCGCCAATTGTACCAAGCATAAACGAATGGCTCCCAGTGCCTTTCTATCTAGAAGATTCAATTCCTCATCACTCATTCCTATTGGTTTCTTGGTTGTTCCTCCCAACAGACTCCATAAATCCTTTTGATAGAGATAATCCTTCATATGCATCTTCCATAGCTGATAGTTTTTCCCATTAAATTTGTCTACCTTCAATTTACCCTCGTCTGCCATTGCTCTCACTTAACCGTGAGACCCCCACTCAACCGTGAGACTTTCCTGCAGATGATAATCAAACACAACCCACTCTAATACCACTTGTTAGGGTTCGAAGCAGATTCTAACAGTTAAATGCAGATTTGATCAATAAAATAGAGAAATAAAACATAGAAAATTATAGCAGAAACAAGACAACACAAAGAATTTAACATGGTTCACCCAATCTGGGCTACATCCACAAAACCGCAGCCATCCAATGATTTTATTGTCCAATTGAAAACTTATTACAATCTTGTAAATAATTGTCTTTTTCTACATATTGTAACCCCCATCCCAACCTCTTATAACAAGCCTTTTAGAAGCTTCCAAAATTAGGGTTATACGTGTTGGGGTGTACAGTATAGCATGATTAGTCACCACATACCAACAATTACAGCCCCTGAGAATTAAAAAAGAATTGAAATTGTATTTCGATAAGATCAATTTCATCTAGAAATTTATTACCAGATGTGTTGAGATAGTGAAACCACTCAACAATATACTAAAGAAAGATGCAAAAATTGAGTGGAAAAATGAGGAAAAACTCACCTTCAAGAATATGAAAGCTACAATTACAAAAGCACTAATTCTTGTAAGTCCATATTATGTTAAACCATTTTATATTTATTGTAACATCAAGAAAACAACAAAGGTTAAAAGAAAACACTCAATGCAATCAAGCTCTAATGTAATCTAAAGTCAAACAACAAAGAACAAAAGAAACTAGCTAAAACATAAAACAATCTCACCAAAGATCGATGCAACTCCATGGATAACCTATGTTGTACTTCTCCATTTAATTTTCTATAGTGTACTTGCCCTCATATTTTCAATTGATTGTGCAAGAATAGCCTAAGGATTGTGATAATAATGAAACATCAAAGATTTTTAAAAGATAATCTCTCCAAAAGTCACAAGATTTTGGGAGAGATCAAAATGATGAAAGACAGATCAATTTATAGAAAATTGATCATTCGAATGACAGACCAAGATCGAAAGATCAATGGACAGTTGAGATCAAAGGATTGGACATGCATTATGATGACTGTTAGTAGTGAGATGAGTGATAAAACCAAAAATAGAAATAAAGATTAAATAAATGATTTAATCTTCAAGTTTGGTATTTGAAAATAGAAGAAAAGTCTTTGCATGACAAAGATAAAGATAGGATTAAAGCAACGCTCTGTTCGAACGCACGCACAAGATTTAATTAATTAAATAAAGATATTTAATTCATACGCATGCACACGCAAATGAGTTAGAACTAGATGACTAAATGATATGACAAAGAGATTACTCATGAAAGTCACCCAGACACTAAATCCAGAGTTAACTGGCCGATTTAAATAGATCTCGAGTCGAGTCAGAGTGAATACTTAGATATCTTACACAATTATCTAAATATAGAGGAATGCATTAAAATATATTTTTATGAATTAAATGATTTATTTAATTTGAGATTCAATATTTGAAGAATAATTAAATAAATAAAATTTATTTAATTTAGTGATGATGGGATTAAGTGAATAATTAAATAAATAAAGAATTTATTTAATTATAGTTGAAATATGATAAAAGGTAAATTAAATAAGAATTTATTTAATTTGAAAAAAAGGATAAGGTTAATTACTAACATAATTAAATAAAAAGCGTTTATTTAATTAATCAGATAGAATAGAGAAAATGTGAATTAATTAAATAATTAAGATTATTTAATTAATAGAAGAATTAAGATTAATGTGAATTAATTAAATAAATAGATTTATTTAATTAATAAAGAAATGAAGAACTTTAGAGAAATAATTAAATAATTGACATTATTTAATCATTACCATGGAAATACGAATTATGGAGAATATTGAAGTCGCAGGTTTAGACCATATTTTGATGTTTACATTTGTGCCTCTTTGATACAATGTCATTTCAGCATTGTGTCAAAGAAAATCGATAAAAAATATGCCCCAGTCATGCCCCAGCGTAAAACATGTGAAGGTATGCCCCCTCGGGAAAATTGACAAATTTTCAAAAAAATTTAAAAAAAATTGGAAATAGTCTGGATTAGTCAATTTGATAGCCAAAAATGTAATGGAGTTGACGGAATTGAATTTGGAGGTGTTAGGGACATGTATGGGTCGGTTGAAGTTGGAATTTTATGCGGCCAGTAGAAATGGTTAGAGGAAATGCCACCCAAAACTGTAGGTATAAATATAAAAGGGTGGTAAAGATGAAGAAAAGAAGAAATGTTAGTGTGAAAAAAAGATGAATAATAAAAGACATGGATGTTAGTATTAGAAATGTTTGATGTTTCACTGTATCACTAAAGGTGTTGCACTTTATCATCATTGGGAATTAACTAATACAAATGGAGAAAAACACCATGATATGACATAGATCAAGGCATACAAGGTCATCCACTTGCTAACAATAGACAGTCGCAGACAAGGATTGTCCTAACTCGTACTAAGGGCACAATTTCCCCAGTCTTTTTGTCAAGAAAAACCACAGATAGAAAACAAATAAAAGATGGGTCATGAGATGTCATTGCTCCTCTATATCCTTCATGGGACATCCTTGAGGAAACTAGTAATATGACTCAAAATTCATATGTTAAAAGTCAGTCGACAAATAGAAGTCAAAGAAAATAGAATTTTGATACATCTTTGCTTTTCTAAATCCTTCATGGGACATCCTTGAGAAAGCTAGTAACAGGATTCCAATCATAAAGTCAATAAAATGATAAGATAAACAAGCCATAAAGTCACAAATCCAATAAAATATTTTCCAAAACTTGATCTATTTGTTTATTGATAAGATTATTAATTGATAAGACCTGGTTTCAGGAGAGATACATACCGGATAAGACATTGAGTCTAGTTTCGATGTTATGGTTATCTATATAAGGCATGACAAAATCCTAGTTTCAGAAAGACATGTATTATATAAGACGTTGAGTCTGATGTTGTTGATGTGTTAACTTGTATGAGGCCTTGTTAATTGTTTGATAGTGTCTATATGCAGGAAGGAATCATCCTATATAAGACATAGATTGATTGTTTTGCTGATATATGTATTCAGGAAGGACACATCCTAGATAAGATATAGGTTGATTGTTTTGATGATGTATGTTTTCAGGAAGGACACATCCTATAGTAGACATAAGTTGTAGGTTTGGCAATTTGTTTGATTTGACTTGATGATATTGTTGACTTATTGATCTTTTTGGTGCATGACTTGATATGATGTGCTGACATTTGACTGTGTGTGACGACAAACCCTAAAGGACTGACCTAGTGCAGCCTTGGGGGCTCATCGATTGATGGCCTTTCCTACATTATACACACACAGACCTCATAGTTTGACTAGACTTGACTGACAAGAATGACTTTAAAAGCTTTATTTATATGAAGATATCTAATGTTTGTGGTAGTGCATGACAAAAAACCCTAAAGGAATGACCTAGTATGGCCTCGAGGGCTCATCAATTGATGGCCTTGCTTACGTTATACATGCAGAGACCTCATAGTTCGACATGACCAATAACCTTGTCTTACAGACAAATGGATTGAATCATGATTTATATAGACAAACCTAAAAGGACTAACCTAATGTCTTGGGGGAACATCAGCAGATGGCCTTGCCTATGTCCAATCGCAGAGGCAACGTAGTTCAAAAAATGACACAGATTGACAAGTGCGACTAAATCTGACTCTTTTTTTTGGGATTTTTGACATGTTTTTATTTTTTTGTCTTTTTGAAGTTTTCTAATGTTTTTGGATTTTCTCAAGACTTTTTGTAATGTTTTTGGATTTTTTGATGGTTTTACTTCTTCAGGATAGACAATGTAAGACCCAATATGAGTCAAGTATTTTCCCCTGGTCAAGTATAAGACCAATTGATTAGGAATAGAATGGGATGGGGGATATGAAATGGAATTGATGTCAATCATTCTGAGTTATGGGAAGGACTACCATTTATTGCGAATGATATTTACAAGGGATGGATGGAAAGGATAAGTGATATGTACATGGGTAGATAATATGTACAAGGATAGGTGATATGTACAGGGATAGGAAATATGTACAAGGAAGTCAGATTAGAATAATAGTAGACAAAGGATCAGAGTAAACAGCACATGGCACCTGTTTGCTAGGTTTTCACCATAGAACTTATCCAAAGTGCCACTGAGGTGGTTCTCAGTATTGGATGAATTATTTCTCTTTACTGTTTTCTTGATTTTCTATTTTTTTTATGTTACCAAGATGCATGTTTTCCAATTTTTTACCTAGGTAATGATTTTATTTTTATTTTTTGTATTTTTGATATGAAGATAAGGCCCTCAGAAGCTATACGTAGAGCTTCTTCAGATGAAGACTGTTGATAAGTTCTAACAATTGTTCTCCTTTAGGAGTAGAGAGTTGATATGCTCCTGATCCAAAGGCCTATGTGACAATATAAGGTCCTAACCAATTAGGTTCAAACTTCCCTGGTTTGTCTCTTTCAACTTGATTCTTAGGATTCTCCATTAAAACCAGGTCACCAATGTCAAAGTTTTTATTCAAGACCTTCCTATTATAGCTACGATGAAGGTGATTTTAATATGCTTGAAGATGGTCCAGTGCCTTCTATCATCACTCATTTAGGAATTCTAACTCATGTAATCTTGAAACCTAGTAATCTTCATCGTCAATGTTCCCTTTTAAAGATACCCTTAGGGAAGGAATCTTGACCTCAATAGGTAGAATGGCTTCAGAACCAAATACTAGTGAATATGGAGTGGCACTAGTGGGAGTATGGATTCTTGTGTGATAAGACCACAAAGCTAGATTGAGTTGTAAATTCCAATCTCAGCCAGTGTCATTGACATTCTTTTTGAGGATTCTAATAATATTTTTATTAGATGCCTCTGCTTGACCGTTACCTTGTGGGTAATATGGGGTGGAAAAATGGTGTTGAATGTGGAACTCTTCACAGAGATGACGAACTTCTTGATTTTTTAATGGATGGTCATTATCTCTGATGATGGATTGTGGTGCACCATACTGACAAATAATACAGTTCAAGATGAACTTAGAAATTTGGGTGTCGGTGATGTAGGTCATGTGAATAGCTTCAATCCACTTCATAAAATACTTATTGGTGATAATGATAAAATTGTGTCCATTGGATGATGTGGGATGGATCTTACCTATGAGTTCAAGTCCCCATTAGGCAAAGGGCCATGGTGATGTTATGGGATGGAGCTCCTGTGTTGGTGCATGTATCAAATATTTGTGTACCTGACATTGGCGACATCTCTTTACAAAGATATATGAGTCCTTTTCCATGGTAGGCCAATAGTAACCCAGTCTCATATTATTTTTTGCTAAGGTAGGACCGCTATAATGGGAGCCACATATACCCTCATGCACCCCACACAAGGTTTCTTGTGCTTCTTTGAAATCAAGACATCTCAGTAGGGTATTATCTAAGGTGCATCTATATAGGGTGTCTCCAATGCTGGTGTATTTGGCTAACTTATGAAGGAATGTCCTACGTTGGTTATTTGAAAGGCCAGGGGGTATGATTTCAGAATGAAGGTATTCATAGGTATCTTTGTACCATGGGGAATCAAAACCAACAATGTCACATACCATCTTAGAATCTGGGATATCATAGGCCGAGACCAAAAGTTGTTCTAGCAAGAACTCGAACTTAGGCATGTTGCTAGGAATGTCTAGAAGTGATGCAATAGTAGCCATAGTGTCTACTGGCCTATTTAGAACATGAGGTATCTGATGAAATTTGACCTTGTCAAAGTACTCCTTAAAAATATCTTCCATGCATTTGTATGGAGCAAGCTTCTCATCCTTAGTCTCATAATCGTCATTTACCTATCTGATTACCAGTTGAGAATCACCATATACTTGTAGGTTCTTAATTTTCCACTTGACTACCATGCGTAACCTTGTCACTAGAGCCTCATACTCTGCTATGTTGTTAGTACATGGCAATGCAATTTTGAATGACTTAGGGATGGAATCACCCTGTGGTGTGATAAATAGTATGCCAGGCCTTAAGCCATGGTTTGTATGAGAGCCATAAAAGTATAGTTTCCATGTTGAGTTTGTGTCAACTGTGAATATAAAGTCATCAGGAGAGTCTACAACTAATGGGTGATCTGCTTGTATTGGTGCATCAACTAACTAATCAGCAATGACATATCCCTTAATAGCCTTCCTTTCTACATACTGGATGTCATACTCACTAAGTATCATAACCCATTTGGTTAGTCGTCCTCTTAATGTTGCTTTGCTTAGAAGATATTTTAAAGGATCTATCTTCATAACCAGCATTGTTTGATGGTTCAACATATAGTTCCTTAGTTTTTGAGTAGAAAATAATACCACAAGACAAGCATGTTCAATGGTACTGTAGTTGAGCTCATAACCTACCAAAGTCTGACTGATATAGTATATTGCCCTTTCATGACCTTCATCGTCATTCTATGCAAGCAATGTTCCAAGTGATGAATGGGTTGCTGAAGTATAAAGAATCAATGGTCATCCCTCAACAGGTGGCATTAAGACTGGTGGTGTGAGTAGATAATCTTTAATCAATTGAAAGGCCTCTTGGCATTTACCTATCCATACAAAGGGTATTCCTTTTCTAAGCAAATGTTGAAAGGGATGTGTCTTATCTACTAACTGTACTATAAATCTTCTAATGGATTGCATTCTCCCTTGTAATGTCCTTAGCTAACTAAGATTAGCTGGTGGAGGCATTTCCATGATGGCTTTGACCTTGGTTGGATCCACTTCAATGCCCCGTCTAGAAATGATATACCCTAGGAGCTTTCTTGATTTCACTCCAAATACACACTTCTTTGGATTCAGTCTCACTTTATACTCTTCTAGCCTTTAAAATATCTTGTCTAAAACCTATAAATGATCTACTCTGGTCAGTGATTTAGCAATAAGGTCATCGACATAATCCTCCATAATAGTGTGTACAAGGTCATGAAAAATTGCGGCATAGCTCATTGGTAGGTTGCTCCAGCATTCTTGAGTCTGAAGGGCATAACATTCCAGCAATACATTCCCCAAGGACATGTGAAAGTTGTTTTAGGTTGGTCTTTAGTTGCAATCCTTATCTAATTATATCCTAAAAAATCTGTCCATAAGTGATAGCTTCTCATAACCTATTACCATTTCAATAATCATGTCAATGTTGGGTAAAGGAAAGTCATCCTTAGGACACGATTTATTTATGTCTCTAAAATCTATAGATGCAGATTCCCCCTATTGGTTTGGTGACTGGTACCAAATTAGAAATCCAATTGGCATAGTCAATCGATCTAATGAACCCAATGTCCAAGAGTTTCTTCAACTCAGCCTTGACAAGTAAAGCAATTTGTGGGTGCATTTTCCTCAATTTTGTTTGATTGGTTTTACCCCTAGTTGCAAAGGAAAATGATGTAGTACAAGTTCAGGATCTAGCCCTAGCATGTCTGCATATGACCAGGTAAAATTAATCTATCTCTATGCAAAGAAGTTGCAAAATTCTGATTGTTTTATTTCGTTTAATGATGCTGCAAAGTAAACTAGTTGGAGATTTTCTTTTGTGCCTATGTTGACTTCAACTGATTCTTCCACTAACATTGGTGACTTTTCCTATGCTACGGGGAGAATTTTCAAACCTCCATCCTTAGGTGCCTCAGAGAGGTTTTCGCCTTCAAATGCATCCTTTATTTTTGCTTTTTCATTATCTAGAGGTGCCTTTTGGTTTTCACCTAGAGACTCTTTTTTATCTTTTTTATTATTTTTCTCATTTTTGTGAATAGAGGGTTGAACAGATTCCCCAAAGCATGCTTTATTATCTAATTCAATGGTAAAGCCAACCTTGTGATCACCACTAGGTATGCCTTCTCATAATCCCAGGAACTCAGTGATAGCTTTGTTGTTTTCAAAATGTCTAAGATGGGTGTGTCTTGTTGTTCCCAATCAATAAGTCGGGGATAAACTAAATGTAAGGAAAAATAGATGTAGAAACAACTCTCCTAAATGTCAATACCTCAGGGAAGAACGCAGAGACACTTTTAATTTTTCAATTACAGTCAAATTAAGATGCACTTTGAACTAAATATCAAAAATAGATAATTAGACAAATACATATGAACACCAAATATATGTGGGAAAACCCTTACGGGAGAAAAACCCACCACACCAAGAGAAATCACTTTGTATTACAATAATGAAGATTACATACAAATTTTAGATTTATCTTTCTGATGTCATATTGCAACAGCATTCACCATGAACAATACAGGAACCTTCAATACAATATTTTTAGAATAGAATTCACTCTGATCATTCATACACTGACTTGTTCATCCAATGTTGATCGAACCAACCATCGAACCCTTGAGCATCTGCAATTGCAAACTATATTCATGGCATTCCCTATCTATCGAACTTCCTCACAGAACTATCACAACTTATTATCTTCCAACTATTCAAATTCAGCTTCTCCTATTGGTCCACGAGACGCCACATAGGAAAGTATCACTCTGTCAAACGGCTTCAAGCTATGTTTTCATATCGGTGAGACACTGAACGTGTCTCCCCGAATACAACACAGTAAACACTCGATATTTCCAAGACTCCATCCTATCGCTAAGATGTTACATCAATTCCAGAGAGCTATCACTCAACTTTCGCCATGTCGCCAATACATATCACTTTTGCTGAGACGTCATACCAAAGCCTCAAAGTCACACAGCTGTGAGTTTTCCATTTGGCAAGACTATCGCTCTTCGGTGAGACCACATACCGATATTCAAAGTCACAACGATCTCAACATTCCTATCAGAAAGACTTACCACTCGCCAGGAGGTTTCATCAAGATACATAAAGTTACACCGAAGCCATCAGTAGTCACCAAGACTATCATCCTTCGCTGAGACTCTACTCTGAGATCCATATGTTTCACTGAGCACCAAACGATTGGCAAGACATATCTTTCGCCAAAATTTTTCACTGAGCTCTCTTATGTTTCTTCGAAAGCATACAACTATTCGGCAAGACCTTTTCCCATCGCTAAGACCTCACACCGAGACCCTTTGTGCTACTTTAAGTGAATCCATCGGTGAGACATTCTTTATCAATATAAGTCATACCGAACTCCAAGACTTACCCCGAAGACTTCAAACAACAAATTCTATCGGTGAGACTTCAGCTATCGCTGGAACTCATAGCGAACATCCAAGACTCTCCCTGATGCCCAATTGAATGGCCTATCGGCCAGAGGTCTCCACGGGTGGTAAGAGATCACAGCAAACACAAAATATCACAGCGATAGGAATGTTCGATGAGATAGAAGCTAGGTCATAGCAACCTGTACAAATCACAATGTATCAAAGCTGCTAGTTGGAAAGACATGAAAGATGTCATACTGACTTTTCTCTAGTAGAGGTTACAACCTGTGATGATTGAGGCATATTTCCAACAATCTCCCACTTGACGAAGATCACACAGGCACCTCCAGAGCACAATAGAACTACTGGAAATCATGGGCCTTGAGGCCCATTGAACTGGCACACCACCTGAACTTGTTTGTGCTCACTCGCTTCGTCAATGCATCTGCAACATTATCCAGAGTATCAACCTTTTCCAAACTGACCTTTCCATCCTCCACCATATCTCATACAAAGTGGTACTGTACATCAATATGTTTCATCCTGGCATGGAAAGTAGGATTCTTTGCCAGACAAATTGCACTCTAACTGTCACAGAAAATAGTTATTTTCCCTGCATCAAAAAAAATGTTAGAACACAAACGTTTTAACCAAAAAGCTTCTTTACAAGCATGAGTAGCTGCCATGTATTTAGCCTCTGCAGTGGACAAAGTGACTATAGCCTTTCGCTTACTCATCCAACTCACTGCACCACTATTTAACATGAAAATGTATCCACTGGTGGACCTTCTACTTTCAATGTCCCCTACCCAATCAAAATCTACATATCCACAAATGTTGAGAGTCTTCTATGATTCAACCAAGTTCCCATGGTAACACAAAGCAAAATTTGAAGTGCCCTTCAAATATATAAACACTCTTTTCACAGCATCCTAATGTATTCTTCCAAGATTAGCCATAAACTGACTAAGAACTCCAATTGCTTGGGCAATGTCTAGCCTTGTACAGACCATTGCATACATAAGACTACCTACTGCACTAGCATAGGTTACACTAGTCATGTCCTCCATCTCAGTAGGAGATTTTGGATAGTCTTCAATAGATAGCTTTGTTCCCTACAAGACTGGAACAACTAACTGCTTGCAATCATTCATGCAAAAACTCTCTAGAACAGTCTTGATATACTTACTTTGACTGAGCCAAAGTTTTCTACTATTCCTATCCCTGGTTATCTCCATCCCCAGAATATACCTTGCTGCACCAAGATCTTTCATTTCGAACTTAGCAGACAACTGAGACTTAAGATCAGAAATCATTAGCTTAATATTGCCTATGAACAATATATCATCAACATAGAGAGCAATAATAAGTACTTGATCACTTTCCACTTTATAATAAACATAGTGATCAAATTTTGATCTCACAAATCCCAAAGACAATACAAAAGTATCAAATTTCTGGTACCACATTCTAGGTGACTGCATTAACCCATATAGAGACTTCTTTAATTTGCAAACTAATTTCTCTTTACCTTTTTCAACAAAGTGCTCAGGCTGGGACATATAGATTTCTTCTTCAAGATCACCATGAAGAAATGTTGTCTTCACATCCATCTGTTCGACCTCTAAGTCATACGCTACTACAAGTGACAAAAGAAATTTGATAGATGTCAGCTTAGCTACAGGAGAAAATATTTCCCCATAATCAATTCCCTCTACCTGGGAATAACCCTTTGCAACCAATCTTGCTTTATATTTTTCCACACTGCCATCCAGACCAATCTTCTTTTTGAATACCCATTTGCAGCCAACAGCTTTTCTACCTTTAGGCAAGGGCACCAAACTCCAAGTTTCATTTATTCTAATGATGCCATCTCTTCATTCATGGCTTCCAACCAAGAGTCTGAATCAGACATTTTAAATGCCTCCTTTACAGTCCTAGGCTCATCAGTGCTAGAAATTAAAACATAGGACAAGTAGAATCAATCAAAGAGAACCCATACCTATCTAGTTGTTTTCTTTCATGAGTTGACCTCCTCACTTGCTGAGGCTGAGGTTCTTCTTCTTTAGAACTTTTAGAACTTCTTGAGCTCTCCTTAGTTTCAAGTACATTTTGAATTTTCAATTCCTCTTTCTCTGGTGTAGGAGGAATTAAAGCTACATCCTTATTGTTTTATGACTTTGTCTCTAACTGCAAATCCAAAGTGGAAGGTTTCAGCTCATGAAAGATTACAATTTTTTTGTATACAACCTTCTTTGTATCAGGATTCCAAAGCTTGTATCCTTTTATGACAGCACTATAGCCAATAAAAATACATTTGACAACCTTGTTCTCCAATTTAAATCTTTTCACATCCGGCACATGAGCATATGCCTCACAGCCAAAAACACGAATATGTCTTAAAGAGGGCTTCTTACCAGACCATGCTTCCAAAGGTGTTTTCTCAACAAGAGTAGAATTTGGAGAATGATTAATTAGGTAACATGCAGTAGATACAGCCTCAGCCCAGAACTTCTCCTCCAAGCCAGCACTACTCAACATACTTCATGCTCTCTCCATCACTGTCCTATTGAACCTTTCTGCAACTCCATTTTGCTGTGGAGTATAAGGTGTAGTCTTATGTCTTTTGATCCCATGGTCTTTGCAATACCTCTCAAATTCTTCAGAACAAAATTCACCACCATTATCAGTCCTTAAGCATTTTATTTTTCTACCAGTCTGATTTTCAACAAGGTTCTTAAATTCCTTAAATCAACTGAACACTTCTAATTTACTTTTCAGAAAATATACAAATACTCTTCTTGAATAATCATCAATAAATGACACATAGTATCTTGATTTAGAGAAATAAGGAATATTCACTAGACCAAACACATCTGAGTGAATATAATCTAGCAAACCAGAAGATTTATGAGGACTTGAGTAAAAAGAAACATGGTGTTGCTTTCCATATATACAATGCTCACAGAATTCAAATTCGAGATTACAATCTTCAAGCCCCTCAACCAGGCTTTTATTCTTTAAATTTTTTAAACCTTTTTCTCCTATGTGGCCTAGTCTATGATGCCAGAGCATAGTCTTCTCTACAGGAAGTTTTACTTCCATAGAGTTTACATAATTAGGGATATTTCCCTCTTTACCTCCATGAGAAGCTTTCAGTGACTTTACAGAGACACTGTTACATTGAACAGCCTGTGCATCCAGCTTGTACAGGGTGCCAATTTGAGCACCTCTAGCCAACACCATTGAACCTCTAGTCATCTTGCAGCCATTTCCAGAGAACATGACTTGTACTCCAATATCATTCATCTTACTGATAGATAGTAAATTTTGAGCCAGACCTGGTATGTGCATAACATCATTAATTCTCTTTACTCTACCATCAGGAAATTGTATTCTAACTCTTTCACAGCCAACTATCTCCAAAGTTGAATCACTTTCCAAGTACACCTTTCCACCATCATATTCTTCATACTTAGTGAACCAGTCTCTATGAGATTTCATGTGAAAAGATGCTCCAAAATCAATCAACCAAGTATCATATGATGCCTGTGTAGCCAAGGTTGTAATGAAGGCATCTCATCACTATGAGAAGAGTCATTGTCGGAAGAATACTTCTTCTTCTTCTTCTCCTCTTTACAATCCTTTCAGACATGACCAGGTTGCCCAAAGTTCTAGCACTTCACCTTGGACTTCTTGCCAGGAGACTTTGATCTCCCTTCTTATTTCGATTTGGACTTCTTTTCCTTTTTCTTTCCTTTCTCCTTTGACCTTCCTCTAACAGCAAGGGCCTCCTTTGCCATCTCAAAAGATTTCCTTCTCATTTCTTCTGATAGCAAAGAACCAACAATATCTTCCATCTTGAAGCTGGATGTTGTAATCCCAATAGCCATCACTAGATGATCCCATGAGTCTGGAAAAGAACACAATAATAGCATATAGTGATCCTCTTCTTCAGTCTTCACACCAACAGATGTTAATTGAGCAAGCAGAATGTTAAAAGTGTTCAAATGATCAGCTACAGACCCTCCTTCCTGCACTATCAAAGAGCACAGCTTCTTCCTCAGGAATAGTTTATTCACCAAAGACTTCCCCTAATAAATAGACGCTAGTCTCTTCCACAAGGAAGATGCAATCTTCTCCTCATGCACATTGAGAAGAACGGAGTCTTCCAAACAGAGCCTTATCAGCCCCTTAGACTTTCTATCTACAAGGTCCCAATCTTCTTGCTTCATGCCTGTAGGTTTCACTCCAGACACAGTAATCCAAAGATCATGATCCACTAAGAGATCCTCCATCTTAAGTTTCCACAACTCAAAATTGTTGCCATTGAACTTCTTTATTTCAATCTTTCCTGATGTGCTAGCCATCTCAATCTGTAATTAGAAATTGACAAACTTCTACAGGAATCCCACTGAATAGAATTGACACAAAAAACCCAATGTACCCACAAGGATAACACAACTGGCCAGGCTCTGATACCACTTGTAAGGAAAATTAGATGCGGAAACAACTCTCCTAAATGTCAATACCTCAGGGAAGAATGCAGAGACACTTTTAATTTTTCAATTATAGTCAAATTAAGATGAACTTTGAGCTAAATATCAAAAACAAAGAATTAGACAAATACAGATGAACACCAAATATACGTGGGAAAACCCTTACAAGAGAAAAACCCACCACGCCAAGAAAAATCACTTTGTATTACAGTAGTGAAGATTACATACAAATTTTAGATTTATCTTTCTGATGTCATATTGTAGCAGCATTCACCATGAACAATACAGGAACCTTCAATACAATATTTTTAGAATAGAATTGACTCTTATCATTCATACACTGACTTGTTCATTCAACTGTTGATCGAACCAACCATCGAACCCTTGAGCATCTGCAACTGCAAACTATATTCATGGCATTCCCTGTCTGTCAAACTTCCTCACAGAACTGTCACAATCGATTGTCTTCCAACTATTTAGATTCAGCTTCTCCTATTGGTCCATGAGATGCCACATAGGAAAGTCTCACTCGATCAAACAGCTTCAAGCTGTGTTGTCATATTGGTGAGACACTGAACGTGTCTCCACGATGCCAACACAGTAAACACTTGATATCACCAAGATGTTACATCGAGTCCAGAGAGCTATCACTCAGCTTTCGCCATGTCACCAAGACATATCACTTTCTCTGAGACGTCATATCAAAGCCTCAAAGTCACACAGCCATGAGTTTTCCATTCAGAAAGACTATCACTCTTCGGTGAGACCACATACCGATATTCAAAGTCACAATTGTTGGTGTAATTAAATATCTTGTACCTTGTCCTAGGTCATAATTACACCTTAGTTAAGTTTACTTAGCGACCACATAGGAGGTTGTTGGAGAATCTCCACTTTTGGTGGACTTGACATCTCATCACCTCATCATTTCCACCTTTTGTGGACATATCATGTGATTATCTCTCCACCTTAAGTGGAGTGATAAGTTTTCCTAGTTGTCTCATGTCATAAGATTCTGACACTTGTCATAATCTTATGCCCTCTTATATTCTCACCTTGGCTATTTAACCAAGGGGTCCTTCTCATTTGTAATCAATCATAATCATTATCATATTAATGACATTGAATACAGTTTATTCTTGTCATATCATTTCTCTCTTTCTTGTGCTTTCCATTTGGTCCATAGATCTTGGGTGGCGTCCATAGCCAATTCTAACATGGTATCAGAGCGTGTTTGGAGCCATTGGAGAGTCTTATTCTAAAGAGAGATTCAAGATCTGAGGAGGTTTCATTCGTGGCTCTTTGTTGTAGGTTCAAATCCTAGCTTGCTGGTGCAAATCTGAGCTCACCATTGCGTCTGGAAGGTTCGAGATAGTTGATTTTGCCTTTTGTTTCGTCCAAATCGCAGTTACAAGGCCAAATCTACGAGGGTTTGAAGCTGAAGAGTGGTTGCCAGATCCAAAAGGTAGCTGCAATTTTGGAGCATTTTGGGTCAAATCCAACCCTGCCATTGCGTCCAGAAGGGCCAAAAACCCTAAGATCGACTGTCAATTCGTCCGATTCGGAGTAGTTGTCCGATGAAGCAAAAAAAATTTTACCCGAGAGCCGTACGGCCCCCAGGTCGCCATTATTTCGTCGACGGTACGATTTCAGAAAATAAAATATTTGATTTATTTCGGGATTTTTTTTCTGAATTTTTTATTGTATCACCGAAATATATTTTCAAAAGTTTTATTCAAAAATCATTTGAAAATATTGTCAAAAAAAAAAATAAAGAGTACAAGTACTACTTGTGGGCCGAGGAGGTACCCCCCCCACCGCTGCCACGCGCCCCACGGGGCAGGAGGCCCCGCCACCGCGACCCCCTCTCTCCATCCTCGGGCCCCCTCCGTTCATTCCACCGGCACTTCAACGACCGGCGGTTACAAAACCCCGGCAGTCAAAAAATTCCGGCAGCATCTAAAAACTCGGCAGGCGAATATTCCGTCACGAAGATTCTCAGTATATTCCGTTCAGGAGAATATTCCGGCAAAGGTGGACTGACGGTGACGGTGACTTCTAAGTGGCCGTCAAATTTAGCATCTTGGGTTGCTGACGTTAGCAATACGTTAGCAGTGCTTTGAAAATTTTTTCCCCCTCACCATTGAGCTTTTCATTTTTGCAGTCAAACTTTAAAGCTTAATATCTTGCTCATTCTGACTCCTTTTTTCGAGCAATTTTTTTTGATTTGGGCTAAAATTTCGTGCTCTACGCACTGGTGCAATATTTTTTGGTTTTGGTGCCTGGTTTTTCCAGAATTTGCAGATTCTCACAGGTGTTGCTGCTTTGTCCTCATTTTGGGAACTTCGGGAGCTCATAACTTGCTCCTACGGTAACATTTTTGGGTGCAATTTTTTTTTTGAAAGTGCATGATTTTTCCTGTACTTTTCAGTGGTATAATCAGATTGATCTCATTTTGTACCAAAAATTATACTTGATACTGTGGCCTATTTTGGCATTTGTAAGCACTAAGATCAAGTCTAGTTTGCTGTTTCTGGCATCTAGCAACTGTAAACGCACTAAATATAAAGTGCCAAATCAGAAATTGCTTGGGGGGTTTCTTGATTGAGTGATTTGGGGGGGTCTCTTGGTGCATTGCTTTGATCTGTTTGCTTTGCTCTTTCATTCTCATGGATCATTCTAAGGTTCCTTTGCTCACATCATATAATTATTCAACATGGCATCAAAATGCATGGAATATACTAATGACAGAAGGTCACTCTCTATATGTTGAAAATAAGGTACCTCAACCTACAGATGATGAGAAAAAGTTAAAATGGATGATCAAACATGCCAAAGCTCTTGGGTGTCTTCGTAGACTAGTTTCTCAAGATTTGTTGTTTCAGATTGAATCATGTACAAATTCTCATGAAGCTTGGGAAAAATTGAAAACATTGTATGGTACAAAAGATGAAGTAAGAGGCTATCAAATTGATAATGATTTGATGAATCTTGATCCTAAGAACTTTGACAACATCCAAGACTACATCACTAAGGTCAATGATCTAAAAGAGCAATGTAAAGCATGTGGAATTGATAAGAAGGACATCCAGTTGGTGTACAATACAATGAACAAACTTGGTCCTGATTATGCTTCTTTTGTTTCTAGCTTTCATACTCATAGATTGACTATGGGGTCTACATACACTACACCTTCATTTACAACATTTTCTGAGATGTTGATACATGAGCAACAAAAGCTTATCTCAATGGGTCTCATCAAGACTTCTAAATCTCAGGCATTGTTGGTTAATCAAGTGAAAGAATCAGAATCACATAAGAAACAGAAGAAAGCAAAGAATAATCAACATTCAGATCAAGTAAAACCACATTCAGATCAAGAAAAGAAAAAATCATCTTCAAAAGGAGAAACATCTAAGAAGGAGAGACCTTTTTGTGCATATTGCAAGAAGGATGGACATGAAGAACATTATTGTTATAAGAAGGATATTGATGAGTTAAAAATCTTCTCAAAAAGAATCACATTGATTTGCCTTCTAGAATGTCTGAATCTTCTTCTCCTTCTACTTCAAAACAGTCTAAAAAGGAAAAGGTCAAACATCGGGATATAAAGGACAAGCTCTTTGTGCTCATTCAAGTCCAGGATCAGGGAGATGGCTTCTAGATTCAGGAGCGTCACATCATATGGCATCTTCACAAACTATCTTCTCTACATTTCATCCTTGTTCTATGTCTCCTATCTTGATGGGAAACAATACATACATGAGTGTAACAGGGAAGGGATCTATTAGCATTGGGGAGAACACTTTTCAGGATGTCTTGTGTGTTCCTCATTTGACGAACAATCTACTTTCCATTTATCAGATTACACATGGTGGAGATGGGAGAACTGTGGAGTTCACTCCTGATTCTGTTATCATTCGTGACTTGGAGACTAGAGATGTCATTGCTACTGGGGTGGTTGATCATTCATCTCGGTTGTATTCCTTTGCACAGTTTGCTTCTGATGGTGACAATGTTCCTTCGACTGTTGATTACAACTATGATTCTGAGGAGACATATGGCTTTTTGAACTTGGGCATACTCACATCAAATCCAGTCCTTGAGCCTTGCATTTCATCTCCTCCATCTACTGTTGCAGTTGATGATGCTTGTGTTGCTACAGTTTTGGCTCCTAGTGATTCAGTGCAGCAGAATACACATAGTCTTCCAGATATGGTTACTTTGGATGACTTCCTAATAGGTATTTCAGACTTGTTTGTGGAGTCACATCTTGCAGATTTGGAGGACACTCTCTATGACATACATCTTCTCTTTGATGAAGATGGACCTTCTTCAGTTGTTGTGAGGGAACACCTTGACCCTCTTGTTCATTCTCTACATGATCATTCTTCACAGTTTGGCGTGAGTGTGGATTCTTTTGGACAGCATTTGGAGGAGGCTTCTTTGTCTTCAGAGGGGATATCTTTGTCTTTGGATAGTGCTCTACATTCTTCTATACTAGATGTTGGGTTTTCCTCTTCAGCAGTGTGGCCTAGAACGCCTGATTGGAGTGGTTCAGCTTTCGGCATCGACATGGAGACACTTGGGCATGCTTCAGAGACACCATCATACATCATCCATCTTGATGATATCCTGCATACATCCTTGGTTTTGTTTCTTCCTAAGGGGAGGAACGTTGTTCGGCGAGATTGGATCATCTTCAGCATTCAATGTCGAGCTTCTACCATTCTTGCAGGAGACTCAACATTGAGGGGGGGCTGCCTTGCTTCTCTTCTACTTCTCTCTTATGGGGGGGTCTTTTTCCTCACATGGGGTTTTTACCTTCTCATTCTTCTTTGAGAGCATTTCTTTTTGTATTTCATCTCTCTTTTGAGGGGGAGTTTTGTCCCATGAGGTTTTCTCCCTTTCCTCGCTTGTGAGAGATTTCATTGCATTGCTTGCATTGTGTGTACATGGGTACCTAACATGGCCTAGTAGCCGGGACCCATCTTGCATTGTTTGCATTTGTACACTACTCCCTAAGTTGCACTTAAGGGGGGGTGTTGGTGTAATTAAATATCTTGTTTGTCCTAGGTCATAATTACACCTTAGTTAAGTTTACTTAGGGACCACATAGGAGGTTGTTGGAGAATCTCCACTTTTGGTGGACTTGACATCTCATCACCTCATCATTTCCACCTTTTGTGGACATATCATGTGATTATCTCTCCACCTTAAGTGGAGTGATAAGTTTTCCTAGTTGTCTCATGTCATAAGATTCTGACACTTGTCATAATCTTATGCCCTCTTATGTTCTCACCTTGGCTATTTAACCAAGGGGTCCTTCTCATTTGTAATCAATCATAATCATTATCATATTAATGACATTGAATACAGTTTATTCTTGTCATATCATTTCTCTCTTTCTTGTGCTTTCCATTTGGTCCATAGATCTTGGGTGGCATCCATAGCCAATTCTAACAACAATGATCTCAACATTCCTATCGGCAAGACTTATCGCTCACTAGGAGGTTTCATCGAGATACATAAAGTTACACCGAAGCCATCAGCAGTCGCCAAGACTATCATCCTTCACTGAGACTCTACTCCAAGATCCATATGTTTCACCGAGGACCGAACGATCGGCAAGACATATCTTTCACCAAAAGGTTTCACTGAGCTCTCTTATGTTTCTCTGAAAGCATACAACTATTTGGCAAGACCTTTTCCCATCGCTAAGACCTCACACTGAGACCCTTTGTGCTGCTCTGAGTGAATACCGTCAATGAGACATTCCTTATCGATATAAGTCATACCAAACTCCAAGACTTACCCCGAAGACTTCAAACAGCAAACGTTGTCGGTGAGACTTCAGCTATTACTAGAACTCATAGTGAACATCCAAGACTCTCCCTGATGCTTGATTGAATGGCCTATTGGCCAGAGGTCTCCATGGGTAGTAAGAGATCACAGTGAACACAAAATATCACAGCAATAGGAACGTTCGATGAGACAGAGCTAGGTCACAGCGACCTATACAAATCACAATGTATCAAAGCTACTAGTCAGCTAGACACATGAAAGATGTCATACCGACTTTGCTCCAGTAAAGGTTACAGCTTGTGATGATTGAGGCATATATTTCCAACACTAAAGGCATGCCATTGTTAGAGTTGTCAAGGTAAAAGATGAATTGTTCATGTAGTCATAGAAGTTTTTTCCCAAGTCCTCTTTGGTCTTTTTCTTGGATGTAGGTGGGTTCTAAGGTGGGCCTAATGCCAAGGTTTGTTTGTTCAAAATATTTTGCTTTGGTTCCCAAGAGGTGTGATCGAGAGATTCCCAATAGTAATGTTTTAACCATTCCTCTTTGGTCAAGTTCTTATGTGGACAGGACTTCACTGGGTCTAGTGAGGATTTTAGCATTAAGTCCAGCTCTCCAAACATTTTTTCAAGGTCCATAGTGGATGTGGTTGACAGGGAATCCCACTCATATTCATTTGATTTTGGGGAGTCACAATAGGTTTGGTCATTTGGTTCGTCAAATGTCTCAATATCCTCTGAAGAACTTACTTCCTTGATTAAGGGTGATGTGGTACTAGGAACACCAATCTGAATCAATTGAAACCCAAGCCCTAAGCCTTTTGGCCACTGAGAAACAAAGATTGGTTCTATCCTCCCATTTTGATATAAGCCTAAACCAATATGTCCATTATAGCCCTTGCTCTGCATGATTGTGAAACCTTTTCCATATAGATCTGTAGGAATATGAGCAAGTGAGGGAGGTTCTTTAGGATCTTCTCTGTACAACCATGAAGTCACTTTTTCTACATTTATGGCCTCTTTACTTAATTCTCCCCATTTTGAAATTTTTTTAGTGGGAGGAATATGTATAGTGACTACGTACTATCTCCTATCTACTATAGGCAAACCATAAGACTTATGAGGAATCCAGTTGCTAACACAATAGGAAGTCTTCATCTAATATTCTCCACAACCCTTTTCTTAGATCTCAACCCTAAGAGTGGATGGTAGTGATTGTGAAGTGGATTTTTTGGTGAGAGTAGATGGATCGACATAGTGATATGACTTGGATGATGAAGCCTCTTGGTTGACTGGGACTTGTCGTTGGGGTATCTCTCCTAAAGTGGTGCAATATTGAAATGGATCTGGGTCACCATCTATTGTTATTTTCATTTCGTTGTAGGGGAATTTTAGACATTGATGTTATGTAGAAGGGATTTCCTTCATGGCATGAATCCATGGTCTTCCTAACAAGAGGTTGTATGGAAGGGTGAGATCCAAGACTTGGAATTTTGTCTCTAACTCTAAAGGACCAATCATGATAGGAAGTGTTACCACTCCCTTTGATTTTCCTTCCTCATTGTCATAAGCCTTGATGACTATGCTTTTAGTGGTATCTACACATGCTTATGAGAAACCTACTGCCTTAACCAATTTCAAAGTGCAAATATTTAACCCTGCTCCTCCGTCTACTAGGACTCGTCTAACTTTGGTTTTGTGAACAAGGACTTCAAGGTGTAACGGGCCATTATGATTGGTCTTTTCAGTGGCATAGTCTTGTTTGGATAATGTGGCATGATGGTTATTAGTCAAGTATCCTACCATTTCCTCGAATCGATTGACATCAAGATCATTTGGGACAGTCACACTTTGTAGGGCCTTGTCCAAAATAGAGCAATGTTCAGGTGAAATATGCGAGAATTCCAAGATAGAGATTTGAGTTGGGGTCTTCCCCAACTGATCAAGTAGGTTATACTGTGACTTGGAAGTCTATGGTACTCATGTTGAAGGATCTTGGATAGTGATTTTGGTCCAACTGGGGTTAATAGCACACTCGGGAGTTTTCTTTATGGTTATGGTATCAACATGTTCATCATCCACTCAGAGATGATTTATGATGGGGCCACTATAATCATGCTTGACACTAGCATAGTTGGCAGAAGTATTGGTATTGTTACCTGAACTGGGGGCTTTTACTTTCCCATGGTCATGTTGTGGGTTTGAAAAGACCTTGTGGTTAGTCTTTGTAGATGTCAATTTTTGTCCAGCAACTTTGATAGTTTTGTTGTCAACATAATCTTGTATGATATTTTTCAGTTATCAACAATTCTGGAGGGTATGTCCTTTAGTTTGATGATAGTCACAAAAGGCATTGTTGTCCCACCAAGATGGCTTAAATTTTCCCAGATCATACTGTCTTGGCTCCTATCATTGTATGAGCTTGTGTTCTAACAATTTCTTGAAAAATGACTCTATGGGTTCTCCAAGGGGAGTGAACTCAGGTTTAGGAAATTGTCTCTATTGTTGTGTTCGTTGGGTGTTTTGAGTAGTGTTTGGTGTTTGGTTGATGGTGTTAAGTATGTTGGCAGATGGGTGGTTTCCTCTAAGGGTGATGACTAGTCCTTGTCAAGTTTTAGCATCCACTACCCCGTCATTGGTAACGTTTTTGTTCTGAGACCAAAACTTCTTTCTGTCATTGGGGGTGTTTTGCACATTTGGATTTCTATTAAGTTCCTATGTCTTCAATTCTCCTTTGTCAATAAGTTATTTTTCTAGGATAAGAACCTTTTCCACTAGTTCCATAAAGGATGTGCAGCAATGTACCCTTAAGTCACTCCTCAATTTTGGGTTGAGGTTTTCCTGGAACATTGACTTTGTTTTTCATGTATCTCGACAGGACACTAGCTGGCTATAGTCCTCCATCTTTGGAAAAAAGTGATGAAATTTTCTCCTTCATCTTGTGTTGTATTACATAAGGTCCCTATATTTATCTCATGGTCTATGTTGAAGGAGAATTGCTCAATGAATTTCTCAGCCAGTTCGCCCCATGATTTAATGCCATAGTCTAGACCTGAAAACCACTCAAGTGCAATTCCTACAAGACTTCTTGGAAATAGTCTCATAAGATAAGTGAGGTCATAGTGACATCGATGTACATGGTAGAAAATTCCCTTATATGTTCTATTGGATTTCATTTTCCATTGTACTCAAGCAGATTCGGTATGACATACTCGTGAGGGGAAGGTGTCATGTACAATGATTTATCAAAGGGAAATGGGCATGGATCCTTTTCTAAAAAGGATTTCTTAGTTGACAATGTCATGTTATCCATTTGTGTTTGGAGTGCCTGCATTTGTGTTTGCAAGACGTCGACTTGGATTAAAGAGGTGGTGGTTGGATTATTCGGATCAATGTATGTGTTATGATACCCAAGGTTTTGTGAGGGGTTCTGATTAAATGTCGGTATGTATAGTGGATTGGAATTCAGGATGTTGGTGAACAAATTCTAGCTAGGGATTTGTGTAAATGGGTCTTGAGTTAGAATTTATGTAAATGGGTTTTGTGTCATAATTTGTGAAGTGTGAGGTTAGTTTCCATACTGAAAGGAGGGTATACCTCTTGTCTATGAGACTCCAATTTGTGGTGTTGTACTAACAACATTATGACTAGATATAGTTGTTTTCTGTGGGGTTGTGCTAGTGACGTTGATGGTTGGTATGGTAGATGTCATCGGAGCTGATGTTTTAAAATGTTTTTTTCCCACCAAGAGTACCAAAGGGATTGGACGAGGACGCCCCTGTAGTGAAACTTAAACCCAATGTCGATGTAGGTATACCAAATGGAGATGTATGTATAGTTGTGGAACTCTGTGTGGGTCCTCCAAATGGAATAGTTGTAGTCACTTGAGGAATGCTAGAACTAGTGGTAGTGGTGTTTGTTGCCTGAGTTGATGTAGTCAATAGGGTATTAATGTCAAAACCAGGAGGTAGTTTAGCACCTTCTGCTAGAAATTTGGCTAAGTGACATTGAGGGTCGTTTGCTAGATAATCATCTATGAACATAGCAAATTCAGGGTCTTGTGCTACAGCATCTAGTTCCTCAACTATGATGCGCCCTTGTGAATCTTTGGTAATGTATTTGTCTAACAACTATTTGTGAGGTCTAGATGAGAACGGATTGATAAATTTGTTGGGATCAGCCATTTTTTCTCTTGTTTTCCTTTTCGATCTGGTTTCAACAATGTGATGTGAGCTCAAAATGCAAGTAATGCAAAAGATAATCCTATGGATAATATGAGTCTAACCTATATTTTTGGTATTTTTGGTGCAAATAAGGTATGTCTAAGAATGATATTATTCTAGGATGACCATGTCTAGAAATGCAAAATATAGGTGACCAAATTGGAGGACTCTAAAAGAGGTATCTATCAACTATAGTTTAACCCAAGTTTCAATTTTATTTCGACAAGGAACCTTGATAGAGCTAGGAATTAAATACAAAGTGAACTCCTAGGCTAGACTGATGAGCTTGAAGGATTCACGTAAAGGATATGACGACTAGGTTCAGTGAAAAATTTTTGTTGAACAAGGGTTTAACCAAAGTATGAAAGGGTTCCTATCCTAGAATCTATAAAAGATAATCTCTCTAAGGGTAGTAAAGACCTCTAAACTAAAGTAAGATGTGTAACTATGGTACCTATTGCTATGACTAAGTGATTCCTAAAGAATGTAGTTTATGCAAGTTTTAAGCAAACGTTTAGGTTTATGTCCAAGATCAGTGAGAAAGGTAAAACTAGATACTAGTTTGACTGGTTTGTTTTGGATCTATGACACTCAACTCTAGTTTCCTAATTCTCAGGAAAATGCATCGTAGAATTTCATAGTTGTGGTCTTTTTTTTCAATTACGGTTTTTTGTTGCTCAGTTGCAGTGTTCTAGTAAAGTTTAATTCTAGTATCAGAAAATTGCAGTTTAGTTTTTGACAAATGTGACTTAGGATGACAACTACGACTCAGAACTGGATAGATGCAGGTTTTTGTTAGACTGTGCATTGGTAATGTTTATGTGATAGGGGCAACTATTTCATTCTAGACTGTCGATGCATCACAGAATAAGACAAGTGTGGGTTTTCTAAATCATATGTGGTTTTCCTACAGATGCGACTCGATATTAAATAGTTGTGACTCAAAAATTAATTGTGTGACTATGGTGATTAGTTACAGTGTTTCCAGTGAATGATAATGTAAACTAACTCTATTTCATGATCAAGTTTTTCCAAACAAAGACAATCAGAAGACAATGTATTTTCAGTTTGATTTTGACACAAAAAGCATTTAATCCGATAACAGACAAGCACATCCTAGGCTGTGATGGATAGTATTTACTGAGTTCTCACTTTGGTTTTACCCCAGCTACACTTATTCAAGGAAGATGACTAGTATCTTGACCCCACTAGCTCCCCTCCATGGCTTAACACTTCTTTTGGGACAGCCAAGCTACAATACCCATGAAACTCCCATGGCATACTTTTATCTCTACACATGAATCGTAAAAATGTGAGACGGCTTCACAGGTCCGACTTGCTGCACTAGTAAATAGAGGGATTTTAGACACTACAAACAAAGGTGTTTAATTCAGGCATTCCATATGTGGGGTTTCATCCATATGGCATGAGTCCCTTTCAATCCATCTCATCATAATGATACTCATGATTCTTGGGCTTTCCCCAAGAACCCACTTTTATATACCGGTTGGAAGTCCCTCAAGTTCAAGGTGCTACCGATCTGAGTCATCCTGGGGTGAGTACTTTTTCCCACCAGAACAATCCCAAGTTCTAGAGTCGGTAACCAATTCTCTTAAACCCAGGATCACACGAATGCATAAGGGGAGAGGATACTTCGATATACCGAATCGTAAAGGGTAATAACACAGTTGTTCTTTTTTTGCCAAACACAGTAGACACTTATTAATTTTAATCCAAATGAAAGACTGTCTACACTACTAAACAATTTGTTTCAAAAATTTAACTAGGGTCTTTAACATGCATTTTGCAGAAAGATTCATTAGTAGTTTTGATATTGGTCTTTAACAAAAACTTTGTTAACTCCTCAAGACACACATTGAAAACAGAAGATTAGAAAAAATAAAAACACAATTGAAAGTTGTCAATTGAAAATCTAAACCTAAAAATTTACCAGTCGGATGTGTCATTTTCATTGTTAGATGAATTGTGGGAATTTTATCAGTCAGTTGCGGCTCAAAAAATAACATATGTCTATGTATTAGTCAGATGTGTCATTTTTGATCTCAACTGTGGTCTAGTATGCCAATTATGTCATATCATCAAGCAGATGCATCTCTAAATTTCAATTGTGTTGTTTCATGAAACAAATGTGCCATTCTGTACAAAAACCTACAAAAATTGAATAAATGTCTACGAATATGTGAAGATGGTGTCTTCACGTCAGGTTCACCAAATGTAACATCATAAAAACAACAAAGGTTAAAAGAAAACACTCAATGTGATCAAGCTCTAATGCAATCTAAAGTCAAACAACAAAGAACAAAGGAAACTAGCTAAAACATAAAACAATCTCACCAAAGATCAATGCAACTCCATGGATAACCTCTGTTGTCCTTCTCCATTTCATTTTCTATAGTGTACTTTCCCTCATATTTTCAATTGACTATGCAATCATAGCCTAAGGATTGTGATAATAATGAAACATCGAAGATTTAAGATAATTGCTCCAAAAGTCACATGATTTTGGGAGAGATCGAAATGATGAAAGACATATCAATTTATAGAAAATTGATCATTCGAATGACAGGACAAGATCGAAAGATCAACGGACGATTGAGATCAAAGGATTGGACATGCATTACGATGACTGTTAGTAGTGAGATGAGTGATAAAACAAAAAATAGAAATAAAGATTAAATAAATGATTTAATCTTCGAGTTTGGTATTTGAAAATAGAACAGTATTTGAACGCATGTACAAGATTTAATTAATTAAATAAAGATATTTAATTAATACGTATGCACACACAAATGAGTTAGAACCATATGACTGAATGATACGACAAAGAGATTACTCGTGAAAGTCACTCAGATACTAAATCTAGAGTTAACTGGCCAATTTAAATAGATCTCGAGTCGAGTTAGAGTGAATACTTAGATATCTTACACAATTTTCTAAATATAGAGGAATGTGTTAAAATAGATTTTTATGAATTAAATGATTTATTTAATTCAAGATTTGATATTTGAAGAATAATTATATAAATAAGATTTATTTAATTAAGCGATGATGGGATTAAGTGAATAACTAAATAAATAAAGAATTTATTTAATTATAGTTGAAATATGATAAAGGGTAAATTAAATAAAAATTTATTTAATTTGAAAAGAAGGATAAGGTTAATTACTAACATAATTAAATAAAAAGTGTTTATTTAATTAATCAGATAGAATAGAGAAAATGTGAATTAATTAATAGAAGAATTAAGATTAATGTGAATTAATTATATAAATAGATTTATTTCATTAATAAAGAAATGAAGAACTTTAAAGAATAATTAAATAATTGACATTATTTAATCATGACCATGGAAATACGAATTATGAAGAATATTGAAGTCATACGCTTAGACCAGATTTCGGTGTCTACATTTACTCTTTTGCTTCAAGTCATATGTGTGTAGTAGTGTTGACACAAAGGGGAGAGAACAAAGAAGAAAAGTTGATTGCTTTTATGATCACTCCATTCAAAGAAGCAGAGCTCAAATATATGGATGTTGAAAAAAAAGACTTTGCTTTGGTTAAAGAAGTGTGAAAATTCTAATATTACATTCTCAGAAGTATAGTCAAGGCTATCATCCCTAATGCTACAGTAAAAATACTACTAACACAGGGTGAATTTGGAGAAAAGAGAGCTAAGTGGATTACAATTTTGCAAGAGTTTGATTTAAATATTATACCCATGAAGCTAGTCTGGGGACAAGCCTTAGTTAAATCTATTGCCAAGATTGATCCACAAATTTCTAGTTAGCAATATACTTTGGATGTAAAAGATCAAGATGATTGGTATTCAAATATATGGAATTACCTAGTCACTCATAACTACCTTGATCATATATAAAGAAATTAGAGAATATCCCTAAAGATAAAATCTCAAAGTTATATGATTAAAGGAGGGGTTATATTCAAGAACAATCATGAAGGAATTTATCGAAGATGCTTGAATAAGATAGAAGTGAATGAAGTGTTACAAGAATTACATGATAAATTTAGTATGGCTCATGGAGCACCTTTAGCTACTACACACCTCATCCTGAGAGCTGGCTATTACTAGCCAACTATTTTCAAAGATACTTATGAAAACATAAAGCATTGTTACACATGACAAATTACTACAGACAAGGGAATATTTAATGCTCAACCATTACAACTGGTGATGAAGATGCACCCTTCCTCACAGTGGGGGTTAGACTTCATCAGCACTATCAATCCTTCGTCATCTACAGTTCATAGTTTTGTGTTAACTGCTACCGATTATTGTACCCAGTGAACTAAAGTGTGTCATAGCAAACAATGCACCACAATGGTGGTAATCAAATTTTTAGAGGAAAATGTTATTACTAGGTTTGGAGTATCATGTGTGCTGGTATGTGATAATGGCCCTACTTTTTCCTCGTTAAATTTTTCTAACTTGGACATTTGAATATTGTATAACATTAAAATTCTCATGTAATTATTATCCAAAGGGAAATGGGTTAGCAAAATCATCAAATAAGAATTTGTTGGATATAATCAATAAATTAGTTGAAAAAAATCCTAGAGAATGGCATTCTCTATTGAAATTTTCCCTTTGGGTAGATCGTACTAGGATTAAATATTCTTTAGTGAATTCTCCTTACCACTTAGTCTATAGGATAGATCCTACATTGCTTATAAATTTGAAAATCCCCACTTGGAAATTTTCTCAAGAGTACATCAGATTACATGATCAAACTAAAGCTCGACTATTGAAACTAATGCATTTAGATGAAAAATGTACCCTAGCTATAGATCATTTTTATAGGCACCAATTTGTGGTAAAATTATGATTTGAAAAAAGGGCTAGATTAAAAAAATTTAGGATGCCTGATTTAGTCCTGTATTGGGACAAAGCCCATGAGCGTAAAGGTGAACATGATAAGTTTGACAAGTTATGGATAGGTTCTTACTAGGTGTCTAAAATTTTAGGTGACTATACCTATGGACCTAAAACTTTTACTAGAGAAGATGTTCCATTGCATGTCAATGGGAAATTCTTGAAACATTACTTCCATGCCTAGTGTTGGTTGCTAGTTCTCGGGCTAGTCTATAAATAGTTTTTATGTAAATATTTTTTGTAAAAAAAAATTGTTTTGTTTTTTTTTTGGGTGCTTGTTTGTTGCTTTGTTTTTTTTATTTCTAGGGTTTTTTGTCATTAGGTTATACGGTAATTAGCAACCTTTGAAGGTGGTCAAAAAAATAGAATATCAATTCTGGAAATGTGATCCATGTTTCAACCGAAAGTAGTCCTTTAATTATGGATGATTGGGGAATTGTTTGGTTCCTTTTACTTCATCTCACATAAATCATTCAATCAATGTTGAGCTATAAACACCCATATTTTTAAATCATTCTATTGAAATTCGGGATAGAAATTGTTTGTATTGAGTGAAAATCAAAAGGTGACCTTTGCTACCATTGTAATTCCAAACCTAATAGTGGGCTTCATTGCCTGCAAGTTGAAGCAAATGGGATTACATTGAAATATCAAAAAAAAAAAAAAAAAAATTCAACTATTTATACTATCCAAATATCTCTATCGGGGCTATGGATGCCTGACTGGCAGTAGAGCTATGTTTGGGGGAATTACAGAGGTAACCTTTCCATGGCTATGGATGCTTGACTGGAAGCAAGGCTCTATCCAAGGTTGGCTTAAAATGAATCACCAAATTATGTAGGTCAATGCAAACATTTGCTATGCTCTAAGTTTACTATAGCAGAATAAACCAATTGCTCACACGTGAGCTCAATAACATTTAATCTTGTATGTTGGTTAAAGTGAAGAAGGAATGTCAGAATGAGGGTCTAACTATTTATAAGTTGAAGACTGAAGAAAGTTGAAGCATGGTTATTAGGTCCAAAATTGGATTTCTATTATTTTGATTAGTTTTGTTGGTTGCTAATTGTTGTGTGGTCTCACAACATGCCCCATTTTCTCCTTGGAAAAATGTAGACCCCCTTTTTTGCTACCTTTCTTTCCTCTTCTTTCTTTTTTCTTGCTTCAATGTGTTTCTTTCATAGGAAATGGTAAAATGCAAGTTTCATTTCAGCATGCTTGATCATTGCTTAAATCCTTGTCTTTCCTAGATTTGGGGTGTTACAGTTCCTTTTTCTTAAGTCTTGTCAACTTGTTGGACACTAGAGTCTTGGAGTTGATGTGGTTGTTTCAAGGATATTGTATGTTTGGGTGGTCCTAGTTTCCTACTAGGTGGTTAAATTATCCCGGTGTGCACAAGTCCTTTTTTCTTCATCGGTTAGTCTATTGGTTATTCATTTCTTTAGCCGAAGGTCAAAAACTGGAGGTTTTTTTACAAACATGTTTAAATCATTTTGGTCCTACTCAAACATGGTTCCTGGTTCCTCTCTTTGTACCCAGTTCTCATGGACCTACTGGGTAAATGCCCTAGTTCCCGATAATCTTTCAGAGGTCCAGTGCTAGATGACTCAAATCTTGTGATCATCAATGGTCATGTATCCAAAGAGGTTTTTCCTTATAAATCCTTTGCCTCATAAGAATAAAATTGATATGCAAGAGTGCAATGTAAGTTTTTTTTTTCTTCTTCTCTAGTGATGGGATTGCACAAAAACCAAGGTGTTCATGATTTGAATCCTGATTTGCCATGATTGCACATTTATTCAAGAAAATTAATGCATTGTAATAGTTAAGTAATGAAGGTGGAAAACTACACACGTACTTGGAACCACCTCGAGCATGTAGTTACTTTTACAACACTCTACCTCGCACAATATTGCTAATTTGCAAGGATATTGAAAGATCAAGACCATTTTTGCAGTGCACAAAGAAAGGTAAACCTCGAGAAACCAAGAACATAGCTACCGAGGGTTTTGAAGATGCATTCTGAAAATGATTTTTTATCATCAACAAAATCAAGTATGTTTTGGATAACCAAAATTTTCTAGTATTTTATGCATACATGTCTCAAGATAATGGTATTTCCTCTAGTAATTGAAGTATTAATTGTTTTGAAAATGAATTTAACCAAATGGTAAATTGAATTTTTTATGAATTATTGAAGATAACTGGTTAAATTTAACCCTAATTTGCACACAAGAACATATCTATAAAAAATACATGACACACAGGTGAAAATGAGCACTTCCAAAGCAAGGCTAGGAAATGAGTTTCAGTATTTTGCTTCACAAGCTGTACCAATTGGTGGGATAGTTACTGATACCCATCCAGGATGGTTTTCTAATGTAGAATTCATCACATGGTCCCAATAAGAGAACATCTCTCAATGTACTAAGAATGTTATAGCAAGTGGGTTACATTTAGTAGGAGGGTTTCCACCAACAATGGATGCCCCTAAACTGGTTATGGAATTATTAAATTGTTACAACCCAAATAAGAGAGTTGTTAAAAAGGAGGGAAGAATTTATGCAGATCTCTCTATGAAAGGAATTGTATATACATTTGGGCTCCTCACATTTCCTCATATGAATCCAATATATGTAAAAACAAAGACTAAAACCTACTTGAGGGTTGAAGAGCATAGTAGGAAAATTATGAGAACACAATGGTGCCAAGAGGAAATTACAAAGAAAATGAAACCAATTATAATATCTATGTTCAAACAAGATGTTCAAGATATTATAACTATGCTAAGCAGGATGGTTGGACTTAGAGATACCAATAATCAAGATATTATAACTATGCTAAGCAGGATGGTTGGACTTAGAGATGCCAATAAATTCAAACCATGGATGTTTGTAATTATAGCCAAATTAATGGAAGGCCATGTGCAAATGCATTGGGGAAGTTTTATGAAAGGCTACATGATTAGATGAAGGGATTTCCACAATCAAGATGGTTTTCTATGTCCTCATATGTGATTTATTCTTGCACCCTAAGGGCGAATAAGCAAGGGTTGAATAGAGTTGGTATCCTGGGCAAAGAAACTAAGAATTGTCTGATATATTCTCATTTACCCCAAATTACTATTCATGAATAATGGGAGCATTATTAGAGAGTGAATGATGTGCTTTCACTGAAGCTAGTAAGGATAATGGAGGGTGACATAGTTAAATAGTTGTCTCTAGAAGCATAAAGAATTATTAAGCAGGTTGGAGGATGGTACATTTAGTTTCCCACTTTCACCTACATCAGGGTGGAAGGATTTGAAGGATGCCCTTTCATGTTGCCTAGGAACCCAACAAATAAATTGTTACTATTGGAATTGGTAAGACAGATAAAGTCATCCAATGCTCTTTTTAGTGCAACACATAAAAAGAGTTTTGTCAAATTTCCCATAACAATGGGGAATTATAAGTGCAATGTCGCTAAAGTGGCTAATTTGTGTGAAGAGGAATTAAAGATGTACAAATTGGATTTCTTTACACTCCAAAGGAATAACTATGATCCAGAGGGGAATATTTCCAAGTGAATGGCTGGCAAGCACACCCATGTTCATCATTTAGAATGTTTCTAGCTCAATTTTGATGACAAACATGAAATGAGGACAAGATCATATTAAAGGTTTTCATTACAATCGATGTGGATTCTTAAGCTCCATGACATTCAAAATCAGTTGGTTGAAGATTGATGGTGATGTTTTGAATCTGGTTTATAATTCAACAAAGGTTTATGATGAACCCATTTCGGATCTAGATTATGAAACCCTAAGAAATAATGACCGTTGAGGAAATTTGTGAACAAGTTTTGATGCATTTTCAACGATGGATTGATGATTATTGTAAAACTTTGAGAAAATTTGGTTTCACTCCCATATACTCACTCAAAACAAAAAAGAAATAGAGAGAAGAAGGTGATTCCAAGTATGAGGAGCCTACTAAGAAGAAAAGAAAAGATAGCAAGGAAGATACAGTTGTGCATATTGAGGAGATAACTCCTAATGCCTCAAGCCAGAGAGTTTCATTGGCACCAACTAGCCAACATAAAGGAACTAGACCAAGTAAGGTCAAATTGATAGTGAAGCCTAGAGTAGCATTGTATTCCATGGCAAAGCTAAAGATTCAACCTATGAATAATGAAGAGGTGAAAATGAAGATGAACACTCGTGCTCAAACAAGATCTACATCCCAAAGGGTCATAGCATTATTTACTTCTCCCCATTTAGTCAATACAGATGTAGTAAAACAAACACTAGGAAAAACTCATGTGGCTCTAGGAGAGAGTTCTAAATTAAATGAAGAGAAAATCAAGGAACAGGGTGAGAAATGGGGTGCCATGATGGAACAAGTTAAAGATAAGAGATCTAAAGAAAATCCCATGGTACAACCAATGGTGGAAGAAATTTCAAATACAAGGTCAATTCCTATTGATGTTGAAGAGGAAGAATTCATAAGATGAACACTCACCCTAGAGGCGGGAAACCCTAAAATACTTGTCAAAAAGGAGACATGGGAAACTGTTGGACAAGCTCCCATTAATGATTTTGTTATTGAAGATACAATTGATTCCTAAATTCCGCTAGGGAATAGTGAAAATGATGTTGAACAACCATAGGTTTTTGAAAAGAAAGGAGAAGACAAGGTTGAAGTTAAAAATATTAGGGCCTACACAAACTTTGGATGGTGTGGTGAGGAATGAAGAGAATCCTGATGTGACAGGACATGAAGAAAGTGGTGCTCTAAAGATTGATATTGAGCACATGGTTGGATAGGAAAATATAAATCTTGGAAATAAAGAGACAATTTTGAATCCTGATAATCTGGAATCCATTCTAATGAATACCGAAAATGTTATAATTCAAGAGGACATGATAAGCGAGGTTGAAAATGTAAGAGGATAAGTTCATGAGCATACTAGAAACCAAGAACAAAGAAATGTTGCAGAGGTAGAATATAATGAAGATGCACCCAATTGGTTGGTTAGGGAATTAGCTTCCCCATTGGAAGTGGAATTAGTACCTCTCGATCTCAAGAGCTTAATGCAAGAAGTGGAAACTCCCAAACCTAGGTGAAGAGTAAAAAAAAAACATGTTATGCAAAATAATATAGATGGAGGAAGGACACTCCATATAGATATTCTGGTAGTGGATAAAATCAGACATGAAATACCACCTAAGGAGTACAGAGTGACAAGTATCAATGTTGGAAATTCATCTTGAGGACAATAATTAGAAGAAATAAATATGAATTTAGAGACAATTGTTGCCAAGGTGCAGAAAAGTAAACAAAATAAAATAGAGTTGAAGGAATAGATTTCCCATCTAGAAAAATTTGTAATATGATTAGCCTAATCTGGTCGAACACAGACTGAATTTCCTTAGAATCTAGTACTCATGTCACATGAGCAGGTGGATGCTATTGCAACACTTCACCATAAAATGAGTGTGTTGAAGAATGGATGGATTACTTGGTAAGGCAAGGAGAATAATTACTCATAGATGTGATTGGGAAATACAAAGAGGCATACTGTTGGTATGAAAAGTATAAAAGATTAGGAGAATGCAGATTTTGCCAGGAACATATTGGTGCAAAAAGGAGAAACTTAAAGGCTCTCATTCAAACAAATGTCTAGGAATTAATAAGTGAAAAGATAATCATGGAACAAGAGGTTTTGATGTTCTAAAAATGGAAGAAATAGATAAATTGGGAAGGTTATGCCATAGTGCAATGTGTAGAAGGATTTGAGAAAGTCACCGAGAAAAGCAATAAATTGATTGACAGAGATCAAGGTTTCGTTGAAATGCTAGCATGACAAGATTGTGATATTTGGATGTTAGGAAAAGATGATAGAGAAGTAAAATATTTCAAGGAATGGCTTGAAAGAGTGAATAAATACCTTGTTCATTTATTAAACCGGGAAGTCATTGACAAAATTGTATAGTGCAGGAACTCCATGGTCAAATATGAAACAGAGAAGATGTAGAGGAATGCAAATACCCTCTAGATGTCAAAAGATTATACTAAGCTCAAATATAGATAGAAGGTAATTCAAGGAATTTCAAAGGAGTGTATGCATCAAGTATTGGTGGCCTTCTGGGAGTATCAATTGAAGAAAGGTGAAGAAGAGTTATCAAACTCAGAGTCTAACTCAAGACAATGAATAACTGGATATCAGATACTGGAGGTTAGCACAAGGATATGCTATTGAAATTTATTTTGTAGGTTGTTCCCGATCCTTGTGGAGGTGTATTGTCCCAGAAGGTGAAGAATACCAATAGCCTTATTTTATGTGGACTGATTGTATACCAAAGCTTGGAGTTGAAGACTAATGTTGATGAAGAAGTCAAAGTTTTGACTTTCTCTAGAAGATTCTAATGACAACTGGTGTCTTCCACGCTCTATTTTCCGATTTTTTGTTTATGATTCCCTTTGATATACTTGAGTTTAAAATTTTGGGCCTTGTTTCTATAAAAGGTCATTTAATTCTTTACTTTTATTTTTAAGTTCAAAATTTATGGATGTTGGAAGAGCCAAAACTTCTTTTAAGTTTTGTTCTTTTTTCCTATTTTCTAAATCATTCTAGATTAAAAACTTGTATGCACATAGAATTTAATCAATATCAAAGCTAATTTGAAAGCTACCACCTAGTATGAAACCTTTTTTAGTTGGTTGATTGTTCAGTTGAACAAGACTATATGTTGTGCCATTTAAGGGTGCATATAGAACCTACTTGGTGTCCAAATAAACCTCCCTTTCTTTAAAATATTACATCATTTTCTACCTAGTTGTGAAGTAATCTGGTGAAGTATAGAGTGGTTTGCTTTGATTTGGTTAATTCTTGGGTCATGTGTGGATAATACTTGGGAGAAATTTTACTTTTCAAGCATTTTTAATGCTTTTTTTATATTATATGTTTAAATTTCAAAAAATGTTCCCAAAAAGAGATGAGTGAATGGAAAGCTTATCACAAATCTTTCATTTCCATAATATTGTTGAATACTTAGAGCTAAATCTGCTTAAGTGATAGCAATTTTTTTTTGAAATTCATGAAATGTTATTGCAAATCTGTTGATTTCATGAAATTGTCTGATGATTGGACCAGGAATATTTCTACCAATCCTAATGATTCCTTTGAGACCTGAAAATTACCATTTACCCTTGTGATTAAAAACATTATCACAATGAACCCTAATGTGAACCTAGTATAGTCAAGACGTGACATAAATGACCCTTGGGATTAAGCTAAGTCATCCTAAAGGTTTAGGTTGTCTTAGTTTAGTCTTTCATGTAAAGATAGGTTCATGTGGTCTGTCTGTGAATATTTATCTACATTGTTGGTGTGTGACTAACATCGTAATCAACACATTCTAAAATCTAAAATCTATACATCAATAATCAAAAAGTGTGCTAAAGTTTCTCTAGGGTACTTTCCTAAGGGTCCTAGAAACTTTATTCCTTTTTTGGGACACTTTGCAACAAAGTGGGACACTTCGCGAAAAAGTGGGACACTTTACAAAAAAAGGGATGCTTTGTGACTTTTTCTTCTAGGGTCCTAAACCTATCTAGAAATACATAAAACATTAAATAATTGCATAAAAATAAAGCTAAGGTAAAGAAGAATCCACTCATTATATATTGTAGATCACCCCATGCCACCTCGTTGTGTAGCCTCTCGAGTCTCGGAGGCATGTAAGGTCATGCGCTCAACATTACCACTCACTCTCCATCGAAGTCAAGCTACAAAAAGGTAAAAAACAAAATTGTCACAAATTACTTAACTTTTTTACTCTTATATACTTTCAAATTAGGTCATTTACATATCTAAGTAAAACATTCTTTTGCATTCAAACTAGCATATTGGGGGCTAGAGAACTCTGTTTTCAATGATATTTGTTGCATTGGATTCATAATTCCACTCTCATTCTCATCACATTTCTATCATTATGTGGTATGGTACATGGAAATAACCTATGATATTACTTAAACAATTCGATGTGGTTACATTAAACAAAATATTACTATTCTATTTCTCCTAAAAAAGAAAGATAACATGTAGCCATCTAACTCCCAGGGTCCTGGTAGTTGGTTCTCAACTGTGTTGATATCACTCAAAGGTCAATGTAACTATAATTTGCAAGGGGCCTTTGTTGGTAACAAGGAACAAAACTGCATGAGTTCAACTATTCTACATTTTGGGGGTTTAAATAAAGAGAAAAAAGATAGATTGGAGCTTTAAAACTAGAAGAATATGAATAAAACTACTTAACACCTAGACATGCATACCAATAATGAGTGTTTCTTCATCCAACCACAACCATGACATGAAAAAATCCATAGAATAATCTATACCATCGCCTACATCCATAGTGCTAATTCAATCATCACAACTATTCACCAAACTTTCTTCATAAACTTTGAAACAAGCCATTCACTCATTATTAAAACACAGATCAAATAGATATAATAGAAATTCATTCACATATAACTTAATGAGATAATCTTAAATCCAGTTCCTTCTATTGACTTTCATCAAATAAGAAACACTTAGGTGTAGCAAAACCACTAGCATATGGATTGATTATATATCATTAAAATCATCAAATAAGTCCAACTTGATAACATAAAACTTGCACAAAGTTGTAAAATTGTATCTAAATTTACTTGAAATTTTAGAGTATTTGTTTAACAATTATAAAAACCTAAAACTATTCCTGACTGCTATCATCAAGTGGAAAAACTTGCTTCAATTAGTCGACTTTTACAAAATGGAACCAAATAACACATATAGGTCAAGCATGCACAAATTCCTCCCAATTTGGAATCCAGATTCACAAATTCAGGAACAGGGACTGTTGATAGAACCAAACTATTGAACTCCGAGTTAGGAAGTTGGAGCAAAATATTGCACAAATTTTGATTTCCAAAGAAAAAGGTGAAACTAAAGAAGAGAACTATAATTGAGCCCACATTAACATCATGAACAAGAGGAGAGAAGGATATGTTACATCAAGTGAAGAAAGTGTTCAACCATAAGTTCACCCCTGCTTTACATGCTCAAGGAAATATTCATCATAGTTGTCAAACACTTGTTGAAGAGTACCCGAATTAGGTCCATCCAACCAATCATCTTCAAATTTGATCCTCCTTAATTTGGATGAAACCAAATTTTATACCTCCTTCAACTTGATCAATTTTTTTTTAGCAACCTTTTCTTCTTCCCTGATATCCATAAACCGATCTAATAATAGATCCACTCCATCATCTCCTTTTTGAATTATGTCTTCAAATAAACCCCTCCATCTCTCCCTCATCTTATCTAAAGAAAGGCCTTCCCTAACAAAGGTATCTAGATTGATTAGAATGGCTAAAATTGCCTCCAATTCATCAATCTGTTGGTTCAAATCCTTACTCATCTCTTGAGCTTCATCTTGATCCACATGAATAGCCTTGGATTTATACCTTATTATACTCACAATTTTCTCAACAAAATCTGCATTATCCTCCTCAAGAATTGAATGTTCAAAAAAAGTTGACTTAGGTACTTTACCAATGTCCTCAAGCTTTTTAACATATTCTTTATATTCCTCATCTTGCTTATCTAGATCTTTGGTATGTTGATCTAGATCCCCTGTCAACTCAAGAGCTGCCTTGTGAATATTAAAACCATTAGCAAGAACATAATCAATCTCCTGATTGAGCTTGTCCAACCATCTCTCTAGCATTCTCACCTTGCTCTTCATCTGAACCAAATCATCTGCCTCCTTCTTTGTTAATAGGATTGGGGATTCAGGGGCAGCAGCCTATTAAGAGATTGGAGTTGAAACATCCTTCAAAAACCTATACAGTTGATCCAATTGGGCCTTAATCTCATCTTTTCATTTTTTTATCTTTGATCATCCTGGACTTAGTAGAGGAAGCCACAATATCAATCAAATTCATTTGTTGATTTCTTGTAGGCCTTCCCAAATTTTTTGTGCCCAATTAATAATCAATCATTTGCATATCATCCTAGTTCTTTTCCACCATTGGTATTGCACACTCAGCAATAATTTCTCCTATATCAGTAAGCTTGGTGGAGTGAAGAACCCTGGACTTCTTTTTAGGCCTATCCTTCTCAAATTCCTTTATCATTTCATCCCAGTTTAAAGGTTGTGGTTGAACTATTTGCTTCCTTTCTAAGTCATCTTTAACCAAGTAGGAGTTGTAGGAGTTGTAGCTATCTATGTTGAAGAGGAAGCAGCAGTAGTAGAGGATAGAGGTTGCAGTATAGTATTTTCAGGCTGAGAGTCAGACCTCTTGCACATTTTTTTTCTCTTTATGTGCCTCTTCTTGTGCAAGCTTATCCGCCTCTTCCTTATCCTTTTGTTCTTACAATTTCTTTACTTCCAACTCTTTCTTTAGATGTTCCTCTTCCAACCTTCTTTCCTCTAACATCTGATCTTGTTGCTTCTTTAGCTCTTCAACATAGTCACATGCCTCTTTAGTCTTCTTCTCATGCAGAGCAATCTCTGTAGCCTCTTTCTCCCTTTCCAAATGTTCTTTTTCTTCCCTCTTCTTGTGCCTTGAATTTTTCCTCAAGAGATTCCTTTTCCCTCCTTTGAGTAGCTTTCTCCTCTTCAAGGTCATGGATTCTCTGCTGCAAAGTGAATTTGTCTCTTTCTTCCTTCATCTTGAGCTCCTTCTCCTTTTGTTGTTGTTGCTAAGCTAGTTCATCAATCTTAGCTTGAGCTTCCAGTTCCTTTTGTTCAGCATCCAATTGTGCCTTGGGAGCATCCTCCTATTGTTTATCCAATGCCTTAGCTTATGCCTTAGCATATGCTTCTTCTTAGCATCCTCAAATAATTTCCATTGGTCTTCTTCTATCAACACATGCTTTGTTCCCACATCATCTATTACATCAAGAGATGTTACTACATGAGCCTCTTTATTAGATGGAGTGTTTTTAGAATCAATAGCAATATCATGTATTTCAATTCCTGACTCCATTTCCTTTAGGATCTCAGCTTCCTTGTGAATAGTTCCCTTTGGGGATTCCTGGCCCAGTTGTTGTGTAATAGAGGGTTGAGAAGATACCTCTCCTACAATGGATGTGGAAGCACCAACTTGCGCAATTGTCTCATCTTCTTGCATCTTTGGGAGGTCTTGGGCAACCACCTCCTCTTCTGGATTAGAAGGCATAAATTCCAATGGCTCCTTTAAAGGAATTCTTCTCTTTGTCCTTTTGTATTTTGTGGTTCCAAAAACCTTTCTCTTCTTGGATGGCTGAGCCTCAAGTTGATTAACCCTCAAACTGACCCAGTGCACACTTTTTTCCAAGACTGGTTTGGCAATATGCTTTATATCTTTGGACTCTTCCATATTCCAATCCATTGGATCAAGACTTTTAGTGCCTATCTTCTCCACCTCATATTGGGAATCCAAAGTTACCTCATCATTAGATAAAGTCTCTGGGATATCTTCCTTAATCCCATACTCAACCATGAGTGGGATTGGCACTCTTTCATAATTTCTCCTTCAAAGATCATAATCATCTTGTAGATCCATCCAAAAGTCCTCCAATAGATTGAAATTCTTGTCAAATAGATTAGGAAGCAAAGCCTATATCTTGTGCACAGGGTCATAATGCTTCTTAGAAGTGTATAAGCCCAATTTCATATAAACTAATTCATCACAAATAACCTTAGCTACCACAATGTGTTGACAGCTAAACTCACCCAACTTCATTGGAAACTTGTGGCAACCAGTCTTGTGTTTGGTGCCAAATTTGAAATTAATCGCCAAAGCCAGATATATAAACTCCATTAAAATAATTCTACTACCACAACACCTAGGAAGCAAATGGGGATGACCATCAAATCCCACTAATCTGAAGTAAGTGAATGTGGGGTACTAGATAAACCAATGTCCCCACTCATTGATAAAGGCCATTGCCTCCCTGCTGAGTCTATATCCAGCATCATCAGTAAGCTTGTTAATGATGACATAAAGAAAGGAATCATTAACTCTCCTATAGTGTGACTCTGATGCCTGCAAGGTGAGCTAATTATAGTGTTCACATACTTTCTTTTGTCCCTAGGCCTCTCCCAATATACCAACTGTATTAAGTCCTGGAAATATCCCCATCCGGGCAGCTACATAGACCACATAAGAGGTCATAAAGAAACTATTGGTTTCTCACTCTAAGCATCTGATTATGTATAGTTTCTAACACCACCATTGGCCATTCAAACTATTGTTTACCTTCCAAGATAGGATGAATGGGAACATCCATTCTTTAAACTATGAAGCATCCCTTTTTCCAAACACCCTAGAAAGTAGAATGATTATGTCCCTAATTTCTTTATTGAAATCTTCCCTTTTTGGCTGGTCAAGAAGCTTGGTTAGAGACTTTTTCTCTATCCTCATCCAATTCTTATTTTTTTTCTTTGTTGCTACTGTAAAGCTTCAGAGCTTCTACTTCATTCAACTGCTTAGGATTATGAGGAGCATGCGCATCAAACATGAACCTAAACATTTGAGATGTTAGATCAATAATAACATTCCCTTGTGAATCTATACACTACCTAGTAGTAGGATTGTAAGCACCAGCAGCTATTAATACCAATTCTAGACACTTAATAGACAAAGGGAATAGTGCAAGGTGTGCCAATCTAGAATGAGCAATCCTTTGTGCCCTTGGTGTAACATCTTCATTGAAATTTTCATCCACCAACTCCTAAAAGTTAAAAGGGCCTAAGTTGGTGTCTGTGATATCCGCCCAATCAGAATCAACCTTGTTGGGGGTAAGGGTATCTTCCTTATGTTTTCATCTCAGAGTATAGGGAAGTTGTTCTACTTTAATCTTTTTCGGCCTAGCCCCCTACCTTGAAGTTTTTGTAGGTTGGATCCTTTGAGAAGCCTCATCTGATGCTCTAGACATTTCTCACACTGTGCAATAAACTCTTGTGTTATATGATCAACACATAGAAATCAATACATCAGTCCATACCTACCTCTGTCTCTTCGAAACAACATTTGAACTTAACCAAACTTCAACCTTTATTAGAAGTAGAACCATAGAATCACCAAGGACATAAAATAGTTTTCAACACTGGTGGGGTCGAAACCGAAATTAGGACAAAACCGGAACTGGGACTGAAAGAGAAACCAAACCAAAAACTAAACCCTAGTTCCAAGTTCAACTTCCATCCAAAATTTGATTCCACTCAAGGACAAGCATAAGGACTCAATACCGCAATGATCAGAAGCATAATCATTTTAGGATCTAATCCAAATGGAAAACAACTTTCTGACGATTTCATTCCTGGGTCCACTCAAGGAAATTCAATATGTGAAATGGAGGGTATTTCAAAAGACATAGGCACATGAATTTAAAGACTTGAGTCACATGGGCCTATGAGGAAATCAAAAATAGAAGGGATTAACCCCCCAATAGCTCAACTATACAAAAACCAATTTAAACCCTAGGAAAAGACTATTTTGTAAAGGTTATCGAGAAAACCCTAGCTTGCTCGACACGCCGACTATGAAAATTAGGGCATCACAAAAACCCAACACGGAAAACATAGAGTCAACACGGGATTGAAACAAGAAAAGGGTTTTCAAAATGAACTCCATCATTCAAGCACATAAAATCCTCACAAATCAAAACCCTAATGAAGAACAAGGGCACAACAAATGTACCCATCATGAAAGCGACAGAAAACGAAAAATGACAAATGGAAAACAAACAAAAACGGAACGAGAAAGAACAAAAAAGAAAAAGCAAAGAGAACAAAAAGAAAATGAACAAGAAATGAGAGAAGAATTCATAGAAACAAGACTTTTGCGAATGCACCAAAATATGACAACACACAACAAAACAACATGAAATGGGAAATAGAAGAGAAAAGAAACATACCTTAAAATGCTCTCTAGAAATGACCGAAATTTGACCAAGATTGGCTCCGCAACCCACTTCTGCAATCAAATCGATTCTCTCTAAGTTATTTTTCCTTTGGCATGCTTAAATTTCTTGAATAAAAATGATAATGAGCCATTTAGTCAAAGGTGGAGCAAACAACTTGAACAGATAGTTAATACCAATGAACACCTAAAGCAAGGCGGACATGGACCCGAAAAAAAACTCATATAAAGAAACTCTTACAAGTTCCTTACCCAGCTCTGAACCTGGCTTCGGTCCCACAAAAAAGACGATGGAAAAGAAAAGAAACCAAAGGAGGGGAGGTGGAAAAAAAAATGAAACTAAATTGGGAACATTGGAAAAGTTTAAAGTTTGGTTCCAATCCCAGTTCCACTCCCGAACAAGAAACAAGAAATGAAACAAGGACAAACAAAAAATAAGGGAAGTGGGAGTGGGACAAGAACCGAACCTGTCACAAACACCAATGGATACAAACACAAAGCCAATGAGTAGAGTTGAAATTAGAACAGGAATGAAAACTGGAAATTTAGAAAAAACCAAGTTAGGTTCCAATTCCAGTTCCACTTCCAGCTAAGCAAAAACAAGATGCAAGGAAAATGACAAACAACCCCAGGGAGAAAATAGACTCGAGAGTGAAAAACAAACCAATAAACAATGAAGAGAACCAAGGAAGGAAGGCAAAACCAAAGTCAAAATGAAACCCGAACTAGGAACCTTGGAAAAGTTCAAAGTTTAGTTTCAGTTCTAGATCCGCTTTTGACAAAACGAAAGAAAGAAAGACTTAGGAGCAAAAAAAAACTCCTAAGACCCAAACAAAACCATAGACAAAACAAACAACTCCTAGGGGGACCCATTTTGTTCCAAACTAATAATGGGGTGGTTATGCAAGGCATAACATTTCCACCTCCATAAAGCAAGCACAATCAAAAGGGGGGCATACATCTACCCTTGAATTTGATTTCTTAAAGAAGTTAGATAAGAGGCTTTTTGAACGACTAACGAAGTGGTTTGTAGGATGCATTTCCTAACATTGTGGTTTTGTAGATAGCTACAATGGGGGCTTCATTCTCTCATGTTTGCAAATAAGTCCATATGAATATCATTTTTACAAATTTTACTATTTTAATTCCTTTAACTTGCATATGCATGTAGTGTCATATGAGAACTAAAGTGGGGGCTAAATGTAGTGTAGATAATTGTACTCGCTTCTTGGAGATAGTACAATTTCATACTTAGTCTAGACCTATTTTAGTACCTTTTCATTCATGACCCTTTAAATTGTCATTAATAGGCCCCTAAGACCCTTTATTATGGATCCCAAGGCTTATTTTGACTGAAATCTTGAAAAATTCAACAAATACATTCAATTTTTTGAAACCCTAACATTATCTCACCCCAAAAATCTAGGGTGGGACTCATACGCTACCTTGGGCATATGATTCCCCCTAGGTGGGACACATATGCCATCTTGGGCGTATGAGTGTTGCTTGGCCCCTTTTTAGGGTTTTCAGCGACAAATTCAAGTTTTCAATTCAAATTTCACAAATTTCAGCATTTGGGATCTAATAAACGGTAAATTAGATGGAGTGCCTATAAAACTAAGGTTTCAAATCATTATTTCACCTAGCAATTTTCATCTAAGTTACCTAGAGTTTTCAAGCTACAGATAGATTCAAGCATTTGCATTCAAGAGCAAGGAGCAAGTAAATTTGAAGTCTTGGAGCAACATAATAGTGTTTTTTCAGGTCTTCAAGCTCACTTTCATTTCAATATCTAGCATTTTCAAGGATTGATCATGGTTTCCTATGGAGGATCATGATGGATTCCAGGTTGGAGAGATGACACTATCCATTGAACCAAGACTAATGACTTGTTTCTTGTGTGATTCCATCTTCCATTATCACTCTAATTTCTATCTAAAGGAAGTTACATGCAATATTATGGCTTATTAGGGTGATTATGGATCTCCCAAAGTGAGTTATCATCTTTATGTTTCATTCATGCATCCTATTCTAGCACATTATAGTAGGTTTTATTGCTTTCTAGATCTCTTAATATTAGATGCACTTAAGATTAAAACTTTCACAAAGATTTCCTTTCAAGATCTATTCTTTCTATCAAGGTTTAATTACCAAAATAGGGGTTTGACTGAGGAAAACCCCTCATAAGAAAATCAAAAAAATATTTTTTTTTGCATATTTTTAGCAGGTTTGGATTTGGAAGCGAAGTTTGGAAACATAAGAAGGAAGTGAAAATACAAAACAAATTCAAATCTTGATTTTTTGAAAAATAATAACAGGACTAAATCGCCACCTTTGGCATATGAGTCCCAATACACGTATTTTACCAGTTTTCAAAAGACTCTAATTTGTCACAGTGAGATTCAAGCTTCTACCCAAAAACCCTATACTGGGACTAAATCACCTAGTATGGCGTATGAGTCCATGTACACATCAGCAACAAAAAAATTCAAGTTTTTTAGGTCTTGTTTAGTCATCCTCGATCTTCTAGGTACTTTCCTATATCTTGTTATTTAATGATCTGATTTCAAGTTTCATTTCCTAGGTCGTATAGTTATATTTTGGATACTACTTTCATCCCTTTCTTTCTAAGCATTTTCTTAGTGGTAAACCCCCCTTTTAATCACACCTAAGGAGACCTTGTTGCAATCTCTATTCTTAATTGGATCATTAGGTTGAGATCTCTAGGGTTTCCTTTAATGAACTAGAGTGAAATATGGAAGGAGGACCCCCCCTTTTTGTGTGTTCCATCTCTTAAAAGGTGGAGGACCCTATTTCCTTTTGTTTAGGTTTCTTGAAGTTATGCATCTTTCTCTCATGAGGGATGGGGGTTGGAGGGCCCCCATCACCACCATGGGGTGATTTTTTTGATGTAGAACCAAGTTGAGCACATGAGACACAATGTTGTTTAGGTGTACATTGTGATATTTTGTACTCTCCCATCAAGGATGGTGTAAAATCTAATGAACTGCAATCATCACTAAAGCATGTGTCTAAAAATGAATCATTTGTTTATGAATTTTTGGATTTTGAGGGTGATATTTTGGATTCTTTGTTGAAATGAGGCATAAAATATAATGATCCCCAATCATCACTAAAGAGTTTTGTTGTAGGTGAAAGACAATTAGGATTAGCATCAACTTTTATAGGTTCTACTTTTGAGATTGGAATGAAAGTATTAGGGGATTTGGAAGTGTTATGATCATGTTTAACTTGTGACTTATAACATTCTTCATCTACTTCAACCACGTATATCTTGTTGTTGTATTAAAATTTCATTGCACAGTGAAGAGTAGATGGGACTTGTTTCATAGCATGAATCCATGGTCTCTCTAGAAAAAGGTTGTATGAAAGAGGTCCTAGCATAATATGGATAGGGGTAGGAAAAACTATAGGTCCAACCTCAATAGTTAATGTGATCACTCCTAATGGTTTCCTATTAACACTGTCAAAGCCACAAATATTAACATCATTAAGTTGAATAAGCTTCTTTTCTACACTAATTTTATCTAGGAGATCAATGTTACAAACATTAATACCTTCTTTGTTGTCTATAAGGGTGCACCTAACTATGGTTTTATTAATGATCACCTTTATCATTAAGGCCTCATTCTTATGTCGTATCTTAAGCGAGGGTAATTCATGTTTAGGGAATGTGATTTATGACTTTATCACTAGCATACAATCAAAGGAGGGTTCTGCATCATTCAACTTCATATAAAATGGGATACCATTCATCTACAGAATTTCTTAGAGCATCCTATTGTATATAGGTGATTTTTGAACAAGGTCACAATAGGATATCAAAGCAGGAGTATGTTTAAGTTCTCCAATAAAATCATGTAAAGGAAAATGAGAGGCATTAGGAAAATTAGGTTTAGGAAATGGTAATGAGATAGGTATGGTTTTTTGTTTCATATTACATGTGTGAGCAACGGTATTGTAATTCGGTTACTGTGAAACATTGTTACTACAAATTTTCCTTATAATGTTTGAGATAAATTCTTGAGGTAATGGTTTAGGTTGTTCTATAATGGGAGGTGACTTGAGAGGATCACTAATTAAAGGAGGCCCAATTTGTGTAGTCATAACCTCAACTGAGTTACCTAAATAACCTTCTAATGAAGGGGGATCTAAAGTGAACTTAACATATTCATCTATGCCATCCACCTTAGTATTTGTTGAGATACATGTAGCATTAGAAGAGGGATAAACATGATTCTCATGACGCTAAATGATTGGGTCTTCTAACACGAAAATACCTTCATCACAAATAGGAGAGGTATTGGGAGAAGAACATTTAGGATTATCATGATGGTCTATGTGTGCATCATATTGCATCAAAGTTTTAATAGATAATCTAGGTGAGATGAATTCATCAAGGGCTTCATCCAAAATGTCAAATTAATCTCAACTAAAGGGACCAAGATTAACCATTTAGTTTTTGTTTTGTTTTGTTTGATGTTTTTTTTTTTCTAATGAATTCCAAATGTAATCTAATCTTATGAAACTATGAACTAATTCTAGGAATGAAAAAAAAGTACAATAATCTAATTCTATCCACAATTGAAACATGCACTTGAAATGAACCAAATTAAGCTAGATCTAATGAAATGAATGAAACAGAAAATCACCAAATTGAAACAAAGATCTGACAATAGAAAAAAAAGCACAAAAATGAAGTTTTTAATGGTGTAAAATGCAAATTTAGACCTTATATGGGACTAAATTTCCCAAGTGAGAGAATGAGTCCCAGTTAGGGTTTCTAAAAGGTTCAAATACTAAAAAAATAGATAGCACAAAAATCTCATAAATCTAGAAAAACCACCTATATAGGGACTAAATCACCCAAGTGGGCAAATGAGTTCTAGATGAAGGTTTTCCAAATTCAAAAAAAATTAAGTTAATGTTAAGGTTTTTAGTTTGTATTCTCAAATGACTATTTTCAATTATAGTTTTCCAATTAAATTCAATGATGCAAGATGCAAAAAAAATGCAACCTATATGCACTTTTCCACTAATGCAAGATTGAGGAGTTCTAAATGTAATTAAACTAATGCAAATTTAACCTATATCTAGGACTAAAATGTTCTCCAAATCAGAAATGCAAGTGTCCAAAGGTTGGGTTTACCAAAATGAACACAAGGAAATAGGGCTCCACCTTTTGGGAGATGGAACTAGGGTTAGGACCTATTTCACCTTTAGTTCATTAGGAAATCAAGATCCCTCAACCAAGTGACTCAATTGAGGGAAGGATACAAAAGGGGGTGGTTTCCTTAGGTTTTATTAAAAGGGGGCTTCACCATTTAAAATGAAGCTTCAAAGGAGCAATGCAAACTCTAATGCACTAAATCCTAGAAACTTAAGAACAAAAATCAAATTGAGAAACAGAAATTAGAAAGAAAGGAACCTGGAAATTTGATGGATTTCAAATAAGGTCTGCAACACTAAAATTATACTTTTTGAAGTGCATTGGGACTCATACACCAGGCTAGGTGATTTAATCTTGCTACAAGAATCTGGACAGAATCTAGAATATCTAGCTGACAAATAAAGATCTACATGAAACTAGAAAAAAGAGGTATATTGGGACTCATACATCTAGAGGGGTGGTTTAGTCCTAGTATTAGGGTTTGACTAAAAATTTTTTAGCCTCAAGCAATCTTTTGTAGCTTTTGTCTTGTCCAATCTCCAAGTTTCAAAAATCTGAATTTTGATCTGTAGGTGAGTTTTCGTGAGGATGACAACTTTGACAACTTTCTTCAATCTTATAACTTTGTCTTTAAAGGATCTTCAAGCTTCAAATCACCTAGATCTGTAATCACACAAGAAAGAGAGGGAAAAACTTTGTTGTGTTATGGAATAGGGGTTTTCCTTGGTCAACCCCTATTTTGGTAATCAAACCTTGAAATGAAATGAAATAGCATGAAGCAATGATGAATGAACAATATGCAATTTTTCAACTCACCAAACCCTTGAAATAAAAGGCTATAAGATTGTGTGAAATGGGTCCAATGGATGTGGATCTTGACTCTTGATCTTGATGCAAGATAATGTCTTTAAATGCTTGCTTGAATCATGAAAACCTACATCACAAATGTTAGCTAAAAACCACACATGATACATGAAGACTTTGACATGATGCTTGGATCTTGAATGCTACTCCAAGTTCTTGATAATTTTCTCTTGAATGCTCTTGAATACTTGAATTTCTTAGATCACACTTGCTCAAGAAAATTTCTAGATGAATTGTAAAATTGATCTAAGAGAAAATATATGAAATAACCTTGTATTTATACTTGTTTATGCAAAAAAAATTGAAATTACAACACTACATGTCGACATCAAATCTAGGATAATAAAATCTCACCAAGAATTTGATTTAAAATAGGTCTTGGTTAAAGCAGGACTCATACGCCCCAACCTTCAATTGGGGTGTATGAGTCCCAGTGTCTTAAACATGGGACACAAACTCCAAGAAATGTTAAGTTCAATGCATTATTTAAAATCAGGCCCTGAGACCCAAGTTGGAACCATATGCCTAAGGTGGCATATGAGTCTTAGATCACTAGATCTGGAACACAGAACCTCAAACATTGAATTATGATTTGTCAATTGTTAAATGTCAGGATTATCCACAAAAAAAATACATTTAATAAGGCTTGTGGATGTAAAATATGACCAATTAAAGCATAAAGAAGCCAAAATATAGTAGGGAGGGCCCAAAAAAGTGTGAAAATGTAAAGGGATACATTTTGTTGCACTACACCCCTTAAAACTTAACTTTAAAATATAGAAAATTTATATACTAAATATATCAATTGTAAAAATAACATCATAAAACATTTTAAATCCTAAAATAAATAAAAATACTCCAACTCCTTATGTCACAAATAAACCATTTACGAATGTTTATTTTGACTAGATAAAAGTGAGGAAAGAACCGTCTTTTGCTACACTTTCTTTTTAGCAACCCTTATTACTTGGAATAAGATAAATGAAGTGGGTTTTACTCTATATCATATATGTAATATGAATTTAAGGATTGAGGATTCGTTAGGATGTTAATGCAAATTAAATGAGCAATAAATATTATGGAAAAAACAAAAACTAATATGCCTAACTAAAAACTTGTATTCATAGAGGATATGCATAAAAAATGATAATTGAAAATACAACATTGTATTTTCATACCTTAGAACCTCCACATTCTAGGATTAAACATTAATTGTGAAGATCATTTCAAAACTTCATGCATAAAGAAAATATATCCCAAGATTTTACTTGTTCAACTTTAAATGGTAGATAAAAGGTATAATTAATGTAGACATTTTCACATTTGAAAAAGGCTCACCTAGTGAATATCAAACTTCACTAGCCTATGTTGTGTTTGGTTCATGGGTCGCCTAGAAAATATCAAAATTTGTTAGCTTGTGATTCATGAACACCTTGAGTATGAATCCTAGTAATATTTTTGTAGAGCTTGCTAGTCTGTGATTGTCCTACCCACCTTTTTTGTAGGTTTTCTTTCTATTTCCATTGTGTTTGTATTGTGTTTGCATCGTGTTTGCATTTTGTTTACATTGAGTATGTGTAGTGTTTGCATTATGTCTTATTTTTATAGTATGTTATGTACGCCACATCTTCATTGTGTACGCTTTATGTTTGTCATGTTGCAATGCACCTCATATATGTGTGATTTTTTTTCTTTACATTGTTGTGCCATATGATCTTGAGCATGGGGGCTAGCACATCCCCTAGATTCAATGTCATCCTATGTCTTCAATGTTTGGATAATTGAATCCTTCTTGGCTTATCCTTACTTTAGTGTGAGTCTAAGCGTAATTTCGTACTCTCACAAAAGTGGGCGCTAAATGTAGCATCATAAATTTTCACCCTTAACAATTTCACACTAGGTTTAACTCCCCTTTATGTACTTGAACCCAATTGTGTATTTAATTTTCCTATTTTATAATAATCTTCATAAATCAGAAGTTGAATTAGGAATAAAGAGAATGTTTATTTACCAATGCTTAAGGCCCTAAAAGAGGTCTAGACTAGGGTTCTAGCAACCATATCTATCCTATTTTGGCCCTACTTCAAAAATGTCACTGTTAGCATTTTAACATTTAGAAATTCAAAATCATTTATCAATTGTTGATAATTAATTTGTTGGAAATTAAAGAATTGCATATAAATACAAGTCTTTTTCATCATTTGAAATCCAAGAAACTTTGAGAATCAATCCTACCATTTTGCATTTAGCAATTGAGCAGTGGAGAGAAAAAATTATAGAATTATAGCAGTATTATTTCAGTCAAACATAACGTTAGAAATGCATGTGTTTATGTGAGTTTTAATATGTTTCATAACTATATGTTTTTTTAGTACTAACACTTTTAAAAATTCAAATCAAACATCTAATTCTCCTTGAAGGTGATGAGTACAATGACTTCAATCCATCAATGAATGTAGATTTGAGTGCTAAGTTGTAGCAATTGTCAAATTTTCACTTGTTTATCGTCTAGCCTCTATTCAACTGAGCATAAGATCTCTTTTACATCATCATAGCCATTGTGGAGGTAGAAATATTAAATTAGGTTTTGAACTAGGTAATATCCTATGTGGCACAACTCTTTCCCCTCTTTCATGTATGCAAGTTATAGATTTAAAGCAAATTTGGAGAGGATTGAAGACCTAATTTTTCATTCAAGCATTCAAGTCCTACAAGTAAAAAATTGAGGGAAATTAGATTCTATCAGTGACATATGAAGTTTTGAGATTGAGTCCAGAGGAGAACCTACAAAAAGGAATAATATAAGACTAGATTCTAATTTTGAGTAGTTGCACTTCTAGCACTGGGGTGCCAACACCCTTATCCAGCCATTTAAAGCTCAGAATTATATGCAAGGTTTTCTTGTGTCTACACTCTTCTATTGTGAACTCTATTTTTATTTCTCTATTCTATATTTTTTGGAAATCATAACACTTCGCCACATTTTTATTAACCTAGTTGCATCTTTGCATTATCAAATTAGATCAATTAAATCACTATCAACACACAAAATACAAAAGGATTTAAACCTTGATCCACCATTTTAGCTCTTCCATTAAGGTTAATATCCAAGTGGATGTTTGAGATCAATTTTAGTCTTTTTCCCTTGTGATGTTGGAATAAGTGTGATTTAGACCCTAGATTCCTTTTTCCCACATCACACTTACCACTATATAAACATATTCCACTATCTATTGGTACTAATCAACCATTTTTCACTCTTTTACTCATCCTCCTAATTCTTGTCCTTTTGCTTCATTTTTTCTATTAGGAAAAATTTCTAATCCTTTACATTTAGTGTCTCATTCCAATATCTACCATAATATGAATATTCATTTCCTTTTTTTCCTACCCTATATGATCATACTAAAATTCCACTATCAACATGCCTCTAACTATCTACAGAATATTTAGTATGAGCAATTTTCTTCATCACTGAATGATAATGATCACTATTCATGTGATTCCTTGTACATATAAATCTAAGGAGCATCCTCAACTAATGACCAAATATTTCACCACATATTAGTTTACATCACTTTGCCTCTACATTTTTAGCATAGATAACGCATGTTAGAAGTAAAAAAACACTCATTGAATAATCATGATAACCTTCTTTCCCACCTATTAGTTTGGAGGTGGAAATATAGGAACATACCTCTACTAGACTAGCTTTTTGCATCAATGTTCACCAAAAGGAAACAAAAAGTGAACATAATGAAACACATTGGAAAACCTACTCTAGAACATACAACATTGAATTGAAAAGTAAACTATCTACTTGTAGAAAAAAATTATATAAGTATTTTATCCATTCTCTAGGTGAATAGCTAACATAAGGAAATGGTCCTCTAGCTTCATAGTTGATCCTCCAATCTCCATCTTGACCCCTCCTATATCTTAGATTCTAAAAGTATCACACTTAAAGCACTAGGAGATTCAAATACATGCATGAATTGATAGTATTATTTATTTATTTATTTAAAAGATGAGATGAAATATAAATTCACCTTGTTATATTTATACCATATAAATCCTACTATAATGTATTTTTGTTAGGTGATATTTCTATCTAAAAACTTGTATAAGAAAGATGAGATAATTGAAAAAGTGAACTTTGTGTTTTTATAGCTTTTAACCTCCATGTTCAAAGCTATGCCATGTTTTTATTTTAAACATTTTAGGCTCAAGCTTTATTCTTAAAAATCATTTCAAAACTTGACTCATAAAGAAAATGTAGCCCAATTATTTACTGGTTCAACTTTGAATGCTAGATGAAAATAACAATTAATTTAGACCATTTCACATTTTAAAGAGACTAAAATTTACAAGAATTTATTTATCCCTACTCTTCAACTTGCAAGGTACTATAGTTTCTTTGTTGGCCTTCCATTTAAAAAATATGGACTCTAATACTATTGTGAAATGAAAGACCAAATATATAGAAAATAAAAGAACACATAAAACTAATTATGTTTAGATTTTCTATTTTGATTGCATTATTAAACAACCTTTATAAAGATCCTCATATTTTTACCAATTTTTTCTTATATATACTCACTATTATTACCCAATATAAACAATAATACTAAACTAAAAACAATGATATTATTAAATAAATACAAATTAATAATTTATATTATAAACCTAACAAAAAAACCTATCATAAATTACTGAAATATTCAGTAGTGAGCCTCCAATTATGGTAGGAAAACAACATAATTTTTTTGGTAATCCTTAATCCATACTCTTCCACCATTTCTACCTCTCCCTCCACAATCAAATCAAAGTAATGAAGAATTTGAGCGAATTCCAACTCAAAAACAAAAATACTCATGGAAATAGTAGGGCATCCTCTTGTAACCATAAACCAAACAATGTTTCATGCAAGTCAACTCCATAAATGATTGTCCTAATTAGATTTGATTGTTGATAGATTTTTTTGAACCATTTATAACTAGAAAAATAGTTACAATAGTAAAATATCTAAAAGTATCCCCCATTAATATTTTAAAAAATAATGACAAGAGTGTTAGTGATGAATTATATGACTATATTCATAAAAAAACCAAGAAAATAAATCAATCAAATGAGATTGAAAGTAATGGCTTCCATATAACTAGCATATATATACATATATATACACATATATATATATATATATAATGTTGCAAGTATGAGCAAGTTTGGTGGTGTTTTCATTGATGTCAACATGCTTCAGAATATTGCAAATTGTGCATGTATAGTTGAGACATTGTTGAGATGTTGTGAGTACATATAGTTATCCTTATGATGTTGCAGATGTGTTGAAATGATGAGTTACCAAGTGCTTTTGAGAAAATTAATTAAGAGTGACTTCAGAGTTATGTATGGTTCAGAATGTGCTCCAGTATGTGCTTTGTGTTTCTTCTATGTTAATTCTATGCATGTGCGGATCTGAAGAGTTGTTGTTGGGGATCTGTTGGTGTCATCTCCTGATTTGTAGCTTCTGGTTTGATGGAGTGTGAAATTTGTGTTCACTAGTGTGTGAAATGGTTTGATAGAGTTGCTTGTCTATGGATTGGGAGAAATGTTTTTGCTCCGCAATCCTCTGTTGATTTTTTTTAGGTATTGCAGATCTAGAATATGTCTTGTAATAATGTTCTCTGGGTTTTGGTAGAGATGTTTGTGGTTTGGTGCTTCAGAAGTTGAGTTTCAAAGTTGTTGTATGTGTTTGCACAGTCTGGATGGACTGATTGAAGGTGTTATGTGTTTGAAGGTTGTTGCACTTGTTGTGGATGTATCTGAAGGCATTTGAGATGTGTTTTCATGTATGATAAATCATGTTACATCATCCACATGCTATCTTCTTGTTGGGAAGTGTGTACTTCAATGCTCATTTGTGTTTTCATTAGGTTTGGTCGGCCTGGTATTTACACTTCATTTGAAGAATTAAAAATTTAATTAAGAGTGTGGTTGATCCAAGATGTTGCTTTTGGTCTTGGTTAAGTGTTTAATTGGTCCACCCTCATTCATTTCCACCACGAGAATGTTGAGTTTCCAACCTAATTTGAACTTATGAATTAAAGTGTATGTGGTCGACCTTGGAGAAAGTTTCTAAGGTTGAAGATGGTATAAATGCAAGTCAAGTTGTGAAGGATTAAAATATACAATGTAATGAAGTAAGCCACATGTGAAGAGCAGAGTTGTGCAAAAATAAGTTAAGGCATCAGTACTTCATTGTGTTAGATTCTTGAAAGTAGTGAGTTGAAGGTTTTTGTAATCTTTTAATCAATGTTGCGGATGTGTGTAAATCATTGTGGTGGATCTTTCTATTATCTTTTTTATTTGTATGCAATGAGCCTCCCTGTTGGACAGTGAGTCCTTTCTGTAGGCAGTGAGTCTTTGTATTCAAACAGTGAGCCCTTGGTGGTGAGCCTCTCATATTCATTTTTCTATTACTTTATATTGTGAGTTAATCCTCATTGTGATTTTTCCCTTATTGGGTTTTCCACGTAAAATTTGGTGTTCATTGTGTTGATTTTGCTTTATATTATCTATATTTCATGTTCATACTCAATAACATAATAGTGTGGTTGTGAAGTTGATAAGTGTTTGAAGTTTTGTGTTTGAATTTGGTGACAACTGATTCACCCCCCCTCTCAGTTGTTTTGTGCCTTTTAACATAAAATACACTGAGAGATATCCTTCTCTAGGTTCCCATTTTTATAAATTTCTCATATAAAAGTGCAATAGATTCCTCAAGGACATCTCTTGACATATTTTATATATTATTAATAAATATATATATGTGCTAGTATCTTTCATAGTGCAACAAGGAAGACACTAAATTAATTAAGGTTAGGGTTAAGGTTAGAGTTAGGGTTGGAGATTGAATTAGGGTTAAGATTAGGATTAGGATGAGGATTAGGGTTATGGCTAGCATTAGAGATAGAATTAGGATTAGGATTGGGGTTAGTGTTACTATTATGATTAGGTTACCATTAGAATTAGGGTTAGAATTAGATTTGGGGTTAAAGTTAGGGCTAGGGTTAGTTTTAGAGTTAGAAGTAGGGTTAGGTTACAATTATGGTTATGGTTAGGGTTAGGTTTAGTGTTAAGTGATAGGTCCAAATAATAGTTTATTTTCTATTGGTTTTATCATAATTTTGGATACCTTTTGAACATACTTCCTAACTATAGTCCATATTATATTATCCATTTTGTATCTATTATACAGACCTAAGACCTAAAAGTATGATGATGGAATTATAGTTTAATATATTAGCATTCAGTGGTTTATATGAATATGTGCATGGAAATGTTGATAGAAAGCTATGTTTTAATCTAATGGTTATCTTTGTGTACATATTTTGTGAAATTAACTTGTTTGTAGCAAAAGAGGAACCATGATGCACAGCTATTTCATGATGATCCCGTAGAAAAAGGAGCATTGAATACCAAGAATATGGGATGTTGCAGAAACAGTTGAACATGGTGGTTATTGGTCGAAGGAATTCATGAAGATAGAGCATGCATTGTCATGACAGTTAATAAACGTTGAAGAAGAGGTATTCTTTGATTTGGAACTTTAATAGATTGATGCATAACTTAATAAAATCTATTTGTCAAAATTCTATTCTTTTTAGGATTGTCTTTCTTTTCAGTTATAGATTGAATAAGTCCAGATCTTAAAACCACATTGTAGATATTTGGAAGTGGAATTAATGATTTTTGTTTTAGTTCTTACTTTTAATAAAGACTCCCTCAATTTGTATATAACTGATGGCTCAGTTCGTAGCTTAGTTAGTTTTTTTTTTACAAAGCTTGTACTATCTATTATTTTCTAATTGAAACATGAATCTACAAAATGGTTAAATCTAGTTTGTGAGAGTTTTTGTAATCCTTTACTTTATGCAATAAATGAAGTTCAATTCATGAGATGTGTGAGATCTACTAGTTACATTGTGCTCAGTTAAGTGGGAATAGTTACTTGAGCAGGACACTCAAGGTATTGTTCTCCACTTCAACTTTTTGTTATTCATTTTTGTTAATAGTTAATATTAGTCTATTGTTGCTTATGAATTGTAGAATCTATTTATTTTTTATTACAAGTGATGCCTAGGAAAATGCATGGAATAGTTGTTAATAATACTCTGGAGGATAGTTTAGATATTGCAGTAATCTTAATCAGGATTTTCAATTTACTCTCATTAGAAGTAGTTTAGTTACAGTCATTATTGTAGGTACCAGTATCAACTAAGGTTCAATTTTACTTTCATTATTTTATAGTTTTTATGAGTTTTTAGCAACTAGAATAACTTTAGTAGGTTAGTTTGAGTAGTTTGAGTTGATGAAGGAATATATCTTATTGCACCATCATAAGCTTATGCTCCTTAGTTGATAATCTAATGTAATCTTAAGCATTGTCAAGTGGACTATTCAGTTTTTTAACCCTATGAATTGAGTGACTTTCACCAAGTTTACAAAACATTAACTTAGAATCTACATTTTTGGCACTGTTTTTGGGGATGGTGCTAACTTCATAGACCCATTTTAGCAGTTTTCATCTAGTTAAATTTCCCTTCTTAAGTATTAGGACTGTTAGAAACCACCTTTTTCAACATCAATCTACTAACATTGTGTAGGGTTGTGGCCATACAGAGTTAAATTTACTGTATGCGAAGGTGAAGAGATAACCAAGGAAGATTCATCCCTTCAAACATTCAAGATAGAGAAGATACTAGTGGTTTTCCTGAATATACTAGGGAGATTTTTGAAAGAGTAGACACTACTCTTACATCTTTATCAACTTCATCATCACCATCATCTTTCGCACCTACAAAAGGGACCTTCCGAACAATGGGGGATGCACCACTAGATGATCCAGAACATGGAACCTTTGAGTTCCCTACTATTGATCAAGCCAAAGCCTTTGTGTTGAAGAAAATACCACCATCAGCATTACTAGTATTTTATGGCTTGGTAATAGAGGATCCAGATACTTTCCTCTTTGAGTTTGATGTTTTGTGCAGAAGTTATGATTACACTACTAATGCACACCAACTCAAGCTCTTTCTAACTACTCTAAAAGATGCTACCCCCAGATGGTTTATGGGGCTTCGTAGAGATGTTGTCCCAAATTGGGACACTATGAAGACAAAGTTCTTGGAGAAGTACAAGGACTACTGTAGAGGATTAGAGTGAAGAAAAGATGATATTTTCTCAATGTCAAAAAAGGAGGATGGGCCACTAGAAGATTATATTGAGAGGTTTTAGTTTGTTTTGAAGAAAAACCCCCCAACATAAATTGTCAAAGGAATCCCTTAAGTTGGTATTTTTAAAGGGGATTAATGAAGATAGTATGGAAGCCCTCAATATTATTGGAGGAGGGGATATTTCCAAAGGAAATTTTAAAGAAATTTTGAAAGTCTATAGGAATTGTTCCAAGACTCTATCTAGGAAGCCAAGAGGGGAGAGGTCATCCATCTCAAGTAAATCCTCTAATGGGGCTTCTAAAGTTGAAATCAGTAATTTATTGTCCAACATGAAGTAGGAAATAATAATTCATCTAGGAACACAGCTGGACACACTCCATATCAAGAAGAAGTAGGAGGAAGTAGAATTCATGCTCACTGAATATTATCCTAAGTGTAGACAACAGAAGGCCAATTGTAAGTGTAAAAGAGTGGCCAGTATCCAGCAAGAAAAGGTTGAAAAAATAGACTTTCAGCCAATGGAAGGAGATGATGGAAAAAAATTATGCATAGCACAAAGGATTCCATGGTAGCAGAGACAAGGTATGCCACCAGATCCCCTTAGTTTTAATCCATCTTCCCCTTCTAGCAATCAAAACTTTTTTGCTTGGAACACTCAACCCTAGAAAACAAGCCAAAACCAATGGTAGATTCCTCAACGATGGCCACAAGCCCAACCAAATTGGAACCAACCACCAAACCAATGGCCACAACAAAATTTTCAAAATTCCAACTATAATCCACAGTGGCCAAATCAGCAGAATCAATGGAAACCTTGGTGGTAAAAAGGCCAACAATGAAAACAACCCAATATGAATCACCAGTAGCCTATACTACCACCATTTCTACCATAGTAGCAAGCTCTGATGCCTCCATCAAATCCTCAATCTCAGCCACCTAAACTATCACAAATACCTACCCAACCTACACCTAACCCTAACACTAAGCCTATTTAGCAAGCTTATACTAATGAAGCTATGCAGTACCCCACTTATGGGGTAGAGGTGAGTGATATCCACCTCAGATTAGGAAAGCAACTTGTTGGGCCTTCATCTCCCCAAATTATAGAAGTGGAGGATGAGGAACTTGTAGTTGAGGCTTTTGATAAACCACTTTTGGAGCCTAGGCAAAACCGACTACCCCAAACTACTTCAAATCTTAAGCCACCATTTCTTGAATGCCTAGCTCTAGAAAAGCATCACACACAAGCTGAGATTGACCTTTTAGGGAAGTTGAAAGATGTTAACATCAAAACTCCACTTATCTAGGCTATCAAAGATATTCCCATCTACACTAAGACAATGAGAGATATTTGTCTTAAGAAGCCAGGCATAAAGAAGAAAGATCCAAAAATAGTTCATGTTTTGGGGAATCTTGCAGACATCATGTTGGGAAATATTATAGTCCCTAAGTATATTGACCCTAGTAGTCCAGTTGTAGACATCAAGATCAATGGGACTCTCATTAAGAACACTTTGATAGATTTGGGAGCAATTATCAATGTAATGACAAAAGTAACAATGCAGTTGCTTCAATTCATCAACCTTGGGCCTACAAAAATTGTTTTGCAATTAGCTGATAGATCCACAGTTAAATTTGAAGGAATTATTGAATATATAGTTAGTGCATTGGATTCATGGGAATACCTTGTAGACTTCATAGTATTGCAACCTAAAGATAATCTTGCAGGTTATCCACTCATCCTAGGTAGGCCTTGGTTAGCAACAGTTGATGCCTTCATAAGATGTAGATCTGGTATGATGATCATATCCAATGGTACAATAACAAAGAACTTGGTTCTTTATCTACCTGCCCAACCATATGCAAATATGGAGCATTGCATTTGGCCTAATTTGGGAAAAGAAGAGGAAAACAACTACTCTCTTCAAACATTGATGACTATTGAGTGCAGCCCTTTGTTGGATGACCAAGATGAAGATGAGCTCATTTCTCATATTATACAAAATGATTTTGGTAGGAGCTCTCAACAATAGGATTTTCTCATATGTCTCCTGGACCCCTTACAAATTATTGTACCTGCTAATTCTACTGAAGAAATATCTCAATTATTTCATTCACTACTTCCTCAGCAATGTTTTCCAATTATACCAAGCCTTGATCTCTCATCAATTCAAGAGTTATCAAAAGATTTGGAAATTCTACCAAGAAGGATGTTGAATATTAGTAATGCCTTGATTGAAGAACAACAAAACTCTCTGTGGTCAGTGTTGTAGGCACACTCAGCTGCATATGCATGGGATTATCATGATATGAGAAATATTGATCCTGACCTCTGCATGCATAGGATTTATATTAATGAAGGTTACAGACCAATCAAATAGCCTCAAAGGCACATGAATCAAGCTCTAAGGCATATTGTAAAAGTTGAACTTCAAAATCTCTTAGATGTTGGTTTTACATTCCCAATTTCAGATAGTGAATGGGTTTCACCATTGGTTATAGTTCCTAAGAAAGGAGGAAAATGGAGAGTCTATGTTGATTACAGAGAATTAAATATTGCTACAAGGAAGTATCATTTTCCATTGATATTTATTAACCAGGTTCTTGACTCTTTGGCTAGAAAGAAATATTTTTCATTTCTTGATGGTTTCAGTGGTTACAACCAAATCAAGATTGCACCAGGGGATCAAGATAAGACCACATTCACCTACCCCTAGGGGAATTATACATTTTTTTCTACCCTTTGGCTTGTGCAATGCTCCAACTACCTTTCAGTGTGCAGTACTCAGCATATTTTCTAATTTTGCACATAACTACATGGACGATTTCACCACTTATGGTGAAACCTATGAGGAAGCCCTAAGTAAGTTGGAGAAAGTATTAAAAATATGAAAAGAACACAATTTATCTCTCAACAATGAAAATTGTTTCATGATGATGACACAAGGCATTGTGTTAAGACATTTTATATCTAGTGAAGGCATACAGGTTGATCTGAAGAAAATTGAGATTATATCTAATCTACCTGTACCACAGAAGCAAAGGGATGTTAGAAACTTCCTAGGACATGCAAGTTACTATAGGCAATTTATACAATATTTTAGTAAGATTGTTGCACCTTTGTTCACTTTTTTAATAAAGGATTATGAATTTGATTGGATTGAGGGTTGTCAAAATTCATCTGACAAACTAAAGGCAGATTTAACATATGCACCAGTCCTCATAGGGTTGAACTAGACATTTCCATTTCATATTCATATTGATGCATTTGACTTTTCCATTGGAGGATTCCTAGGGAAGAAGGAATGAACTAAGGAGTATGCAATCTATTACATCAGCAAGAACCTCCAAGGAGCATAATTGAACTACACTATCATAGAAACAAATGCTTGTAGTTTTGTATGCTATCAACAAGTTTAGACATTATATAACTGGTTATTAGTTGTTCATACATAAAGATCATATAGCTATTAGGTACTTGATGAACAGACCAGTGGTAGGTGGTAGACTTGTAAGGTGGCTATTCTCGCTACAAAAATTTGACATAACTATTGTTGACAAGCCTAGAAGGACTAATGTGGTTTTTGATTTCTAGTCTCGATTGCCTACTCAATCATTAGAAGGAGTTGTTGGTGATTCCTTTCCTAATGAGTATTTATTTTCTCTAAATGTGCACACACTATGGTATACAGACATAGCAAACTATTTAGTGTCGAGACAAATTCCAAGTTACTTTTCTTCAAGAGAGAAAAGACAGTTGGTTCATAAATGCTTCCCTTATTCATGGATTTCTAGATTTTAGTTCTACACTCATCTAGATAATATTATGATAAGATGTATTCAGGAGGATGAAGTGTTTGGCATAATGAAAGCATGCCATGATGAACCTTATGGTGGAAATTTTGCAGCTAAAAGGACAGCTTTCAAGATTTTGACAATAGGATATTATTGGCCAACATTACATAAGGACTCTGTTAAATATTTTAGAAGCTATGACCATTGCTAAAGGATAGGCAGACCTACAATATCTGATGAAATTTCCTTACAACCCCAGCTAGATTTAGATCCTTTTAACAAATGGGGGATAGGTTTTATTGAACCTATCTCTCCTAGTTCAAATAATAAAGAATACATATTGGTATGCACTGATTACTTAACTAAGTGGGTTGAAGTAAAAACATTACAGTTTTCTAGGGATGACAATGTTGCAAAGTTTTTATGAGGATATCTTCATTAGATATGGAGTTCCAAAAGAAATAGTGACTATTCAAGGGCCACAATTCACATCAGACCTTATTGCAAAGTTGATGGAAAAATATCAGATCAAGCACAAGAATTCTACCCCATATCATCCTCAAGCTAATGGGTCGGTTGAGGTTACTAACAGGGAGATTGAAAATATATCTACAAAGACAGTGTAGCTACCTAGAAGAGATTGGGTATCCAGATTACCAAAAGTTTTCTGGGCATATAGAACTACATGGAAAACAACAACAAGGTTTACTCCATATGAGTTGGTTTATGGAAAAATAGTAGTATTTCCTATAGAATTTGAGTATAAAACTCTTAGGACAGCAATGGACTTAGGCGTGGATTTAACAGAGGCACAAAAGGAAAGGTTTCGCTGCTTGAATGGGTTTGATGAAATCTAGATGGAAGAAATTCATCATATAGAAGTGATGCAACAACAACACATAAAGTGGCATGATCAGTTTATCAAGACAAAAGAATTTAAGGAAGGAGATTGGGCTTTGTTGTATGATTCAATGTATAAGGATTTCAAGTTCAAATTTCAATCTAGGTGGTTGGGCCCTTATGAAATTAGTAAGGTTTATCCAAATAGAGTAGTACAAATGCATACCATTGATGTAATTTTCTTCTCCCTTCTTGTTAATGGACATAGACTCAAGTTATATAAGAAGCCAATGCAACATGATGACTTTATTTTTTTGCTTATACAACAATATGGTGCATGCAGTGACACTAAAATAGAATTTGATTCCCTAAGTCCTACATATATTTTAAGGGACATTCCAAGCACATCTAATAACCTAGTGGTTGAGTTACACAACTCATCCCCTAAGGTTTCCTCGACCTAATTTTCAATACTTTACCACATACACACACAGCACAATAAATCTACACACACTGCATGGTTATGATAACAATATAGCTATCTTTACACAATTACTGTTCAACATGTTACAAAGGGACTTGATGTCGATGGGACCTGTAGCTTCACACTATCTATGAGATGTTTGGGACCTGTCACTACAAGAGCCCGTAGCACACTTCGAGAAGCTAGAAAAAAAAAAAAATTTAAAAAGTGTTTTATTTATTGAAAGGTTATCACCATTCATTTCCATTATACCTACCTATTCCACCTAATGCTCTCAGCATAATTATTTTATTGCTCATGTACACTTACAACTTTTTCAATGTCACATCATCTACTTACACCTATCTAACCATATCCACTCGCCATCCATGATACTTATTGTAAGTGTGGAATAAGTAATGAGTAAAATAACTATAAACACTTCTTAATAATACATTATATCAAAGATTCAAAAGAAATTAAACTAATTTAAAGCAAGAATCTACTAAAAGTGCCATATTGTTCTCTATCTCTAAAGATTTATTAAGCCACGGGGCTCTCAGATTTGGTAAGCATTGTGACTATTAAAATGCCAATCTAGAGAATGAGATGCTGCTAAAATGCAATGATCTAATCCTATATGATGATTTTCTAAATGATAAAAGGAAGCTATTGTAATCTAAATTGGCATGAAACTATGATAAAAGGAAGCTACAGTAATCTATGATGTAGCCATGATATTGATTCTATACTATGATTACTATTGCTAAATGATTCTATGTTGAATTGCTTGAATGCTAAGCTGCTTGATTATTATTCCTGCAGAGTAAGATTGCACAAAGATGAGGATTTAGGCTCAGATTGCATCACTGATAGCTGAGAGGGATGTCACCAAATTTACTGCAGAGGGGACTCAGGTTACATTCAAGATATTGTAGAGATTGGTGGATGGTACCACCGTAGCAGATTATATGCGAGAGATTGTTCGTATTAGTGGGGAGGGAGAGTATTACAAAGGTAAATTCTATGATGCCATCCCTTCATAGCAGAGAGTGAGCTACAAGCAGTCTCGATCTGGCAAGACTCATTCCCAGACTATCAGTGCAGGTGTGACTCAGCCTCTTCCGAGAGACCTGAGAGATCCCGATACATCCAGTGGTGGTGGAGGGACTGGTCCGAAGATGCCTACACCATCTGAAGCCAGCAGCACCTAGTTTTCATGATGTGATTCCTCTATTGTATTTTGAGATGATGATGTACATTTCGATTATAGCTATTTTTTGATGATATATCTCTCTTTATTTTAGACTTCACTGTATACTTAACATTTATGATTTTGAGATCTATATGATATGCAGCAGATTTAGCGATCTATTATGTGTTCTATATGATTCTATGATGGATGCATTTACTTTCCTATGTTCTATATGCCATGTGATAATCTTTATATTATGATGTTATGGATGCAGTTTATAATCATGATGATATGCTATGATATATGATGTTCTATTTATGATGTGTATAATGATGATGTATAGATGTATGATGTATGTATGCATGATGTGTAATTTTATATGATAATGTACCTATATACATGGATGTGGATGTAATGATTCAAATGATTTATGATATGCAATGGGATATGTGTGTTTTATTCTTGTGTAAATGTAATAAATGGATGAAAATGATGTATGATATTTGATATGTTAAATGGATTTATGATATGTGATATGACGAATGGATGTATGATATGAAACTATAGATATTTATTATTTTTGAGATTTTTTTATGCAATCTTATGACATGTAATATGAGGAATATGATATGATCAATGAAAATTATTTGATTTAGATGTATGAATGATGAAATGATAATTAAATGCTTCCTAATGTATGCAATGAAAATGATGATGAAACTACATGATAATGATTATGTTTTTGTAAATGCCAAGTATACTCAATCTATTATGATAAAAGATAGTCATTAATTTGAATCCTTCATGAGCTTTTGTAACAAACACTTTGCAGATGTAAAACTATTATGAATGCAATCTAGTTTTACCATGCAAATATTGGCATTCTAACAGTAATTTTATTTTTTTTGTATCATCATAGAGCTTTTAAAATGTTGAAAGTGAGTACAAGAATCAATGGTATAATGTAGACCAATGATGACCTGAGTATTACTTCCATGATTTTTGATATTGCAAGTGAACACAAGCATCTAGGTATAATTAAACTGAGATGACTTGAGCATTTCTTGCGTAAACAGAAAGAATTAATCATTTTCCTATGTGAATTGGAATGTCATCCATGATACTTTGTAGAGTACTTCCCGCGATAATTCACATAATAATTATGATTAATTCACTGACGGCAAATAAAGAAAAATACCATTCTCCTTCCTAGCTTCTCTAGTTCAATACATCATCGAGTTGCTCTAAAGAAATGATAACAATAATCAAAGTACAACATATCAAACCTTCACTTAAATTATTTCAACCATTATTCAGATTAGATCATCCATCCTGATTTTTATGATGTTTTTGTGATTTTCGATAGTTTTGACCAAAGACCTAACCTAAAGACCTATCCTAGGGGCCTCAGGGGTTGTTCAAAGATTAGCCTTTCCTACGTTATATATGTAGAGACCACGTAGTTCAACTGACACAAACTCATGTTTTTGACTTTTTGATACTAAATTTTTGACCTTTTTTTTTTGAATTTTCTGTTGTGATTATGGATGTTTGATGTGTTTTCAATGGTGATTAATTTTTCATGTTGGGTTGTGTTTCGATCATTATTTTTGTTGTGTTTGTCTTCCTGTTGTTTGTCCATTTGGTTAAGCTCGAGATTTGTTGCCCCCAGTGAGGTTGAGATGTTGCCTCCAAGCTAGGGTGTGACATGCCCACTCGTAATGATATGATAATGGATGTAAAATGATGGTGAAAGCAACGACCATGACATGCATCCTATAGATGGAAAATTTGGTTCAAATCACAAATAGCACCTATTTCCAATTTTTCAATATATGTTTTTATTGCACTTTTTCAGTCTTTTTGACTTTTTTTATATTTTTCTATTTTTTTATTTTATTTTATTTTTCGTTACCAAGATGCATGTTTGTCAAGTTTTCATCAAGGTAACCCTTTTGAGAAACTAATTCGTTCACTAGGTGACTCAGGTGTAGAACTTTCTGAAATGGATATTGTTGATAGGTTCATTGAACAGATCCCCTTCAGGTGTAGATAATTGATATGCTCCAGATCCATAAACTGATATAATGATAAAGGGACCTAGCCAGTTAGGTTCAAACTTCCCTTTATTTTCTTTGTCCTGCTGATTTCTAGGGTTTTCCTTCAAGACCAAGTCACCAACCTGAAAGACTCTAGATTTTACCCTGTGATTGTAGCTCCTAGACATTCTCTATTGGTATTCTTTCAAATGATTGACAGCTTGTTGATGGTGTTCATCCAGCAATTCCAATTCTTGTAGTCTAGAGATTCTATAATCCTCATCTGTAATGATACCCTTCAGTGAGACACAGTGTGATGGTATTTCTACCTCAATATGTAGGATGGTCTTTGATCCATATACTAAGGCATATGGTGTAGCTCTTGTTGGTGTTCTGATGCTGGTTTTGTAGGCCCATAATGCATGATTTAGCTAAACATGCCAATCATATCCAACATCATTAACCATTTTCTTTAGTATTTTTAGAATTGTCTTGTTTGAGGCCTTGACTTGGCCATTTCCTTGAGGATAGTACGGTGTTGAGAAATGACGTTCGATATGAAATATTTCACATAATTCCTAAATGTCCTAGTTCTTAAATGGTCTTCCATTTTCTGTAACAATGGACTAAGGTATGCCATACTGACAAATTATGTAATTTAGGATGAACGAAGAAATCTACTTTCTAGTGATAGTTGTTAAGGGAACCACTTCTATCCATTTTGTAAAGTATTTTGTTGTTGTGATTATTAATTTTTGTCCATTGGATGAAGACATATTTATCTTACCTACTAGGTCCATTCCCCACTAACAAAAGGGCCATGTTGATGTGAATGGGTGCAATTCTTGTGTTGGCACATGGATTAGATTACCATGGATCTGACATTTCTTAACAAATTGATAAGACTCCTTTTCCATGTTCGGCCAGTAATACCACAAACAGAGAAGTTTCTTTGCTAGGGTTGGTCCACTTGAATGAGTTCCACAAATACCTTCATGAACCTCATGTAAGGCTATTTTAGATTCCTTGTGTTCTAGACACCGAAGAAGAGTACCATCTAGACCTTGATGGTAAAGTATGTCAGCTATCAATGTATTTCAAGCAAATTGGAAAATAAAGTTACACTTTTGGTTTCTAGAAAGATCAGGAGGAAGGATATTATCCTTGAGGTAAGTATAGATCTCTCCATATAGTGAGTTTTGAATGTTTGTTATTTGGCATATCGTCTATGATTCAAGATTATCGTAGGCAGGGTTAGATACTTGTTCTACCATAAACTCATAACGACCTTGCTTTTCTAATAATTGCAAGAGGGAAGCAATTGTCACCATAGCATCTATTGCTTTGTTTTTTTCTCTTGGTATTTGTTCAAAATTGATATCCATGAAATACTTTTTGAGATCATCTATCATTTTCTTATATGGCATGAGCTTTTCATCCTTTGTATGATATGCGTCATTTTCCTGATAGATGACAAGTTGTGAGCCCCCATACACTTGTATTTCTATGATTTTCCATTCAATTTCCACTTTGATGTTGATAATCAATGCTTCATACTTAGCTACATTATTGGTACATGGAAACATTAGTCTATAGGACCTTGGGATGGTGTGTCCTTGAGGTGTAACAAATAGAATTCCCTCACCAGACCCCCTTTGTGTGTATGATCCATCAAAATAAAGTCTTGATTGTTGTGTGGAAATATTCAGAATGCCTGCATCCATAAATTCAATGTTCATTGGATGACTATCCTTTAACGGAGCTTCAACTAATTGATTAGCTATCACCTATCCTTTGATGGATTTTCGGTCTACATACTAGATATCAAACTCACTTAAGATCATGACCCATTTTTCTAGTCTCCTTATTAGAGCAGCTTTGCTGAGTAGATATTATATTGAGTCTATTTTAGCTATGAGTCTAACTGTATGAGTCAACATGTAGTGTCAAAACTATTGGGCTGCAAATACCACTGCCAAAGAAGCTTTTTCTATGAATGTGTAATTTATTTCATAGCCATTGAGAGTCCTACTAATATAGTAAATATCTTGTTCCTTTCCTTCAGGACCTTCCTGTGCCAATAGAGCTCCTCAATAAATGTTAGTTGTTGTGATATATAGTAACAATGGTCTCTCTATTGCAGGTGGCATGAATATTGGAGACGACATCAAATATAGCTTTATCTAGTTAAAATTTGTTTCGCATTCATGATCCCACTTGAATGAGAAATTCTTATGAAGTAGATGATTAAATGGATGGATTTTGTCCACCAATTAGGAGATAAATCTCTTGATGGATTGTAGTTTACCTTGTAGGGACCATAATTGACTGATATTTTTAGGCAATGGCATCTCTATTATTGCTTTGACCTTAGCCATGTCCACTTCGATACCTTTTTTTGACACTGTATCCAAGGAGTTTTGTTGATGTTACCTCGAACACATATTTCTTCGGGTTCAATCTAACATTGAACTTTTCTAGTCTAGTAAATATTTTGTCGAGGATCTCCAGATGTCCTTCTCTAGTGTATGATTTTTCTAATATGTCATCCACATAATCTTCCATAAATGTATGCATCATATCATGGAAAATAGTGGTCATCACCCGCTAGTATGTTGCACCTGCATTTTTCAACCCAAAGGGCAAGACATTCCAAAAGAATCTACCCCAAGGACAAGTGAATGTTGTCTCTTCTTGATCTTCAGGTGCTATTTTTATTTGGTTGTATCCTGAGAAGCCATTCATTAATGACAACATGGCATGTCCCATTGTTAAATCGACAATGATGTCAATACTTGGTAAAGGAAAATCATCCTTTGGGCATACCTTATTTAGATCTTTGAAATATGTGCATATTCTAATGCTATTATCTGGTTTAGATATAGGCACAACATTTGAAATCCACTTAGCATAATCGATAGACCTGATAAATCTTGCATCCAACAATTTCTTCAACTCAACTTTTACCATTAGGGCGATGTGGGGATGCATTTTTCTCAATTTTTCTTGACTACTTTGATTTTGGTTGGTAGAGACAGATGATGCATCAAGAGATCTGGATCTAATCCTAGCATGTCAAAATAAGACCAAGAAAAATTGATATGCCGCTCTTCAAAGAATTTGGTGAATTTGGGCTTCTCCTATTATGTCATAGACATTGCCAAATGTAGAATCTTTGTCTTTTCAGTTGTTCCAAGATTTATGGATTGTGTTGGTTTCACCAGTACTAATGATTTGTCATGGTAATACTCTGGAAGGTTGTCAAATCTCCCATCTTTCAATTTCTCAGAAAGGTTTTCACTGTTAGATACGTTCTTTATTTTTTCTTTTTCAAAATCTAATGGTGCCTTATAAAGGTTTTCACCATTAGATCATTTTTTCCTGTTGTCATTTTTGCAACTAGAAGATTTGGCACCCTCCTGATTTGAAGTGTTGTTATGAGTGTTATGGGTAGAACTTGTATCAGGTTCATCACTGCAAAGGAAATTTACAATGGCATCATCATTTAAAAAGACTGGTATATTAATAGGTTTGGTTGGTTCCTAGTCAATAAGTTTGGGATGTATCAAGGGTAATAAGTCATCAGGTTGAGTAAGGTCAACAGTTGTAAGATTTTTGATAGCCAAGTGGTCAAAGTTGTTAGTGGGAAGGTCGAGGTCTATGATATAAATCTCCTCTAAGTTTTCTAGCTCACTCGATGTCTATTCATCCTCACTTGAGTCATTGATATTTGGTGATCCCAATACAAGTGGTCTTGTTCCTGAAATTTTTCCCTTCTCTCGTATGGGTGTATATGCTTTGATGACATCAATTTGTTTGTTAGTGTATGATGTTGCAGATAAATGATCCCATTCATACTCATTGGAATCTATTTCAAATTCGTCCCTCATTTGCAAAACCCTTTCTATCACTTTTTGAGTTACTTCTTCTTTTGATTCCCCTATATAGCCTAATCCGGTTTTGTCCTTAGGCTGAAGTGTTAGAGGATGAATAGGTTCTATAATACCATCTTTTCTCATGCCAATTGGTCCTTTCCCTTCATAGCCCATTTTTTCTAAGATAGCCTTTCCTTTTCCATACTGATATGTCCCTATGCTAGTATTTGTTGACGTTGAGGCTTCTTCATCTTTATATAGCCAATTGAGAATGGATTTGTCTTCTAATTCATCTTCTAGGGTACCTGCTTTTACAAACCTTTCACCCAAAACCATGACAAGTTGTGATGATCGTTGTGTATTTGTTGTGGGTTGTCCATATGATTTTGGGGATGGTAGCAATTGTGAAAGACACAAAGATTTCTCAAGGGAATATTCTCCGAAGCCTTTGTCCTGTAATTGGATCTTGTCTGTAAATTGTTAAGATAGAGTGTTTAGGGGACCTTCATTATTTGATATAGTTGAGTCAGCAACAGTTGTTTCCTTTGCTTGGTCCTTCTTCTCAACCCATTTGGATATAAAATTGATTTTCTTTTCACCACTAGATGAAGCAGATGTTCTAACTTCTCTATTGTGGGGCACTAGAGTGTCTTGATTTGCCTTAATCATGTTACAAGTCTAGGGATTATTGTTGTCAGCTGAAATTATGACCTCTTGTCCATTGATAGGAAATTTTAAACATTGATGATATGTCGAACGTACTACTTGCATTTCATGGATCCATGGATGTCCCAAGAGTATGTTACATGTTAGCTCCTTGTCTAACCCTTGGCAAACAATATTTTTGACAATTGGTCCCACTTGAATTGGTAGTACAATCAGCCCCTTGGAAGACCTTTCCTCTTCATCATATGCTTTTATTGTTATCTTTCTTCTGGCATCAATAGCATTTTCAGAATAGCCTAGGGCACGAGTTAGTTTTAAAGTACAAATATTTAATCCATATTTTCCATCTATTAAGACATGCTTGACATGATGTTTATGGATTAGAACCTCTATATGCAAGGCCACATTGTGTGGGTGATTTAGTGACACATGATCTTGTTCGGATAATGAAAAACAATGAGGTGCAGTCAGGTGTCCCACCATAGCTTTAAATTGATAGCCATCCAAATTATTGGGTGTCATATTGCCACTAGAGCCTATTCCAAAACCTCCTTATGTGATGGTGATATTTTAAGAAGTTCCAATATGGATATCTGTGTGGCTATCTTTTGTAGTTGATCCACAATGTTGTATTGATTTGAAGGGCGAGTAGTGTTTTTAGATGAAACTCCTTTCATTATCACTTTGGATTGCCCCCTTTTCATTACATTGACCAGTTAATAGTCTTGTGTTTCCCTTATTTTTAAGACATTGATTTTGTTGTCAGATGTGTTTATGTTTGGTATCACATTCAGAGATTCAATGTCAATGATTCTTATGTTATTTGTTTGATTATCAATGACATTATTTTTCTCAACCTTGGAAATGCAAAGAATGGTGGTGTCATAGATATAGTTTACACTCTTTCCTTTACTATTTGAAGAATATTCTCCTTTTTCATAGTTGGGTAAAGGATTTGTAAATGCATTGTGGTCATTTTTTGTTTGATGTCCTTCGACAAACACCTTCTTTTCTTCAATCAAGTCTTGTATCAAGTGTTTTAATTGCATACAATCATTTGTTTTATGTCCTTTATTTTTATGAAAGTTGCAATAGTCAGCATCGTTCCACCAAGATGGTTTCACTTTTGGCTCCCAATTGCGTGCTTCTGGTAGAGTAATAAGTCTATTTGCAATAATCTCTCTCATTATTGATTCCAAGGTTTGTCCCAATTGTGTAAATCTTCGTCGATTGGATATTCTTTGATATGATGGTGGTTGAGATTCTCCATTGTTTGGGTTATTGTTTTGAGAGGTACCTTAATTATTGTTCTTGTTTCATTCTGATTTGTTTTCATAGTTGTTGTCATCAAATTGAATACTGGTTTTGTATTTTGTGTGTCATTTGTAGCATCATTGTTTCCAATATTTCTATTTTTCTACCAAAATTTAGGCTTATCATTATTTCCATGGTGATTTGATGAATTTGCATTGGTTGATGTATCATTGTAATGTTTAATCACTCCTCTTTTGACTAAGGCTTCTTCAATTTTAAGCTCATTCTCAATCACCTTTTCAAATGTCAAGGGACATTGTAGTTCCAGTCTATAACTCATGTCATCATTTAAGTTGTTGATAAATAATTTAATCTTTCCTTCTTCATGTATAGATCGAGGATATCTAGCAAACAACTTTCACCAACGTTGTAGGAATGATTGGAATGTCTCGCCCTTCTTTTGTTTCATGTTGTACAGATCTTTTATGGTTACATCATGTTGAATGTTGAAGGAGAACTGTATGATAAATCTATTGACCATTTCTTCAAAGGATTGAATCCTCAGTTGTAATTTGGAGAACCATTCCATACAGTGTGCTCCTAAACTCCTAGGAAACAACCTCATTAGGTAAGTATCCTCTTGTGCAAACTCTAGGCTCATTGTTTTGAATTCCCTCACATGGTCAATAAAATTTTTTTATCCATTGTACTTGTCATATGTCTTGTTTGTTGTGTGGTCTTGTTTCAGTTGTTCTAGGTGTTTCCTTTAATCGATTGATGTCAAAATCTTTCAGAATTTTTGCACCAAATTCTACTAACATCAAGAGGTATTTTTCCATATCTTATTCCAAGATCTTTTCCATGAATTTATGGAAATTTGGATCTTGTTGGGAAATTTGTATATCCTCTTGGGTTATCTCATTGGTATCCTTTTGATGAAATTAGTGAAAGGGATTTTCTTCAACCATTATGTTTGGGGTTTCAAATTATTTCTCTCTAATTTTTTATCTTTGTAACCTTGTCAAGATTGGCATACAAGTATTTGTTATTTTCACTTAAAATTTGATCTTCTATGTTTGGATTAGTGTCAATTGGATTTTAACAAAGTCAAATAGAATGATGTATTCTATTGATGATACTAAGTTAAAAATTTGATTATTGTGTTTTGTTTCATGATGATAGGATGTCAAAATCCTAATGAGGAAACTTAACTCAATAATCAAGATTTTTGTTTTGATAATTGGACACTTTGTAGTTTAAGTTAAAAAGAATTTTGACTTGTAAGAATCTATTTGTTTTAGGTTTAAGACATTGTTTGAACTGTAAAAATGGTTTTTTCTGATAAAAACCTGAGTTTCTAATGCCAACAAATCTGACAGATGTTTCTGAAAGCTCTCTATTTTTCTATTATGTGGAAGCGCTAATACAGAGGGTAGAAGCACTAAAACAGATAGCAGTAGCACTAAAAGTTATGGTAAAAGTGCTATGAAATAGGGTAGAAATGCTAAAATAGACTGTAGAAACGCTAAAAGACTGGTAAATTCTGACACTGGTAATTTTGGTTATAGTCGGTAGATGAGCTACAGAATTTGTCAGAAGTGCTAAAACAAACTGCAAAAGTACTATTTCAACTATGGATGCACTAAAAGATAGTGCAGAAGTGCTAAAACAGAGTGTGTAAGCACTACTTTTGGATTCAACAGTGTTGTCTAATTTTCCTTTCTGTGAAGAGATTGACTTTTTTTGTTGTAATTTTTAGGATTTTTGGTATTTTGATAGGATATCTCTATTGGTGATTCTCTGATTTTGGATGAAAAGCCTAATGTTTCCAAGTTTTTTCTACTATAAGAATTGATCAGGCTTGTTGGAATATTCTATTGTTGGTTGTGGGATGGAAAACTGATGAATAGGTTGACTATGATCACATTTTTTGTTAAAGAGCTCTTCTTTGGAAATAAGCTTTTGAATACAAAGGCTCTAAAGCATAATCATCAGTATATCCCCTAGCAAAATCATGAAACCTATGGATGAAAGTTCTATGTTGAAGCAATACTTTCCTACTTTGATATAAAAATCATCTTCTTTCCAAAATTTTCTTGTAACTAAGTTGTTTCTTTGGTTTCTTGCCTCTTTTTGTGAGGGATTTCTTAAAAAAAATTGTGGATTTCCAATCCATAATCATAAATTTCACCGTTTGATTTTCTTTGAATCTTTTTTGTTTTTCTAGATGATCTTTATCTGAATTAATGATTTGAAAACACAACAAGAAATTGTAGAACAGTTGTTTTAAAGACCTAGAATCTAAACAATAAGTGTATGTTCAAGAACCATGCATGGTCCTATTTTCACTAGTTTTTTTAACAAAAATACACTTCAGAAGGACTCACTCTTAAGGTCAAAAAGGTCATCGTTATACTCAACAACCCACATCTTAAAATTGCATCGACCCACATAGTTGTGGCACCCCCTAAAGAGCACCCCTATCTTTGTCTTTTCCAGGTGCATACTCAAAGTTAGATTTCTCGATCCCTTGAGAAAACAGTCCTTGGAAATTATATGGTGAGTGTCTTGGGGGCAGATTCTTTCCTCCCCTTGCACTACGAGTATTACAATGTCTAGTTACTAACTTAGTTGGATTCTACACTATGGTTCATATATAGGGTTTTTGTGCAATGCGGAAAATGATAAACTCCCTAAGGAGACCTCCTAATCTTTAGAACAAATATTTTGGGAATGGTTATATTGCACACTATCGTCAAGTTGGACTTTCATCAACAACTGGATTTTGATTATAGTGGGTTGGAATCCTTGGCTTTAGGAATTCCCACATAGGTTGTTCTCATAGGGTGAGTACTCTTTCCCACTATGGCAGGCCTTCCAAAGGATTTAAAAAAAGCATAAATGCATGAAAATAAAGGATGAGTCTAGAATTTTGATCACGCAGTTAAGGGGAGAGCATAAGCCTATCACCACACAACCACAGTAATCAATGTTCAATTTTTTTTAAGCCCAAAAGATAGTTTACTATTCTAGGTGAAGATATTGCTTCACAAATGTCATGATGTTAATTTTAAATGATATAACAAATGTATGATGACTACCCTAGGATTGATATATTTTAAACCAAATGACTACCCTAAGATTGGTTCTTTTTAGTCCAAATGCATCAAAATAAATTTTTGGCCACAGTCACATCGGATCAAGACAAGAAATTACAGAAGCACTAAAACAAATTGCATAAGCACTATTTAATTTATCAAAAGCGTTGCAGCATTTGGAAGTGCTACAAAATTTGGTAGAAGCACTATAGAATTCAGCAGAAGTGCTAAAACAGAATTGGACCTAGAACAGTCAACCTTCTTGAGAGCTCTGGGTGGAAGTGTTAAAACATATTGTAGAAGCGCTAGAACTTTTGGTGAAAGTGCTAAAACATGCAGAAGTGCTAAAAATTTTGGTGGAAGCACTACATAATCCCTCGATCACGCTAAAAGAAAACATGCATGTATCCTGTATGAACACTTTTCAAAAAAATTGTTAAGATATGGGGTTAGAGCCCCATAGTGGGTTTCAAAATGTAAGTGTGGAATAAGTAAACTAAGAACACTTCTTAATAAGACATTATATCAAAGATTCAAACAATTAAACTAATTTAAATCAAGAATCTACTGAAAGCGTCATATTGTTCCCTATCTCTAAAGATTTATTAAGTCACAGGGCTCTCAGATTTGGTAAGCATTATGACTATTAAAAATGCCAATCTAGAGAATGAGATGTTGCTAAATGAAAATGATGTAATCCTATATTATGATTGCTAATTGATAAAATGAAGCTACTGTAATCTATGCAGACATAAAACTATGGTGAAAGAAGCTACAGTAAAACTATGGTGTAGCTATGATTGCTATTGCTATGCTTGATTGTTTGATTGCTTTTCCTGCAAAGTAAGTTTTCACAAAGATGAGAGATACATTTCCTATGGAGAAAGGTTGTATATATAAATTTACGGTAGCACATTATGATGGGGAAACACAACAAAGGCTTGAATTTAATGTGGATGATTGAATGGTGAGAGATGAAGAAGCTTGAGTTGATCATGGGAATGGTTTCTCCCCATGAAAACATTAGGCCAAATGATAGGAAGAATCAGAGGAAGGAGATTGAAAGATTGATTCCAATTTGTCTCCAAAGCTTTCTTGTGAAATGCCAGTTGAATTAAATTGGATATTTGATGTCTAATTTGGTAGGTGAGTGAATAGAGGAAATTTTCCTTTATGCCTTTACTTGAATAATTTATGATTTATTCAAATTAGTAAAAGCGAATAAATAATTTAATAAAACAAACTATAGAATTTTTTTATTAAATAAATATATAAGTGATATGATAATTAAACAGCAAAGTATTTAACCTTGTTTAATTAATTAAGATTGAATGATGTGATAATTAAATAACACAAACTATTGAAGTTGTTTATTTCATTAAAATTGAAAAATAAGAGAATGAACTATAAATAAATATTTATATTTATTTAATAGTAGAGAAAATTAAGGTAATTAATTAAATAAGTCATATTTAATTAATTAGATTATCTAGACCATTTTTAGGTGTATACACTTATTACCTTGTATTTAATATTTGTACCATCAAATCCATCGCAGTATATATTCTTTCAGTTTTCACGTGCCATCGATAGTTATTTTTGCACAAGTGTACTTAAGGTAAACTATTATGATTATGCAAACTATCTTTAAACTTTTTATGCACTTTAACTTTCATTTCCACGTATGTGAATTATTAAATTCTTTAGTCCCATCAACTCATATTTCTTTCACCTCCAAATCACCACCATGAAGTGAGGTTACTTCACATCTTTAGTTGGGGGGTACGCTTAAGTTGTCTTTTTGCCACATTTTTCAACTTAGCCACCTTAAATTGAATTAATGTAATCATGACATGTAAAGCCTTGAGTTGTGTCTTTATTGCTATTTGCACTGCTGCCATTTTTGTGATTCCTAAGAACTTGAAACCCTGTCAAATTTAAAAAAACCTTCATTTGGTTTTTGTTTGAGATAAATTTGAAGAGGGTCCTACGATTATAATCTGGTATGGTAGCAAGTATACCTTTGGAAACTGAGGTTTTTGAAGTCATAAGTATAGTTGAGGGTGGTTGGTGAAGACTGAGTTCAGCTTTTGAGTTGATTTGGTATTCTGAGTAGTAATCTAAGATTGGAGGAGATAGTATCATGAGAGAATCGGCAACTCATCAGCAAACTCTGGAGTATGCAGCTATTCTTCCTATATTTACAGGGGTTGAATGGCTTGATTATTTCCTAAAGTTGATTGAGTTTAGTGATGATTTAACAAATATATTTGTAGAAACTCTTCAGTATGATGAAGTTTTGGTAAAAGGACTTTTTGTAAATGCTTTAGAAGTTGTTATTTCTCATGTAACTAGATTTCCAAGGACGGGAGTTGAATTTCTAGCTCAAGCTAATGTAGTCACTACTCGAGAATAATTTTGCATAAGAGGTGAGGAATTGGATTGCTCAACACAAGGTATGAAAAGAATGTCTCTCCAATAGTTATGGGCAAGGTGTGCTTCTTATATTTTCAAATATATTACATATGATGGGAGGAAAAATCTATTGTATACCCATCTATTTCAAGTTATTAACTCATCTTAGGCATAACAAGATAGTCAATGTATCCAACTTCTTATACCACTTGTTGAAAAGAATGGCTTCACAGTATCAAAGGAGACAATCTGATACTTCTATTTCCCACCATTGTTTGGTTACTCTTTTGATAAAAAGAATTCTGCGGATTCAGTGCCCACAAGTAAGGTGGGAAGATTTTAGGGCTAAGGAGTGTAATGATATCAACAGTTTGCTAGTAATTCCTAAAAATGTGGGAATTCAAGATGAACCCAAAAATGATCTTGGAAGTGAAAACCCTCATAATTTTCCTATGGATTCACCTACCCATAGCCAAAGCGAACATGCAAAACCTAAAGAACTAGAATTAGGGCCACCTAAAAATAAAGAGTTGCCTTCTTTTTTAAATCCTCTAAAATCTCAAAGGAAGAGAAGTAATGTGTCCACTACTTCCACACTCTAAACTAGAAGAAGAGGATCCAGACGGGAAGAGGGTTGTTCAAGAAAAGAGGAAGAGTGCTAAAAAGGAGAAGAAGAAAACTGAAGTAGAGATACTTACATCCAAATTTTCTAGTAGAATTAGGTAGCAACATATTGCAAAGGAAGGTACAGGGGAACCTGAGGGAGAAAAGGAGAACAGAGGAGAGCTCCAGGAAAATCAACGCCAATGCAAAACACATTAGGAGAATGGTGTAATTATGGATTCTAATTCCGAGCAAGGTGAGAATGTCCCTAGTGATATGAATGCACCTATGAAAAGGAGAATGAATATAATAATAACTTTTGATTTTGAGTTGGAAGATCCATTTATTGCAAAGAAGTTAAGGAGAGAAGCTCCAAATAGCCCCACATATGGTGAATATGAAGGAGGGTATGAATAGTTCAAAGGTGGAGAAGAAGCTTATCTTGAAGAAAGGAATGTAAGGCGAGAACTCCAAGAAGCAATGAAAAGAATTAAACATCTAGAGGATTTGGTGAAAAATTATGAATAGAAGGACAAAGAGAGAGAAGTTAAAATAAAATAAATGGAGGAAAAATTGCAATTGTATGGTCATGGTGCTAAGTTGGATTTATTGGCACAGTTAGCTGATACTAAAGCTAGCGATAAGGAACTTGTTGTTCCAAGTGAAAAGCCCCCTTCTCTTAGGACTCCTAGTCATCATACAACTTTTTCTCTAGGTTACCAATTGTGGAGAGTAACCAATGAATTTGAAGAAGAAAAAGGGAAATGGAAGAAGGAAAAGGAGAAATATATACAAGAATTGGAAAAGAAGGATATGGAATTAAATAAGTCAGCAGTCTAACTAGAAGTAGTAGATAAAGCTGCACAAATTATGAAATGTAGACCTATGCCCATAACTTATGCATTATTTCTACAAGAGAGGTATTTGTGTTTCTAATTTAATAGATTGGTTAGTAAATAGTCAGTTGCTATGAGTCAACCAAATGAGTTTCTTGAAATTTTCAATCCTCCACAATAGAGGACTAGGATCAGTAGTGTGAATTATATTTGCACAATTATGTGATTCCTAATGATAAAGAATGGAACCCCTCAATGTTTGTTGGGGATCTTCACATTAAAGCCCTTTCCTCTTATTACAGGAATGAATATATTAGAGGAGAAATCATGGATGATTATGATGAAAAAGAAAAATCTATTGCACTTCTAGTGAGGAAAGTGGCTCAGGATTCAGAGCCAATTATTGATGAGTGGATAAGACTTATTGGGAATGAGGGAGTTGGTAAGATAATAATGAAACTCAGGAAAGAAGAATATGAAAGAATAAAAATGCTAGCTATAGGAATTGTACAACAATGTTATAAGTATGTATAAAACTAGTGGAATGAACTAACTCCTAAATTGCAGAAAAAGGAACCACATTCTGCATATAACTTTACTGCTATTCTCTAGAGATACATGGTAACCAGTATTAACAAAGGAGTTCATTAGATACCTCTTACATTTTAGCCACCTATTCTCCTTTGTCCAATTCCACATTGGACTAGAAATAAGGGTGATGAATTAGAAAGGGATGAAGTTATCAGAATGAGGAGACTTTCATCATATCAAGGTTTCTATCTATAATAGGATCAGGGTGTTAGTACAATTATGGACCTAAGGAAAAATGCTCTGCAAAATAATCAAATCCTTAGTATTTTTGCTTGGGGACAAGCAAAAAGTTAAGTTGAGGGGAAATGATAGGTCCAAATAATAGTTTATTTTCTGTTGGTTTTATTAGACTTTGGGATACCTTTTGAGCATACTTCCTGACTATAGTCCATATTAAATTATTCTTTATGTATCTATTATATAGACCTAGGACCTAAAAGTATGATGATGGAATTATAGTTTAATATATTAGCATTATGTGGTTTATATGAGTATGTGCATGGAAATGTTGATGGAAAGTTATGTTTTAATCTAATGGTTATCTTTGTGTACATATTTTGTGGAACTAACCTGTTTGCAACAAAAGAGGAACCATGATGTGTAGCTATTGCGGGATGAACCCATAGCAAAAAGGGTATTGAATACCAAGAATAGGGGATGCTACAGAAACAATTGAACATGGTGGTTATTGGTCGAAGGAGTTCATGAAGATAGAGCATGCATTGTCATGATAGTTAAAATTCTATAGGTGAGTTTATGTGGCTTGTCAAGGTGTATGGTTTTGAATGCAACAATAGAAAATGGATCTTCAAGCTTCCTTCGAAATCATTCAAACCTGAAACCCACACATTCAAAGAGAGAGGAAGGGTTGTTCCATTTAGGGGCTTGCCTTAGTCAAACCCCATGTTAGTGTTTCCACTTCCACAATGGAAATTGAAATGATAGGAAGGAATGATGAATCAAAAAAGTACAACCCACCACTTTCAATGGCTTCCTTGAAAGACTAAATCCATGCACATATCCTCAAGGTCTTGAATCTTGCTTGAATTGCTTGGAGACCTGCAAAAGGGTTATCCTTCACAAATAATGATAACATGAGCATGAATAAACTCACATAGGATTTGACATGATGTTTGGATCTTGAATTTCTACAATAAATCACTAAAATGCTACTCTTGACTTGCTTGATATTGCTCTTGATAATAGTTCTTTCTCTTAGTTTTATGTTGTTAGGTTTGAAATGATACAATAACTAGGTATTTATATGCAATTGTTCTAATTTCCACAAATTAAATCTTGATAGATGACATTAGCAACCTAAATTGCAAATGATAAAATGTCAATATTGACATAATTGAATTGGGACTAGGAAAAATAGGGGGATGTTACCACTATAGGGCATCTCTACCCAGTCCTATTTTCCAAAAATTAAGGTGTTGGGAAAAAAGTATTAGATGAATGCATTTTTTTTCTTGCAATTTATCACTAATTATTGAAAATAGGCCATGCAATGCATAATTTAGGAAATTAGGGGTTTAAGTAGGTCCAATAAATTAAGGGGAGCAAAACATAGTGTGAAATTGTCAAGGGTGACAATTTGTGATGCTACAACATTGCCATTTCCTTCATAGATATTTTTGAGTTTATCCCATATCTCCTTGGTTGTCTTTCACTACACCACCTTAAAAAAATTCAAAATTTGTTAGACCACTCAAGATGGAATTATTTGGTTTAGCATTAAAATTTGTGACAGGATAAGAAGGTTTAGTATAATCATCCTTTGTAGCCCTCCAAACAACATACCCTAGCAAAGTAAGGTAGGCTTCCATCCTCACTCTAGAATGCATGGTTGCTTCCATCAAACAATAGTTCTTTGGAGAAGGTATTTTTTTATCCATGTTTTATAAACTAAGATCTACCTTTAGCTATTAGGTTGCACAAAGGAACTCAACTTTGATACCAATTGTTAGAACATATAGATATACTGAGAGGGGGGTGAATCATTATATCCCACAATTTATCTAATTCAACTTTATCAATAAAAACTTATTACTATCTTAAACAAATAAACACTTAAAAGCACAATCACACAACCACAACACTAGATTTACATGAAAAACCCTACAAGGGAAAAACCATGATGATAAATCTTCTTGGAGTTATTGTCCAAATCTAGCCTCACAAAATGAAATAGGATTTACAATAGGTTTTATGGGTTGCAAACCAAAGGAAGATACAACTCCCTTTAAAAAAAAATTATGGCTTCAACCAAAGGAAGTTTACAACTCCCCACAAAATACAACACTTACAGAAAGAGGCTACAACCTCAGCATACAACACTTGATAAATTTTGGTGATCAACAACCACCATAACACACAACGCCTTTGTTACGTCTAGTTCACTATTTTTTTCACACTTGCACTCTGCCACCTTCATCCCGCTACTTTCAGCACTCTTTCTTTAGTACATACACTTCCTTACACACGCATACAATGTAGCATTCAGCTTACTACCTTCAACACACTTCAAATACTTCTTTGCATATTCACACACACTCTACTACCTTCATCTCACTACTTTTGGAATATTGCACAGCCTGTAGGTCATTGCTTTTGGTAAATTTCATTTTAAATTCATTGAACACAACATATGTTGATCACACACTTGATCTTCCATTTATATCTTTCACAAGCTTCAAAATATTTCTCCTTGTCAGCCAAGTTGAAACGTGTAGACATGAAACATGCAATGGCCATAATAAGTCAGCTCCAAAACATCCATGAGAATAGGAAATCAAATGTGATCTAATCTAGGAGATAAGTAGGACCTATTTTACTTTAGCACACATTCACATGCTAGTGCACACCATAAAAACTTAGCGTGAACAACTTAATATACCAATTCAACCCAACAAACATTTAGCCTTCCATGTATTAACTCCATACCATAAGAGGTACTAGAGAGACAAGATAACACTGTGTGGATTTACAAACATTAAATGATATTCAACAACATTCTCATGCACCCATTTTACATCTTCACACAATATTATGTTGGTACAAGCAAACAAACAATAGACCCAACATTTCTTACACACCAAAAAAATATAATCTTGAAATAGTAAATTAAAAAATAAACTTGTGGTATACATCAACAACTGAAACTTGAAATGAGAGAACATATAGGCAATTTGAACTCATCCTCTAAACCATAAAACCTCAACATCAACAATGGATAAATGTAGAGCATTCCTCTAAACCTTCCTGACTGCAACAATATCGTCTTCATACTACTAGCTCTGGAAACTTTTGTGGTAACTTCTATGTTCTTAAATCAAGAACATGTAGAATTCACACATGTATTTGTCTAACTTCCAAGCTACAAGACCATAGATCTTCAAATGCAAAGGAATGTAGAGCATTCTCTCAAGATTCTTTAGTACAACTTCCTAAGCCACTAATTTCATGAAACCCTTTCATACTTCTTGAGACATTGAATACAATATTCACAACATCATTCACTTATTCATGAGCAACAAGAGAGATGTAGTGCAACTATGTACAAAAATCTTATGGCATTCATCATCATACTCAACACTTCTTATTAACACATTGATTGCATCACATGCAACCCTCCAAATACTACCATTTTTTTGACATCAAAGATGGCACCCGCAATAATCTCCATTTTATTGAGATCAATGATATCACCTATAACAAAATTGTAACACCTCTTCCATGTGCTACGGTATAAGGCACTCCTTTATGTTTTCCTTTCAATAGCTGGTTCGAAGTGAAAAGTTTCCTTGTCATCTCCAATATCATAATTTTTTAATTAAGATACCTAGGTAGCCTATACAAATCCCTTGAGAACCCTTCCATTTTAAAGTAAGTGAATTTTGGGAATTGGATAAACCAATACCCAAACCTTTTAAGCATCTTCATAGCTAACGAGGAGAGCCTTTTTTTCAGATCCTCTTGAATATTTCAATCTATGAACATTAAAAAAGAATCATTCACTCTCTTGTGATGATTATTTTCCTTTTGTATTTGCAATTGAGAGTAGCAATCATAAACCTTATGTTGATTAGGGCATGTACCAATAGGACCTGATCATGCCAATCCTCTATATTTGAAGTTTGAAATGAAGATATACACTATGTAGGATGTCATGAAAACATCTCAGTTTTCTTTACTATAGAAAATATTTGGTGGATGTTATCACTGATCATTTGGTCCCAAGGGAACTTCTTAGTCCCTCTCAAGATTTCTTCAATTAGACATGTAAAATTGACCTAACACCTATCACACACCTTAAATGAAATTTTCACATCATCAACATCATTATCATTGAATATCATTGTATTTCACATCAAAAGCATCAAAAACCTAGATTCCCCTATTAATTGAATAATAAAACATTATTTAATTAATTCACTTTTTCACCATTTTTTATGAATTAAATAAATTTCATTTATTTAATAAATTCCTAAAACCCTAATTTCCTCTATTAATTGAATAATACAACATTATTTAATTAATCCACTTTTTCATCAATTTTGACCAATTAAATAAATTTCATTTATTTAATAAAGTCCTAATCTAACTTTATATTTCCTAATTAATTAAATAAATGCCAATTATTTAATTATGTTGCTAATTCATTTTATTCCCCTAAGTCGATTAAATTATTAAATCATAATAATTTAATTATGTCACTTTCCCTCCAAATTTAAATAATTTGAATAAACTATTCAAAACATCATCAAAAATCAAATCAAACTAATGCAACTTTGTTTGCAAAAGTCAAACGTGATTTGCACATTCAACTCCAAAAAGAATTAATTAATAAAATCAATTAATTAATAATTTTTCAACCACTATCCTGATTGAGAAAATTATGATTTTCTAACTGAGCAATCTATTTCTTGATAGATCAATCAATTGCCTAACTGAGCAATCTATTTTCTGGCAAATAAATCTACTTCCTGACTAATCAATCTATTTCTTTACTAATCAATATATTTTCTCAATCACACTAATTATGTGATCAATTTGTACAAATTATGCCCATATAAATCCTCTCAACATCTTTCAACCATCGATCAAGATATTCTACTATGCAATCCTAATCGTTCATTTTGAATCACAAATTCTATATAACAAACCTCTTTCCTCACAAAAAAAGGATCAGAGAATCAATACAATTTACACAATGAAGTAATGCAGAGATCATAATCGACATTAACAAAGCTTCAACCAACATCTTCAATTAAACACACATACATTCTTCAAAGCTCTCATGTGCAACAATGAAGGCTTCACTTTGATACAAAAAACCACATCTTCATGAACACACTTCGACATGAGATGGTAATCTTTCATTTTCTTTTGAATTCATTTTGATATCATAGGATTTCATTATTTGTTTTCAACAACTTAGAAAGCTTCATTTCATGAGTGAAGGAATGAATCTTGATTATTGTTTTTGATTTAGATTAGTTTCTATTCGATGCAATTATCTTGTTTATACTTTTAGATTTCCCCCTACCACATTCTGGTGCGCTCAATGGGACCTCGATCCTTAACACTAAAAATTTTGTGAGCTACATTTGAAGTTGTAGGTCTTGGAAGCACTCTGGAAAAATCTTCACGCATAGGTTCTAGAAAAACTTTGCATTTGCTTTCATGGTTCTAGTGCCTTTGACTTGTTTTCTAGCTCACTTGACCTAGTTTTTGGTGCTTTTGACATTTTCTGGCGCCTTTTCTCTCTGATAGAGGGTGCTTTTGAAATTTTTTGGCACCATTTCTCTTTGATAGAGGGCACTTTTAATATTTTTTGGTGCCTTTTCTCTCTGACAGAGGCCACTATTTCTTATTTTTCATGCGCTTTTTCCTTGGTAATTTGTGTCTAAGATCTACAAGTAAAAATTTGATTTATAATGCTAATGGGTGCCTGATTTTAATGTGTGACAAGTACTAATGTCGTTTATGTAGGATTTATAGAATTATAATTGATGGTTATCCCAAAAATAACTAACACATTTGTTACTGTAAGGTAAGGGGACCAACCACACCAAGGCTCCAAGTCACAGAGAGCCAAGAGTGGAGGGTTGCCCTATCTTACCTCAAGCTACTAGGTGTTTAGGAAAAGAATCAAGAATGATTAGTACTCTCAACTACTTCTATCACTCTATAGATCCAAAAGTATAAATGAGGCTAGACGATCTAGTTTCTAGAGTCTAAACTATACCTTAGACGGCTCTCTATCCGAGGATGGCAGCACAAGTCTAGGATGACAGTGCGGCGCATTGGCATCTCTTTGGCGCGCTAGCATCTGTATGACTATAAAATGTGAAATACAGTATGGAGAGCAAGAAAACCTACTAATTGTCTAGTTGACTAAGTTTAATGAAATAAATAGAATATTGAAATGTGAGAAATAACTATATAAATGGAAGAGAACGTAAATGAAAGTGAGAGTGATGAAAACCAACTCACTAAAGCTCTAGTTATCCAATGAGCCCCACGCACACATTCACTTACACATAACCAAGAGAAGGAAAAAATTTGGGTTGTATAGGGCTTTGCCTCATTCAAACCCCCGCTTTGGTGTTTCCACCTCCACGAACAACTAGAAAAGCCACAAAGTAGAAAATGCAATAAAGGAAAGAAGAAAGGAAAGAATTGAACACTAAAAAAGATACAATGCTACTCTATCAAACCACAATAGTAAAAGGAGAGTGAAGCAATACCACCTCCACCCAAAGGCTCTCAAGGACAATTAAGGGAGAATGCAAGACAATGAGATTAGCAAAGTTGACATAGCCACAATGGTGATAAAGACAGGTCTCACAACTTCTATGGTAGCACAACACATACAAAGATGAAGTTGATGGAGTAACAAACTTCTACAACACTCAATAGAGTTGTGAAAATGCTCAAGAGAATGTAATATATTGCTATAAAGATCAAGAATTTCCAAGAGGATGAAGTGATAGTGAAAGATAGGCATTTGAAGGAAGATTAGGAGGGAAGGATCCATTTTTGGGTTAGTTGGTTGACACAAATGTGTTACACTTCATGCCTAATGGAGAGCATAATATACATGCAGACACCAAAGGTAGGAATCTGTTAGGGACAATAGTGTGTCGCAGAGATGTCTGCACGTTGTGCTCGTGTCCCTAAAAAATATTCCTCCATCGACACACAGGACAAATGACAAGTGGATGGAAGGCAGGTGGGTGATGTGGAATTTCACCTTTGAGTTTGATTTTCTAAGGTGAGGGGATGCAAAAGTGGAATTTACACAAGGGGTGAAAATTCACTCCTATACATTTTTCCCCCACTTTAGTGAGTATGAGTATTAAAGAGTTAGAAAAGTATACCTGAACCGTCGAGGAAGCAAACTGCAATATGGAAAACTCGAAAGTGCAAGGTAGGCAAAGGACTCCACAGGTACTCTCTTCTGAGGAGGTTCAAACAAAAGGACTTCATAGCTCCATGGAACTACAAAGTTGAACAAAGTACACCAAAGGCCCATAGACCAACAATGGAAAAATCCCATAGGCCCTCAGACCTACAAAGAAGGAACCCCCTAGGTACTCTCTCCTGAAGGAATCCCAATGTAAGGGGACTCTGCATATTTGGATTGGAAAGAAACTTCATAGGTGCACCTATAAAGAAACATGTTAATCCATAGATAGAACATGTTAGAAAACAAAAAGCAGCCACATAGGCAAATAAGAAAACAGTCATGCAGACAATCACACAATTGAAGGAAGATATTTCAAAGGGGTCCCTCAGGAACCCTTCAAAAGAAGAGGGTTCCACTCAAGGGATGTACTATTTGAAAGTGCAAGAATTTTTTTTAGAAATTAATTCAATCATCAAGGAATCCTTTCGAAAGATGTTCACTTCATCAAGGAATTCGAAAGGAAGAAAATTCCCCCTCATGAGGGGAAGGTCAAGGCTTCTCCCATAGGAAAAGCTACTCCCTCCTCAAAGGAATTTCTTTAAGTTCTTTCTTTGCAAACCCAAGACTAAGGAAACATGTTCCGTTAGGGGTCCTTGTTGAGAATGCAATTTTTGAAAAGAATTTGCAAATATTTTTGAGAAATATTCGTTGGCTATTGAATGTGTTTTCTAAAAATTGATGTGACATTATAGGCCCCTTAGGATGGTGTGTTCTGAACATAAGGCACATGGCATCCTAAGGAGAGAAAAGAAAGAATAAAAAAGTGATATTGTGGCTTGTGAGACATAGTAAGATGTCACTATGGTGATGTTGTCGCACACACGAGGGACAAGACATGAGCACCAAAACATCACAACTCAAGAAAAGAAGAGAGAAAGATAGAAATACTACAAAAAGAGATAATGACATCACAAAAAAATGGCACAAGGGCGATCTAATATTTCAGGGTCAGAGTTGCTCATAAATATATATAAGTATAGTAATAGTATATTAATGAACTTTCATCAACCCCCTACTATATCAGACCATATGAAGAATGCACAAGAAGACAAAGTAAAAATAAATAAATTGGGTCAACATGGAAGGGAAGCCTAAATTCCCCCAACACTTTGCATCATCCCCAATTTGTCAAAAATCAATACACATAATAGAGGAAGAATGATGCAACAAATAGAGAAAGTTTTATGACACATAATCACTCATGTATCCAAGCACCTATGAGGGTGAGAAGGGTCATCCAAGAACACATAACGCAAGCATGATGGAACACAAAAAAACACACAAACACCTAATCTAAAGGTAAAGAAGAGGTGCCCCCTAACACTCATCAACCAAGAGGTCATCAGCCTCCCAATCTAGATCATTATACAAGGAAGGTAGACAATCTTGAAAGGGTGGAACCGTCTGACCCTTCTGAAACAAGATCCAAGGAAGGAGACTCTTTTGGGTCTCCTCCACTTAGCTCCTATGGAGAAAAGGTCAACGATTTTACAAAGATCACTAACAAGCTTGGGACCTCATCCAAAGAGTTAAACATTCACTTCATAGGAGTGCCATGTGTTCCCTCAACAGATGAGGGAGGTGGCACTCGAGATTTACTACTAGGTTCACCAAGTAACTCAGGAGTAGTGACCAACTCAGGGGATGTTGGAGCTTCTTCCATCACAAGGATGGTGCATGCTAATGTAGAACCACCCTTTGAAGAGGGTGAAATCCTCTTTCGACCCCCATTGCTAGTGGGGCCATCCTCCACTTTTCGCTTCGTCGGAGGGTGTGAGACCCCAATAGACAAGGAAAAAGGCATAGAAGAGGATGAGAAAACTATGATAGACACCATCGAGGTGTTTGGCATGTCCATGGACTTTGAAAATGATGGGATGTATAGAAGGAACATTAAGAGAGGGAGCTCGACTGGAGGAGCAATAAACACCTACACCTTTTTAGGGTTAGGGGTGTGTATGCTCGTAGCAGGAACCAAAAGTGGCACTGAGGTTGACTAAACTAAAGTAGAGAGGATGGGAGAGGAGGACACAACAACAGCTCCTAAAATAGGAGTGGTCGCCTCCCCTTCCTTCCTCTACAAAGCAACCTACTTAGCAACTAGAAGTTTTCACCGACACTTGCGCTCACACGCAAGGTGGTTCCTATTGCTTTAGGAGCTAAAGGCTAGAAGCTGGGATGGAACAAAAGGCTCATGCTTGGCCATCAAATTGTCCATCACATCCATTTCTAGTGTGAGAGAGACTCTTATACAGGAGCAGGAGGGAGAGACTAAGAAGAGGTTGAAGCAACAGTGGGAGGAATCAACTCTAATGCCTCGGTGGTAGACCTCTTCCCATTCACTTCCTTAGGATTAGGAGTGGTAGGAGGCCATAGAGGTTGAGACATAGAGGATTCCCCATGAGAATCCTTTCCCTTACCATACCAAATGGTCCTAGGCACCGTAGGTAGAACGGGAAGTTCAAACGTTGGACACTTAGGCTTTCGCCAAGTGGGCACCATAGGATTCTCTAGCAATTTCTTAGGAGTATAATCTAATGACGCCACAATAGGGTGAAAGGAAGTGGTAGGCTAGACAGTAGAAGAGGAAGAAGACCCTCGAGATTGTTTCCTTCTTCCCTTCTTCGAGCTAGGGTGGCATCACTGTCAACTTTCAAACATGCGCTATGCAAAATAGCATAAGAAGATGGAGGGTATCTCACTTTAGGCGTTAAGTGCCCCTTCTTCTACTTCTCATAGGTCTTGTATAATAATTTTTTCCTTGGTAGAAGTGGACCAACAGGTGCAGGCCAAAAGTGATCCAAAGATAGCTACCACGCACAACTGGGGGTTTATAGCTAGTGTCATGGATTACATGCACTGAATCCTCATGGATGAATTTCAAACATTTATGCACCACCAAGGGAACTGAATTCATAGCGACTAACTAAGGGATACCCAGTTTTACTCTGAAGAATCCATACCCTAGGATTATGTTAAAGACCAAGTTTACTGACTTAGTTTCAACAAGGACTAATAAGGTGATGCTACCAAGGGGAGGTACAAAAAGTCTATTATGTGTATGGATTGGTACTCTCAGATGCATCATACCCATCTTTGTACAGGAAATTGATCAACATAATCTCCTTAATAATCACATTCACCCAACACTTCGGGTCAATAAGAACACCTATTATAGTGTTTTTGTTGATTCACGTGGGGATGTATAGAGGAGATGGCTCTCTATTATAACCCATCAAAAAGTCCTATGAGGTGAAGGTTATGCCAGGAGAACCACTCATAGGTTGCATGGAAGGGATAGGTAGATGCAGAAAGGAATCCATCGCATACACTAAACAAAACTTTCACAAAGCCCCAAAAGGTTTTGCAAATGGACATTAACCCAAATAAGGTTTCATTTTACGACACTTATGGAACCTTCCAACTATGCCACTAAAGTTAGTAGGTTGGGTTGCAAGGTGGAACACCTCACAAAACTCACACCTACAATGCTCCTATGATATGAGGAAAGGACCCTTCAACACTACTAAACGAAACCAAAATGGTTCACGTCGAGTTCACCAAAAATGTAAGGCAAGGGGACTAACCACACCAAGGCTCTAGGTCATGGAGAGTCAAGAGAGGAGGGATTCCCTATCTTACCTCAATCTACTAGGTGTTTAGGACAAGAATCGAGAATGAAGAGCACTCTCAAGTGCTTTTGTCACTTTACAAATCCAAAAGTCTAAATGAGACTAAACGAGCTAGTTTATGGAGTCCAAACTGCACCTAAGACAACTCTTTGTCTAAGGATGGAAACAATGGTCTGGGAAAACAATGTAGCATGCTAGCATCTCTCTTGCATGTTGGCATCCATACGGATAGAAGATGTGAAATACAATACATGGAAAACAAGAAAACTTACTATCTAGCTGACTAAGTTTAATGAAATAAATAGAATAATGAAATGTGAGAAATAACTATATAAATGGAAGGGAATGTAAATGAAAGTGAGGGTGATGAAAACCAACTCACTGAATCTCTAGTTCACCAGCGAGATCCACGAACACATTCACCTACACACAACCAAGAGACGAAAAAAATTTTGGGCTATATAAGAGTTTTCCTTAGTCAAACCCCTGCATTGGTGTTTCCACCTCCACAGACAGCCAGAAAAGCCACGAAGTAGAAAATGTGATAAAGGAAAGAAGAAAAGAAAGTATTGAGCACTACAAAAGATACACCACTACTCTATCAAACCACAATAGTAAAAGGAGAGTGAAGAAATACCACCTCAACCCAAAGGCTCTCAAGGCCAATGAGGGGAGAATGCAATACAACGAGCTTGGAAAAGTCGACACAGTTGTAGTGGTGATGAAGGGAGGTCTAGCAAGACTCCAAACTAGCAGCTTCTATGGTAGCACAACACATACATAGATGAAGTTGATGGAGTAACAAGCTATTGCAATGCTCAATGGAGTTGTGAAAATTCTCAAGAGAATACAATGGATTACTAGAAGGATCAAGAATTTCCAAGAAGATGAAGTGATAGTGAAAGATAGGCATTTGAAGGAAGATTAGGAGGGAAGGATCTATTTTTAGGTTAGATGGTCAACACAGAGGTGTTACACTTCATGCCCAATGGAGATCATAATGTCCTTATGGACACTAGAGGCAGGAATCTGTTAGGGATGACAGCACGTCACGCAGACATTTGTGTGTTGTGCTTGCATCCCTGACAAATATTCCCCCACCAATACACAAGAAAAATAACAAGTGGATGGAAGGAAAATGGGATGACAACACGTCACGCAGAAGGATCAAGAATTTCCAAGAGGATGAAGTGATAGTGAAAGATAGGAATTTGAAGGAAGATTAGGAGGGAAGGATCTATTTTTAGGTTAGATGGTCAACACAGAGGTGTTACACTTCATGCCCAATGGAGATCATAATGTCCTTATGGACACTAGAGGTGGGAATCTATTAGGGATGATAGCATGTCACGCAAACATTTGTGTGATGCGCTCGCATCCCTAACAAATATTCCCCCACTAATACACAAGAAAAATAACAAGTGGATGGAAGGAAAATGGGTGATGTGCAATTTTTCCTTCGAGTTTGATTTTCTAAGGTGACAGGATGCAAAAGGGGAATTTACACAAGGGGTGTAATTTCACTCCTATAGATTTATAGGGAAGACAAATGGCCAAAGAGTTTCCAAGCTTTCTAAGTTAGAAGAATACTTTCAATTTGGTGCTTGAAATGAACCCCAAAAACAAAATGCTTTCAATTTAGTGCTCTAAAATGAATCTTTTTCAAGCTTTCTAAGTTAGAAAATACTTTCAATTTGAGGCTTAAAATGAACCCCACAAACAAACACTTTCAATTTAGTGCTCTAAAATGAATCTTTTTCAAGCTTTCTAAGTTAGAAAAATACTCTCAATTTGGTGCTTAAAATGAGTCCCACAAACAAAACACTTTCAAATTGGTGTTGTAAAATGGATTTTTTGAATTTTTCAATTGGTTTTGCTCTGAATGTTCAATTATTTTGTTGACCAAATGATTTCAATTTATTTACGAATGCTCGATTTACTTTGTTGACCACTAAGACAAGGTTTAGAACAAACACTCAATTTTGGGCCTCAAATGAACAAATCAATTTTTCTCTTGCACCTTTGCTATCTCATTGATTGATAGCCATAACACTTCTATTGGGTGCTTTAAAAAGAACCATTGCTATCTTGTACACACCTTATTTCACTTTATTTTGGGGACAGTGCCGCTTGAGGGGCTTAAAAAAAAAATTGTGATGAAGTGCATTTTTTGTATTCGATGTTTGGAAAACTAGGTTACTATCATCTCCCCTTGTGCCTTTTTGGTGATCTTGGGTGATGAAAAATCATCTTGAGTTTCGCATTTTTTACTTCAAAGCATACCTTTATAGGGCCTACCTTTTGAGATACATTCTTTGCTAGAGAACTCAAAGGCGACCCAAGCGGTACTCTACTTTGGACTGCTATATAAATTATTATGTGTGTGAGTAAAGTTCTCACCCACCTAATTTTGCTATTCTATACCAACAAATGTCTCCCCTAGTATCCATGTGATACATCAAAACCTGCAAGGGTTGGGAGGCCTTTTAATTGAGTGAATTACCGCATGTATAGATATCATGAAATAATCTCCCCAAAACATGACTAAGAACCAAATGTTTGTAGAAGCTACCCCTTTTATCCAAAATATACATTGAAGTGGTGCATAAGAATTTAATTTTGAGAAGTTACTTACCAAGTCCAACTTATGGTTGAGCGTACAAACCCTCTCCATTCATTGCACGTAAAATCATCCCTTCGGGGCACTAGGTAATCCCACCTAGGAAGAAGTGTCTATCACTAGGGTATACTTTGTTTTCACAAAATTTCCAAAGATCTATTCAATTACATTGAAACATCAAACTTCATGCTTGAATTAAATAATGAACACATCCAAAAAAGCACTTAACATGGTTCTAAAATGGAAAACCCCTTTAACTTAGTGTGAATCCTTTAAAAAGAGCCATCTATTTGCACTCCTAAAAGATATTGTAAAATAATATATTTGAAGGTTTCTGAATATCGAGGCTCACATTTCAAGTCTCATTAAGGAAAAGGTAAACATTGGAAACTATAACTTTTAGCATTTCTACCTCTGTAAACTTTGAGCTTTCATGGAGGTAAATGTGCTTAAAGTAAAGACATTTAGGTCACACAAGTTTTGATTGTGGTCTTGCATGATATCTGCCAAATCTCAAAGAAAATCAAACACAATCATCCAAAACTAAAAAAATCATCAACGCTACTATCAAATACTAAAATAGAAAACATATGTTGAACAAAGGCCACTTCTACTCCTATTTTTGTTGCACTTGACCAAATATTGGTTGCACTTTTCAGAAAAAACTCACTTTTTCTTTCTATCCCATAACAGCCACTAATGAAAATCTATTGCATTTGACAAAACCAACATACTTGATACAAAACTGGTCACACTTGCTCTTTTTATGTTGCACTTGCCAAATATTTTCTAGCACACTTGACAAGGAATTAGTCACACTTGCCCAAATAGCTCACTTCTTCTAACTGAGAAAATAACCAAAATTGAAATAATACATACATAGGTCACACTTGCAAAAACTTAATGTACTTGCTTATCCGAAATTAGCGCACTTGACAAAAGTTTTCTCGCAGTTGACCACATTGGTCACCTTTGCTCAAAAACTAGTCGTTTTTGCTCAAAAACCATCGCTTTTGCTCTATCCTGCTGACAATTAAAAAAATGAACTAAAGCTAGTTACAAGATCCTTGTTAGAATGAAACAATTGGAAACCCAAGATAGGTCATATAGTCCTTCATCTATCTTCAAAATCTGTCCTACTTTTGGAAATAAAAATCAAAACAAACAAACCTGGATTATTCCCTCACCCACACTTCTAAGATATTAACAATTACTTGAGCCTCAAGGCTAGTTCAAGTAAGCTTTTTTGCAACATATCCTCTAGAAGAAGAAGTGAGATATCGATCCAGGCCTTCCAGTATTTTTAGATCCAAGGATAGCATCATTCTAAAATAGCACTCAAACCTTAGGGTCTTAAGATTCATAACAACCATATCAAAAGACCCAACACTTTCACCTTATGACCATTTGGCATCCAATTTATCCAGTCCAACAATTGAACCTTACAGCACCAATCCTACAGCCAAGTCTCACACACATTGAAGGTGAATAGACGAATATCATTAGCAGTTTAAGGACCTTCATATTTGAGAAAAATGAAACACCAAACCAGTGGAGAAACACAACAAAAATACTAGATAAAGAGGAAGAGAAAGTAGACCTTGCAGTCGGAAGACCCATGTTACCACCTCCCATGTGGTAATAGTTATCCATCCTTCATGATCTTTGGAAAAAGAAAAATACTTAAATGAAATTTCATATTCCGTCTGTCAAATAACAATCCTAGTCTAAAGTTTTTCAAAGGACACATCTTGAAAACTTGTCACAACTATGACATTTGACTAAGACATTTCTATTTATTCTTTTCAATGGGTGAACCAAAATTGAATACCCAATAGAAAATCCAAAAGCAAAAGCAATTTTATTTTTTGTAAAAATAAAAAATTCAAAAAAGTAAAAGAATTCTTTTTCCATAGTTAGGAGTCATGAAAATGTTCACAAAAGCTTGGAAATTGTTTATGACAACTACGAGATCACAACATAGAAAGAACATGGAAGCAAACAAAAACAATGCTACCATACCACCAACAAACACCACGAACAATGAAGGTGGCCAATGGGGCTATAAACAAAATGACCTCGAAACACCTCAAAAGAGACCCACATTCAAAGAGATATTTAGTGAGGAAGAGATAAACCACAAATGACATTAACTGATGGATCAATCCAACCAGAACCCAAAAGGTGTGGTTATAAATGAAGTGGATAGTGAAGAGGAGATAAATGATGAAGACTATTTCAACATTCCAACAACCCCAAGGTGCTCAAACTAATGGATGAACTATTGAAAAAGGACCCAAATTCTTACTTCTTCAAATTAGCATAGAGTGGTCCTAAATTTCTAATAGACTTTAATTTGGAGGCTCTCAAATATCCTAACCTTATTCCCTTAGGGGATAACTTAGTTGTGAGACAGATATTTGAACCCACAAAGATTCCAAACATGCCACCAATATTCTCACAAAACAATGGTCAACCCATGGAAAACCCCTTGTATAGAAAACCAACTCAAATCAAACAAGTAGCAATGGCCCAACAGTATCAAGGAGGTCCATCTCAATATGTACCATAAAGAAACAATCATCTTCCAGGACAATACATGCATCAAAAAACTTTCTATTTCAACTCTTCCCAACACGTGCAAAATCAATAGGGTTGACCATAGGGTCTCCTTCCCAATCAACAACACCATCAACAAGGTGGACCACAGGGTCCCCATTCCAATCAACAATACCATCATCAAGGTTGACCACAGGGCCCCCTTCCTAATCAATAGCACCATCAACAAGGTGGACCATAGGGTCACCTTTCCAATCAACAATACCACCAACAAGGTTGACCACAGGGCCCCCTTTCTATCCAACAGTACCAACAACAAGGTGTGCCACAAGGTACCCTTTCCAACCAACAAGGTGGACCACATGGTCCCCTTCCTTATCAGCAATACCAACAACAAGGTGTGCAACATGGTACCCTTCCCAATTCATCATATCAACAAGGTGTCTTGTTAATGCATCATCAAGGGAACCTTCAAAATATTGTGTCCCAACAACAAGGTGTGCCACAAGTACTCTTCCCAATTCATCCTACCAACAAGGTGTCCATCTAATGCATCAACAGAGTAACCTTCAATATACTTCATCCCATAAACAAGGAGCTAACCCTCCTTACACTCAACAAGGATCTAACCTACCCTATGTTCAAAATGGCTACCAAGGTTCAATACCCATGTTCTATCCAACTTATGACCAAACAAGCATTATGGCACAACAAGGCTTCTACACACAAGACTTACAAACAAATATATCAAAAACTAAGATGGAACTACAACTAGAGGTGATGAATCAGAGAATATCGAACATGCAGATAGGGAAAAAAAAGAAGACTTATACCCTACAGGAAATATGTCCATTCTCATTTGAGCATTCCATCACTATGCTACCTTTTCCAAAAAACTTTGTAATGCCCAAGTTTGACAAGTACAAAGGAAGAGGAGATCCAGTAGAGAATGTACAAGATCTTTCAGTATCATGTATGGAATTACAAAATAATGACTCTTACCTCATGAGGCTCTTTCCACATAGCCTTATAGGTCATGCTATTGAGTGTTTTTCCCATCTATCACCAAGAATTAAAACCTTCAACGAACTATCTAGAAAATTCATAAGCCACTTCTCATTTAATATAGACCAAGACGTCACCATCACATATTTATCCAAGATTAAACAAATTCAATGAGAGTCCTTTACCTCCTACCTACAGAGATGGAGGCACAAAGCTAGTAGATGCAAATGGCCCATTCTTGACAAGTCGCTGGTAGATATCTTCATTTCAAATGTTCTACCCAAGATCAACTACCAACTCACTATGTTATATCTCAAAAATTTCAAAGAAACCATTGAAAAAGGATTACATATTGATATATCCCTCATAAAAAGAGGAGTCCTTAAACTAAACAGCTTGAAAGACAGTCCCTCTAGTTCAAACAATAAACCTAATATTTGGGCCAAGAAAAAGAACGTTACAAATGATGGAGTAGTTGACACTAGAGCACTATGGAATGCAAAAAATATACCTCCAAATAAACCTCAAGTGATGCAAACAATATATGTTCCAAATAATGCAATAAACAACCAACTTACCTATCCCAAAAACAATCAAGCAGCCAACCAACAATCAAATCAAGGAGGGAAACAAAGACAATATGACCTACCAAGGAGACATTTCACGGTATTAGGAGAGTCACTTGAGATAGTCATGCGTAAACTAGTGCAACAAAACCTCATCAAGGTCAATGATTGCCCAAACTATAAGGAACCTAGCTTCAAAACACCATGGTATAACAAGGACTCGTGTGAATTCCAAAAAATTAAAGGACATACAAACAACAACTGCATGAGACTCAAGAACCTCATATAAGACTTGATAGACAAGAGAGAAGTCAATTTTGAACATCATCCTGGGAACAAGGATCTCTAGATATACGCGAACCTAATTTTGAACCATGCTAAAAGGAATGACAAAAGAAATGACCAAGACTACCACAATGCTAACTACACATATGGTGACACAATTCTAGGTACCCTCTCTCAAACAGATGAGAATAGGGTGGATGTAGTGACTATACAAGGTGGAGACAAAAATTTCAACGTAACTACCCATCGAGGGAAAGTTACAATAAAAGGAGCCCAACCTAATCCCAAGACTAAGTCATCAAATGACTACAGTATTATGGAACAACTAAAGAAAAATCCCACCTTAATCTCAATCCTAGAACTGCTAAAACTATCACCCGCACATAGGGAGATACTAGAAAAGGCATTAGAAATAGTAGTCCATAATAACCTCAATCCAAATCAATTCCAAGCCATGATTGGAAAAATCATGGCCAATAATCATTTAGTCTTTTTTGAGAAAGATCTTCCACAAAAGAAGCTCTCTACATAGAGGTTGGTGTCCACAATAACATGGTCAAGAGAGTGTTGATAGTTAATGGTGCGGGTCTAAACATATGTACCTTAAAAAAATTCAAAAAATTGAGGTATTCTAATGATGTGATAGAAAAAGGAAAGAGCATCACTATAAGGGCCTATGATGACCTTAAAAGGAATTCAAAAGGGACAGTCTAGCTACTAGTGTAGATAGGACCAGTCATCACAGAAATTACATGTCAATTACTTGACCTTGAGTTACCATATATCCTCCTCCTAGGATTCCCTTGGATCCATGCATTACAAGAAGTTCCTTCAACCTTCCACCAATGTCTAAAATTCCCTCACAAAGGAAAAGAGCTGACACTATATGTCAATCTTGAACCTTTCCACTTATGTGAAAAGTTGGAGAAGTATAATAAGATCCAACGTACACCCAACAACAACATATCCCTCCATTCATTCTCATATGTTGACCCTTCCATGCTACCATCGACCTCAACCAAGATCACATCAAGTGAGCAACCAAAAATAGAAACCAAGTTTCAAGTACTTGACATGGGTAATGGGAATTATCACTTTAGCCAAGCATTTTGAATTGGTATGCTTCCATCAACACCAAAAGCCTATGGAGGTCTAAAAGAGATCAAGTATGCTTATACAATGCAAATGATAGTCAAACCCACAATTTTCACCAAATGAAGGACAAAGAGATATTCAAAGAGGACTTCTCATCCATGATTTACAAAGAGGACCAAAAGGAACTAGAAAATCCACAACCCATTCTAATTGATCCTAATAGTAGAGGTTATCAATTAACTAAAAAAATGGGATATCAAGGAATAGGTGGCCTTGGGCTACACAAACAAGGCCGATGGGAGCCTATCATAGTGGAACAAAGAAATAAATATATAGGACTAGGTTATGAGCCAAAAGACGTGGTTACTCCAAATACCAAATGAACCTCTTTTAAGAAATGAGAAACTTTTACTAGTGTTAAGGCATTGGATATATACCTTATCATGGAAAACAATTTACCCATCGAAGACTTATTCAACAACTTTAGCATTGATAGGCTCCCTCTCCAATTTATCAAAACTATTCTCAATACCTATTATTATTCTGGAATGGACTCAAATGAATACAAATGGGATTCTCCTTTCTTTATCACTAGATATGGTTCTCCCACTTCTAGTATTGATGACCTAGAGACCCAATGGGAAAAATATACTAGATCCATACTAACCATTTTGACAACCTCTGTAAGCTTTGCAGATAATGATGATAGCCTACCCCTCTGCTACCCACAATTGATAGATTAGAATCAACAACAGCATACACCTGTTTTGGATCAATTCCAGAACAATGAGTCAATCACAGAGTTCATGGTACTTCAAACAGGCATACCAACAGGAGATCACAAATCAAGGTTCATCATGGAACTTGAAAATGATGCATACTTTGGTGGAGATATTGAATCTTCTAGTCAAAAAAATGAAAGAGAAAACATAAAAATAAAAATGCAATCCCCTAGAGAAGACCACAATGTGGCTCTATTGGATCATAAAAAAGAAGAAAATAAAGGATGCATCTAAAGGTGATAACCTCTTTAAGGAACCCAAGGATGGAGGGTTCAATCTCCCCATATCTAAATATCAAGAAAATCAATGCTCCTAGTGGAAGAAGTAGAGTCCATAAATGTTGGCATGGTAAAGAACTCAAAGATCACATACCATGTGGCATCACTTGACCTGAAAGGAAAGAAAACTTCATAGTATTCATCAATGATAGAAAAATAAACTTTCTATGGACCTATGCAGATATGCCTGGACTAGATCCATCACTAGTGGTACATCATTTTTTCATATTCCCTAGAGTGAAGCCTATCAAGCAGAAACTAAGGAAAATGAATCCTTAGATAGTATTATTGTTAAAGGTAAAACTCAAGAAGTTACTATACGTGGGTTTCATTAGACCCATTTATTATCTAGAATGGATATCAAATCTAGTACCAGTGTTAAAGCCTACTGGGGGTATAAGGATTTGCGCAGATTTCTAAGACCTAAACAAAGCTTTCCTAAAGGATGATTTCCCACTTCCAATTATTGACATGATCGTGGATGTAACAGCATGGCATGAGATGTTATCCTTAATGGATGGTTTCTCTAGATATAACCACATAAAATCTCTCCAAGTGATCAGCACTAAACAACATTTACTTTTATATGGGATACCTTTTGTTGGTGTAAGAGAGGGGAACCAACCACATCAAGGCTCCAAGTCACAAAGAGCCGAGAGTAGAGGGCTATCCTAACTTACCTCACTCTAAAGGAAGGGGATTCAGAATGAAGAGCACAATATAGTACTTATGTCACTCTATAGACCTGAATATCAAGTTTAGGCTAGGAAAACTAGTTTTTGGAGTCAATTTTGTACCTCAAATAGCTATTTGTTTGAGGATGGTAGCACAATTTTGGGATGAAAAGGTGGTGCATTGGCATCTCTTGGGCGCACTAGCATCTGTATGGATAGAAAATAGCAGGTACAATATAAACTACATAAAAATGCACTAATAGCCTAGGTAGTTGATCTTGAAGGAAAATATAGAATAAGGAAGTACAGCAAATAAAGATGAAGATGATAAAGTAGATAAATAAAGGCTAGGGTGACGAAAATAATCTCACATAAGCACCAATTCTCCAGCTAGCTCCATGTGTACGTTCACCTACACACAAGAAAGAGGGAAAAGTTTGGGGATTTTATAGGGTCCTACCTCAGTTAGACCCTCGTTTTGGTGTTTCCACCTCAACGGACAGCCAGAAAGCAACAGAGTAGAATATGCAATAAAGGAAAGAAAAGGAAGTAAAGAAGACTACAAACAATATTATTCTACTCAATCAAATCACAAAGGAGGAGTGAAGCATTACCACCTCCACCTAAAATCTCACTAGCCAATGGAGGAGAAATCAAACTATGAACTTGGAAAGGTCACCACCACCACAACCGTGGTGAAGGGAGGTCTCGCAAGACTCCAAGCTTACAATTTCTAGGATGGATTCACACTTTCAATGTGGATTTGATGGAGTGATGCTGCTACTGCAATGTTCATAATGGGAATGCTAGAATGTTGGAGAATATCCTTGAGAATGTGAAGAGTGAAGTGAATGAATGTCTAGATATCCAAATGAAGTGAGAATGGATGAATTTGAAAGAAGAATGAGGAAGAATCTATCATTTTTGGGTCAGTTGGTCGAAGAGGGGCATTACAATTTGACCCCAATCAGGTGTGTAACACCTCTACCAACTTTAAATGCAAGAATTTGTTAGGGATGACAGCATGCCATATAGACGTTCGTACACCACACATTTGTCCCCAACAAATATTCTCTCACCGACACAAAGGAAAAAATCCAAGTGGATGGAAAATAGGTAGGTGACATGGAATTTCACCTTTAGATTTTATTTTCTAAGGTGAGGGTATGTGAAAGGGGAATTTGCATAAGGGGTGAAAATTCACTCCTATACATTTTACCCTCGCTTTAGTGAGCATGAATACAAATGAGTACTTTAGTAAAGTAGATCAAAGAGTTAGTAGGGTTAGTAATGTATACCTGAACTATCGAGGAAGATAACCATGATTTGGCGAACTCAAAAGTGCAGGGTAGGCAAAGGACTCCCTAGGGAGCTTCAAACAAAAAGACTACATAGCCCCGCAGAACTATGAAGTTGCACGAAGTACACCAAAGGCCCTCAGACCAATGATGGACAAATCTTGCAAGATGAAAGCATCTCACAGGCCCCTGGACCTACAAGGAGGTAGCCCCCAAGGTCTCTCACATGAAGGAAGCCCAGTAAAGTAACCACCTTACAAGCCACATACCTGCAAGGAGGTGTCCCCCAAGTTCTCTCACATGAGGGAAACCTAGTAAAGAAAGCACCTTATAGGCCCGCAGACCTATAAGGATGTGTCCCCCAAGATCTCTCACATGAGGGAAACCTAGTAAAGGGGGCTCTATAGAGTCAAACTAGAGAGCGGCTTTACAAGCGCACCTGCAAAGTGACATGTTAATCCATAGATAAAACATGTCAAAAAATAGGGTAGCCACGAAAACAAATAAGTGAACAATCATGTAGACTGTCAACAAGCTGGAAGGCTTTCAAAGAGGTCTCTTGGGAACCCAACATGAAGAGGGGTCCACTCAAGAGACGTGTTTTTTGAAAGTGTTAAAGAGACATTTTTTCTCAAATTGATTCAACGTCAATGAATCCTTTTGAAAGATGTTCACTTCATTAAGGAATTTGAAAGGAAGAAAATTCCCCCTTGTGAGGGGAAGGTCGAGGCTTCTCCCACAAGAAAAATTTGCTCCCACCCCAGAGGAAAGTTCTCAAATCCTTTCTTTGTGAACCCATGATGAAGGAAACACATTCCATTAGGGTCCAAGTTGGGAATGCGATTTTTGAAAAAAATCTTGCAAGGACTTTCAAGAAAAGATTTTTTAGCCACAAATGCATTTTTTGAAATTTCAAGTATTATGAAAGTGGCTTTGTCACACATGAGAGGGAAAACTCAAGCAAAGAAGAGAGAGATATAAGAAAAGAGTGAAAGAGAAAGAAAGAATTACAAACAAGAGACATAGGGGGATATGGTTTCATGAGGTTGGATCTGCTCATGCTTATGTAAATAATAGGTAACCATGGTGCAAAGCGAAAGATCATCAATCCCCAAAAAATTGGGAGAAATGCATGTAAGATATAGTAAAAACAAAAAATTGGGTCAACATGGAAGGGAAGCCTAAATTCCCCCCAATGCTTTGCATCATCTCCAATTTGTCAAAAATCAAGCACAAACATGGAAGAATGATGATACAAATAGACTTTTTATGACACAAAAATAACTCATGTATCCAAGAACCAACAAGGGTGATAAGGGTCATCCAAGAACACATAGCACGAGCACGAGGGAACACATCACAACACACACATCTATTCTAAAGATAAAGAAGATGTCTCCCCATTAAAACTCATCAACCAAGAGGTCATCTGCTTCCCAATCTAGATCATTATAAGAAGGAAGACAAGCCTGTAATGGTAGAATATTAAGGGGAGGAGCATCCAACCTTCCCACAACAAGGGATAAGGAATAATCCCCTACAAGGTCTTCTCTGCTAGGATCTTGTGAGGCTATGGTTAGCAATTTTGTGAAGATCGTTGACCGGGTTGAAACTTCATCTAGAGAGTTGAACATTCACTTTGTAGAAGTGCCATTTCTAACCTCAACGAAGGAGAGGACTGCGCCCAAGATTCACCACTTGGCTCATCGAGTGACTCGAGAGCGGTAACAAACTCAAGAGAGGTTGGAACTTGTTCCATCATTAGGACAAAACAAGCTAGCACAATACCACCCTTTAGAGAATGTCAACTCCTCTTACACCCTCCATTACTAGAAGGGCCAACCTCCACCTTTTGCTTCATCGAAGGATGTGAACTCCCCATAGATGAGGCGAGAGGCACAGAGGAGGAGGAGAAAACTGTGGTGGACACCACTGAGGTATTCAACATGTCCACAAGTTTAGGGAATGGAAAGATGTCCAGAAGGGAAATCTACAGGGGTAGATCAACTAAAGGAGCAATAAACACCTGCACCTTTTTAGGGCTAGGTGCACTTACACTCACAGCGGGAGCTAGAAGTGAGATTGGGCTAGATTAAGTAGAAGCATAGGGGAGGAGAGAGAAAAATGCATCAAGAGGCCCAGAAGCAAGGGCAGTCATCTCCTCTTCCTTCTTTTGCAAAGTGTCCTACTCAACCACCGGAGCCTTTCACTGGTGCTTACGCTCACGTGCAAGGCAATTTCTATGACTCTTTGAGCTAGAGGCCGAGAGCTACGAAGGGACAGAAGGCTCCTGCTCAGCCATAGGGGCATCCATCATAGTCATTTCTGGTGAAGAGATAGAGTCTTAAATGGGAGCAAGAGGAAGTGATTGAGAAACAATAAGGGGAGTCAGCTCCAGCACCTCGACAACGAGCCTCTTCCCATTCACTACTTTAGGAGAAAAAGTGGTAGGAGGCCATAGAAGCTGAGACATAGAGGATTCCCTATGGGTACCCTTCCTTCTTCTGTATTGAACGGTCCTAGGCTACATGGGTAGAACAGGAAGCTCAAATGAAAGACGCTTGGGCTTTCACCAAGTGGGCACCATGGGATTCTCTCACAAACACATAACATAATCTGGCGGTGCTATAGCGGAGTGAGAGGAAGTGTCAAGATGGAAAATGGAAGAGGAAGAAGAGGGGCCCTAAGAGGGTTTTTCTTCTTCTCTTCTATGGGCCTTGGTAGCATCACTATCATCTTTTAGGCATGCGCTATGTAAAACAACATAAGGTGATGGATGGTACCTCAATCTAGGTGTTAAGTGCCCTTTCTTATACTTTTGATATGTTTGGTACAAGAGATCCTTCCTAGGCAAGAGAGGACCAATGGGTACAAGCCAAAAGTAATACAATGAATAACTACCACACACAACTGGTGGTCTATAATCGGTGTCATGGATCACATGCACAAAACCATAATGAATAAATTTCAAACATTTGTGCACAATCGAGGGAACTACATTCATAGCTATTAGCCAGGGGATACCCAACTTCACTGTGAAGAGTTCAAACCCTGGGATTATGTCAAATAGCAGGTTTATGGATTTAGGTCCGACAAGGACTGACAATATGATACTACCAAGGGGAGGTACAGAAATTCCATTATGCATGTGGATGGTGCTCACAGGTGCATCATACCCATCTTTATGCAGAAAGTTAATTAACATAATCTCCTTGGCTATAATATTCATATGAGATGTGGGGTCAACAAGAACACCTGCTACAGTGTTCCCATTGATTCATGCAGGGATATAAAGAGGAGATGGTTCTCTATTAAATCCCATCAATATGTCCTGCGAGGTGAAGGTTATACCTGCACTACTACTCGTAGGCTACGTAGAGGGGATAGGCAGATGCAGGAAAGAGGCCATCAAGCACACTAAATGATACTCTCACAAGGCCCCCCAAAGGTTTGAGATATGACAGTGACCCAATTAAGGCTTCATTTTGCAACACCTACGGAACCTTCCAACTACGCCTACTAGGGGTCATGGGTCAGACTGTAAGGCGAAATGCCTCACAAAACTCACAACTACAATGCTCCTAGAACATGAGGAAAAGACCCTTCAATACTACCAAATGAAACCAAAATGTTTCATGTCAGGTTCACCAAAAATGTAAGCAAGGGGGACCAACCATGTCAAGACTCTAGGTCACGAAGATCTGAGAGCAGAGAGCTACCCCAACTTACCTCACTCTAAAAGAAGGGGATCGAGAATGAAGAGAACTATATAGTACTTTTGTCACTCTACATACTTTAATATCAAGTTTAGGCTAGGCGAGCTGGTTTTCAAAGTCAATGTTGTACCTCAAACAACTCTTTATCCAAGGATGACAATGTAGTTCTGGGACAACAGTGTTGCGCGCTAGCGTCTCTTGGGCACATTGGCATCTGTATGGCTAAAAATAGCAAGTATAGTATAAACTACCTAAAAATTCACTAACAGCCTAGCTAGTTTATCTTGAAGGAAAAAATAGAATAAGTAGAGGAAATAAAGATGAAGATGATAAAGTAGATAAATAAAGGCTAGGGTGACGAAAATAATCTCACATAAGCACTAGTTCACCAGCTAGCTCCACATGTACGTTCACCTACACACAAGAAAGAGGGAAAATTGTTGGGGTTGTATAGGGGCCTGCCTCAGTCAGACCCCTTTTTTGGTGTTTCCACCTCCACGGACAACCAGAAAGCAATGAAGTAGAATATGCGATAAAGAAAAGGAAGCAAAGAACACTACAAACAATATTATGCTACTCAATCAAATCACAAAGGAGAGGAGTGAAGTGTTACCACCTCCACCAAAAAGCTCACTAGCCAATGGGGAAAAGAAAACTATGTACTTGGAAAGGTCACCACCATCACACCCTTCGTGAAGGGAGGTCTCGCAAGACTCCAAGCTCACAACGTCTAGGATGGCTTCACACTTGCAATGTGGAGTTGATGGAGTGATGCTACTACTACAATGTTCACAATGGGAATGTTGGAATGCTGGAGAATGTGCTTGAGAATGTGAAGAGTGAAGTGAATGAAATTCAAGAGATCCAAATGAAGTGAGAATGGATGAATTTGAAGGAAGAATGAGGAAGAATCTACCATTTTTGGGTCAGTTAGTCAATGAGGGTCATTACAATTCAACCCCAATCGGGTGTGTAATGCCTTTGCCAGCTTTAGATGTAGGAATTCGTCAAGGACGGAAGCGCACCACACAAATGTCTGTGTGTTGCGTATTCATCTTGACAAATATTCTCTCAACCGACACAAAGGACAGAAGCCAAGTGGATGGAAAACAAGTAGGTGACATAGAATTTTCCCTTCAAATTTGATTTTCTAAGGTGAAGTTATGTGAAAGGGTAATTTGTGTAAGGGGTGAAAATTCACTCCTATACAGCTAGAATGTCATGTTGTTTGGTCTAAAAATGTAGGAGTAACTTATCAAAAAGTAATGGCGACCATCTTCCATGATATGATACATACAATTATGGAAGATTGTGTAGATGGAATTCTAGCAAAGTCAATCAAAAGGGAATATCACTTGGACAATCTTGCAAAGGCATTTGATTAGCTTGAACAATATAACTTGAGACTCAACCCAAAAAAGTGTGTCTTGGGAGTAACATCCAGAAAGCTACTAGGGTACATAATGTCAAGATGGGGGATTGAAGTGGATCCTACAAAATTAAAATCAATACAAGAGATTCCTCCACCAAAGACATTAAAACAATTGAGAAGTTTACAAGGGAAGTTACAATCCATCAAGTTCTTTATAGCACAACTGGCAAAAAAATGTCACCCTTTCACCCATCTCCTACACAAGGACATCACCGTCAAGTGGGATAGAATATGTGACCAAGTGTTCCAAAAAGTCAAGAAGTACCTACTTACTCCTCATGTACTCATGCTACCTATTCCAAATAAAGAGATGGTACTCTATGTGTCTACCACACAAGCATTTTTGGGAGCTCTCCTAGCCCAACTAGATGATGATAACAAAGAGAGAGCAGTCTACTACATCAATCAAATACCGGTGGGCTACAAGTTCAACTACTTTCCCATAGAAAAAGTGTCTCTCAATTGTATTTGTGACATAAAAACTAAGACACTATATCTTAAATAGAAAATTAAAGCTAATTTTGAAAGTAGACCCATTAAAGTACCTACTAGCAAAAGCAGCCTTAACAAGTAGAATTGCTAAATGGGTGATGATTCTAAGTGATTTTGATATGGAATATGTGGATAGAAGAGCCACCAAAGGAAAAATCATAGCAGACCAGATGGTTGAAGCACCCATAGAAGATCACAAGCCTCTCACAATAGACATCCTAGATGAGAGTATATTGTTGACATAACAGATAGGCCATTGGACCCTATATTTTGATGGGTCCCACATGCAACATGGCTCTGGAGCAAGTATCCTATTTCTCACACCATAGGGAGATAGTATACCCAAGGCATACAAAAATGCCTTCCCCTAATATCTCAAAGTATGAAGCTCTAATTGCAGGGTTGAAGATGGCTATTGAATGGAGGATAAAGGAACTACAGGTCTTCGAAGATTCTCAACTGGTGATCAGGCAAGTGAACGATGAGTAACAAAAAAAAGATGAAAAGTTGATGATGTATAAAAGGATGGTAGATAGCTTCAAAGAATATTTTGTCACAATAAATTTTGAACAAATTTGTCAGATTAACAATAAAGCATTTGATGCCATGGAAACAATAGGCTCACTTCTTGATATTCCACAAAATTTTCCTAAGTACGAGTTCCTCGTGGAGCAACTACTCATACCTACATTTGACACCCCATAATCAAAACTAATATGTGTTTTGGTTGGTCCTAACTCCCCATGGTACCAAGACACATTTGACTACATCCATCACAGTACCATACCACTTGACCTAACAACCACTCAAAAGAAAACCTTCACCCATAGGACTTCTCAATTTACAATCCTAGGAGATACCCTATATTGTCACAGTCTAGATGGTATGTTACTCTAGTGTCTTAATGTAGAAGAAGCACAAATGACCTTACAAGACCTGTACATGAAGGTGTTTGTGGTTCCCACTCTACTAGACCTAACCTAGTCCAAAAATTGCTCAGAACAGGGTACTATTGGCCCTCCATGGAACAGGAGTGCATTCAGTGTTCTAGAAAGTGTTGTCAATGCTAGTAGCATAGTGACCTTATTCACACACTAGCATAGGATTTGAGACCCATCACAACACCATGGCCTTCCTCGCAATGGTTATTAGATCTAGTAGGTAAGATTTATCATGTTTCCTCTAATGGGAACCGTTTCATTATTACCACAACTGAATACTTCACTAAATGGATAGAAGAAATTCCATTAACCTACATCACTAGAAAACAAATATCAAAATTCATTCTGATTTATCTGATTTGTAGGTATGGAGTCCCCCAAACAATAATAACTGGCAATGGAACCCCATTCAAGAATCAAGACATCAAAAAACTTTTCTCCCAATTCTCTATCCAGCATAGATTTTCCATGCCCTATTACCCCCAAGGAAACAGTCAAGCCGAAGCATTAAATAAAACTATCTTGAAAATACTAAAGAAGACTATTAATGATGTTGGTTGTGATTGGCATTTACAACTAAACCCAGCTCTATGGGATTATTGAACTAGCATCCAAACACCTACAGGTGCCAAACCTTTTTCCTTGGTCTATGGATCAGAAGCATTCTTACCTATCGAGGTCAGAATCCTCTAATTGTGAATCTCACTAAAAGGCATGGTCCACAACGAAGAGTATCAAGTATCCCAATTAAATGAGCTGGATCTCCTAGATGAAAGGAATTTGAGTGCATTAAACCATCTTTAGGTTTATCAAAATTGACTCAAATGAAGTTATGATAAGAAAATTAAAGATAGAAACTTCCAGGTTAGTGATTTGGTCCTTAAAGAGAATCAGAAAGTACAACTAAATCAAGATGGAAAAGGCAAGTTTGAACCGAATTGGTTAGGACCATTTATCATCATAGAGCAAGCTACAGTTCTAGAGCTTATCAATTGGCTACTCCTGAAGGAGAACCTTTAACCGAACCATTGAACAACAGACACCTCAAGATATTTTACACTTAAAGCACATTAGAATATCCTAGGAAAAAGGGTAAAAATCCAAAAACATAAAAAAGAAAAAAAATCAAAAAAGCTAGAAAATAGTAAAGAGAAAAAAAAAGGTTCTTTTAGTGAAAACCACTTTGTGGTGCTTCTAGAACAGGTACCATAGTGAAATCCTGGCAAACGGGCACTATATTTGAATAGGAATTGCATCATTATCTATCGATACTGTCCACAACACCGACCCATTCATCTCATAATAAAACATGTGTCCAACCATGGCTTTGTACTGATTGAGGAAAGTAGCCTTGTCTCAAACTAGGGGAAACCTCCCAAAGTTGGTCATGGATTAGATATTTTTGTGTCCTATCAAGGTCAAAATAGAAAAAATCCAAAAACATCTAGAAAACAACAACTTTGGATTATTCCTTCACTCAACAAGTCTAAGATATCAACATTTTCTTGAGCCTGACGGCTAGTTCGAGTAGATTTCTCACAACATATCCTCTAGAAATAGAAGTGGAATATCAATCCAAGTTATCAAATGTTGTTTGAATCCCAAAAATAGTTTATGCTTTGAGTCATCACCAGGTTGAACTACATGGTCTCTTTGTGTACAATGTAGGCAAGTGATAGGGATAGGGTTGGACCAAGACAATCACTGTCTCAATGCCCCGATTCTCACCTTGATGAACCCCTTTGGTGTCACCTTCCACCACTCAACCTATAGGTCCTATGCTATTTAGGCACCCCTGGTTCTTCTGGCCAACCCTACTATCATTTCAAAATCCATCAACCAAGCAAATCTTGGTGCTTCACCATGTTCTCTCCTTTTGGCCCTTAATCTGCCCTAAAGGCCAAATAACCTCAACCTTCTTCAAGGTTCTTGCAGTGGTTTGAAGGTGTTTCAAAAACTTCAAAATGACCAATCTAAGGTCCTTTTGCAACCAAAAACCTCCAACTTTCCATCGCTTCCTCAAGGTTGCTTCCCTAGGGTTGAAAGGCTAGTAGCCTTGAGCCCCCTATTAGGTCTCTGAACAAGGGTAATTTGCTTTTCCCTCCTAAACCCACCAAAGAAACGTGGTTCTTGGCTTAGGAAATGTGTTTCCCCTACCTACACCTTCAAGATTTCTAGGTTCTTGGCTCTGTCCAAGCCGTACTCTGCCCTCATGCAAATACTACCCAAAACTAGGGTTTATAACTGCTTAGAACCAGTTTTAGGACTGGTGAAAAGTTCTCCTCCTAAACGGATTGCTGGGATCTCCTCCTTATCACCATAAGTTTCCAAGACCTTCCCCTAAATTCACAAGAAAGAATCTCTCAAATTTCTCTTTTCCCCTGCAAGATATGTCACTTTTTCTTCAAGACTACCCCAACCGAGCCTGCTCTGGCTCGCCTAGGGCATCCATTTGCTAGCACCTCCTGCACGGCCATAAACCCTAATAGCTATCATATATATAGGCATGGAGTCTATGCCAACTCCCCAAAAGGCCGTACAAATTGTACGGAGGAAAGATGGTCTAGACTTCCATTTTCTTCAGGCTGCATGGTTCAGACTAGCAACAGGTTGGGTTTAAACTATTTTCAAAAAACAAAGAAAAATGAATAAATAAAGCTACCAAATGTTACAAAAAACTTATACACAACCTCTACTACCTCCTACAACAAGAAAAAAAGTACATCTAATCCATTAAAGCGCTGTAAATGAACAAAAACCAGGAAATAATAACAACATTGTTTCCTTCAACTTCTGGAAAACACAGTCCGTACAAAAACTTCTAACCTACCAAAAAGGTCATGATATGCCTTAAATATGATTCCACAACAATTTAGGTGCTTTGGTCGAACTCAAAGAAGACCTAAAAATACAAAGTATAAAACCTCCTGTGTTTTCAAACATTTTGGCTAGATTGGTAAAATGACAAGTTAGGCTTCAAAACCCAAACAAGATTGCCACCTCACAATCCATTGATCAAGATTGATTCAAAACAACCAAAAACATAGCAAGATGTTCAACATGACCTCACAAAAAAAATGAACTTTAACCAAAAACTTCAAATAAGCTTGCACTTTGCCAGGTGCTCCTGCACCAGCAAGGCTTAATAGCCCCCAAGTTCGTAGGTCAGTCCCATTAGGTTTCTATCATACTTTATTTTCAACTTATTCAAAAGAGTCAAAACCCCAAAAACATTTGAAAAAACAAAAAATACCAAAAACAAGCTCTTCAAACCAAGAAAACTATGAGCCTCTACATGTACAATGTAGGAAAGGCTTATCTTTGATGAGCCCTCGAGGCCCTAAGTTAGTCCCCTGAAAACAACAAAAATAGGATCATAAAACTCAAAAAATAAAAAATACCTACTCCATCATCACAATTCACAATAAACTTTTCATCTATAATAAAAAAAATGAGCATCTTCACCCTTTGACAAAACAATCAAATGAACAGAGCAAACAATCAAAAAAATGTGATTAAAAAACAGACGAAAAAAAATTCCAAAGTATTAACTACCTATCTCTTTGAAAATTCACCAACAACATCCTAAGATATGCCTTAACGGATCTGTTCCTATGATAGACATTATCAACAATGGATAATAGCCTGAAACCTCAAAACAGATATGGAAAGTGATACTGCAACTTTGTTTTTATCTTTTTATAGTCTTACTTTTATGATTTATTTATTGAATCATTCCCAAGATCTCTTGAGGATTTCCATAAGGAGTTAGAGAAGAAGTAATGGGGAAAATTGAGCTCCATTTTGGTTTTCTTTTCGTAAGATTTTTTTGTAATACTATCATGGTGAATACCTACTTTATTGAGTGTATGGAAGTTGTTTTTAAAAATTTTGTGTAGTAGTTGCATGTTAGGTATTTCATACCTCTCTGTCTAACTGGTCTAAAAGGTTATAACACAACCGAACCATATATTTTAAACAAATTTTATGTATGTCTGGTATGAACAAAAATGCTCTTTATATGTAGTCCAAGTTCATGTAATGAATACAAAGTCACCTTGGTCATTAATACTCTGGTGCATCGTATTTGTGTGCTATATCAAACAACATTGTTCAAAATATGAAGCCTTCAAGTAAAGAAAAAGCAACTCCTCAACAACTAACAACATCAAATTTCTATCCATCATTAAATATTTCTTCTAACTAGAATCCATCCTGTAGCATAATATCATTAGTACCATATCCATCATGCATCCATAGTGTCATCAAATACATATCATGATGATAATAGAGCAATGAAAACACCATGTATCATGTATAGTTGGCATACATCCATCATATATCAACATTATCATATGCATAATAAAACATCATATGATATAAAATATGATCCATCCAACCACATCATATGCATACATCAAAAAAGTATAAAAACATGTATAAACATACATCATCATCCATAAATCATCACATAAACATGTAATGAAGCTGAATCGAAGAAGGTATATCTCATATATATCATCATCAAAAAAGGAGAATGTCATAATACATCATCATCAATGCAACAAGTGTGATAGGATAATACAAAATAATACATATATACGAGATCTTGACTGGGAAAATAAATATATATATACAAAATCATGTCTACAATATAAGTCTCTGAATGACAACATCATAAAGATCAAGTACAAATATGACACTCCCCGGCAAGAAGAGGAGGACTCTAAAGACCAGGCTGAACATCGCCCTCTGGATCTTGTTTTATGACAGAGTGCCAACCTAACTTGGCACCACCCCCCACAACACTAGGCTCTCCAAACTGTGGACGATGCTATGCTCTAGAAATAGAGGCCTTATATAGAGTCTGATAATATGTCGACATTTGTAACAATCGATCTCACTCAACTCGTATACTATCATGCTTTATCCTCAAATTGTCCCTCTCAATGGTAATATCCTTCAACTATGTCTCAGCAACAAGGTCACACCCAATCTTTGTGTGTCACTCCACCCAAAAACCATCTCTCCTACCAAGCAGTCTCTCTCTCTGTTGTTAATGTGACAATTTGTGCCTTGACAATTTGCACCTTTGCCGCCTATCACCCCACTATCTATATAGCTAATTGTGCACCTCCATCCCCAGGTGGTGGAGGGGGACCTAAAATCTATCCCTGATCCTACATCTAATTACCCTAGGCACCATCCTATTGAGCCCTACCAAGCTACTTTGCTAAGATCTCCAAGCGTTGTCTCTCTCCGCGCTAACCTATGATGCCTTCTTTTCCCACTCTGGGATCACCACCAGCATCTATGAATATCAAAGGAACACATTGTTCCCACCACTAATCATAATTAGGAGTGGTACCCAGATCCACTAAACCCACTAGCCAACACCATCTAGCTAGGGAAAAGCTCTAAATGAAGCAACAGTAGCATCTTGATTGGCCTGCAAACCCCAGACATGGACCTCTCTGGTGGTCTAACCAAACTGAGCCTAATAAGTGTCTGTAAATTGACCCTATCTCTCTCCAATTTGTCTGCAAACCCTATCAGGAAGATACCTCTCCAAAAGAGAGTGTGTATGACTGATCAACCACCTAGTCTATCTGCATTACACCAAATTTTCCTTATCATCAGGCCACACCTCACACTCCATATATGATCTCCACACAAAGCCTAGCATGTCATCAAATAAAAAGCACCAATACAAAAGCTAGCCAGTCAATGTATAATGTAGAATATATCCATAGTGATAAGAGTATGAATCCTTAGCAATATGATCTAATATACCTGTTATCATCTGAAATTGCACCTTGTTGAACCTGATGTTCAACACCTCAGTGTAACATGGGAAAACCTCTAAAGATGTGGGTTTCTTGTAAACAGAGGTCAACCTCCGGAGAAGGCCGGCTTCCTTTGGTGTCACCTAAACTACTAATTTTGTAAAGGAAAAGGGAAAAGGAGTGCATAAAAATAAGACTGAATACTATGGTGATACACTGAACTGATAAGAAATCATGAAATGAAAACAAGATGAACATACACTAGAAAACTAATGGTAGCTATTTCATTTACTCAACATAACCTCTTTGAACTTATGCATCATTCTTAAAAAAGGCTTGATCCACATACATATTTTAAGAAGGAAAGATGAATTTCACAGCTTTAAGGTATGAATGCAGACTTAGAAAAGCACAGTTGAAAACTTGCATAATCTAAAAATACAGAAATGAGAGTAGTCTGAACACTAACACTGGCTTCCAAGGTAAACTATGTGTTTTCTATTCCAAAATTGAAATGAGTTACAAAGCACACATCAACTGAGAAAGGATTGTTAAAAATCACTAATTCCTCTGAATGCATAATCTAAACTCCTTTACAAAGAGGAAAAAATGCCCTATATACAAAAAGATATCGGCCCTAGGGCTTACAAAATATCAACCTTCCGAAAAGATCTACCCTTAGATCTTTTCAAATGAAGTTAATGTTGCATTCAAGTTTATCCCTGTTGTCCATGTCGGTGTGAAGGATCGCCCTTAGGAGAAGCCTTCAGATCTTATGTAACTTGCATTTACGTCTAGCCTCTGTATTCATTCTCGAACCTCCTTCAAGAAATACCTTGAATTCCCTAAGGTACTATCATTAATGTCTATCGAACCTCGCCAGTTGACATCCCAGCTATCCCTACGGTCTCCACCCTTCTTTTTACCAATGACACCTCCTAGATATCGAATTGATCCATTGCTTTGTTCTCAGAGCAGATCCATGTTGCTTACGCTCCACTGATCTTCTTCACAGGGGTCAAACTACCATGGCTCTCTTGTAGCCTCCCCCGATTGGTTGAATAGATGTTACATGGGATCACTAGATGGTCAAAGGTCACTCAAATTAAATCGCATGTCGGTGAGACACTGGTCGTGTCTCCCCGATGCGATTATACTCTACAGTAGCATCGGTAAGCATACATCCATCAGTGAGAGTTTACATCGAGCTGCAAAAGTCATATCAACATCCTTGAAACCATCGGCTAGACTTTTACCTTCGACAAGAGGTCATAGCGGGCACTAAGAGTCATATTGATACCCCTTTTCGATTGGCAAGTCCATTGTTATCGGCAAGAGCTTTCATCAAGCCCTTCATCCTTTGGTGAGACACCATCAGGTCGGGGATACCTTTTAGCAAACACAAACCACTTTCCCCGGGCTCAAACATTTCTTTCGGTGAGACACTGGCAAGTTGGGAAGACGTCTCTGGAAAACCATCCCACTTCAGCGAGACATTCCATCATCGGTGAGACCTCATACCAAGATCAAAACCTATCACCAAGAGTTCCATCACTTTGGTGAGACTCCCACTCCATCACTGAGGCATCTCCCCGAGCTCAACATTACGCCAAGAGTTACATCTTTTGGTGAGACTCTGCTTGATCGGCAGGACGTCACTCCGAAGCCACCTAGTTTTAGCGAGACCTCACCCGATGACATCCTTATTTGGTGTGATCTCCTAGCAGTCGTCAAGACTTCTCAATGAGATGACAATATTTTGGCGAGCTCAAACCATTTTGGGGAGACTCCCATGCATCGGCCAGAGGTTATATCGATGAGACATTATGCTGAAGGCAATCCCCCTTGGCGATACTTTACACAGTTGAAGAGACATTACCCCAACCGAAATCATTCCCCCCGATGCCACCCTTGTGAAAAACTGTCGGCATGACCTCCCTCCAAGTGGAGAGATACATCAAGACCCATGGTGACCCGAATGTCCTAGCGACGGGTGTATTAAACCAAGTAGAATGCACTACTAGTCGACAAGACAACAGGAGGGTCTTGTCGACTTTCTTCTCTGATGAGTTTTTTGTGCCAAAACTGATCGAGGCATGCCTTTCAATAGGCCTCCTTGTGAAATATCCTCAGGTGAATGATCTAACCCTTGATGCAAATTCCCTATTTGGCCTTTATGAATAGAAACACAATTTGTCCTGCCTGATGAGCCCGTAGGTGAAAATTGGGCAACATTTCTGGCGACCTTTGTTGGATGTTTGCCTACTAAACATAGAAACCAGTAGCCAAAACTTTTCCATTGGGCATGGGGTCATTAGGAAAACTCAAAAACATTCAAAAGTGACTTGCATCTCCTGCAACTCACTCGAGACTGATAGAACAAATCTGTACAGTGGAAACCTATGAAACCGGAGAAACTGAAAAGAAACTATTTACTATGTTGGAACAGCACTTAGGGAATGAAACAACAATCAAAATAAAGTGAAAAGGCACCTATTGAAAGCATAAAACCTAACCTAATACGTAAAATGGAGGAACCCATCATACCTCAAAACAAGGCTTGAGGTGTATCCCATTGACTGGGATAGGAAGCACCTCACCTTCAGTTGTGGCCAGTTGGTACGCATTGTGTTCTTTGCAGTCTTTAACAATAAATGGACCCATCCACATATTGTCAAACTTGGTGTGATGGCCTGGCCTACTTTTCAGAACATCCCATTTGAGAACAATATCACCTTCTTTAAAAATTTTGGTTGTAGCCTTCTTGTCAAATGTTCTCTTTGTTTGGAGCTTATGATACTCCAAAGTTTTCATTTCCTTATCTCTTGATTCTTCAAGCTCCATGAACTCTGCATATCTCACGGACATTGGGCCTTGTTCTTCATACATCTCCAACTGGTGAACAATGTCTAAAGCTGGAAGCTCTACGGATAGAGGTAATCTGGCCTCCTTACCATAAACGAGTACATATGGTGAATTACCAACTGATCTCTTAGGGGTTATCCTATCTTCCCAAAGTGCATATTTCAATGTCGTATGCCAAATCCTTTTATTGTCCTCCATAGTCCTCTTAATAATTCTAATCAAGTTTTTATTTGTACTTTCAGCTAACCCATTACCATGTGGGTAATAATTATAAGAAGTATTCAAATGAATCTCGTGTCTAATAGCCCAATATGTGACTCTTAATCCAACAAATGCAAGAGAATTATCTGAAATGATGGAGTCAAAAACTTCAAACCTAGTGATTATGCCTTCATAAAAGCTCAGAACTGAAGATTCATTTGCTTCTTTCAAAGCTACTGCCTTTGTCCACTGTGTGAAATAGTTTGTAGCAGTAAGCACCCACTTGTGACCAGCACTAGATGGTGGATTAATTGGCCCAATGAAGTCGATGCCCCATCATGAAGGAATGCTCCACCTGAATTGGATATAGAGGCATAGCAAGCAACTTTTCTTTTCCTACAAATAAAGCACATTTAATACACTTTCTTGACCATGCATATGCATCTTAAAACAAGTTGGGTCAATAGTAACCAGCTCTCATGATTTTTCAAGCAGTTGTTCTTGGAGCAAAGTGACCTCCTCAAGCTTCATCATGAAACTCATGCAGTACCTTTTTTGTTTGATCAACATCAATACACCTTAACAATCTATACCATTCAGATCCTTCCTAAAAAGAATATTATCAATAAGGACATAGGGAATCAACTACAATCTGAAGTATCTCATTTTGCTCTATCCAGACCTGGTGGACATTCACCAGTATGAAGAAAGTGGGTCATTTCTTGAACCCAGCCTGCAACTGATGCAGGTATAGCATTTTGAACATTTCGAGGTTGATCTGTATTAGCCAAAATAGCACCAGTTTCTAATTTCTGCACATCTTCAAGGTTTGAGGCAAGTTGCTCACAAAGTCCTCTTCCTCTGACAAGCTTTGTGATGTTGATGTTGACATCAAATTCTATTACTTTTGTGATCCATCTGTATCTTTTCTCACTCAAATCTTTGTTTAACAAAAATTCTTTCACACTTGAATGTGCGACCAGAATATGAATTTTATTGTTTGAAACTAAAGGCTTAAACTTCTTTAGACTTTTGATCACAGTGAGAACATGCTTCTCAACAAATGTATATTTCTCTTCATAATCAGCAAGTCCTCGACTAAAGAAAGCTATTGGATGCTCTAAATTATCATTGGTTTTTTGAACTAGCATAGCAGAAATTAACTAATGCTGTCAAAAGCATACAAAAAGAAGTCTTTGGAGAAATCAGGATTCACCAATGTTAGAGCTGATGCTAAAGCTTCCTTGATTTCTTCAAAACTACATTTTGCTTCTCCAGTCCAACTGAAAATTGCATTCTTTTTAAGCATGGCGGTCAAGGGTTGTAGTAAATTTGCAACATCAGGAATAAATCTTCTTAGAAAGTTAATTCTCCCTAAAAAGCTCTGCAATCCTTTCTTGTGATTAGGTAATGGCAGTTCAATTATAGCTTTAACTCTTTCAGGATCAATGGTAACTCCATCTTTTGATACTAAATGGCCTAACAGTTTACCCTCATGAACTGCAAAAGTACTCTTTTTTGGATTGAGAGATATTCCATATTCCCTACATTTTTCAAAAGCTTGCTTGAGATGTGATAAATGTTCATCTGCATTCTTTGAATATACAGTTATGTCATCTAAGTAAACTAGCAGAAATTTTTGAATTAAATTTTGAAACGCGATATCCATGGCATGCTGAAAGGTGGCACCGACATTAGATAAACCAAAAGGCATTCTTTTGTAGGCCATAGTGCCCCATTTTGTTGTAAATGTTGTTTTATACTGATCCTCCTCTTTGACTATAATATGGTTATAACTAGAATATCCATCCAGAAGAGAAAATATTTCTGATCCAGCAACAGCTTGGGGAATTTGTTCCATAGACGGTAAGGGGTAATGATCCTTCAGAGACGCTCTGTTAAGATCTCTAAAATCTACACATAATCTTATCTCACTATTCTTTTTTCTAACCGGAACAAGGTTAGATACCCAGGATGTGTGTTTAATTGGAAATATGATACCCCCCTCAACTAACTTGGTCAGCTCTTTGATCATCAAGGGTTCAAGCTTGGGGTTCAATGGTCTATGTTTTTGTCTAACAGGCTTGGCAGCAGGTTCTAACTCAATTGTATGTTGTGCAATATGAGGATCAAACCCTCTTAAATCAAAATATTGCCAAGAAAAAACATCATGATATTCTTGGCATAAAACAATGAAAGCTCTCTTATCTTCAGCTAAATAGATTTTTCCTAATTTGAGAAGCTTACCTTTAAATATTTCCACTTCTTTATAATGATCCTCTTTTACTTGAATGCCGACCTTATTCTTTTTAAGCTGATCATCATAATTGAATATGGATTCCAAGGTAACTAGCCCTTTGGGAAGTTTATTTGTCTTTAGCTGTATCACTTGATCATCATACTGTTGTTTAATCTTTTCCTAGTTCACTACAAAAAATTGATCTTCTTGGAACAAAAAGGTTAAAATCTATTCATCATTTTTTTCAAATACCTTCCAGTTAATGTTGTTATCAGGAATTGACGGCCTGATAACCACCTTAATATACTGCTGTATTTTGTCTTTTTTAATATTGTCTGGGATATCAAACTGTGCTCCAATTGTTGCAAGTCTGTCAGCATGCTTATTCTAATTTTGTGGAATAGAAATCAGATTGAAGGAATTAAATTCTTCAATTATGTTCCATACTATGTTTCTGTAAGACTTCAAAGCATCATTCATGGCAACATTCAGCCCTCTGACCTGAGTAACTATCAGTTCACTATCTCCATAGACTTTCAAACAGTCAATTCCTCTTTTCTTTGCCCACTCAAGGCCTTGAATAATTCCTTCATATTCAGCGCTGTTATTAGAACATGCAAAAGAAAAATGAAAGGTTGAAAAATACTTATCATCCTGTGGAGAAACCAGCACTACACCTCCACCTGCTCCATTCTTGCTTCTGGAACCATCAAAAAACATTTCCCAAAGTCCACCTTGTTGTTGCAACAATTGATATGTACCCTTTTCAAGGTTTGGAATCTCTACATCAGGTTCAAGCATCACATAATTACCCATACCAACATCTTGAATAAGGTCTTCAAGACTGTCCAACACATTTTCAGCCACCCAATCATGTAGCAGCACGTCAGGAACAGCTTTTTCTTGAAGTTCTTGAGCAGCAGCCAACTCACTGTCAGTAAAAATGACACAATTTGCATCTATAGCAGGAGGAACAGCATTGATAGGACTTGGGTTATATGGCTCAATGTGATCTTTATCCAACCTCTCAGATTTAATGGTAACCTTAGTTCCATATCTTGTTCTAAATAGCATATGTGACCAATCAGCTAACACATAACCACCTATCTTGGTTGTAAATTCTCTTGAGAGGCACAAAGAAAAGAAAGGTGGGAGATCTATGACACATATGTCCTGAGGAACTAAAAAATTAGGACAAGCATGAAGGCTAAGACTCAAATCTTTAATAACACCCAATTTATTAACATAAGTACCATCCACTTGAATTACTCCTTTCTCTAAAGGTTGATAGTTTAGTCCAAGTTTGTCAGCAATTTGCTTTGGCATTACTAAACTACTAGCTCCACTGTCTACCATACAGTTATGAACTAACTTATCACCTATGATTACAAACACGTAAAATGGAGGTGGTTTGACTTCTTTTCCTGTCTCTTTGATGGGTTGTTTATCACTTCCTTGAGGATTATTTGTCAACACAGTTCTAACTTGACCTATTGAAGACTCAGATTCATCAGACACTTTAAAATTTGACAAAGTTGAGTGTAACATATCTTTTTGACCTAGGATAGCTAATGAATCTCACATAGACATCGTTACATTTATCTTTTTCATACTATCAAGAATGTTATAGGGTACAGCTGGGTTTAATTTATGATGTACCTTTATGCCAGCGTGATCAGCTTGCAAGTGTGGCTGCTCCTTCACTGAGAGTTGTTGATTTATTTGCAAACCATGAGTCACTTGAGATGTAGATCGTTCTGCAACTGTTGCTTTTCCATTATCACCTGCTTGATCCAACTCAAAAGCTCTCTTCTTCACCCTTGTGTTAGCCGCAATTGGAGAATTATCTACATTCAATCCACAGAATTCCTCACCTTGCTAGTTAAGTAGGGTAGTATCATCGGTAGGCTAATCTTGGTGTTGTGGAGATGTATCATTGAATTCATTTTGTTGTGAACTCGAGGCATTTTGTACCATAAGTTCCTGATTAATGAGTCCATTTGAGCAAGTGACATGATTGTGAGGTTGGTTACAAGGGTAACACCACTCATAATCTACTGCTAAGTTATTCTGAATAGGAACAAGATCCTTAACTGCACTAGCAAGTGCTAGAACATAAGCCTGAAAAGGTCTAGTGTTTACACTTTGTCTTGGGCCCTGATAGTTGCCTTGATAAGCCTATCTATTACCTTGATAATGTTGTTGCTGACCTAAATTCTGTTGTTGATAGGGCCTATTGTATGTTTACTACTTCTCCAAGGTCACAAGCTTATTTCTAAAAGTCTGTAATAAACTTTTGATCTCATGTAGCTCATTTGAAGATCTTGAAATAGCAGTTTCTTGAGTTATGGCAGCTGGAACAAGTGGCAAAGGTGCAAAAGGTGGTATCTACAAAGGGATATTTGAATGAATATCTAGAAATATAGGAATTGGTGGCCTAGGAGCAAGTTTACTAGCTTATATTAGGCTATTTTCAGCTCTGATATCTACTTCAAATGCATCTGGTAGGGAAACACCCCCCATTGATTGTATCATAACGGCTATATCGTTGTTAAGAGCCTTCAAAAAATACAAAAATGCATATTTTGGAGGTGGTCTCACTGTTGTAGGAATTCTATCCCAGGTTCTTTGAAACCTTAAATTGAAATCATTCATTTGCTCCTGAGAAGCCCTTTTAAGTGTAGTTAATTGCTCCAACAAAGACAGATTATCAGACATGTCCTGAAACTGCTTGTGTAATTTGTCACCCAACACATCCCAAGTGGCAATTGAACCTACTCCAAGGCTCTTGAACCATTGTAATGCTTTTCCTTTGAATGATGCTACAATAATTCTTACAGCTATGTCTTCTTGTGTAATGTAATGCACACCACATAAGGAAGCCACATCTCGTATATGCTCAATCGGGGTAGTCTGGTCTTCTCCAGTGAAAGTTGGCAAACTTTTTAAAGCTGTCATTGGAATATCATTATGTTGTGTCAAATTTAATGGACTACCTCCATTAAATGGCACAAAAGGTTGATTTCTGGGATCAACCATTAAAGATGGATTTTCCTACACTCCCGGTGAAACAAAAGTCGAGACGACACTCTGGAATCTCACAGATGGAGGAGTAGATTTAGTTCTTCTAGAATAGATAAATGTTGTCCCTGACCTCTTTGTTACCCTGCCTTGTCTTCTGGGTGGTGACAACTACAAATATTCATAAGGAACTGAGCTACTCCTTATCTGAACTCTTCTCATAAACTATAAAAGCACTAATTCTGAAGTTCTTCCTCTTTATGGATTCACCAAGTATGCAAGAATGACTTCTATAAAATTTGAACTTGTTGGTTGCATACCAAACCAACAGTATAATGTGGAAGCTTGTCCCACTGGGCGTGCCAGAAACTGTTATCACCTAAAATTGCACCCTGTTGAACCTGATGTTCAACACCTCAGTGTAACATGGGAAGACCTCTAAAGATGTGGGTTTCTTGTAAACAGAGGTCAACCTCCAGAGAAGGCTGGCTTCCTTTGGTGTCACCTAAATTACTAATTGTGTAAAGGAAAAGGGAAAAGGAGTGCATAAAAATAAGATTAAATACTATGGTGATACACCGAACTGATAAGAAATCATGAAATGAAAACAAGATGAACATACACTAGAAAACTAATGGTAGCTATTTCATTTACTTAGCATAACCTCTTTGAACTTATGCATCATTCTTAAAAAAGGCTTGATCCACATACATATTTTAAGAAGGAAAGATGAATTTCACAGCTTTAAGGTATGAATGTAGACTTAGAAAAGCATAGTTGAAAACTTGCATAATCTAAAAATATAGAAATGAGAGTATTCTGAACACTAACATTGGCTTCCAAGGTAAACTTTGTGTTTTATATTCCAAAATTGAAATGAGTTACAAAGCACACATCAGCTGAGAAAGGATTGTTAAAAATCACTAACTCCTCTAAATGCATAATCTAAACTCCTTTACAAAGAGGCAAAAATGCCCTATATACAAAAAGATATCGGCCCCTAGGGCTTACAAAATATCATCCTTATGAAAATATCTGCCCTTAGATCATTTCAAATGAAGTTAATGTTGCATTCAAGTGTATCCCTATTGTCTATGTCGGTGTGAAGGATCGCCCTTAGGAGAAGCCTTCAGATCTTATGTAACTTGCATTTACTTTCGGCCTCTGTTTCCATCCTCGAACCTCCTTCAAGAACTACCTTGAATGCCCTGAGTTACTATCATTAATTTCTATCGACCCTCGCCAGTTGACATCCCAACTATCCCTGTGGTCTTCGCCCTTCTTTTTACCGACGACACCTCCTGGATATCAAACTGATCCTTCGCTTTGTTCTTAGAGAAGATCCATGTTGCTTACACTCTGCTGATCTTCTTCACAGGGGTCAAACTACCACGGCTCTCCTATAGCCTCCTTCGATTGGCTAAATAGATGTTACATGGGATCGCTAGATGGTCAAAGATCACTCAGATTAAATCACATGTCGGTGAGACACTGGTCATGTCTCCTCGATGCAATTATACTCTAGAGCAGCATTGGTAAGCATACATCTGTCGGTGAGAGTTTACATCAAGCTGCAAAAGTCATATTGACATCCCTAAAACCACCAGCAAGACTTTTACCTTCGGCAAGAGGTCATAGCAGGCGCTAATAGTCATGTCGATACCCCTTTTTGATTGGCAATTCCATTGTTATCGGCAAGACTCTCCATTATCGGCAAGAGCTTTCATCGAGCCCTTCATCCTTCGGCGAGACACCATCAGGTCGGGGAGACCTTTTAGCGAACACAAACCACTTTCCCCGGGCTCAAACATTTCTTTTGATGAGACATTGGCAAGTCGAGAAGACATCTCCCCGAAACCATCCCACTTCGGCGAGACATTCCATCATCAATGAGACCTCATATTGAGCTCAAAACCTATCGCTGAGAGTTCCATCACTTTGGTGAGACTCCCACTCCATCACCGAGACATCTCCCCGAGCTCAACATTACACCAAGAGTTACATCTTTTGATGAGACTCTGCTTGATCGACAGGACATCACTCTGAAGCCACCTAGTTTTAGCGAGACCTCACCCAATGACATCCTTATTCGGTGTGACCTCTTGGCCGTCGTCAAGACTTCTCTCTGAGATGACAATATTTTGGTGATCTCAAACCATTTTGAGGAGACTCCCATGCATTGGCCAAAGGTTATATCTATGAGACATTATGTTGAAGGAAATCCCCCTCGGTAATACTTTACGCAGTCGGAGAGACATTACCCCGACCAAAATCATTCCCCCTGATGCCACCCTTGTGAAAAACTGTCAGCATGACCTCCCTCCAAGTGGAGAGATACATCAAGACTCATGGCGACCTGAATGTCCTAGCGACTGGTGTATTAAACCAAGTAGAACGCACTGCTAGTCGGCAAGACAACAGGAGGGTCTTGCCGACTTTTTTCTCTGATGAGTTTTTTGTGCCAAAACTGATCGAGACATGCCTTTCAATAGACCTCCTTGTGAAATATCCTCAGGTGCATGATCTAACCCTTGATGCAAATTCCCTATTTGGCCTTTATGAGCACTTGAAACATAATTTCTCCTACCTAATGAGCCCATAGGTGAAAATCGGGCAACAATACTATCATGTCACGTGACTGAGATGTGCTCCCAAGCCCATACATGAAGAAAAGAGACACCGGTGGAAATATATTTCCCACCACAATATGCAACCTCGTGCATATCTCTATATAGGTGGGAAAGAAGACATGCACCCCATGTGTATCTCGTACCATGATCAAACATCTACTTGATGCATATACCCCATTTCATAGGAAATTATCAGCCCCGCCTATCAGGAACAATGAGCCCTGAAACAAAACCACAGAGAACAAGTGAAATAGGATTAGCATTGCCAACAAAATCTGTGAAAACAATCTTTGACTATTGGACCTCCAGATGTTTCACACCAAGAACATGACACATGGCATGAGTGCCCCATCTAACAAACTATGTAACAAGCTCACTATGAATATTAATGTGAAGGATCCTCCACACATCCTCAAGAGTAATGATGGCCTCCATTGTAGGTGTAATGTCTCAAAATTGCACCTAGGGGCAATTCCATGTTTTTGCACTTTTTCCTAGCATTTATGACACCTTAGAGCATTAATGAAAAAATCCCATGAGTCAAAATCTCATAATTTTGACTCCATATAAACTCATGGCAGAGCAATAGAAGCCTAATGACACATTTCCCAAAGTTCTAGGACTTGGATGCCTGTGCGACATGTTGACATTTGCATGGCGCGCTAGCATTCTAGAAGATTTTTGCATTTGAAACAAGGACTCTAGAATCTTGACTCTCTCAACATGTATCCTAGCAATTATATTTTAGATGCAACGGCTCTTTTTTTCCCTTGCATGTATCAAAAACCCCTTCCTTTCTCTCATTTGGGCTTGGAACTCATTCATTCAAGCTCTCTTTCCATTTACTGCATTCTTGATATCAACACTCCTACAAGTGAAGCCATGTCAGACTGAGGTCCTTCCAGCAGCAACAACTCTCAAGCAAGCACTCAATGGTGTGTATGTGTGCTCTAGAGAGGGTCTAGGCCCATGGGTAATGCTCTCTCTCTCTCACTCTTCTTTCCTTCTTGTTCATTTACTACTTTGTGGTGCGGGTTCTACTCGTGAAGCGGGTTTTACTTTCACCACACACTTTGTTTACTTCATTTTCATTCCTTTCCAACTTAGTTGTCTGTGGAGGTGGGAACACCAAAACGGGGTTCTAATTGAGGCAAACCCTATACATCCCCAACCTTTTTCCCCTCATTCCTTTGTGTGTAGGTTGCAAAGTGGAGCTTGGAGTGAAGATCTAAACGTCCAGTAAAAGGTAAACTTTCTCCAAGTCCCCTTATATTTATTCTAGGTTTTGGCTTCTTGTTTGGTTATTTAGTCCAATACATCCTAGATCTAAGTCTATAAATGAAACTTGGTTTCGCCCGCTTGAGCTCCTAAGCCCTATATTGCTTAGGACACTAGTGCATATTTTAGACGACAGCATGTTGCGCTAGCATCCTGAAACTACGTTGTTTTCTTTTGGCTGAGAGCTCCCTCATCTGAGGCAGAAACCTTGGAGTTTCACTCTCTCATGATCTGAAGTAAGTTTCTCTAAAAAATAACTTGGGCATATTTCTCTACAATTTTTTTAACTTACTTATGTTGAGGTGTATAAGGGAAGTTTTTTCCTTGGTGATCTCTTGAGAACAAAGAGACCCATGTGCAACGAATCCCTCTTATATCACATTTTGGTCAACCCAACATGAAGACATCAGATCTATTTTCATGATGTCTCATGCTTATGGTAATGCCTTTTTTTGAAGAAGATTTCAATATGTTGGATGATGCTCTAGATGACTTCTTAGAAGCACTCTCCCCTATCTTCCAATCATTTACTTGACCCCGACCAACTCATCCCCTAGAGAGAATTATTCTTTCTATGGGATCTTATGTCGTAGTGGCTCATTAGACTTATACTTGAGGTTCATGAAAGCTACAAACTCCACTTCCTATAATGCCATTGGGCACACATAATAAAAGAAGAAATAAAAAAAACTTGGATCAACAACCTTTTGTTCCTACATCACAACCTACTTAAGTTCCTACTTCTTTACCACTTTCTCAACCAAGCCTTCCTTCAACACCTAAACCTGTGATCAAAGCACGGGTGATTATTATCTTGTCGAGCAACTTCATGTTACTCCGGCTAAGACTCACTTTGGGACTTCCTTTAGACCGCTTTGGTTTACCAAGAGATACTTTAGGAAGCTTTACAAAATATTCTCTTGCCTTCCTTCGCTAGGCCTATGGATGTTAATGTGTTGTTGGCTCATATTTGAGCGAATTCACCGAATATCATGTTTCATCCGCAAGAACTCCTACCCCCGGATGTGCAAAAGCAAGAGGATCCCTTAATGATTATAATTAATGTTAATAATATCGGTATTAGGCGTACTCTCATTGACACCAATTCTCTTTTAACATTTTTGGTATCAACCTATTACCTAAAATTAAGGTTGATTCATCTTCTTTAGTGGCTTCTTCTTTGTATATTCGTGAGTTTGATAACATTGGCCACCAAGATCTAGGTACAATAATACTACCTTTGTAGCTAGGTCTCGTTACCTTCCCTACGCTAGTCTATGTGATGCTCGGCCCTTTACCGTACAACATTATCTTGGGGAGACCCTGGATTCATGCTATGGGTGTTGTGACCTCCACTTTACACCATTGTTTAAAATTTGTCACAAATAATCGAGTGGTTACAGTTAAAGCAGATCCAAAAGTTGTTCACCTTTGTGAGCTAGTGGTTGTTGGTCATGCTTCAATCATATCCACTCTCAAGAATTGTATTCCATCTTTAACCATTAATGCTATGGCATGTTCTTCATCGATACCCTCTATGGAAGTCATCCCTAGATTGAGTTTTGTTAGAAACAAACCACCTAAACCAAAAGATCCTAAGCCTTCCTCGTCTTCCCCTTCTTCCTCTCAATCAAATTCTCTCCTTGGTGATGATTGGGGCTCCTTGGAATTCTCTGAATTCTTTATCATGGAATACAAGATAAACCCCTCTTGCATAGAGTTTCCAAGTAATTTTGACACAAAGATGGATGAAACTCCCGCTAGGGAAAAGAAGTGTGATCCTATTCAAGAGACCACTCCTTCCTTTGTTAAGGAGAGTAATCCCACTCCTACAAAGGAGGTTAACATTTGCAAACCTAGTAAAGAAGGTGTGAGCGCTCCCGTAGATACATTTGATATCCATTGGTGGAATGAAACACTCTATGTAGAGCCACCACCTCTTGAAGTTTTGCAAACTCGTTATGGGTTTGGATATGAACTTTCCTCTTGATACAGCTATGGGCAGAAAGGCCTAGGTCATATCAAACAAGGAATCCAAGTCCCTATCAAGTTTAAGCCACGACATCGATATCTAGGTTTGGGATGCTCTATTGAACAGTCTAAGCAAAAACCTATTGAAATGATAGATGCACAATGTCCCTGAAGTTGAATCCTTCAAGAGGACCTTTTCCAAGGAGATAAGTGCAGTCGACCGAAAGTACTTCCACCTATAGGATATTAATGTGTTGACTGAACGTCTATGGATGTGATATATTTTGAATGCCCGATGAAATTTTTATTTTTTTTAATGTTGCTTAAAAAGCAATTAAAAAATCAAAAAGAATTTAATGCTCATAGGAAAAAATTTAATTTTGATGATGACAATTATATCAAAATATATTTGTAGAAATATAGATGTCAACAAAGGAAATTTTATACGCCGATGGAAAAAAATAATTTAGACCCTATATAAATGTCAATGATCATGTCGACGAGAAATTTAAATAAAGGTCGATCCAGAATTTTTTTTTGCAAACTATATAAAAGCCCAAATAATTTTTCTCCAAAAAATATGTGAAAAATAAGCCCTGATTTTTTTTTTAAATGAAAAATGGCCTGCTACTAAAAAAATTTTGCCTCAAAGGATAACTAATAGGGAGGTTTTTTTACTGCAAATTGTATGGATAGTACGATTGATTTTGAAAACCCTAAAATACCTCTGATGGATCCCAGGTTGATTAATCTGATTTTGATGAATGAATAGGTGATCTCAGGGTTTCGAGGCCTTCTGAAGACAATGGCAAGCTCGAATCTAACTCAATCTACTTCAGAAATTAGCTTGGTCCCTGGGTGGAGTCAAGTAGCTTGCAATGGAAACCTCCAATCCTATAATGAATTTCTCTAGCCCAACTTTCTTGATCTTGGGATGAGCTCTCAATGGAATAGCTATGATACCATGTTGAAATGATGAAAGATTGAGATAAAAGTTCTAGAAGGACAACTCATCTTCTAGAAGGAATCTTATCCCTACAAACATGGAAAGGGTAATTACCCCCTTATTAATAATGCAACCTAGGACTAAATAATGCAGGACCTAAGTTAACTTATGCTAGTGTAATAAATAATTAATTACACTAACAAAACCTTGGTGGATTGTTAACATGATTTCTGCCAAGCCATTGAGCTTGGTCCGTCCTAAGTTAATAGAGGAAAGGGAGTAGACCGAGAGAATCCCTTTTGATGTCTTCTCTTCAAACGAAGCACTAGAGGAATTCCTAGGTCCCTATTCCCCATTTCCTTCTTTTCATCACAAGAGATGATTCTCATATCGCCTGCATAAACAAGCATACTTTAGAGAATCCATCTTGAGTATTGATGAGGAAGACCCTCTATCTAACATCAGTAATGAGGTTCTGATATCTCATCCTAAAGATCAAATTTCTCTCCTTAAAGAAGATACTACTAAAGTCTATATGGATCCTAAATCCTCAGAAAAAGTAATCAAGATCGGGAAGTGTCTCTCTTCAAAGGAAGTGAATGAACATTCTGATCTTTTGCACTCTCATCCCGATATCTTGGCTCAGATGTAGGAGGATATGCCTAGTATTGATGAGTCTATAGTGGTTCACAATATCATCCTATGTCCCAACGCCAAGCCATTTAAGCAAAAAATCTGAAAGATCAATCCTAGGGTAGCATTGATGGTCAAGACTAAGATAGAAAAGCTGTTGAAAGTAGGTTTTATCCATCTAATTGACTACTCCCCTTGGATTTCAAATATAGTCATTGTTAGTAAACCTAATGGTCGTATTCATATCTGTATTGACTTTCAAGATCTTAATAAGGCTTCTCTTAAGGATTATTTTTTGTTGCCTAATATAGATATGATTATGGATTCGACTGCAGGCCATGCATTATTATCTTTTATGGATGAATTCTCAAGTTACAATCAAATCCGTATTAAAACCGAGGATTAGTACAAGATAGCCTTCACTACCTTGTGGGGTATGTTTTGTTATGTGGTCATGTCATTTGGGTTAAATAATGCAAGAGAAACTTACCAACAGGAAATGACCTTGATATTTCATGATTTTATTCATAAGATCTTAGAAGACTATGTTGATGACATCTTGGTGAAATCGATAACCCACTAGGATCATGTAAAGAACCTTCATATTATCTTTGAAAGGCTTTGACTCTATAATATGAGGCTCAATCCCCATAAGTGTCTCTTTAGTGTAGATGTCGGTAATCTTTTGGGGTTCATAGTTTCTCACCATGGAATCAAGGTTGACACGAATAAATTGATGCCATCGTTAACATGCCTCCACCTAGAAATATTGCCAAATTACAAATTTTACAAGAGAAGATTCAGGTGATTCATAGGTTTATATCTCAATTAGTTGATCATACTATTCCTTTCACTCGTTTATTGAAAAAGGATGTTCGGTTCATATGGGATGAGTGTCATAAATCCTTTGATTCAATCAAAGCCTATTTGGCCAATCCTCCCATACTGATGCCAACAATGCAAGATATACCCTTTTTACTTTACCGTGCTACATCACCATATGCCTTGGCAGCTCTGCTGGCTCAATATGATGATGCGAGGAAGGAAAGAGAGGTTTACTACATCAATCGTGTTCTAGTCGATTACGAAACTTGCTATTCCTCCATGGAGAAACAATGCCTCACTCTTGTTTTCGCTACGCAAAAGTTGAGACACTACCTTCTCCATGTAGAAACACATGTCATAGTAAAAATAGATCTCTTAAAGAATCTGTTCTCTAGTGCCAACCTGGCTGGGAGGCTAGCGAAGTGGGTTATGTTGCTTCCTGAGTTCAATATAAAATCATTACTCATAAGTCAATAAAGGGTCAAGTGGTTGTTGATCAATTGGCAGATTCCCCCTCATCTCGTTCCTTCCTGGGGTTGGACTTATTTCCTAATGAGAATATTTTCATGGTTAACTACGACCTTGAATGGAAAATGTATTTCAATGCATCAAGGTGTTAAACTAGTTCTGGAGTAGGTGTGCTATTAATATCCCCCGAAGGTAAACCAGTCCCTCTATCCTTTCCATTAGACTATCCTTGCACCAATAACATCGCTAAGTACAAAGCTCTCATTTCTAGCTTATGTGTTGCGGTTGCACTGAGAATCAAACATCTCCATTTACTAGGTGATTATGATCTCGTTGTGAATCAAATTATAGGAACCTATCAAGCTAAACAAAGTAAGTTGTCTCAATATCGATACCTTTCTTTGTCCTTTCTTAATCAATTATCCTCTTTCACAATAGATAGTGTCCCTAGAAGGGAGAATAGACATGTTGATGCCATGGCAAGCGCTACTTCCTTGGTACCCTCGGAAGAGGATACGAAAGAATACCACTTCGTGGTTCAGGTCCTACAGATTCCAATGGTTTCCAATAAACCTAAATCTAAATCCTTTGTGTGTTCTCACGTAGACTCGGGAGAATGGTTCTCTAGTATCTATAATTACTTAAAGACTGGAAACTTTACCAATGATGCGACAAAAAATGATCACACTTGTATACGAAAGCTTTCAGTGTGTTATGTCATTTTATCCAATGTTCTTTATTAAAAATCCTATAATAGCTTGCTTCTCAGATGTCTCACTAAAGTGGAAATACCCCTTGCCCTTAAGGAATCCCATTTAGGATCTGGGGGTGGACATTTTGGTGGTAGATCCTTGGAAAGAAGATTGGTACATATGGGGTACTATTGGCAAATCATGGAACAAGATTCCTTTGATTTTGTTAAAAGGTTCCTTCAATGCCAATGGCACAGTTGTCTTATTCACACATCTACCCAAGAGTTACAAAATCAAACCTCTCCTTGGCCATTCGCAAAGTGGTGGTTGGATATTATCAGAAGAATATCACCTCCTTCTTCCAAGGACATACCTTTATTATTACCACTATAGACTACTTCACAAAATGGGTCGAAGCTATTCCACTCTGATCCACAAGCATTGAAGCTATTTGTAGCTTTCTTATGAACAACATTATTTCTCATTTTGGATTGCCTACTACACTTGTTTCCGATAATGGCATGCCATTCAAAAACAAGTAATTAAAGTAGTTCTTAGAGAAATTTCACATCCAACATAAATTTTCTACACCATACTATCTGAAATCTAATGGTCAAGCAAAAGCATCTAACAGGACCCTTGAGCTCATCCTTCATAAAATAGTTAATAGGAATAGCAAGTATTGGCATATTCAATTAATGTACGCTTTTTGGGCCTATCGCACGAGTGTTCGTACGGTGATGGGAACAATTCCCTACAACCTCGTATACAGTGTCGAAGCTATCATACATTTAGAGTTGGAAATTTTGTCTTTACGAGTTTCCCTTAAAGGGTTAATTGATGATGAAACCTACTAGATTAATCATTTGCATCAGCTAGAGATGCTTGACGAGCATCGATTACAAGCCCTCAATCATCTTAAAGCTTATCGACAATCGCTATCAAGACAATATAATCAATGTGTGATTCCTAGGACCTTTAAACTCGAAGGCCTGGTTCTCTATGAAAACCAGAGAAATGTAAAAGCACCACTTAACCAGAGAAGGAAATTTAGTCCTAACTAGTTAGGCCCTTACATTGTGATCTTTGTGTATATTTTGGGTGCCTATGGATTATCATCTATGGATGGGACGCCTCTAAAATACCCTGTTAATGCGATGCATCTTCGTCGATACTATGTGTAGTATCCCATGTGTCATTTGTGTGGTGTCTCTCTATGAAGGGGTAGTAGCACTGCATATGTTGACATTGTTTATTAACACATTATGAAAAAAAATTGTGTTATGATGTGACCACGTGTGTGTGTGTAATATACATACATGTGTTTCGCTATGCTATGTATATCCATGTATCACATTACACCTTTTAAGGAAATTAGATCATCATCATATTTAATTAACATACAATCATGTGTGTGTTTATTAAATCATGTTAGCATCTAATGTAAACATACATCCATATGAGAAACTAATATCCATTGCATACATGAAAATAAAAAGCATATACATCCAAATAAACAATGTCATGATGTCAAAACCAATATATATATATATGTGTGTGTGTGTGTGTGTGTGTGTGTATCAAATGTCATATACATGTATCAGGCCACTACTATCAAAAATGAGTAGTTGTTGAATATATGTCTATACAAAAATATCTACAAACATAGATATGTATCCCTTGCTACAAAAATGATGTACAAAATCAAAAGCCCATATGGCTGCGGTGTATGACTCCCCAAGCCCTCTAGCTCTAGCGGCTACTATTGTGGTCTTGGGAGAGGTTACACAGTGGACATGGATCAGTTTGTGTGTGATGCTAAAAAATCTACTAGCATCCCTCTGATCTCCCCCTACAAGGAGCATATAGTCATCTATACCTGTCTCAGCTCCTCCTATAGTTGCTAAAAATTTGTCAGGGTCACGACTGTCAACTGCCTGTCAAGGTCATTGAGGTAGCTTTAGAGGGCATCACGATCCTACTCAAAAATGTTGGCCCTCATCACTGTCACATCTCACTCGTCAATCACTATCCATAGCTCCCCCAACAATTAGACACGTTGTCCCCAAATAATAGTGAGCTTCATAGTCAGCTGGGCGATCTCTACTCCCTGCTCCTCATAACCGGTCCTCAAGCATGCTACTGGCTCAAAAGTGGGGGCATGTTGCCTGTAAACAATGGCTAGAAATCCTGTAGGACCATCCCTTGGATCAGCACATCAGGGGATACCTCTGAAATACACTGAGCTATCAGCCTAGTCCATCCCTATACATCCTCTACAACCACAGAGGAAAAAAGAGGAATCAATATCACATGGCACATATACATAATCATAAACAAAAGAAATTGAAAATACTGAAATATAAACAATGTGCTCTATATACCTAGGTCCCCTAGCTACCATGAGGGCTCAAGGTGAAGAGCGATGTTGGGACCCATGGCATCGACATCAATAGTCACTCTAGGTGATGCTAATGTCGTCGCCACTATAACAGTAGGAGCTAGTGGTGTTGATGAGACAGGGGTAGCTATTAGAGGATCTGACCTCCTTTGCCACCTTGATCTCTAAGGTGTCACCTCCTCCTCCTGTGACCTCTCCTCCTCATTGGCTTGTTGCGACCCTCTCCACCTATCTTATGGGGGTGGGGGTGGCAAGTCTCCCTATGGACTGGGATTCCCTCTTAGGGCACCCTTTCCAAACATAGGAGCAGGATAGTGCCTATCCCACCACCGTGTGAAATTTGTAGCAACCCTGACATTATCTTCCATCACTATGGGCAGTAGATCATGGTCAGGCTGATCATCATTGGAAGGGAAAAAATTGATGATGGTGGGGCAGGGGCGATCCCTGGGTCTCATTGCACTCTTATAGGCCCTAGTATATGTGGGCACATTTAGTGGAATCGTCTGTACATGACCATGCTATCACATGACCCGACTCCAGTAGTATGGTACTATAATATAGTCATGGAAACCTACTAAAAAATGGTCCTGATGTAGGTTCCTTAGGTACCTTCCATCATCTACCCATTTGAAAAATTGATGGAGTCTCCATATGACCTCGTCTGTAGTAAGAGTATCAAACTGTAGCTGCCAAAACTATAGATCAGCGAATCTCCACTGGCCTATCATATCATACTAGTGGGCCATGGGGATGCAATATGGCCATCACAAGGGAAAACCAACTGGCCTAGTGCACATGATATGGGAAAAGGCCCACACCTACAAAAGTGTGCATGTAGTAAGGCTACAGTACTCGTAGTGGGCGTACCATCCTAGCTCCTAGTAGGGATGCACTAGCATGCTATGCCCCCAGGAAAAAACTATCTTGTGCTCCATCATCTCTTTGATCATATGGATGAGGCCCTCGTGGAGGTGTGAGCCTCGCCCATTTATCGTGATCCAAAAAGAAACAGTCACGACCATCACCTGGTGCAGCAGTGATGCAGTGGTCCTCGCCTAGTCATACTAGTGCATGTAGATGTGGCCCATGTCATCGTCGGTGTTTGTTTATCTTGAGCAATAGAGGACTCCCTTCGTCTACTCCCATGCTAATCGGGTATCATCTAGGGCCACCCTTCATCCGTGGATGGGTAGTCTGAGGATCTGATAGACATTCATGAGTGTGATAGTCATTTCCCCTAGAAGGTAATTGGAAAGATGATTTGGTGGCATCCCACTACTCCATCAACGTTGTAAGTATCCGCTCATGGTATCACATCTTTGGCATGGTGAACACATGCTAGAGACTAACCCACTCTAGATGTGTTATCTTATCCTCTGTAAGATGGTCCCTTTGCTCGTGAATGAGTCAAAAATCTTTCCCTCCCAAATGCTCATGAATCTCCGGATACTCCTACAAAAGTGAAAAAAAAATAATTCAAAACATCAAATTTCACTATGAAAACAAAAAAAATTTAAGACCTATGTGTGTCGCGCAAACGTCTGCGCATCACGCATGCATCCCTATCCACCATGGATGCCTCGAGGATGATAGCACATCCTTGAGACGCCAGTGCAGGTTGTGGACCTCAGCACACATGATGGGCGGAAGCATGCATTTTGGACGCAAGCACCCAAAATGGACGCTTGCGCACCTTGCTGAATAAAAAAATGCTAAAAATAAGCTTAAATTCATGAAAAATGAGGTTTAGAGGCCTACCTGGTCCATCTCGTGACACTCAATGATATCATCGCATAGCTACTCCAATCTAGGCACCTAGTACTCTCTCCTACTCAGCATTTTCCTAACTTTTCTCTCATAAAAGTTAACAATTTGCTCACAATAAATAGTGAAAATGACCCTTCTAGGGGCCCACCTAGGTATATATAGGCCCCCCGGGGCCCATTTTTCCTAGAGCTTGTGGCTCCCCAGTTTCTCTTGGATCAGGATGGTGACCAAAAATGTAAGATCACCTTAGGAGCTAGGGGAAAACTCGAGAGGGGGCATATAACTTAGGATATCACTTTCTTTTAAATTTACCCCACCAAGCTAGGGGAAAACTCAGGTGGGGGCATATAGTCACCTATTGATCATATTTTTCTTCTTAATCAATGAATTTTTCTTGATCATTCTTCTTTTCATCATAGCTTCTTCTAATTTTCGAAGCTAACCTAACCTAAAATTTGAGTTTTGCAAGGTGAAGTTTTGTGTGACTTTTTCATGACCATTTTGTCGTTGTTTACTGAGCTCAGATACTGAGGGAACCTTCGATACTGGCTGGCTCAACTTCAATGACCTCTGAGGCCCCTCTTTCTAGGCACGCAAATCTATAAAATTCAAATTTTTGGTGAAAATTTTCTTCTCTACTTTAGTGTGGCTGATTTTTTTCCAAAATTGAGCCCACTATAGTGGGGGAAAAATGTAATGTCAAAAAATTGCACCTAGGGGCAATTCCATTTTTTTGCACTTTTCCTAGCATTTATGACACCTTAGACAATTAATGAAAAAAATTCCATGAGTCAGAATCTCACAATTCTGACTCCATATGGACTTGTGGCAAAGCAATAGAATCCTAATGACACGTTTCCTGAAGTTCTAGACCTTGGATGCCTGGGCAGCACACTAACGTTTGCGCGACATGCTAGTGTCATGGAAGATTTCTTTGTTTGAAACAAAGAATCCAAAATCTTGACTCTCTCAACATGTTTCCTAGTAGTTAGATTTCAGATGTAATGACTCTTTGTCACCCTTGCATGCATCAAAAACTCCTTCCTTACTCTCATTTGGGGTTGGAAGTCATTCATTCAAGCTCTTTTACCATTTTCTCTATTTTTGAGTTCTCTTCATTCTTGATAGCAACACTCCTACATGCGAAGCCATGCCAGACTGAGGTCTTTCCAGCAATAACAGCTCTCAAGCAAGCACTCAACAATGCATTTTTGTGCTCCAGAGAGGGTCTAGGCTCATGGCTAATGCTCTCTCTCTCACACTCTTCTTTCCTACTTGTTCATTTACCACTTTGTGGTGCAAGTTCTACTCTTGAAGCGGGTTTTTCTTTCACCACTCACTTTGTTTACTTCATTTGCACTCCTTTCCAACATGGTTTTATGTGGAGGTGGGAACACCAAAACGGGGGTTTAACTGAGGCAGACCCGTATACAGCCCCAACCTTTTTCCCCTCATTATTTTGTGTGTAGGTTGCAAAGTGGAGCTTGGAGTGAAGATATGAATGTCCAGTAAAAGGTAAACTTTCTCCAAGTCCCCTTATATTTATTCTAGGTTTTGGCTTCATGTTTGGTTATTTAGTCTAGTACATCTTAGATCTGAGTCTAGAAGTGAAACTTGGTTCCACCTACTTGAGCTCCTGAGCCCTCTGCTACTTAGGATGTAGGTGCATCTTTTAGACGACAGTGTGCCACATTGGCGTCCTGAAAGTATGCTACTGTATTTTGGCCTAGAGCTCCCTCAATTAAGGTAGAAACCTCAGAGTTTCAAATTCTCAAGATTTGAAGTAACTTTCTTTGAAACATAACTAGGGCATATTTCTATACAATCTCATTAACTTACTTATGCTGAGGTGTATAAAGGCAATTCATTCCCTAGTGATCTCTTGAAAATGAAGAGACCCATGTGCAACGAATCCCTCTTATATCACAGTAGATAAATGAAATGAAGATTTATCCAAGTGCCACCTCTTTGTGAGTGTAATCATCATTGTGCTATGACATCTAATGGTGGGAATGTAACAAATATGCCACAACCCAATAGCATCTAAGAAATCTCGCTCTAGCTCATGAAACTCAGGGATCAAGTCAAATAGATCACATGGTCATCACTCCCTCGACTAAAGTGGATTAAGGACCACCTACAATCATTCAACCCACAATGCTATGGATTCAATAAGAAAATGCAAAACAAACTTCACAACGACGAACAAAGAGACTTAGAGTTCCAAAAACTCAAAAGCGATAAATTGTTGGCAAAAGCGATGAAACTTTTCTAGAGCGCAAAAGTCAAAATCTAAGAAATTTTGCAAAGGCAAAAATTTACCACAAGAGTGACCAAAACAATGACAAGCAATAAAAAGTGCAAAAATTGAGCAAGTGCTAAAAACAAATGTCAAAAGTAAGTTAAAGGCGCCAAAAGAGAGCAAGTGCACAGAAAAATAGCAGAAGCACCCATTTCACAGAAGCAAAAGCACCCAAACTGACTCAATAGCACAAAAATCTCAAAAATTTTGCTTTTGACTAGTTTGACTTAAAGCATTAATTAGAGAGAAATGGAAAGATGAAAACAAAAATCGAGAGGGTACATACTGGGTCACCAATGCCTGCAGGTCATCCAAACTCTTGAATCGAGTCCGCACAATGTGGGGATCCTCGAATCCTCGCCATTGCTCCTCAACAACTAACAAAATGAGAAATCTAGAAACAAGAAATCACTATAGGATCAAAGTGAAAATGACGTAATTAGAACCTGTTGATGTTTATAATAGCGAAGATATTTTTCTCTCTAATTAAATAATAATAAATAATAAATAAATGCAAAAGCAAGGCAGACATGCTATAAATATTATTTATTATTTATGGGACGACTCAAATAAAAGGTCACCTTGTTTTGTGAAAGAGGTCGACCCTAAATGAAAGGAAACCTTTGATTTGTATATATACCAAGTGATGATCATTCATTTGATCATTCGATTATTCAAGAGACAAGTTGCACTTCAAGAGGGAGTTCATAAATTTGCAGTAGATCAATTTTTTACATCAACATATTGATATCAAGGAGAACTTATATTATTTATATATTCGCACCTAGGAGAGGTGCTATCTCTCATTACATCAGATTGGCCTTGTGTGTGGGCTAAGTTGTAAAGAAGATTTCTACTCTTATTCTTTCTATATATAAGAGATATATTTTGTTGGTTTTTTCTCCCTCGAGAAGGAGGGTTTTCCTAGGGTAAACTATTGTGTTTATTGTTCATGTGTTGCATTTCTGCTTTCTATTAAATCTGATCTTAAAACTAACATGGTATCAAAGTAGGTTTAAGCAAAGATCCGATCAAATTTATTTAAGTAGTAAAGTCAAATTTTCATCTAGGGCAGATCTTTGAAGGTGAATTTGTGTTGAAAAAGAAGATGGTGAGCAATGTCAAGGTAGAAGATAGGCTTGATGGATCTTCAAACTTCAACTCTTGGAAACCCAGGGTACTTATTGCATTAGAGGAGAATTATCTTCTTGATTTCATGGAAAGTGATATGCCTAAGCCTTTCGATGATACTAAGAAAATTCAATGGAAGAAAAATGGCACGAAGGTTAGAAAGATCATAATAGACTCTTAAATGAATCACCTAGTATCGATCATCTCCATGTTGAAGATAGCTAAAGAAATATTTGATACTCTAAAAGGATTATATGAGATCAACAACACCAATAGATCCCTTGCTTTGAGACAACTTCACCATGTAAAAATGGCTAAATATGATTCAGTCATCTATTCTTTATGAAGATTACTGATTTGAGAGATCAGTTGAGCGCTATTGGGGATATAATTACAAACAGAGATCTTGCTATGTTGGCACTAAATGGTCTTCCTCAATCTTGGGAACCCTTTATTCTGAGCATCAATGGGAGATCCAAGTTTCCAAAGTTTGATCATCTTTGAGCCGATTGTATTCAAGAAGATTCCAAGTTGGAAGCAAGAGGAATTGGGCGAAACTATCATGATGTAGAAAATCAAGTTCTTGCTACACATACTTCTAAAGATAGAGGCAAAGGAAGAAAGAGAAATAGAGAGAGAATCATATTCTACTCCAGAATTGAAGAAGAAAAAGGATTTCTCTCACATTCAATGTTTTAGGTGTGACAAGTATGGTCACTTTGCTCGAGATTGCAAATTAAGGTCTACACAATATGTTTCTTCTACACAAATTGACATAGGGAAAACTCAGAAGGATCCTAGCTCTAAAGTCAATTCAGAAGGTTTCTTATTATAAAGTCGATCAAGACAAGGAATTAGCATTCAAAGGGAGTCTGACAAACCAACAAAGGCAACCTTGGACGAGGAGGTTAGGAGGTTGATGTCGTACTTGGAGCTTCAGAGGGAGTCACATCATCATGAAGATTTGTTGTAGCATATATTTCTCTGTGATGCAGAAGTATGAGGTGAAAGCCCTTGTAGTGTATTTCTTTGTGATGGAGAAGTATGAGGTGAAAGCCCTTATAGTGTATATTTCTCTGAGATAGAGAAATATGAGGTGAAATCCCTTGTAGTGTATATTTCTCTGAGATGGAGAAATATGAAGTGAAAGCCCTTGTAGTGTATATTTCTCTAAGATGGAGAAATATGAGGTGAAAGCCCTTGTAGCGTATATTTCTCTGAGAGAAAAATATGAGGTGTGAGCCCTTGTTCATCTCTGAGACTAAGATGAGACGTCATGTTGAGAGAATCCAAGATGACATCACGTTGAGAGACTCTATGATGGACACTTGTGCACATGTTTCTTTCCACACATGGAAGTAGCCATGGTGGATGTCATGTTGAGAGACTCCATGACAACATCACATTGAGAGACTTTGTGATGGATTCGTGTACACTCTGAGACTAAGATGTGGTTTTTCATATTTGGGTGTGGCCATTGTGGATGTCATGTCGAGAGACTCCATGACGAGGATCACAGGAAAAATACCTCCCTAGCTAAGAGGGAGTGCTGATGTTTATAGTAGCGAAGATATTTTTCTCTCTAATTAAATAATAATAAATAAATGCAAAATCAAGGTAGAATTGCTATAAATATTATTTATTATTTATGGGCTAACTCAAATAAAAGGGCACCTTGTTTTGTGAAAGAGGTCGACCCTAAATGAAAGGACACCTTTGATTTGTATATATACCAAGTGATGATCATTCATTTGATCAGTCGATTATTCAAGAGACAAGTTTCACTTCAAGAGGGAGTTTTTACATTTGCAACATATCAATTTTTTACATCAACAAATTGATATCAAGGAGAACTTATATTATTTATATATTCACACCTAGGAGAGGTGATATCTCTCATTACATCAGATCGGCCTTATGTGTGGGCCAAGTTGTAAAGAAGATTTCTGCTCTTATTCTTTCTATATATAAGAGATATATTTTTCTAGATTTTTCTCCCTTGAGAAGGAGGGTTTTCCTAGGGTAAACTGTTGTGTTTATTGTTCATGTGTTGCATTTCTGCTTTATGTTAAATCTGATCTTAAAACTAACAGAACCCTCATTACCTATTTTAACCCCCAAAAACCCTATTTTTTACTTAGGAAATCTTCCTAGGATAAAATTAGGAGCTCCCAAGAACATTTGAATGAGTAACGAAAGACCCATAGACTTAATTTTTTCATCCTCTATGCATTAAAATTGAAATACAACAATGACGTGAGCCTCACCTCCAAATTGAATTTTTTGGCCAACCTCTCGAGGGAGTAGCCCAGAGTCCTACCATCATTCCACTGATCGCTGGGGCATGGTGGGGCATATAAAAAAATTCAAAACTTGATCTTAACATCAGAATCTTTGAAACAAAGCAACCAATACTTTGTCTCAAAGAGGAGCAAAATGTAGACATGTAAAATTGACCTAACACCTATCACACACCTTAAATGATATTTTCACATCATCGAGATCATTATCATCGAATATCACTACATTTCACATCAAAAGCATCAAAAACCCTAAATTTCTCTATCAATTGAATAATACAACATTATTTAATTAATTCACTTTTTCACCATTTTTGACGAATTAAATAAATTTCATTTATTTAATAAAGTCCTAAAACCTAGGTAATTTCCTCTATTGATTGAATAATACAATATTATTTAATTAATTCACTTTTTCATCAATTTTGACCAATTAAATAAATTTTATTTATTTAATAAAGTCCTAATCTAACTTTATTCTTCCTGATTAATTAAATAAATGCCAATTATTTAATTATGTCACTAATTCACTTTATTCCTCGAAGTTGATTAAATTATTAAATCATAATAATTTAATTACGTCACTTTCCCTCCAAATTTGAATAATTTGAATAAACTATTCAAAACATCATCAAAAATCAAATCAAACTAATGCAACTTTGTTTGTAAAAGCAAACTTGATTTGCATGTTCAACTCCAAAGGGAAATAATTAATTAATCATTTTTCAACCACTTTCCTAATTGAGCAAATTATGATTGCCTGACTGAGCATTATGTTTCTTGATAGGTCAATTGATTGCCTAACTAAGAAATCTATTTCCTAACAAATTAATCTATTTCCTAACTGATTAATCTATTTCCTAGTTGATCAATCTATTTCCTCAATCACACTAATTATGTAATCAATTTGCACAGATTACGCCTATCTAAATGCTCTCAACATCTTTCAACCGTTGATCAAGATATTCTACTACACAATCCTGATTGTCCATTTCGAATCACAAATTCTATATAAAAAACCTCTTTCCTCACAAAAAAGGATCAAAGAATCAATATAGTTTACACAACAAAGTAATGGAAAGATCATAATCAACATTGACAAAGCTTCAACCAAGCCTCCATATTGATACGAACAACCACATCTTCATGAACACACTCTGACATGGTATGGTAATCTTTCATTTATTTTTGAATTTATTTTGATATCGTAAGATTTCATTATTTCTTTTCAACAACTTAGAAAGCTTCATTTCATGAGTGAAGGAATGAATATTTATTGTTGTTTTTTATTTAGATTAATTTCTATTCTATGCAATTATCTTATTTATACTTGCATATTTCCCCCTCACACACTTCAACATAGAAAAACATCTAGCCTTCAAATGTAGATACCAAGAATATTCTCATTATTCTACTTAGAAGAGTAACTAGGTGGTTGACTTCAGTGATGAAGTCCCTTTTGTATAATTTTTTATACAATTTTCTGGTGGAATACTCGATGTACTTCATCCACATTTCATTTACAAGTTTCATACATGCCTCTAATCCTTTATCAAGTAGTTATTTGGCCTACTCTCTAGTGGTTAAGGACTTGGTGGAGAAGGATGGGATAGATAAATTTTGTACAATAGAGGTAGTAGAAAGATCTGCAAACATTCTCCCATCAATGGATATTATTTTCCTTGTCTTTGAGGTAATGTTCCATGTTTTCCATGATTAGTTTTGAGAATTATACAATAGTAGGGAAGCCAAAAACTTGGGCTATCTTGCTTTGAACTATTTTCTTTGCACTTGACTAATTTTTTTAACCACAAATATTCTCTCTAAACTCTTCAATATCCACATGTCCCATGTTGGTATCCCCAACCATACTCCAACTAGAAGTAATTATTGTAGGAGGATCCACATCTTTGAATTCATACTTCATCTTGGATTTCTTATTCATGAAACCTATAAAACAAACCATTAATGAGTAGATTGATAGATCTCTATTGTGTCCTCTAAAATATTACTTAAACAAATTATTAAATTATCAAAAACTTTACCATCATTATGCCTAAATGCCACTTGAGATTTCTAAAATATGACAATAGTAATCATCATGCATGAGTAACAAATTCTATCAAACAACACTTTATTGTGGAGTTCTAAGGCATAAAGATCCTACAAAAAAACTAATCATTTAACCTTTTGTAGAAAAACACACCCTTCTTGACCTTGCAAAGATTTGAGATACCCTCAACCTAGGGTTATTAGTTACCATCTTTGTGGAACACTAGCCTAGACATAACCCTATAGAGATAACACACTGAGAAAACTATGCAAAAAAATGGAGGAGACACAAATAAGGTTGAATGCATCTAGAATCTTTGCAAATACTAGTTTTGCAAAAAATCGAGTTGGAGCCTAGTTTGTAGGAAATGAAGGTGCCTTCAACTTACAATCATTATGCAAAGGAATAGTGCGAAATAATTTATAGAAAAAACATAGAGTGAAACTAAATCGAGAAATCCCCAAAAACTTACAAACCTCACAAGATATACAAATTCAACCCATTACAAAAAATTGAGTAGACTTCACCTTACAGGAAAAATACCCATCTCAACCTTGTGAAGATTATGACTCTAGGTAAAGTGACCAAACAAGTTTGAAAGACCAATAAATCCGCACATTGATGAATCTCCACAAGATAGGAAAAATCACTTTTTATGCAAAATAAGAGTGTGCACCAAAAAATCGCAAACCTAGAGCACACAACTTACAATGAAAAGAAAGCATTAAAAATATTGAAAATCTTGACATCACACGAGGTTAGAGAAATACATGGAAATGTATACAAGAATCTTTGCAAGACTTGAACTATGACTCCATACACTATGCAAAATAGAAACCCTAAATCCAAATAATGACCTATTGCGAGAAAATGGTATCTCGGATCTTCATTGAACTAGGTTTAAACCAGCCTACCTTAAGGTTTCAATTTACCTAAAATGGCCCCAAAATGAGGTTTGAGACTCAACAAGAGACACAAGCTAGGGTATGAAATCCTATAATTGAAATCATGAATCCCAATGATTTGACAAACAAACTTTGTAAACCCCTAATTTATACTTAATTTGATTAACATCCATATTAAGATTGATCTAACAATTTTTTAAGAAAAAAACACCATCAAATACCTCATTAAGTGTTTAAATATTTGCAAATTATCCAACTGACCAATCAAATCTTTTCAAATGGAAGGATAATGAAAACCAAGAAGAAAAATTGGAATATTTCTCAAGAATCTGAAAGGAGATATATTTGTGAACTTTGAAAATCACAATGAGATATGAATTCAAGTTGTACAGAGCTACACAACATCAAATTTAGTTCTTCAAATGTTGTAGGACAAGTTGGCAAGCACCCACCTGCAAAAATTTGACACTCACTCGTCTTTGGGAAAAATTGCATCCCCTTCAACTTTGAGTAAAAATGACCCTTCACGGTCGAATTCGTGCAAACGAAGGTTTTGCGGGGAATCAATTTTTTTAGAAAATTAATGGTGACTCAACCTTTTAGAAATTTAGGAAGAATCTAACTCACTATTAAATCTCCACAAATCCCTTAAAGTATTAACGCGAAAGGCCTAAAAGGAACCAAAACCAAAACAAGCGATCACCAAAGCCTCAAAATCACACAAGCACCTACTCAAAAAGGAAAACTAATCTAAAGCATACTAACCTAAAATAAATAAATAAAGTTAGAAATCCAAGCAAAAGAAAAGAAGGGGGTCCTCGTTTTAACTGGACATGTGTGCAAGGCACAAAAAATGGCAAATATATTGGGGAATGCTTCTGGACCATTTCAATGATAAACAAGAACCACAAACCCAAAATATTTAGTATTTCAGACTAGTTGGGATAAATGATTTAGAATACAAAGGAAAAGGATCCAAACAACCAACAAATCCTCTAGTCAAATGTGAGAAACCCAAGTGAGTGCAAAATGTATTCATTTATTACTTCGAAGTAGCCATTAAGACTTATGTCATGAAGTATAAGGCTACATTAATGACTCCTCTTCAAAATCATTTGGGATATAGCCTCACTACTATTCAAGTTTCTATAGCCCTAATGAGGTTACCATTGTGATTCCCTTGAACATAGCTCTACTATTAGCTAGGTGTTTATAGCCTTGATAGAGATATTTGAATCCTCTTGAAAGTTAAAATGATTTCAATCTATTATTCATCTCTTTAACTTATTATTTTTCTCCTCTTGATTTTCTTTTAATTTTCTTTTCAACTCACAACCAATGAAACTTGCCACTCATGACTGATAATCATAGTGGCACTAAAGCAAGAACTTAAGATTTTTTCACCTTATACCTAGAAACATAAAACCTAAAGGAGACTACAAGATGCATCTTACTGTATTTAGTCATGTGTAAGGTTTCAATGAATTTTAATTACTTAAAAATCAAAGAGCTTCCTATGTTTGTGCACCCAAAGTGAATTAAGACTGACTCATCCACCCACGCCAATATTAGGAATTACAATTCATTGCTTATAAAATAAATAGATTAGATCATCTCCCAAAGAAAGGGAGTCAAAATTTCTTTAAGAAAATACCAAAAGAAAATGAGGACCAAAATTATGGAAGAAACATGAAACCCAACCTAAATATATACAATAAAATGAGTTGGAAAAATATCAAGATGAGAATTAGTGCTTAAGATATTTCCAATTAATAGGTGGTGTGAGATCTTCTCCAATTAAAGTTTTTAAACAATAAGTGTTGTCCCCAAGAATCTCTAAAAGTTGAAATAGAAAATGCATCACCTATTGAGCATGCTAACAAGGACCCCTATGCCTTACTTTCCTACCCCCTTCTACACCATTGCAAAGGCTCTTTGGAATTCATTGAATTCCCTCATGAAAATTTATGTTTCTCTATTATTGAAGCAACAAGCATGGCCACATCTTACATCTTCTTTGTTGATTTTGACCATCCCCTCCTTACATAGATTCACAAATTTGGACAAGGTGACCTCGATGTGAAGTGGAAATAGTGAGATATGTGAGTCTTTTTGTTGATTAGTAAGTACCCTCCTGTGACCTTAAACTTATCACCATTTCTTGCTTTCCAAATGTGCCACATGATTTTAGTAGATAAACAATTCCAAAATATATTATATTCTATACTATTTTAAAATCACACATTAGAATACATTTCCAATTAATTTTGTTTTCATTATCCCAAATATTCAAGTTATAACAGAATGATTTCCATATTTCTCTAGCATAGAAACAATCAAATAAAATGTGAAAAATAGATTACGGGGTATGAAAATACTACAAATATCAATATCATTCATATTAGACTTGAAAGGAAGTCTTTGGAGGAGAGTAAGCCATTTAAAACAAGCATTCTTAGGCTCAACATTGTTGTGCCAAACCTCATAAAGCACTTTCATCCATTTATTATTGGCTAAGGAGATGCCCCAACACTAATTTAGATGGTTAAATACAACATTATTACAAACCAAGTCCTTATATAATATCTTAGCCTTGAGGTCAACAAGAGCCCCTCCCATCCTTCCACACAAGGTCACTGACCAAATCCATCTCTTTATCAGTACTTGAGGGGAGTTTGGCCTCTTTTCAGGCTTCTACCAGGGTGGAGTGAGTTCTTGTGTTAGAGGTGGGGAGGCCAAATTCAGCCTTCAAGGCTTCTTGGATTTTTATATTCCCTCCTAAAACATCACTAAAAACTCTAATCCCTATTTGATTCCACTTTATAGAAGATCAGCCTTGTAGGAGAGCTAATGGCTTCCTATTATACTGCAAATTCCACCAAATAGAGCTATAGCTTTGGCACATGGAATTGCTAAGGGTTATGTTTCAAGATTTAAAATGAGCATTGTGTTTGGTAAGCTCCCAAGCCTTCCATAAGCTTTTGAAAACTAGAGACCTAGTAGGGGTCATAGGGTTTTTACTAATGAGAATTTCACTCAAAGGCAATAGACTCCAAGACTTAGCCTGCCTTGGCACTACAGATTAGATGTTGTTTCTGACCATAACCTTCCAAGGTTTGTCTCTAGCCAATGATTTCACAATCCACTTAGAGGCTAGTGCAATTCCTTGCAACCTCATATCCTTTAGGCCTAGCCCACCTTGCAACTTATCTAGGAAGCACCATTCCCATTTTACCAAGTGATTTTTCTTCTTCCCTTTACCATCTGACCATAGAAATCCCCTTATCCTTTTCTAAATTTCATTAATTTGGTAACTAAAAAAGAACCAAATGAAAGAAAATATATACTATAAGAAGATAATACCTTTTGACACACTCGTATCCTTCCAGTCAGTGAGACATATTGTTTGTTCCATCTTTCCATCTTTTTTCCAATTTTGGTGTTGATCCAATTCCATGTTTCCTTAAGGTTAAGACTAATAGTGAACAGTATCCCTAGACACTGCACCTACATGTTGGGGCCACTATATTGAAAATTGAAATCTTTTACCCAATATGGTGGGGATTCCTCCCACCCAAGAGAAATGGATTTAGATTTGTATATCCTTGCCCCAGACGCTTGATAGAACAACTCAAGTTTCACCATCAGTGAGTCCATATTGCATTTATCTAGTTTAATGAACAAAGTGATGTCATCCACAAATTACACGTTGACCAACTCATTATTGTATGGAATTTTGATGCCTTTAATTCTTGGAGACAATGTTTGATCTCTTAATAAGTAGTACAAGGCATCTAAAGCTATTACAAAAAGAGCTAGTGCCAAGGGGAATCCTTTTCTGATGGACCTCTCCAATATCACTTCTTCAGAGAGTGGCCCATTCACATCTACTTGGGTAGAGGCATCCCTTAGGATGGTATTCATAGTTTTACAAAACATCTAGGGGAAGCATTAAGGATTGATCTCAAGAACTACCATTCCACCTTGTCATGGGCTTTTTCAAAGTTGAGGAGTAACATTACCACATTTTTTTTAGAGACTTTAGCCTATTCCCTATTTCATAGCTTCCCAGCTTGTTATGAGATTTTCTAGAATATACCATCCTTTGATGAACCCAGTTTGTGTGGTATTGATGAAACTTGGAAGTATGTTGACCATCCTCAAGGCTAGGACCTTAGCCAAAATCTTATAGGAAATTCAGCAAATTTATTGGTCTCCAATTTTTTACTAATGTCTTATCCCCCCTTTTTAGGAGGAGTTTGATGATCCCTTTGTTTATGGTAATCCCTAAAGGACCATTACTAAGATATTCCTCATACACCTACAGTAGATCATCATACACCCACTCTAAGAAGCATTTGTAGAACTCAACAAGCAACCCATCACGTCCTGGAAACTTGTCATTATTCATGAAGGCAATGGCTCTCTAGATCTCATCCATGGTTAGGTTTACTGAGAGTCTAGCAGAGTCCACCTCTGAAATCTTCTTAGGGACAAGCCTTTCTATAAAGTCTCTTGCAATATGACATCTTTCATTTTCCCCTTTCGAAGTAAAATCCCATTGAAGAAGGTATGAAACTATTTTAGGATTTCCTCCTGTGAGTTAAGCATCCTCTCCCCATCCCAAATTTGATCTATTTGTTCCTTAGTGCTTTTCTCCCTTAAATATTTGAAGAAAATTTGGATCCCTCGTCCCCAGAGTTTAGCCAATTTACTTTGGCCCTGATTTTTATCCCATTGACTTTCTAAGTCTAGATCTTCCTCAAACTATTCTTGGATTTATCCAACTCCTCACCTAACTTAATGTCACTTGGGGAATATTGTAACTTGGATTCAGCTTCAAACAAGCACTCTTGGAGCTCATTTTCTTCTTTCCTACGGTCCATAGCCCTCTTCTTCCTAACTATATGGAAGAGATTCCTCCAAGACTCTACATTGGTATTCCATCTCTCAATGGCAGAGGCACCCTTGATCATCTATTTTTTAATTTCCCTAATTGAGGAGATAGCTTCTTTACAATTAGCCTCCTTTAGAAGAAGGGTGTTAAGGATAAAAGTTGACTTATTTGCTAACTACTTCGGCCTATCTTGACAAGTTGCAAGATTGGCTTTGATGGGATTGTGATATGAGAGTGTGTAGAGGTAAACACACACTTTAATACCCTTTTCATTAGGTATGAAGTTGAAAAAATCCCTATTTGCATAAATTTTGTATAATCTACAATATATTCTATTACCTCCCTTCTAAGCATTGCACTAGGTGAACCAAATCCCATTACACTCCTTCTTTCCCTTTTCCATGGGATCAACCAGTTTGAGTTTATGTTTTAATCTGTGCCAAAAGTATTTTGTGTTGCCTTTCTAGGATATGTCAATCCCTCCCCACTTGTTCTCCATTTGTTCAACCATGTTGAAGTCTCCATCTAACACCCAAGGAATTGTTGGGAGGTTGGATAACCACTCCCACAAGGTAATCATGTCTTTGTAATCATTTGGGGCGTAAACTGAGCATACCCCAAACTCATTTTCACCCTTCTTTAGGGTTACCTACACCAACCTATTGCAGGGGAGCGGCCACTATCAATGACCCGCTGAGACCATTGATTGGATATTAGAATGGTAGCCCCCCTACCCCTCTCATTTGTAGTGGAGAAGGAGGAGGCACCATTCCAAATGAATGTTACATTGGTTTCCAATGTGAAATCGGTAGCTTTTGTTTCTTGAAGCAAGACAACATTTTTTCTTTTTTCAAGGTTTAAAAACCTTCTGATAATGTATTTTTTGTTAGGTGACTCAATTCCCTTGAAATTCCAAGAGATGTAGCCAAGATTCATTATCACCTGTCATAGGGTTGTCACTCTGCTCATGTTGGAACTACTCAAAGCACTTGGGAAATTTATCTTCCACCTCAAGCTTCTTAGCCATAGGTGACTCGATTATCACACTTGTTTTTTTCCTTCTTTTTTTGGTACTCATTGTTTATTTTCAAACCACTGCAAAACCTTTGTTCTTCCTCATCTTTCCAAGGCCATCCTTAGTTTAGGAGTTAGCTCTAACTTCCCTAAAGTGATATTCTCATCTTTGCTACACACTATCACCTCCCTCTGCTCAAAGCTAGCAACTCTAGTTTCCTTAGCTTTACAACTCACAATAGTTAAGCTTGTTTGATTCTCAAAAACCTCATTTTCCAATTCAAGGAGGGGAGCACCAAATGGAACGTTGGTGGCATCCCCACTATTAGCAACTAAAGACTGATCTAGGTTACCTTGTGAGTCTAGGCAAGGGATGGGGTTACCGATCTACTCAAGGGCTCCAAGGGATCCAACCATCAAAGAAGGGAAATTTTCACAAAAGGAGGGGGTCGAGTAGACTCCTCAAGCCAATGGCATCTCAGCCTAATAATCATGCTTCAGAGTCAAAGATTCATGGGTCACAATGGCTTCTTTTAGGGTGTTATGAGTGTCGTCCAATGATGCCAATGGGGGATCCATAGGGTCCTTGCTCACACAAGTACCCACATGCACTTGCAGACTCTGGGGTACCTTTTCATATGAAAAGTGATTGGATTTTTCCTTCAATTGGAACATTGATGTCTTTGGGCTTGCTTCCGCCATACCAGAGGTTTCTTGGATGTGTTGCCTAATTTTTTTCATGGTGAGTTGCTACACAATTATCTACTCAAGCAACAAAACATCACTAGTATCTTTTTTATTTGATAGCAGTTTGGGGGGAGAGTAGTCGATTGCCATTTATTTGGAGGCTAATAGCTCTTCATTCAAGCAGTTAGGTCCTACTTGATCAAGGACATTGAACAAGTTACTATAAATAAATTTAGCCTGCTTCTAGAGAGGGGGAATGTCGACACTGCCCCCATTAGGAGTCATCATCTTCCCATTCCTTACCTCCTCCAGACTAGAAATTCTAACAATATCAGGTTGGAATTTGTGGGTGAGCCCACATTCTTCAACTCTTATGACTCAGAACCGACCATGTTTCTACTGTTATTAGGGTTCCCTTTCTCAAGCGGATGATCCACCTTAGACATTTTCTTTTTTGGATAATAGGGAAATTTTTCCTAAAATTTCCTTCCCTTCTACACAAAAAGCACACATTCATCCTGCCCAAAATTTCCAACGGGCAGGATGCGACACCATTGTCTTCAACAATTTTAAGGCATTTGGGAAACTCAACGTCGGGATTTAGAGATAATAGGTCCTAGGAATCTAAATTTGGCAGGGTGGTCTTAGTTTCATCCACCCTAACCACTTTGCTAACCGGCTCTAAAACTTATGGGAGAATCCTCCAAAACTCTGGAGGTAGATTTTTAATAATCACCCATCTAGGGAAAGATAGAGCAATTACCTCCTCAGAAATGGCGAAGATGACCAAGCAAGGGCTTGAAAGGAACAGCCCCTAGCATTCTAGTAGGGATTTACCCAAAAAAATCCTGCATAGCATGGGTTTTAATTTTTGGGAAATTAGAAAACTATCTATAAATACAAGGTCTTTTTATGAATTCAAATTTATCTAGAAAAAGGTGAACTTTACAAGAGCAAATGTTAGTGTCAAAGGTGTTAAAGAGTAGATTTCTCATTCATTTGTTACAAAATTCAAGATCTCAAGCATCATATCAAATTTATCATCATTCATGCATGCTTTTAGAGGTAACATTATGATGTAGGTTTCAAGCATTCAAGTAAAATTTCAAGCATTGAGATCAACATCCAATCAATCCATTTCATGCAAGATCAAGACCTTGGAGAGATGTGTTAGATTTCAATCCTTCAAGGGTCTCAATTCAAGGGTTTGGTGAGTTGCAACATAGCAATTATTCATTCATCATTCCTTTCACTCATGTTTCATTTCATTTCAAGGTTTAATTACCAAAATGGGATTTGACCAAGGAAAACCCCCATTCACCAAAAATTAAAAAAAAATCCCTCTTATGTGTGTTGCAAATCTTAGGTTGAAGAAAGATTGAAGACTCATCAAAAGTGTAATTTTGTAAGGTTTTCAAAGTTATCAAGATTGTTGTTAATCCACGGAAAGTCACTTTCATAATTTAACTCTGAATTTCTAACTATGAAACTTGAAGGAATCGGGAGTGTAGACCTAGGAGCAGAGGACTATAAAAGAATATTTCCAACCCCTGTAGCAAGACCCATTTTCCCTTGGGTGAATGAGTCCCAAGAGGACACTCTACACAGGATTTTTTTGATAGCTGCATAAAATCACATCCTTCTCATATTTGTTAAAAAAATTTGGATTTTGTTATATTAAGGTTTAAATTTGATGTTTCAAGTTTTACATTGCATAATTGGGTTTATTTATTATTTTTAGTTTTTCTCCCACAGTGCATTTTAGGCTTATTTACCCCATCCTCAGTCATAAAGAAAACAACAAGATCTCCATGAAGGTTAACTCACCCAAGGGTTGAAATTCAATCTTGTCCTAGGGGATCTTTTTTTCCTACTGAAATAAGGAAGATAGGTGCATCATACCCCCTTGTTACCATTTCGCATTCCTATTATTGGTTCACCCATTTTCTTATGTTTCATTTTTGTGAACCCAACATTATACATCAAAAAAATTGAAATTGGAGTCTATTCAAACCCTAGATCTAGGATTTGAATTAGTTTGAATCTCATTTAGGGTTTTTTAAATTGCATTAGTTTGTGTCTCATTTAGGGTTTTAGGTTTACACTTTGCATCCTTTAAAATCTAGAAAATTAAAAAAAATTGCATGCATATTACATTAATTTTGCATAGTACTTGCATATTGATGTGGAGTCACTGAAAAAATAACCCTTCTACTTTTTTTGGCTTGTTTGAGCCCTCCTTATGATTTCGGCTTAATGTTGCCTTGATTTAGTGTTGCAATGTGGATGACACATTCACATTAATTCTTGGGCCCTTGTGAACTAATGGATTTTAATAGTACCTTGCTAAAGTGTTGTGAAGTGTTGTAATTCACTTTCAAACTTTTCTAGGGTTTTATCAAAATAAACCTCTTTTTAATCAAAATAAACCTTAATCTTGCCTTATTTAGAGTGTTGTAAAGTTTTGTAACACACTTTCACATTCCTCTAGGCTTGTCATTAATAATTGGGCTTTTTTATGCCTTAATTGGCCCTATTTTGCATCCACAAGCCTCATTTATTGCATCTTTTTTAGGATAATCCTAACACCAATCATAGTTCAAGTGTTTTTGGCTTGTGTGGCCCAGATTTAGTGATCTGGGACTCATTTTTCACCTTGGGAAAATGCGTCCCACCTAGATGTTTTGGCCCTGAACTGGTTTTCACACATTTCTAAGAACTTTTATTTTTTGGTCCCATACATTATGTCTAATGGGACTCATTCTTCACCTTGAACAAATGAGTCCCGTGTGGCCCAAAATAAAACTTAATTCAAATTTTTGGCAGGATTTTATTCTCCTATATTTGATGTCGGTGTGTAGTGTTGTAATTTTGGAAATTCTTACATAATTAAGTATAAATACAAGATTCTTTCACTCTTATTCACACCTATCATTGAAGAGAGTTCACAAGAGCATTCAAAGCTAGATTATCAAGAATTTTAGAGCAACATTCAAGTGTCAATCATCATGTCAAAGATTTCATCCATCATGTTTGTTATTGTGCTAATAATTGTGATGTAGGGTTTATGATTCAAGCAAGTGTTTCATCCAAAATCAACATCATTCAAGAAAGAGTCAAGAACCACATCCATTGTAGCCATTTCAAGCATATTTGTAGCACCTTATTGCTAGGGTTTGGTGAGTTACAACATTGTCTTTTTTTCATTCATTATTCTCCATTTATATTGGTTTTCATTTCAAGGTGTGATTACCAACAAGGGGTTTGACCAAGGAAAACCCCTATTCACTAACCCCACAACATTTTCCCTCACCTTTTTGTGTGATTTGCAGGTCTAGGTGGCATATTTTATAAGGAGCAAGATTGGAGAAAAATTGTCAAGTAATCAAAGTTGTCAAAGTTGTCATCAAGCCTTGGAGAACATTGGAGATCACCTATGGATTGCAAATTAGAGAGTCAGATTTGGAAACTAGTAAGGAAAGATAGAGTAGACAAAGAAGAGTAGAATCAAATTTTGAAGCTTCAAAAAAGCCCAAATGGACTGATTTGCCACTTCTGGCGAATGAGTCCCAATTCCTATTAGTTTTTAGGATTTTGCAGATCTAGATACCCTTTTGGTAGATTTCTATTTCAGTAAATTTTCCTAGAAATTGGACTAATTTTCCCAACTTGGTGAATGTCAGCAATAAAGGCATATTTTTGAAATTCCAGACCTCCATTCTATCTTCTTTGGATTCCCAGGTGCACACTTTCTATTTTACAACCTTTTGTTTCATTTCCTTCACTTTTCTAGGTCATTTAGTGTTAGTTTGCATTCAATTAGGGTTTTGCATTATATCTTGCATTTCATTGTATTTTTCCAAGTTTACACTTGGTGGCAAACCCCTCATTGGATCATATTTAGTTCCTAGGACAACCCTATTGCAATATCTCTTTCTCTCTTGCATTAAGATCTCTAGGGTTATCCTTGAGTGGAATACCTTTGAAAGTGGGTGTGATAGTAGTTGATCTTCCTATCCCCCATTTTCCTAAGATCCATGATGTACTTTTCATCATTCACATTCACAAATTTAGTCAAAAATGTATTTCAAAAAGTGTCATATTGTGCATCATTTTTTATTCATTTCACTTGCATTTAGACAACAAAATCTAGAAAATTTAGTCACTAAAACCACAAGTTGTAGTCTGAAACAAGAAACCCTAACATTAAACCTTAGACTCAAATTTAAATTTTTGCAACCCCTATGCTAAGACCCATTTTCCCTAGGGCAATATAGTCCATGTACAAGTGTTGTTTCAAAGTTTTTGGGTAGTGATTTTTCTTTGTGTGCTTCATTTTGATATGTTGTTAAATCTGGGTTTCAGTTTCAAAAATCATAAAAATCTATTACTATTTGCATTAAGTTCAATTGGTCAAATTGAGTGCATTTTTTTAAAATCAAAATTGACATTAAAAGACATCATTTTTAGGTTTTTACATAGCATAATCAATAAATTATCTTGTTTAAAATCTAAAAATTACTATCTCTTTTTACATATTTGCAGTGCACTTCATATTCTAGGGTGTTTGATTGCATTTATCTAGTGCCTATACTCCATTTTGGGTGCACTTATGTTTGGTGAAACTTGTGTGAGCTTCACAACCTGGTGTCCTATTACCAATATTGTAGTGAGATGTAGTTTGAGACTCATGCCATCCCATGCCACTACACTCATTGGGGATCTTTAGTTTTCCAACTCTTTCACTCATAGTGTTGATACTAGTCAACCCACTATGAACCATAGCTTTGATACCTCATTTCCCATGACCACCCTACCCAAAAAACAATGTGATTGATGTTAACACAATGGTTTCTAATGTCCCTCAAGAAGAACTAAAACAAATGGATGAATATTTAAAGAAATTGAAAAACTTTGTGAGTTCTAAATACATTGTTGGTACTACAATTCTTGTCATAGATAACATGAGGAAAATGCTTGATAATGAACAAGGAATAAATATTGTGTGTATCCTAGCTTACGTTGTTGATAAACATGTCCCTACAATAGCTAGTTGTGCTCAAACTTTGGGGCATACTCAAATTCAAGGTGTAAATCCAATTCCTCCTTCCACAACTATGACCTCTATTCCTACATACACTAGTCCAACTATTACAACAACAAAATAACCAACTAGCAATGTTTATACCACCTTAGGTATTTCCAATGGGAATCCCTTTAGCTTTGTGCATTCAAATCTCATATCTCCTAATCCATCCCCCCTCACAAGCTTACAATTCACTTGTCCTCTAAATACATATACACCTCCACCTTATTCACCTACATCTCACAACACAAACAATGATCTCATCCTTAACCAACTCTTGCAAAATGTTTCATCCCTCCAACAACAAATAACCACATTGAACCAAATTCAAAATGGATAACCTTCATAATATGTCAAAAGAAACCCTTTATCCTTGAAGATACTGAGAGCAAAAATTCCACAAGGCATAGATTTTCCTAGATTTGAGAAATATGGTGGCAAAAGAGATCCTAACAATCATGTCTCAGCATACATAGCCTTATGTAGTGACTTCATTTTTGAGAATAAACTCTTGGATAAAATTTTCCCTAGATCCTTGAAAGATATTGTCTTTGAGTGCTTTTATTCTTTATCAGATAACTCAATTTGTTCATTCAATGAACTTGTTGATTCCTTTCTTATCCATTTCCAAGTGCACATGGGTCCTAAGATGACCTTAGTTGATTTAATGAAATGTAAACAAAAAAGAGATGAAAAGGTCACTGATGTCATAGAACAATACCAATTGCTTTACTCACAAATCAACATTAAAATTCTTGATAGCGACCTTCAAATAATGTTCATTAAAAAATTTCAAACCAATATTCAAGATAAACTAGGGATGTTGAAATTTCCCTCTTTACACACTTGTGCATGGTCCTTCATGACTATCAGAATTCAGTCAGTCATCGTGAAGCAATAACTCCTTCTAACAATCCTGAGAAATCTGAAGCCATGCCCCATAACAATTTACAACCTTTCAAGAATAAAAATAAACACACCTCAAACAAGTCAACATGTTAACACCCAAGTGGCTACCATAAAAATGACAAATCCATATTCCATTAAGGGAAAGGAGTAGATAGTTTACCCCATTACCTGATACCCGTCACTCCATCATGTTGAAACTTATATGTAAGAAATTAGTTACCTTACCTTCTATTAGATCCATTGATACTACTAAGCCCTTACCTCCAAAATTTAAATCCAATGTCTTTTGTCATTATCATGGATAAAATGGACATGATACATAACAATGTAAGCATCTTAAACATATTGTGCAAGACATCATTGATTCTAATCACATCCAAATTGGTGGTGTTAATGATCAAGGAAATAAGTCCATTTCCCCAACCAACCAAAATTTACAAATCTTTACCAACCCCATGCGAAATTATAATATCTCTTTTGTGAAAGCTAGTGATGTCAAGAATGATGTGATGAATGTTGACTAACTTGAAGATACAAATAATGACAATATAAATGAAAATGAAGGAGACTTAGAATGTTTGGTCGGTTGCATTGATGTTCAACCTTGTAAGGGCCAAACCAAACTACCCCTTGACATTTCTTTCTCACAAAATGACATAATTATATGTGCACCTGATGGTCCTCTTTACATCATAGGAAGAATCAATGACAAGCCTACTAATAGGATATTAATTGATCTTGTGTTTGTAGAGAATGTGATCATCGAGGAATTCTTATTTGTACATGAACTTTATCAAGATTCTTATGAACAACAAAAATCATGGATCAAAACACATAATGGTTTTGCTTTCCCTACAATAGGTTTGGTCACTCTTCCTTTAAAATTTGGACCTAAACAATTTCCAATTCCATGTGAAGCTTGGTTACCCGTGGCTACGCTCCATGGATGTCATTCCATTGGTAGTGCATAAATGCTTAAAGTTTCCATTTGGCAATGATATCTTTGTTGTGCATCATAGTGGCTTTAATATTGTCTTTCCATGGGAATTTCTCATTGGATTTATTTTGGCCCAAACCTATGGAGCCTATTAAGCCTTGTGAAGACTTCTTTTTCAAATCTTATCAAAATTTTAAGGCAACGTGCATAGAAAAATTATCCCTTAGAAACATGCCTCAACCCATGATTGAGCCTCCTATCATTGATGAAACCATGATTGAACCAAAATCTCTTCCAAGTAACCAATACCAACCCATGATAAATCCTTTTCCTATTTCCTACAAATGACGAAGAGATAATAGTGTGAGTCCCACTGTCCCTCCTAAGATTAAATAATTCTATAAAGCTAAAGAGAAAGTGGTTGAACAACCTCCCATAGTTCCTTCCATTCCTCCCTTACGAGAACAAAAGAAATAAATGATTGATAAACCCGCTCCTACACAATCATAACTTGAAAATCATACAAGAGGTATAACTTTGGTATGGTTAGTACAATGGGAGCCTATAGACCTGACATGACTTTCCCATTAGCCACTTTTTTGGGCTCACCTAGTGGACAATAGATTTCACTAGCCTGTGTGGGTACATCTTGTTTACATAGTGGACAACGGGTTTACACTTGTGAAAATTTTTAGAAAAATAGCTAAGGCTTGATCCATACTGATTGGACAAATAGTCAAGGCTTGATCCACCCTTTCTCTTTCTCTTCTCATTAATTTTAGCATTATATGCTTGTGTATCTCATCTTGCTGCTACATATTTAACATAGGCATGTGTCTCTTTGTGCATTTGTTGGTTTTTCATGAGATCTTAGATCTTGGGGGCTTGATCATCCTCCTTGACCTTTATTTTCTTACCTTTCCAATAGTTGTTCAATTAGACCTCTTGACGCTTGTTTGTCTACTTGTGTGAGTTTGACGTAGGGCTCATCCTCTCACTAAAGTGGGGGCTAAATGTAGTGTCAAAAAATGTACTCCTTTACATTTTCACACTATGTTTGGGTCCCTTAATAAATTGGACTTAATTAAGCCTCTAATTTTCCCAATTATGCATTTACAAGCCTAATAAATTGTAATTTATGAAAGGGGAATCAGTATTTAATTAATGCAATTATCATTTTTAACACCTTGAAATGAATATTCCCTAGCAATTTAGGTCAAAACCCATTCTCCCTTGGGAAAATGGGTTCCCTTTAGTTGCTAAATTCAAATTTTTAATATGTTTTTGGCGGCCTTTTTATGATCCAAATTAAAATTTCAAATGTCGGCTTGTAATGTTTAATTTTTGAGAAATTAGAAAATTATCTATAAATACAAGGGATTTTTATGAATTCAAATCTATCTAGCAAGAGGTGAACTTTACAAGAGAAAATATTAGTGTCAAAGGTGTTCAAGAGAAAATTTCTCAATCATTTGCTACAGCATTCAAAATCTCAAGCATCATGTCAAAGTTGTCATCATTCATGCATGTTTTTGGAGCTAACATTGTCATGTAGGTTTCAAGCATTCAAGTCAAATTTCAAGCATAAAGATCAACATCCAATCAAGCCATTTCATGAAAGATCAAGACCTTGGAGAGATTTGTTAGATTTCAATTCTTCAAGGGTCTCAATTCAATGGTTTGGTGAGTTGCAACATAGCAATTGTTCATTCATCATTCCTTTCATTCATGTTTCATTTCATTTCAAGGTTTAATTACCAAAATGAGGTTTGTTTGAGGAAAACCCCTATTCACCAAAAACAAACAATTTTTCCCTCTTGTGTGTGTTGCAAATCTTAGGCTGAAGAAATATTGAAGACTCATCAAAAGTGACATTTTGCAAAGTTGTCAACATTGTCGTCAAGCCACCAAAACTCATTTTCAAAATTTAATTCCAAATTTTTGACTATGAAACCTAAAGGAATCGAGTGTGGACCTAGGAGTAGAGGACTATAAAAGTATATTTTTAACCCTTGTAGCAAGACTCATTTTCCCTTGGGTGAATGAGTCCCATGAGGACACTCAACACATGCTTTTTGTGATAGGTGTAGAAAATCACATCCTTCTTAGATCTGCTGAAACTTTTTGGGTTCTATTAGATTAAGGTTTAAATTTTATGTTTCAAGTGTTACATTACATAATTGGGTTTATTTACTATTTTTAGTTTTTCTCCCAAAAGTGCAATTTAGGTTGATTTACCCCATCCTCAATCATAAGGAAAACAACAATATCTCCATCAAGGTTGACTCACCCAAGGGTTGAAATTCAATCTTATCCTAGGGGATCTCTTTTTCCTAATGAAATAAGGAAGATAGGTGCATCATACCCCCCTTGTTACCATTTCATATTGGTGAACCTATTTCCCTATGTTTCAAGAACATGGGGTTGAGCTAATGAAATTTTCCCACTTGTCCTAACCCTCCTAGATCTAGTAGGAGACCATTACTTAAAGAACTACCCTTGATTGGGTATGGATCTAAGTACCCTCTCAAACCTTTCAAGAGAGAATGAACCTATACGCTCTAGTTTTAAGAAAAAATTTAGGCCCTCCTTCTAGCACCAATTTTGTTGATGAATTTTTTTACACATCTCAACACAGACAAAATAAAAAGTATTTTATCTCTCTTGAAAGGAAATATATCCTCTTAGCCTTTAGAAATATTACCCCAAGGCTTCAACAGTCAAGTCTTGACCTTGCAAAAAATTACTCAGTGGTTTAATGTTTTGTTATTTAATGTTGAGCCTTACGATTACCTAGTTGGAACTAAAGCAACAAGGATTTGAAAGATTTAAACTTAAAACCTTTGTTGGATTTCTACATCTCATATATGAAAATAAACCTAAACATCTAATTTTGAAATCTAAGTGATGATTTTCGTACTATACTAACTCAAATCTTCAAAATAAAATCCAAAAGATAGGGTGAGAAGAGATTAAGTTAAGAAAAACTAATGATAACTACAATGATTATTTGATGTTGCAAATAGATGAATCCCTCACAAAACCAATTCTTGCTTACTCAAATACTAGTTCATAATGTTCTAAGAAAAGTGCAATCTTCAAACATGATGAAAATATTTTCAAATCATGAATATTCACGTAATTACCCAATTCTAGTGCAACTTAAGTAAATCTTCACAATCAAACTAATATCAAAGTAAGGTTTAGAATAACCATGGAAAGCAACTTACAATCAAACAATCATAAATGGTATGAACCAGATATCTATCAAATATCTTCACACTTCATCATCCTTATGACTGAACTCTATCTAATATTGAAGAAAGAAACCATGTAGGCATAAGAAACCATAAGTGAAACACCACAATTCAATGCTTTGCTTGTATTGATTTTAAAATGTTGGGTTACAATAATTCCAGTTTAGCAATCCTTTACAGTGAGAGAATACTACCTTCTATAGGAAAAGGTAGCAAAACCCAAGGAAAAATCAATGGTGGAGATTATCTCAACACCAAGGGCCAAGATTACACTTTCATTTAATATTTTGAGAGCATTAAATGTTTGCTACATATTCATCATCCATCTCCAACATAATTTTGTTACAAATGCACCTAGGGATATGTAAAAGCATATTATATTATCTTTTAATAAACTACATATACAACATCTCAAGAAATTTGGGGCACAAATTCCCAAAAATTATAGATTATAATGTATCCAAAAATTAGCCAGTTGTAATGTCACAAAAATTTGTCATTGATGACACTCCTTCCTTTTGATTTCTCCTTCACAACAAATTTCACGAAAGTTTCCAACACTAGAGTGAACTTGCCGTTGATTGGACCAACAATGACATGAATCTTGTAGCACTAAACATCATAGTGATCTATTATTTGATGGTGGAGAGCCATCCAAGTAGCCTTTTGTTTGATAAAGTTTTGATTCTTTACCAAAATTTGAGGGTGAAATCACGAAACTATGTATCACTTTTGATAAGAGGAAATTTTCAAGCTCATGAATGCAAGTTTTAAAAACACACCTTTGATCAAAGGTATGTCATTTTTTACCTTTGATAGAAGGACTACCTTTGATTGAAGGTCAAGGACTAGATCAACATGCATTTACTCAATGACCTTCGATCGAAGGTGTAAAAAATGATAACTTTTGCATCTGCGTCAAAATTTCCTCAAAAATTTCAATTTCAAACACCAGGTTGGACCTTCAGATGAAATTAACTTGACAAAATATTTTGCAAGATTGTAGCCCTTGAAACAAACTTTCCAACAAGTATAGTTTTGATATGTTTTCATTTTATCATGTGTTTAATTTTTAATTTTTATTAAACATAGGTTTTTCTCCAAACATCAAGCTCTTCATTCTATAGAGGTTGAAAATAGTAAAACATTATTAAAAAATTCAAAAAATATCCTTTCCCTTTGTATTGATGTTCTTGTTTCACCAGAAAAAAAATAGATTTTGATATATACACAACAAGTTCGTTGGATGACACACATATGTCCAGATTATAGTTACAGTGACTTTAGAAATTAATTTAAAAAAATATCCTTTCCGTAGATATTGATGTTGAAAATTTATATTTCAAAAATTAGAATTTTATCCTTCATAGAGAAAAGTTATGTTGGATGAGACAAATATTACTTTCTAAAAATGTTGTTTTTCATTTAAATCTAGTTATTAAAGGAGATGTTGAAAGATTCATGATGTATTTCAAAATATATATATATATATATGTATGTATGTATATATATAGAATCTACACACAAATTGCCACAAATCACTAGTTATCATCATCTTCAAACTCTTAACAGTTTAGTTGTTATAAGTCTTAGAAGATGAAGATTTAGTTAAAAATATTGATGTTAATATCCATCTTGGGAAAAAAGTGAGACACAGTATTGTGGGATCACCCTTGAGCAGCATCATCCATACAATCTATAGAGAACTCTTCAATGGGATCTTTATGGATTAACAACTTCCATTGTTGTTTTAGAACTTGGTCATTTATTTCTTTGGAAGCATCCACTTCAAAATTTATTAGCTAGATTTTAAAAATTGCTCACTTGAAACCAACACATTTTTAATCTAAGGATTGGTCTTCTTTACTTCCTACTCAATCTACACTTCTATTTCTCTACAAAAATTTAAGGCATGCATCCAATAATGTGGATCCTTAATCAATTCTTTGCTTAAATTCCCTCTTTTATCAAGACCTCATTAGGGATTTTCTAGATGGCCTCAAGTTTGGGAAATACCAAACCATGTTACTTCTAATTGCTATTGCATTCCTCCACTAACTTGTCTATCTCTTCCTTGAGAATAAGGAAGTTATTGTGCACCTCTATAGCAATATCAATTGCTTTATTCCCATTATAAAAAATGTGCTTGAGGAAACCTTGGGTGGATTAGGCCCAAAATCTCATTTTCTCCATCTTGTCAACTTCATCTGTTGACAAGACTACTGGATTTATTATTTTTCTTGGCTCAGTTTTAGTTGGCTCATCTTTATTCATTATTTGTAAAATATTGGAGACTGGCCCATCTAATTCATCCATCTCCTAAGCTCAGTTGGTAGCCCCAAGTTTATGGTTGAAATGTTAAAATTCCTTGGTATAATGCTCCTTCTATCCTTGTCTAATGTGGGAGTGGACACATATAAGATTCTAGATCCTAAGGCATCTCTAGTTATATGGGACCTTATTTTTTCCTTATTCTTCTCTTTAGGTCACTCTACCCTACTCAGAATAGCCTCCAAGCTCAACTTAGGGACTTCAATAATTGACTTCTTACTCTTGAGTTGCCCCTCCAACCATATAGGAGTTGCAAATTTATCAAAGGACTCTATTTGTTGAAGAGAAGGAGAGGTTTCCTTTCAAAAAAATTCTTCATGCACACATTCCTCTTACATTGTGGATTTTCATACTTCAAGCTCTAAATTTGGAACACCTACAATCTTCCCCTCCTCTACGATCTTATGTTGTGAGGGTAGAACTAATGCATCCTCCATAGAATCTAGGTTTTCCAAACCTTTCTTTCCTTATTCCTACAAATCTTCCAACAAGTTTTCTACACTTTCCATTAAAGGAGGCTCAAGTGCTTCTTGTGAGGAACATGAAGAGGTATCTTGTGCCAATTGATTTAATAGAGACATGTTGACTTGTGATAGCATTGTAGTATTTAGGCATATGAGAGAGGTGAGTTATGAATGACTATGGTAGGTCAAGAGAGGTAGGAGGAAGGGAAGTGGAAGGAATAGTAGAATAAATAGTTCAGATGGTGAATTGAGAGGATGAAATGGATGAAGTAAAAAGATGAGAAGTTGGGAAAGTATTGGGAGAAGATTCAATATTAATGGGAGAAATTTAGGGAGTGAGAATCGAAGTGGTGATATCTACAGAGATATCAATGGGAGGAGGAAATGCAAAGATGGTAGGATGAATGGTGGGTGTGGGAGAAATTTGGGAAATGGAAGAAAAAGTGAAGGAACAAAATTTTAAGGAGAAGGTGGAAGAGGATAATCCTCTTGACCCTCATTGGCTGACTCTATAGAGGTGGAACTAGCTCTTTCAGTTATTTTTGCTTGAGGCTTGATTCCCTTTGCTACTCCAACCTTCCTCTTATAGACTCTTGGTTTAGACATTGTTCCTTTTCTTCCTTGGTATTCTTGGATTTTCCATTTTCCTTAGATTAAGTTCTTACTTCTTCCTCGGTGGGTTCCTAGCCAAACTCAACCTCTTGACCAATATTTTCTTCTTCATCGAAATAATCTTGTTCTTCCTCAATATCATTATAAGTTAACTCTACCCCCTAATCCATGAGAGTAGAGTTTTGGGCTTCTACCCGTTTCTTATTCCTTCTCAAAATTAGCCCATCTATGATATCAAGATTGATAACTTCCTCTATTAAATCTGGAAAGTGAAATTGGTTGATGGGGCACTTCACTATACTCATCCTCCTACACTACCTTGCCATCTTCCTCAAATTGGTCAGGGATTACAAAGAGATAGATACTCCTGTTGTATTCCATAGTGGCACTAGAATAGGTTTTCTTCTTGACTTGGATATCATCTTGGCAGTTGGCCCAAAATTCCTCAATATTTAATTTATGCCCATATTGTGAGCCCGCTAATTTATTCATTTTTCCATAAGCATCAAAATGTCTTCTTCAATTGTGGAAGCTAAAACCAAATACAAGTGTATCTCTACATCTAAATACTCAGTTGATTGAGATGAGGGAAAGGCATACAACCTTCTTCCAAGTGCCAAGGAATAAGAAAATCCTACTCTATGGTTTCCTTTCAATAGATGGTTCGAAGTACAGAGCTACCTTGTCATCTCCAAAATCATAATTTTGTCATTAGGATACCTTAGTAGCCTATACAAATTCCTTAAGAAACCTTCCATTTTGAAATAAGTGAATTATGGGAATTGGATAAACCAATACCCAAACCTTTTAAGCATCTCCATAGTTGAGGAGGAGAGCCTTCTATTCATATCCCCTTGCAGAGTTTGAACTATGAACATTATAAAATCATCATTCACTCTCTTGCAATGTTCTTTATATTTTGGATATACAATTGAGGATAGTATTCATAAACCTTATGTTTATTGGGGCCCATACCAATAGGACCCAAGCATGTCAATCCTCTATATCTCAAGTTTACATTGAAGATATACACTACGTAGGAGGTCATGAAGAACATATTGGTTTTTTGTACTATAGAAAATATCTAGTGGATGTTATCACTAATCATGTGGGCCCAAGCGAACTTCTTAGTCCCTCTCAATAATTCTTCAACATAGTAAAACATTCAACCTTCAAATCTAGATTTTGAGTGGGTTCCAAGATTAACCAAGTCATTAACTTCAGTGATGAAGTCACTTTTGTATAAAATTTTAGGCAATTTATTGGTGGAATACTTGGGGTGCTTCATCCACATTTCCTTGAAAAGTTTCATTCATGCCTCCAAGCCTTTTAATCAAATAGTTATTAGGCCTAATCTCTAGTGGTTAAGGACATGGTGGAGAAGGTGTTACCAAATTTTCACCTACAGCTCAATTTGGTAGAGCTGAAGTAGTTTATTTACATTTAAAGGTGAAGATTATTCTAACATATTTTTTCCATGCTTAACCATTGCATATCAATTTTTAAAAGAGAGAATTCAGTTTTATTGTGCAATGTGTTACAACAAAAGGATGTTAAAGAAAGAATTCAATTTTTTTATTCAATGCTTTGCAACATAAAGGGGACTACATGAATTATAATCTATGTTGCTTTCATTCATTTTGCAAAAGAAATATACACAAGACTGCATAAGTGTTTCTTTTCTATACATTTGAAATAAGAGAATGATCAAATGTCCCACATAAGTTGTAGGAGTAGCTAAACTAAAGCAACACAGAAATACACTATACATTTGAAGATGAAAGTAATGGAAGGATCATATAAGAAAAAAACATATTCATCATTGCATGCTGAAGTTTTGTGTTGATCTCTATTGTTGCCTACTCCTCCTCGCTCCTAATCTTCAAATGAACCTACATCATGACAAGAAAGTTGATTAGAGCTCCATATATGAATCTCATTATGTTCCATACCAACATAAATATAGCATATGCCTATGGTGCTTTAAGTCAGTTGAGCAAGTATAAGATATATATGCAGAAGAGCCTGAAATTCAAACATCACAAGAGCATTAAGCTTCATTGTTTTTTTATCTAACATGTTTGTTCACTGTGTAGGTATAGGTGAAATCTTGTTGCTGATTCATTTTGTTGACATCATAGCATGTGGTGAAAAAATGGGCTCCCACAAGGGTTGATCCCAGCATGTTGCCCCTAAGTTTCAAAAGGGGAAATGATATAGGAAAAACACATTCATATTGCTCAAATCAAAGCGTTTTCAGCTGAAGGATTAATTCACAAAGTGGTTGTAAGAACAACTAGCAACATTGATCATTCATGAAAACCAGATCAAAAGTGCAATGAGGCAGCCCTATACTTTGAAATGGAAATCACAGATGAATAATGGGCCCATTTTAATACTTAATTAATCTAAAAAATAGAATATAAGTGCACCTTTCCTCATTAAGGATTGTTGTTTGCATACAAAGTTTCATGTTGTCAAATTGTTTAACTTTATTGAATGGTGAATGTCATCATGAGTTGTATTTTGTATTGTTTTTGTGCATCATGTTTTCTATTTTTTATGTTGTTTAAAGTACATGCCTTGAAGGTATAGCCATCAAGAAGCAAAAAGTAGTGACAAACAGTGCTCACATATAAGGGACAACAAAGAGTACATTTTTCACAGAGCACTAAGGTGGAATAGTTACCAAGCATTCATTACAAAGTTAACAATGGTGGAACAACAACTATGCTCTTTTCAACGTTAGAAGAAGTGAAAGGGTATGGAAAGTGAATAATTACAAGAGAATGAAGGGAAATAAAGTGAAAATGATAAAGCCATAGCACAAAAGACAAGGACTCACCTTCAGCAATCTATGCAATATATGAAGGTCATTATAAATCTACATGCAAAATTTAAAGGAAAACATGACTTTTTCTTAATGAACAACACCATCACTAAAGCAAAATGAAAGCATAATCTTCATATCACTATTTCACCATCGTGACATCATTCATAAAAAAAAGGTTTGCAAGCATGTATTTCACATCTGAAAAGTCAAGGTAATGATAGGAGGTAGTGTTCTATGCAAATGATCATAATGTAGAGTGAACTACAACTTACAGTGGTGAAGCCCTCATAGAATTTGCAGGTGCATCTTTCTTTCCAAATGCAAACATGATTTAATAAACATTCAGTACAGTGAATAATGCATTGATAGAAGTTAGATCTCCATGCTACCCATGGGCACTCAAAAGAACTCAAACCTTGCATAATCTAATGTAAAGTTTGTTTTAAGGAATGTAGATTCAAAGGGTTTCAGAAATAATGGAAACTAGGAGGTCTTGCACACAAAGAGGGCACAATGAAGCCATGGCCTATTTGTAAGGCCCAAGTCCTTGAACTTAATATACAAGAGGAGAATTCTTTGAGCATTTGTCATTATGGAAAAGAAAAACCCAGAATGAAATAAAAGATGCTTTTATGTCTTTCAAAAGAGAAACAATGTTATCTCTTATCCATCACATTTTGAAAATAAAGAATGCATTGAGAGGGTTTCAAGCAAGGAGGAGATTCAAAATGAAAAATAAGTATGAACTTTTGTAACCGCGGCCTAGAGGGTTTTCTTTTGCTTCTGCAAGTAGTCAAAACCATAAGGGTTTATATGGAGTGGTTCGCATATATTCATAAAATGAAAAGAGTATGGTGTTTTAATAGACCGCGGCCTACAAATAAAGAGAAAGCTTCAAGTAACTTTGAAACCCACAAAAATGTTACATCTGAAGCTAAAACCCAAGTTCTGTAGAAGGAAGAAAGAAGCCATGAGCTAGGTTTTTTAACCCATTTTTTCTATAGACTCAAATGGAGAGGTTTTGAATGTGGAAAATAAGGAAACCCTTGTGTTTGCTTGAGTGTAATGGGCATCCAAAATATGGATTAGCCATGGCCATGAAAGCAAGAAAGGCCTCATAAATAAAATAAATCATGAACCTAGCATACAGAGACTTGCATTCATAATGCATTGAAGAAAAACACTCATCATTTTGTTCACATTGAGCTTGAATCGAGCCTATTATCAATAGAAATAAGAGGGAAATGAAAGGTCCACAGCTTACCAATGTTTTTCTTAAGAGAAAATACACTCAAGTCCATGGGCTTTCCCGCAGCGTGTCTCCAAAAGTTCAACTAAAAGCTCTCCAGTGGTGGCCTCAAAACAATGAGGAGGTATCAACGGAGTGTAAATAGAAAGAATACATCAAAGAAACAATAATGGTCACAGCTAGAAAGCCAAGAAATGCATTCGAAATGGAGGCCTTTGTTCATATTTGTGACAAAAGAGACTTACCCAAGCATTTTCCTCCAAGAATCTCCATGGAAATCTCCCATAAACAACATAAAATTGACAAGTTTGAGCTCAAACCCTAGTCTCATGGTGGTGGTGCCTAGTTTTTCCAACATAGAGAAAATCAAATTGAAAATGAATGAGATAAAATTGGAGCTTGATGGTTTTGTGTTAGGTTTTCCATGTTGCCCTAAGTCGACTTTGTTTTTTTTCACATTGATTTTAATTATATGCCTTCACTAATACCTTTGTGACATTATACCTTGCTTTGCATATGTGTTATAAGTCAAGGCATCTTAATGCCTTAGTTATTTTATGATTTTTGAGAAAATGATATGGCTATGCCTTGGTCCTTTTCATGATTAACATTAGAAAATCAAGAACCACATGCCTTAGAGTTATTTTTTTGATTTTTTGCAAAAATAAAATCAAAACCCAAGTTTGAGCCTTTCCATTTTGTAATTTTGAAACTACAACATTGTAAACCAATATTAAGGTAATATTTCTATAAATTTTCTTAATACTCATTATTTTAAATGTAGTGAGATAAGAATAAGGGTTGAGGGGAATCTTTCTTTTTTTAGTTTGAGTCTTTTTGAGAAAAATAGAAAAAAACAAGCAAACTGAGGTTTCAATTTCTATTTTCAGTCAATTTAGGCTTGATTTTTGAGTCTTTTCTGGGTTGACCCTTTTGGGATGAAACGTTCCATCTTTTTCATTTAGTTTGGAGGTAGTTTGGGCTCTTTTTTGGAGGATTTTTATCTTCGCTCAAAAATGGCACTGAGGTTTCTATTTTGAAGATCAGTTAACTAAAAATTTTCCTTCTCACTCTTGGAGACACTTTAAAGGCATATGTTGGAGAAAAACTTAGTTTTTTTGGGAGTTCAAATTTGCTTCTTAATCTCTCGATTATTTGCAGAGATCTTTGTAAGCTTGATATTTGTACTCAGACTTTCATATGTGATACTCCTTTTAGTTCAATAAAAGCAGCAAAGCATTCCTATCTCATTATTTTGTCTCATTTTGCAGTAATAATATGATGTCATTGTGATTTTGAAGTTCAAATCCTTTTTAAGACTTATTATTGCAATTGTGGTGCAAAAATTTCATATAGCATAGGTTGTGTGTTGTGTTAAATTTTCAAATCTTCATGCAAATCACTTTTGTGTTGTGTGTTTTGGATGAGATTGTGAGAGTTAATGTTTTGAGAACTGATTATGAGTAAATTTAGTGAATAATTTTATAAAATTTGGTGCATCACCCTTTAGCTCATAGGATTTTCATTTTCAAAGTTATCCTTTTCCCTTTTCCTCAAATAAGTCTTTAGTTTGGGTGATCTCCCAGGGGAACAAGCCCTCTCTAGAGATTCGTTCTCAATATAAGTTACCCACAACTTGAGAATGTTTCTATGTTTCTGTATACCTTGGAATTCCTACTGCTCTAAATGTGCAAAATAATTAAGAAACATGAATAACAAAATACCAAGGACACCTCAAGATTATCCAAAAGAGTAGTTCAACGAAAAAGAATGCAAATAAGATAAAACACAAACACCTTTACATCCCTTGTTGTTGATACCTCTTTGATTGGCCCTTGCTTGGATTGGTTGTGTGCTCCTTACATGATTGTTTGAATGTCTAAATGCAAGATTCAATATGCAAGATGATGAACAAAGATGGCTAAATGATTGAAAAGGCTTGAGGATTCAAATGGACAGCATGTAGTTATCAAAATGTAAAGTGTTGAGAAGGAAAATTGGTAGCATAATGGTGCAAGATGGCTAAGTGTTCTTCAAATGCCCTTGAGGAGGGGGTATTTATAGGAGATTTTGAATTCTCTAGAGAATTCAAGGGTCAAGATTGATCCAACAAGGTCAAGATGAAGGGCTATGGTGGGTTGAGAACCCACAAGCCCTCACATCTTGACATGTGGAGGGTGAAGTGGACAAGGGGATGTGAGGTGGAGATGAGTTGTCAAAAAGGTACATGAGGTGGAAAAGGACATGCACCTTGGGGGATGAGAGGATTTCCACAAAAAGGGATTTCTTGTCCCCAAGTGGGAGTGAAAGGGACATTTGAGGAATTTTAGAATTCCTCAAAAATCTACATGGGAAAAGAAAGGTGGTTGGGGGATACATTCATAGGATGGTCTAGAGGACAAAAGGTGGGCTCCAAAAAGGTGGGACTTGGTCACATGTGGAGATTGTGACAAGTCCAAGGTTGGTCACATGTGGAGATTGTGACAAGTCTAAGGTTCTAGAAGCCTTGGAAGGATGGAATGTGAATTAAAAATTCACATATAAAAAGGGGAATCTAGGAAGAATAAAAAGGAATTAAAAATTCCTTGGAGAATGATTAGGCTTAATTAATCAATAATTAGAAGATAAATGAGGATTATAAGCTAACTTGCAAAGTTGGAGGATGTGACACATCCTAATCAAGGATTAGGTATGTGCACATCCCTAATGAAGAAATTAGGAGATGGATTAGGATTAGATGAAAATGACATGTGAGGAATTAAATAAATGTAATATTTATTTAATTTATTTGATGAAAAGAGGATTAAGAGGGTAAGGTATTTAATTATTAATTAAATACCTTAGGGATTTGGCAGAATTAAAGATATTAATTAAATAATAGTAATATTATTTAATTAACTCGGATAAGAGGGTGTTTAGATGAAAAGTGATAAATTTGGATAAATTAAGTGTCCAAATTTGGATGTCTACATTTTGCCCCTCTTTGAGATGGTGTTACGAAGTAGCATCATTTCAAAGAATATTAAAATATAGAACCTAGAAGAAGATGGTTAGATTGGAAAAGATGCCCCAGTCATCCAAAGGAGTGACTGGGAAGGGAAAAAGAAAATGATGGAAATTAGGGATGAAGGATGCCCCCTCGAGAGGACATGCGGGTTCAAGAGAACACGGGTGGGCTCTCGAAATAGATGATGTGATGCAAGGGGAGATGAGGAAGATGATGCAAGGTGATGGGAAGAGGATGCAAGGTGATGGGAAGAGGGAAGGAGAAGCGATGGGAGATGGATGAAGCACAAATGGATTTGAGGACAAAAGGTGATGTTGCCCCAGTCAAGGTACAAGCGAAAATGGGTTGATGATGGATGGAGTGTTGTCAATGACGGATTGAAGGATCCCGAAACAACACAAGGATAGGGAAGGATACATCCCACGGAGTGGTATTGATGAGGGAAGAATACATCCCAAAACACCACAAGGATAGGGAAGGATACATCCCATTGAGTGGTATTGATGAGGGAAGGATACATCCCAAAATACCACTAAAGGATAGGGAAGAATAACTCCCGATGATGATAATGAAAGTGTTGGTGATGAGGGAAGGATACATCCCAAAACAACACCAAAGAGATAAGGAAGGATACTAAGGGATGATGATGATGGGTCAGGGCTGGTAACGAGACTGGGGACAAGACGAAGGATTTGATTAGGTGATTTGTGTGAGATTGAACAGATGAGGAGAGGATTGATATGTGAGATGGAGAGAAGGATCTCAAGAGTTGGTTTGATATCCAAAGATTTGGACTGAAGAGGGACGAAAGCTCAGATTAGGGGTTTGGTTAAGCTCATATTAGGATTGGATTAAAGCTCAGATGAGGATTGGATTGAAGACCAGAATGGTTGAAGGATATGATTGGATTGATTCTACACCGAGTTCCGGAGTTTAAAAGGGCATAAGATGTTGACAATCAGATTTTTCCCAATTTGGCAATTTTTAAAAATTGTCAAATTTTGCCATTTTAGGAAACATTATGGATGGATGTGTGAGAGTCCCAATTTTTTCCAAGAAATACCCATTGGGGAGATAGGATGAATTGCCAACTAACATCCCAAATTCGAGATATGCATTTTGAGTTATGAGTGAACAATTTTTCAAAATGTTGGAGAAAAACACTAAATTGGGATTTTGAGGGTCAAGATGAAACTTTGAGGCCCCGAAAATGGGTCAAAATAGGTTCAAACGAATTTCAAAAAAACCCGTTGGAAATCCACTCGTTATCGCATAACGCAACTACCCGTCAAATTTCAACTCAAACGGACACCCGAGTCAAAAGTTATGGCCTCCGGAAGTGTCGGTGTAAAAATCAAAAATCGATTTTGAAAAATCGAAGATATGGGTTTTGTTCGCGGAGGAAAATGAGAAACTGGGTCGAAATCGATTTGGAAAAAAAAGTCCAAATTTAACGGGAAATTG